>CAMZMU010000113.1:8000726-8600726 GCA_947311845.1 Poa pratensis | reverse complement strand
CACATCATGCTCTCGGACTTCGACCTGTCGCTGCGGTGCTCCGTCTGCCCGACGCTCGTCAAGTCCTCGTCGGTGCACAGCAACAGCGGCATCGGCGTCGGCGGCGCCGGCATCGGCTCGGGCGCTGGGGAGGGCGGCGGCGAAGGCCCGGGTCCCAACCAAGGGTGCGTCCAGTCGTCGTCCTTCTTCCCGCGCATCTTGCCGCGCCGCAACCGGAAGACGTCCAAGAGCGACATGCAGAGCATCAACGCGGCTTCCGCTGTCGAGTTCAACGCGGAGCCGACGGAGGTGCGGTCCATGTCGTTCGTGGGCACGCACGAGTACCTCGCCCCGGAGATCATCCGCGGCGAAGGGCACGGCAGCGCCGTCGACTGGTGGACGCTGGGCATCTTCCTCTACGAGCTGCTCCACGGCACCACGCCCTTCAAGGGCGCCGGAAACCGCGCCACGCTCAGCAACGTCATCGAGCAGCCGCTGCGGTTCCCCTCCGACTTCGGGGGCTCGGCGGCTGGTGGTGCCAGCGCCGTGGCGCGGGACCTCATCCGGGGGCTTCTTGTGAAGGAGCCGCAGAAGCGGATCGCCTTCACCAGGGGCGCCACGGAGATCAAGCAGCACCCCTTCTTCGAGGGCGTCAACTGGGCGCTGGTCAGGTCCATGGCGCCGCCGTCGGTGCCGGAGCCGGTGGACTTCCGGCAGTACGCGGCAGCTGCCAGTGACAAGGAGAAGAAGGCGACGGAGAACGCCGAGGGCAAGTCGAGCACCGGCAATCAACCCCAGAATGATTTCGAGTATTTCTAGGATTGGTGAGTGAGACTGGCATTAGATTTCGTTTGACTCTCTGATCCGCCTTCTGAGACATACACGATTCACGCACTGATGCACTAATCAAGACGAAAATATGTACTGTAGTGATTTTGACGGGCTGTCAGATTCTTGTAATTTTTCTTCAATGCGTACGAAATTTTTGTACGTATAATTCTGAAATATAAATTGCCATCATCCATATACGTTTCTAGGTAAATAAAGAATTTTGTTTGATGCGTGTCTCCCGGCTCTCCAGTCTCCAACAACAAGCACAAACGCAACTATACATTTGTTATATTTTTCCGGAAACACGTAAGAACATCCAACCGAACACATGATGTAAGTACAATGTAAGCGCAAAATCAATGTGGTGGTGTGGAAACATGCCACATGCAAAACTTTAGAAAGCAGCAATGAAATGCTACTCCCTCCGTTCCTGAAAGTACGACATATTTAAATAAAAAATCAAACAGTATGAAGTTTGACCAAGTTTTTTAAAAACCCATTAACATTTACAATACCAAATCAATACCGTTAAATACATCATGAAATATATTATCATATGATGTCCATATTGCATTGTAGTTGTTGGTCTTTTTTTTTTCTAAAAACTTGGGACAATGTTGACTTTTGAAAAAAATATACGTTTTACTTTTACAAACGGAGGGAGTACTTCGTACCTTCCTTTTATAGGACGTTTTGCAAGCTTAGTTGGCTTATCAAAATGTCTCATCAAAAGGGAACAGAGGGAATACAATTTAACTCTTACGTCTATAATTGGGCACACCTGTCAGAATAGTGAGGCATGCATGTTTCTGCATAATGATCGATTAAAGACAAGCTCGTTCGTGTCTCCAAATTGTTGAAATGGTCGAGGCTCAACTCCAAGCGGAAAGACAATGTGCAATTGTGCTTCGTTTGCAGTTAAAATCTTGAGGAAGCACATAGAGCAATCAATCACATCCATTGCCAAAACCAAACATGAGATGGACAAATCACAAAGCAAGAAAGGGCTGGCAACATTATTGAGCTTATAAAATGCAGATCTCTAGGAAATTCTATTTAAACAAGTGTTGGAATTTTGATTCTAGAAGATGACTTTCCTGGTAAACTATGTTGTGCTTGTACCTGAAAAACTTAAGATGTATGTTTAATTATTCCTTTTGACATTAATCAATCATCCTATTATCTTAGGTCGTATCGGGACAGAACAAGAACGGCCTGGCATATGACCCTTAAATGGGCCAAAACAAAAGCAAACCACAATGGGCCCACAACTGCCAAAAAAAAACAACAACTTCAAACTCAGCCCTAAAATGGGCCAAAACAAGAAGAACCCTCATGCCCTCAAATAGCCCAGAACAAAAAATAAGTCAAAAGAGAAAACGTGTCAAATGGGTTGGAACATAGAATGGGTCAAAATCGGCCATCGAATGAGCCTTTTCAGCTGTTCGGAAAATTCTAACAAAATATAAGTTGGCTTACTAATCTGGATGTGCTTTTAATTGACATCCATTTATAAGGATCAGGTTCATCATTGAATAACGCCACGTCGAATAACAAGATTCTATGTGGACGAACAAATAATTCTACGGTGTGCCATATCAATAAGTTTCATGGTGCTTCATGTTTTAGTTATCAAGAGTGCAAAGTCAGATGATGACATTACATAAGGTTTGACACCATTATCCACGTGGCAATTAGGTGCCACGCCAGCATATTAGGCCTAGCGTTGAACTATATGTATGAAATCATTGATTTTTTAAGATATGAAACCATTTCTATGTAAAAACGGTTTTCATCATAGAAAAAACCACATCTGTGCCGATCAAGATTTTGTCACAATTTTTTCAAAAATGCTGATGGTGCAAGAAATTCACTCTTCTACAACTTAGAAATTTAGTCATTCATATGGGCATTTATAATAGTGATCTCTAGATAAAATGAAAGATAATCAAGATGTACATGTCACTGCAGAGTTGTTGGCACCGTGTTTGGTGTGGACTTATCCTTGGGGATGGGTTTGGGCGAAAAGTGTGTGACATCTTGAGATTTTCTACATAACTTTCCCACACTTGCTAGAAAAATGAAGCAATTCATGGCTGGTGTTTGGGTTAAAGCAAAAGGAGTGCCCATGACTTTGAAGAGCTTCTGTATCCATGTATCCGGTGTCAAGTAAGATGAACAATATTAGGGCAATATATTGAAGGAGACAGGAAACTATGAGGAAGAGTAGAAAATCAGATTGAAAGTTGGAGTGGTAGATCACTTACAATTCCCAATTGGACCAAATTTTCAACCTCTAAGACGACTTACAGAAGAATGCTATTTTCAGGAACGCGCGAGTGGGCACGCCTTTTTATATATAGAAGAAAGAAATTTACAAAATCCACAACAAACAGAAATAGGTGACCCAAACATGGAATCAACAGTCTCACAAAACCCCCACAATGTTCCACCTCTCCGCCTCCGTCATGATGGCGTCAAGCACACCGCTTCCACTCACTAGTACAGAACGACACATCGGAAATGGGCGAAAACCCTCATCGGAAACGGAGAAATGGTCCGTGTCTCCGCATCTGATATTGATGTGAAGAGCTCAATGGCAATAGAGGTAATTAACCATTGCCCCTAACATGGGCAACGGTTGTTATAATAGATCGTTACTGATATGTTTCACGTTAGACATGTAGTTTTGCTAATCATCATTTCTAATAAGGGTTACAGGAAAACAAAAAAAGCACGTTGACGGGTTGTGCCGTCGATGGAGCCCCGCTCCATGCGACTGGACGGCCGCCCGGTCGTCACCGTATTCCTGTCCGCCCTGCTTTACAAAAGTTCATCGTGCACGTGCCTGGAGCTCTGCTCCTATGTCTTCATGGCCGCCAGATGATCATCGACTGTCTTTATCCTGCTGCACAAAATGTACTGCTCCTGGTGACAACACTGTGTATGGAGCCCCGTGATACGTCTCAAACGTATCTATAATTTTTGATGTTCCATGCTGTTATTATATCAATTGCTACATGTTTTGGTTACACTTTATATCATTTTTATGCATTTTCTGGGACTAACCTATTAACAAGATGCCACAGTGCCAGTTCCCTGTTTTCTGCTGTTTTTGGTTTCAGAAAATCTATTAAGGAAATATTCTCGGAATTGGACGAAACAAAAGACATCGTCAATAATATCACGAGGAGATCACGGAGTCCAAAGGGGAGTCGGAGCAGACCCACCAGGGGGCCACGCCACACTAGGGCGCGGCCCAGGGTGGGCCCGCGCCCCCTATGGCGTGGTGGCCCCCCTCGGCCACCGACGCCGCCTCTTCGCCTATATATTCTCCGCGACGCGAAAACCCTATTACGGTCGATCATATTCCACGAAAAGTTCCGTCGCGGCCGTCATCGTCAATCTCAGATCGGAGGAGTTCTGAAGCTCTTCCCGGCACCCTGCCGGAGGGGAGATCATCACCGGAGGGCTCTACATCACCATGCCTGCCTCCGGAGTGATGCGTGAGTAGTCCACCCCTGGACTACGGGTCCATAGCAGTAGCTAGATGGTTGTCTCTCTACCTTGTGCCTCCATGTTTAGATCTTGTGAGCTGCCTAACATGATCAAGATCATCTTATTGTAATGCTAGATGTTGTGTTTGCTGGGATCCGATGAATATTGATACCATGTTTATTCAAGTTGTTTATCTATGTGCTCTTGATCTTGCATGCTCTCCGTTGCTAGTAGATGCTTTGGCCAAGTAGATGCTTGTGACTCCAAGAGGGGGTATTTATGCTCGATAGTGGGTTCAGTCTCTAGATATCTGGATCAGTGACAGAAAGGTCTAAGATGGTAGATGTGCTGTTGCTACTAGGGATAAAACATTGGTGCAGTGTCCAAGGGCACTTGTATTGATTACATTACACACTTTACTTCATGCAATAATCTGTTGTTAGCAACTTAATACTGAATGGGATGCGGATGCTGCCTTGAAGGTGGATTATTTAGGCATAGATGCTGTTGGAATAACGGTCTATGTACTTTGTTGTAATGCCCAACTAGATTTCATAGTAGACATCTTGGCATGTATTGCATTGTTATGCCCTCTCTATTTGTCAATTGCCCAGCTGTAATTTGTTTACCCAACATGCTAGTTATCTGTTCTGAGAGAGACACCACTAGTGAACTGTGGACCCTGGTCCAATTTCCTCATACTGTTTACACAACCTGCTGCAATCATCTGTTTCCTGTTACTTGCTGTTTTTCCTGCTGTTTTCCACACCATACGTTTAACTCTTTGTTTCTGCAAGACCGGAGAGATTGACAACCTCTCTGTTTCGTGTTGGGCAAAGTTCTGGTTTGTGTCTGTGCAGATTCCACGTTGGTGCAAGCTCCCTAGCGCCAGGGGGAGTCAACATCAACAACCTTCCGATAGATCGTCAAGTCCTACTGGATTGATAACCTTGGGTAGATTTTCAAGGGAAAACTTCTGCTGTCTACATCATAACCTTCCTCTTGGGGTTCACCAACACGTAGCCATCAAGCTGTTTTCTGGCGCCGTTGCCGGGGACTTGGAGGCTATTGGAAAGGGGAGTCTCTCAGTTCCAATCTCTTTACTTTGTTTTTTGTCTTGTTTTATTTTGTTTTGCTTGCTGTTAAAAATCAAAAACCCAAAAAAATTAAATTCCTGCATCTAGTTTTTAATTTCGAGTTGCCCTGTTGCTTGTTTTAGGCTTGCTAAAATGAGTAATCCTGAAAATACTAAGTTGTGTGACTTTACTAGCACAAACAACAATGATTTTATCTGTACACCCATTGCTCCACCTGCTTCTAAAGCAGAATTTTATGAGATTAAGCCTGCACTGTTAAATCTGGTTATGAAAGAGCAATTTTCTGGTGTTAGTACTGATGATGCTGCTGCCCACTTAAACAATTTGTTGAACTTTGTGATATGCAAAAGTATAAGGAGGTAGAGAGTGATATTATTAAGCTGAAATTGTTTCCTTTCTCTTTAAGAGGAAGAGCTAAAGATTGGTTGCTATCTTTGCCTAGAAATAGTATTGATTCCTGGACTAAATGCAAAGATGCTTTCATTGGAAAATATTATCCTCCTGCTAAAATTATCTCTTTAAGAAGTGGTATTATGAACTTTAGGCAACTTGATAATGAGCATGTTGCCCAAGCTTGGGAAAGAATGAAGTCTTTGGTTAAAAATTGCCCCACTCATGGACTGACTACTTGGATGATCATCCAAACCTTTTATGCAGGACTAAATTTTTCTCAAGGAACTTATTGGACTCGGCTGCTGGAGGGACCTTTATGTCCATCACTTTGGGTGCTGCTACAAAGCTTCTTGATGATATGATGGTAAATTATTCTGAATGGCACACTGAAAGGGCTCCAACTGGTAAGAAGGTAAATTCTGTTGAGGAAATTTCCTCCTTGAGTGATAAAGTTGATGCTATTATGACTATGCTTTCGAATGGACATGGTGTTGTGGATCCAAATAATATTCCTCTTGCTTCTTTGGTTGCTCATGATGAGAAAAATGTTGATGTAAACTTCATTAAAAATAACAACTTCAACAACAATGCTATAGGAATAATTTTGGTAGCAACAATTATAGGCCATATCCTGCTAATGGTAGCAACTCTTATGGTAATTCTATGGTAATTCCTACAGTAACAATAGAAGTGTGCCCTCTGATCTTGAAGTCATGCTTAAGGATTTTATTAGCACACAAACTACTTTTAATAAAACTGTTGAGGAAAAGCTAGGAAAAATTGATACTCTTGCTGCTAAAGTTGATAGTCTTGCTCATGATGTTGAAATGCTGAAAATAAAAGCTATTCCTAGTGATATTAGAGAGAGTAAAACACTCAATGCTATCCAAATTAAAATTGATAATAACATTAGGATGCTTGCTGAACTTCATGAAAGATGGGAGAGAGAAGAAAGAGAAGCTGAAATTGCTGAACAAAATAGTGTTGTTAGAGTTTGCACTATTTTTACTAATGAAACAAATGATGCCTCACATGCTAATGCGCCCCCTACTGTTAGTGAAAAGATAATAAGTGTTGGAAATGTCTCTACTACCTCTACAAAAAGTTTTAAATTGCCTGATAGCACTACTTTTGTTCCTAGTAAAAGTGCTGAAATTTTTAGAGGTGTTGGTGATAATTGCTCCATTGTTTTTGATGACAACAACTTCAATTTCGAAAATTGTAACATAACTGAAGTCATCATGTTCTTGCAAAAGCTAGCTAAGAGTCCTAATGCTAGTAAAATAAATATGGCTTTTACTGAACATATTATCAAAGCTCTCATGCATGCTAGGGAAGAAAAATTAAAACTTGAAGCTTCTATCCCTAGGAAGTTAGATGATAATTGGGAACCTGTTATTAAAATGAAACTGAGTGAGTTTGAATGCAATGCTTTGTGTGACCTTGGTTCTTGTATTTCGGTTATGCCTAAAAATTTATATGATATTCTCAAGCTTGCACCTTTGGAAAAATGTCATTTGGATGTTCACTTTGCTGATTCTTCTATGAAGAAACCTTTAGGAAAAGTTGATGATGTTTTGATAATGGTTAATAACAATCTTGTCCCTGTTGATTTTGTGGTTTTGGATATTGAATGCAATCCTTCTTGTCCTATTGTTTTGGGAAGACCTTTTCTGAGAACTGTTGGTGCTGTTATTGATATGAGAGAGGGGAATATAAAATTTCAATTCCCACTCAAGAAAGGTATGGAACACTTCCCTAGGAAGAAGATGAAATACTCACATGATACTAGTGTCAAGACAAATTATGGTTTTGGATTTTCTGGTCTTGACAATACTTGATGCATCTCTTCATGCCTAGCTCAAAGGCATTAAAGAAAAGCACTTCTGGGAGATAACCCATGTTTTTATTTGCTGTTTTATTTTTGTTTTCTTGAGTCAAGGATGCTTGTTTACCTCTGTAGCAACTCCTTTGTATCTTTTATTTGCTGTTTTGTTGTGCCAAGGAGAGTTACTAATGCAAAGTTGGTTTTTATTTTCGGGACTGCATTGGGACAGATTGCTGTTCGTCACCGTTTAATTCAGTAGAAAATCAGAAAAAATCGAAAAATGCTGAAATTTTTGTGCATGTTCCTGATGATGTTACGCAACTTTCATTATTTCAAAAGTTTTTCATCTGAGCATCGTAAGTGCCTCGAAAAAATTCGTCATACAGACTGTTCTGGTTTGACAGATTCTGTCTTTTATTTTGCATTCTCTCTTTTACAAGTTTTTAAGTGGTTTCTTTTCGTGTAAAAGTGCCCACTTGAGCCTAGTAACAGTGGCTAATGTTTAAAATAGTTGGCTTGTGAGTTTTGTCTTTGCTAGAACTTTGAAGTATTATCTTTTAGTGCACTAACCTGCTAATGAGAAAAGCTGTTAAGTTTTGGTGTGAAGGAAGTTTTCAAGTGTTGATAGAGGAGAATGATATTACATGATCAAGAAGAGTGAAGAGCTTAAGCTTGGGGAGGCTTACCTCCCCAGCATATTTCAAGAAGACTCAAGCATCTAAGCTTGGGGATGCCCAAGGCATCCCCTTCTTCATCTACAAATTATCAGGTCATCTCTAATGGTGCTATATTTTTATTGCTTCATACTAGTGTACTCTTCCTTGGAGCGTCAGTGTGTTTTTGTTTTCAGTTTGTTTTGTTTTGTTTGCTGTGCTATACTTGTTGGATCCTAGCATTCATGTTTGGGAGAGAGACACGCTCCACTTTTTCATTAGAATACTCTTGTGCTTCACTTATACTTGTTGAGTATTCCTGTCTAGTTGCTGTTATTGCTGTTAGCTCTCAGTTTTTCATACATCTCTTGTTAGAGCTTTCAGTTTCTTTTGAAGAAAGTACTCTCTTGCTTCACTTATATCTGTTTGGAGAGTTGTCAAATAAGTTGATTGGTGTTTGGTTGGACCAGAAAAATGCTATGCATGTGGTAGTGGTATAAAATGCTTACATGAATCTTTTTAGATCGTTGTCTTGAGTAATTTGATGCTTGCCAATTGTTTTGAGCTGTCAAGTAATTAATGTTTAAGCTTGTGCATCATGTAAGTAATGGCTATTAATGAAGAACTACTATAAGGATTTTCTGCTATAATAATCTGTTGCATGATTGGAAGTCCATAGTAGTCTAGATAATTTTTGGATGAAGGCTATGTGTTAACAAGGAAGACAGTGGGAGTCTATGGTTCGTCAAACCTTGTGTTTTATGTACACTCTTGCTATTCCAGTTGATAATGATGTTTGCTTATAATAACTTGCTAGCCTAAACTCTGTACTAAGAGGGAATGCTTCTTGTACATCCAAAACCTTGAGCCAAATCCATGCCACCTGTGTCCACCATACCTACCTATTATGTGGTGTTTTCACCATTCCAAGTAAATTTCTTCATGTGCTATCTACTAACTACTCAAAACAATTATCCTTTTTGTGTCACTACTTGAAAAGCTCATAAGGACGTAGTAGTGAGATTTGTCATCTTCCATGCTAATTAATTTACAAGGATTGGCAGCTTCATCTGCTTCTCCACCTTTTATTTTGCATTAAAGAGCTGGTTAGTCCACCCTATAAATAAATAAATAGACACTCCTCCATGGTGAATGTTGGTGGGCACCCGAGGATTCGGTTAGCCATGGTTTGTGGAAAGTAAATGGTTGGGAGGAGTGTCACCAATAAGTGCTTGTTACAAGTGCAGTCCTAAAAACTCTCGGAACCGCTCTAAAAGTTAGTTAGCCATGGAAGATGACAAGTACCTGCTATTTGATTTGTTGACACCTGTATACACCATTACCTTACAAAACAATATTTTATGCTCTCTATATGCCTTCGGGAACTACAGCTCTAGCACATGATGTTAATCCCTGCTTCCCTCTGCGAAGGGCCATTCTTTTACTTTTATGTTGAGTCAGTTTTCCCACTTCTTTCTGTCTACTTAAGCAAACATCATTGTCAACTCCAGTATAACAGTTTTTACATAACTTTGTGTTTGGTTGATCATATTCTTTGCATTGACATTATCTATATGATATACATGTTGAAAGTTGAAGCAAAAGCTGAAGCTATTATCTTCCTTTGTGTTGATACAAACACTTTCATGTTGAGAATTATTGCTGCTGTGAACTAACTATTATGTTAGACTATTATATCTCTAAATGTTTTATAGTGTTATTCATGAAAGTTTGCACTTGTGTGATCACTTATGTTTACTCTTTATTTACTTGCTTGCAAACTATAGACCATTGGCTTGGATCACTTCATTCAGATCATGTGCATTACATTGTTATTTGATCAAAGATTGTGTTGGTAGCATGTCACTTCAAAAATTATCTGTTTTTATCGTTTACCTACTCGAGGACGAGCAGGAACTAAGCTTGGGGATGCTTGATACGTCTCAAACGTATCTATAATTTTTGATGTTCCATGCTGTTATTATATCAATTGCTACATGTTTTGGTTACACTTTATATCATTTTTATGCATTTTCTGGGACTAACCTATTAACAAGATGCCACAGTGCCAGTTCCCTGTTTTCTGCTGTTTTTGGTTTCAGAAAATCTATTAAGGAAATATTCTCGGAATTGGACGAAACAAAAGACATCGTCAATAATATCACGAGGAGATCACGGAGTCCAAAGGGGAGTCGGAGCAGACCCACCAGGGGGCCACGCCACACTAGGGCGCGGCCCAGGGTGGGCCCGCGCCCCCTATGGCGTGGTGGCCCCCCTCGGCCACCGACGCCGCCTCTTCGCCTATATATTCTCCGCGACGCGAAAACCCTATTACGGTCGATCATATTCCACGAAAAGTTCCGTCGCGGCCGTCATCGTCAATCTCAGATCGGAGGAGTTCTGAAGCTCTTCCCGGCACCCTGCCGGAGGGGAGATCATCACCGGAGGGCTCTACATCACCATGCCTGCCTCCGGAGTGATGCGTGAGTAGTCCACCCCTGGACTACGGGTCCATAGCAGTAGCTAGATGGTTGTCTCTCTACCTTGTGCCTCCATGTTTAGATCTTGTGAGCTGCCTAACATGATCAAGATCATCTTATTGTAATGCTAGATGTTGTGTTTGCTGGGATCCGATGAATATTGATACCATGTTTATTCAAGTTGTTTATCTATGTGCTCTTGATCTTGCATGCTCTCCGTTGCTAGTAGATGCTTTGGCCAAGTAGATGCTTGTGACTCCAAGAGGGGGTATTTATGCTCGATAGTGGGTTCAGTCTCTAGATATCTGGATCAGTGACAGAAAGGTCTAAGATGGTAGATGTGCTGTTGCTACTAGGGATAAAACATTGGTGCAGTGTCCAAGGGCACTTGTATTGATTACATTACACACTTTACTTCATGCAATAATCTGTTGTTAGCAACTTAATACTGAATGGATGCGGATGCTGCCTTGAAGGTGGATTATTTAGGCATAGATGCTGTTGGAATAACGGTCTATGTACTTTGTTGTAATGCCCAACTAGATTTCATAGTAGACATCTTGGCATGTATTGCATTGTTATGCCCTCTCTATTTGTCAATTGCCCAGCTGTAATTTGTTTACCCAACATGCTAGTTATCTGTTCTGAGAGAGACACCACTAGTGAACTGTGGACCCTGGTCCAATTTCCTCATACTGTTTACACAACCTGCTGCAATCATCTGTTTCCTGTTACTTGCTGTTTTTCCTGCTGTTTTCCACACCATACGTTTAACTCTTTGTTTCTGCAAGACCGGAGAGATTGACAACCTCTCTGTTTCGTGTTGGGCAAAGTTCTGGTTTGTGTCTGTGCAGATTCCACGTTGGTGCAAGCTCCCTAGCGCCAGGGGGAGTCAACATCAACAACCTTCCGATAGATCATCAAGTCCTACTGGATTGATAACCTTGGGTAGATTATTCAAGGGAAAACTTCTGCTGTCTACATCATAACCTTCCTCTTGGGGTTCACCAACACGTAGCCATCACCCCGCTCCTAGGTCTTCACGGCAGCAGCATCATCACCAAGTATCCACCAAGGCCTTGACACAACGAATGTTCTTTGTTAAAAACAGCAAACAAAGCTAATAAACAGAGCCAATAAGCAGTAAACAGAGCAAAATACATGGCTAACTAGAGGGAAATAACATAGCAAACTGGAGTGAGATAAGTAGCTAACAGAGCAAAATAAGTAGCTAACAGAGCAAATACGTAGCTGAACAGAGCTAACTAACAGAGCAAACCGAGCTAAATAAGTAACTAACAGAGCAAATACATAGCTAACATAGCAAAATAAGTAGCTAACAGAGCAAAATACATAACTGAACAGAACGAACTAACAGAGCAAACCGAGCTAAATAAGTAGCTAACAGAGTAAATACATAGCCAACATAGCAAAATAAGTAGCTAACAGAGTGTAACAGCCCAAATTTGTGAACCTAAAAAGACGAATAAATTTTTTCACTTTCTGTGTTTCATTGCATCATGACATCCATATTAATTTGCTAAACAATTAATTGGTTTGGCACCGTTTAAAATCAAATGCCAAACTTGACTTAACAAAATTCCAAATCAATGAAAGCATTCAAAGTTGCAAAACAAAATACTTTGACATCCTATATTTGTCAAGGAAGTTACAAGAGTTCAAAAATAATATTTTGAACTTGCTTTAAAATGTCTAAAAGATTATAAATTTGTAATTAACTAAAATGCCCTAATCCAAAACTATGAACAAAAGCGGTTAAGAACATTTTATTTTGCCACACCAATTTTTGGGAAGCTCCTACATGTTGGGGGGAAGCTACATGATTTTTCCCATAATTTTCTAAAATGTTTTAGTGCCTCAATTAAATCCCTAAAGTGCTACTGGAAATAAGGAAAACAGAAAATAGGGAAAAGCCATGGTTTTTTTTGCAAAACAGCCGTCATCTTCCTGTAGCTCCAGTGGAACGGCATGGCGCCAGTGGCCGAGCTTGCCGTGCGCCCAAGCCCCCTGCCGTGCCGGGTGGATAAGAAGGCCACCACGACGCTCCTCTGCTCCCCCACTCACTCAGTTGCTCTCCTGCTCCCTCTCTCCCTCTGGCTCTCTTTTTCCTCTGCCATGGCCGCACCCTAGCAAGCTCGCCGTCGCGCATCGCCGCCGTTCCAGAGCGCCTAGGACAGATCGGACTGGGCCATTGTCTCCGCCTCGTCCTCCTTCTTCTCCGTGCAAGGAATCGCCGCGGGGAGCTATGAATCGACGGGAAGAATTCATCTTCTCCAACTCCGGCCGCCGCGCTCCGAGCAAGCTCGCTGCCGTCTTCGACATCCTCCATCACCACCGCGAGCACCCACGTGTCGAGGGTGAGCAAGCGCACCTCCTAGACATCTCCCTCTCCTTCATCTTGTTCTAGATCGCCGTGTAGTAGTAGCTCGCCGTAGCTCACCGACGGCCGCCGTTGTTCGTCGTAGATCCCGGCGTCTCCGGTGACCATTAGGTAGCGGCGACGCCGCGTTTAGGTTCGCCGTACTCCTGCGAGTCGAACGCGTCCAGTAACGCATCCCCACGCGTCCTCTGCCGCCGAGCCCGTGCGTGTCGCCGTCGGTGGTCACCGCCGTCGCGCGCCACGGGCAAGGCCTCGACGCGGTCAAACCTCGCCGTGGGCCACACTCGCTTATGTGGATGCCACCGTGGCCTCGGGCCCCATGGGTCAGTGGCTGTGGGTAGCCCAGCCGCGGTGGAAAACGTTTCGGTTAAGATTTTCTGGAAACTAATAAAAAGGACAGAAAACTGGTTAAAATTGTAAAATTCATAACTAATTAAATATTGCTCCAAAAATTACAAATAATATACCAAAATGTTCAAAAAAATAAAGTGTGTCTGTTGACATAACTCACACATCCAAATAAATTAGTTCAATTGATGTTTTATTAAAATGATTAAAATGGCAGGAAAGAAAGCAATTTTGGAAAATCAATAACTTTAAAAATAATGATCCAAAAATTAAGTGTGAACTATCAAAATGTTCAACACTTAATATACTTCATGTTTCACCTTGTTTCCCAAACATGGTTAAGTAGTTTTAGTGATGGGTAAAATGATTTGCTAAAATGGCAGCATTAAATCAAATTTTGAAAATGCAATAACTTTTGATTGGTATTTTAGAAAATTGTGTTTAATATATCAAAATGCTCAGAAAAGTAAGCACTGTCCAGTAACATCACCTGCATGCATAATTAAACAAAATATCAATACTGTATTTATCTAAAGGTTAGGAAAATCATTAAGTAATTATGGGGTGTAATTGTTTTGGTTATTAGAAATATTCCTTGCACCCCATTTAACTTGTTAGTTAAAATACAGTGTATTAAATGTCATGCCATCATGTGTTTGTGCATTGCACCTGTTTTGCTTGTGTGGTTATTGATTATGTATTTCCGGTGTTTTTATGCATCGATAGATCAAGCAGTCGGGGTTCCACCGTGATACCCCGACGACCCGTATTGCCAGCCCCCTGAACAAGGCAAGCGTAATCCCCCCTCTGAGCATGTCTCCTCCTATGTTTCCGCAAATATTTTCTCCATTATAATATTGCATTCGGTTCTAAATGTCTTTTGCTTGGATTAGAGTATCCTACTAGCTGCATTAGATACCTGTTGCCATTACATGTATCCTTCCTAATATCCATAGGATTGAAGTGTTGGCCTGAGTTAATTATACCTGCTATGTATATGCTTAGCCATGCTTAGTCGTCCGGTGGATGATTCATTGTCGGAACAGTTGATGGAATGACGGGTGTGGTGGAATTTTGTGGTGACAGTAATAAACTGCTTAAAGGCAGGGATGGGAGGCCACGGTGGATGTGGTGTGTTGTCTCGTTCTCGCCGCCTAGGTGCGAGTTCTTTACCTCTTGAACCAAGACTGAGCGTGCTTCCATCGGTGGGCGTATGGTTCCCTATCGACCGACTAACTTGTGAGGGGCTAGCCGAGGGTCCTCTTGTTTGAGCTTCCATTTGCGCGTGCGTGAAGATGGTGGCCAGGACTGGGATGAGGATGGTGGTGTTTAGCAAAATGAGTGGCCGCGGGGCAGGGTGTTGGAGGCACTGAACCTGTCCTACCGCCACTAATGATCCTGGGATAGTCTCAAGCGAGGTAAAGGTTGTAACCGCTCTCACTCAGCCGGCTTTCCCCGGAAGAGAGTTAATTGCATAGGCAATGAGCCGGACGGTACCGGTGGTTAAAAATAGTACACCCCTGCAGGGTTAAATCTTTTCGAAAAGCCATGTCCGCGGTTATGGACAACTTGGGAATGGATGATAAGACCATAGAGAAAATAAATCGAATGATTAAAACCTGAGTACTAGAGGTACTACCAAGAATGCGGGGTTAGCTTCCTCGAGGGTGATTCGGTGAGGCGCCTCTGTTGATGGGTGCAGTGGTTGATGGTGGTTGTTGATGAAGATGATCAAAGGAAAAGAGTTTACTTCTTACCCCCTTTGAAAATATTATGATTAGTCAATGCCAGATGTCTTTTATAAAGAAAACCAGCTTTATGCAAAACAGCCATAAAACCTTTGAAAACTAATCATCGAGCTAGTAGCTATAGTAATCTTGCAGAGTTCGTCGAACTCAACGTTGCTTTGTTGATTTTCAGTGGAGGACTTCACCGACCCTGAAGGTGGGTTCTATGTGGACGTCGATGAGTAGTCTGGGGTTCCCAGGTGGCAGCTTGGGACATCCCGGAACAGCTAGTGCAGGGAATGTTAATTTATAGGCCTCTTAGGCCAAAATTTGGATCTTGTTGTTTAGAACAACTTAATTCGCTTCCGCATGATGTACTGTTGGGTCTGTGACCTCTGGTTGTAATATTTGCTATGTTTCTCTATTATAAGAGTTGAACTATAATGCTTTGAGTCGTAGAGTCTGTGATGTGCCAGTTGTTCCACAAATCTTGATCTCTCTATTATGCATTGATAGTTGTGCCTGCGTTAGGGCATCAATCGGGGTGTTGCGTTGCCGATGATCCATTCTGAGCAACGCCTGCCAAAGGTTTTGGCGGGGAGTGGTAACCCGTAACCTCCGGTTGTATCGCCTAACCGGTAACACATAACATCTCTGTATAGTTCTGCGGTCGGGGCGCGACACAGAGCAAATACATAGCTAAACAGAGCTAAATAACAGAGCAAACCAAGCTAAATAAGTAGCTAATAGAGCAAATACATAGTAAAAAGAGCAGTCATTTACCTTAGACGAGGCGGGTCGCTTTCCGTTGCAGATTGCGTCCCAGGCGCCGGAGCCACTGTCAGAGGAGACCTCATCCTCCTCAAACACCGGAGCGTTCTCCTCCTCCTCCTCCTCCGCCGCCACCTACGCCTCTAGACCAGGGCCCTGGCCAGGGAGAAGAGACCGGTTTATGGCCGCCCGAAGCTGCGTCTGGAACAACGCTCCCTCGGCGACTTCTATCGCATGCTCGGTGGCGGAGATGCGGACTGCTCTCTGCATCGCAGACGCCCGAATGACGCTGTCGGCACGCTCGCGCTCAAAGGCGGCGCGATAGAGAGGAGGAGACCGACCTCCAGATTCGAGTCCTCATCGTTCGAGGAGGACGAGATCCGGGCGTTGGGGGGCGCCACCGCGTGGATCCGGAGGGGACTTGACGGCTCCGCATGAACTCACAAGATCGATCGCCATGGACCTCGGCCCAGTTGTAGGGGAGATGCAGCTCCGGGCAGCGCCTCGGAGGGTTTGGAGGAGGAAGATGCTCTATCCTGACTTTCGTCGGCGCCGAGGGGTTCGCCATCGAGGGAGTGAAGTTCATGGAGAGAGTGTGCGGCTAGGGTTAGCATCCGGGGAGAGTGAGAGTGAGATGCACTGGAGTGGGTGGTATTTATATGGGCACCGTTTAATGGGCCTACACATGGGAAACGGAGATTTACATATCTCCGTATCTGTTTTGGGCTTATCGGCAGCGGAGGCTAATTTTTCTCCGTTTGCAATATCTAGGCAACGGAGTTATTTTGCTCTCTGTTACCATTGTGTCGGGCCCATCGACACATGGCGCGTGCACACTCTCGCGGAAGCGGGAACTCATTTTTTCCGTCGCCTAACTCGTGCCGTTTCCATAAAGGGGTATCCGATGTGTCGTTATGTACTAGTACTCTAACTAATCTACTGAAGATGTTGAAGATGTTGTGGACATACAAAATGAAGATCACACTGGCAGAGGTCGAATAAGACATAATAGAACCTCTAGTCGTAAATCAACCCCTACTGATCAAATTGCCGTTGTATGACAATCTTTACTTGCGTGTACAATACAAAAGCAAGACCTGGAATAGGTAAAAAAATGAAGGAGAAAAGTGATGTGGATGCAATGATGAACACTCATCACTTGGGAAACATAATGCAACAATTTGATGCTAAAGGCCGTGAAAATATTGGATTGATGCACTAACCATCTAAACCAAATGTCCGAAATGATGGTAAAGCCTATGCAATATATTTATATCTCAACAGAAGATTATAACCCTCCAACGGCCCCCACTAGCGGCAATCTCGTTTGATGCTGAAAAAATGCACCATCCCAGCTCCCGTTAGTGATACCACCTCTCGTCTCTCGCAAGTCCTCTAATCTCTCACTCTAGGGCACCGCTCCTGCGCTCCATGCTCCATTACTGACATGTTCTCCTCTGATAGTCTCCACCAGGGCAAGCAGCGGCAGCCTAGAAGGCAACAACATCTTCTGCATTTGATTAGAGCATCCAGCCGGATCTCTCCCCTTATCTTGTGCTGCTCAATCCATGTTTTTAGCGATATTGTTTATCCATCCGTTTGAGTGATGTGCTTATCTTTACTGTTTTCTTCAGTCATTCAATTCGGATCGGTCAAAACCGAAGCAACACGGAAAATTCGGTGAACTGAAGTCTCAGTTCGTTCCTATTACTAATTTAGAGGACTATTAGAAAGCCGATAGAAAACCGGAGAAACCGATCGTTTCGATTAGACGAATGCCCAGGAGGGTAAAAATCATTGCCAGCCAAACTATTACTCCAGCTGTCCAATTTTGTAATTCATAATTTGACCGATAAATTGATTTTTCTGTATGTACCCATCTGTCAGGAATTCACATTCGTTGATTAGAAATTAACTGGAATGGAAAGATACATATCACCAAAAGTTCATGAGAAGGAAAAGACAAAGGCAGCGAAATCTATGAGACATGAGACTGACGAGCGACATCACATCCATGAAGCATGCATGGACAGACCGACCGTACACAAAAGAAAGAATAACCACTGGCAGTTGGTACCCGTCCACCAATTGCATGGCATGCTTACTGGGGCGCGAACTTGGACTTGATGGCGTCCACCTGTCCTCCGTCGATCTGGAACGCCCGGCCAGCACGTCTGCCGGCACCGCCGGCGATGCGCCGAAGAGCGTCTCAGCGATGGACTGCGTGCCCTGCAGCTGGCTGTTGAAGGCCGAGATGACCGTAGCCGGCGAGTTCCCGTTGTTCCTCTGGAAGTGGACGAGGCCGCGCGGGAAGACGAACACCTCGCCCTTGCAGACGAAGCGGGTGAATAGCTTGTTGGCCGTGGTAACGAAGCCGACGTCGAGGGAGCCCTCGAGCACGAAGATGATCTCAGTGGCGCGCGGGTGGGTGTGCGGCGGGTTCACGCCCCACGGCGCGAAGTCGATCCGCGCCATGGAGACGCCGAGTGTGTTGAGCCCTGGGAGGTTCTCCACGTTCGCTGTCGTCACCGCCGACCCCACCTCGTTGCCGGTGTTGCCGGGGCTCGCCACCCGTCGAAGAAGAAGTCGTTCGCAGTCACGTCTCTCCGGCCTCTTGCACGGGAACCCGTTCAGCCGGAGTGCTGCACGATCGCACGGCACGGACTCGATCTGGTGATGATCCACGTATACAACTATACAAGAGAAATGCACTGAAAGACAAGACGGTTAATAGCGAGAGAGATGACTTACGGCCCTCGAGGGATTTGTAGTCAGCCACGCAGATGTCCTGGAGCATGTCGGGGTCGCCGGCGAGCAGTGGTTCGGCGACCGCCAGGAGGACGGCGAAGGTGGCGAGGAGTGCAGTGAAGAGCTTGGCCATGGTTAAGTAATTCTTGACTTGGCTGATCGTGTGGTGCAGCTCGTTGGCCGGCTAGCTGTTCGATCGATGGTTAACACCGAGTGTGCAGATCGATGAGGAGGAGGAGGAGAAGCGGAGGGAAGCAGGTATTTACGAGGAGCTCTATGAAGCGTAACCAAGGCGTGATCGTGGACATGTCACGAATTTAATTGGAAGATCTAATTGCATTAGCTTCAAAAAGTGCGCGCGATCGAGATAGAGAAAGAGAGGTGTGAAGAACGTTCGCTCTCCAACGGGACTTGCACGTCAGATTGTACCCCTTTTGGATACCTAGACAGCCATTTCTGGCTCCCGATTAACTTTGAGTTTTCCCTTGCTTACATAAGCAGTAGTGCTTGCATGTGTGTCGGTGGGGATGGGGCGTCAACCTTCGTGGATGCATGAAGGATACGGATTACCCCTTGATCAGACTGATCGCTAGACCATTTCGATCTTTCTGCGTGATGCATGTCAGGTGCCACCAACCAACATTAATTAAAGAAGAACTGCAAATTGAGTGAGGGTCAAGTAATTAACACTGCACGCACACGTAATTCCCTTGTGGTGTTAACTGTTAACCGACCCAATATATTTCTATCCAGAATTCTACTACTAGTCTACGTCTGGAACGTAAGCAAAGCTTGATGAACAGAGACGCGAAATGATTGTTTCCTTGTCGATGGATCGAGACAGCAAGTAATTGTTTTCTTGATGGATAAACTCATAGACATGGAATACTTATTTCCTTTTTGTTGGATTAATGACGGTAATTTTCTACAAGTCATCATGAGTAACTAGTATAAATATATTAGTACCCCATGTAAATGGATTAGGGTTTCCGAACCTAGCTCCCTAGTGACATTAGTGACGTCGCACCAATACAGCACGCTGCTAGTAAGTTACGTCGGGTCAGACTGTTGGGTCCCACTTATCAGTGGTCTGCTGATTCTGAGACATGTCACTAGTATTGACTTAGTAGGGTGGCTCTATTTTGACGCGCCACTAGTAACGGGTGCTTATAAGCATTTCTACACTGGTGGTAATATATGTTATGGAATGTGCAATTCAATTGTGGTACTCCCTCCGATCCGTATAAGTGGGCACAACTTTGTCTAGATACACATGTATCTAGTCTAAATACTTAACTAGATACATGTGTATCTAGACAAAACTATGCCCACTAATATGGATCAGAGGGAGTACAACGTTTGTCCAAATGTTTCTAATCAATCGAGTTATGTGGACACTTAACTCTAACTACTGTGCGAGCAGGCAGATGACTTAGTTCCGCTGGTCATGGGTACTGAGATGCTGATCTGACTCCACGGACTCAGCCAAAAAAGTTTGGCGGCGATTCGAACCGACCCATAATGAGATGCAACGAGCTTTGTGAGTATCATCTATGTGTATGCTATAATTTTTAAAACTTAAACGCTTGTACGATTCGAGTTGTAGATCGACCTGCTAAAGGTCGATCAAACACTATTTGTAACATGATAGCTACAAAGATAAATTTCGGTCCCACTCAAGAAGCAAGTTGCGTGATACATTTGAACAAGATGTGATTTTCCCCTCTAACTCGGGGAGATGTTCTCTGGTCCCGTTTGGGTGACTTGATTCGATAAGCATGGTCATTCAACTCGACTAAGAGTTAGTTCAGTAGGACTAATCAATGTCACAAGGTGAGTAGAGAGTTGAAGATATTAAAGGGGTGACAAGCTCTCCCCATAGCGTTGGCGAGGTACATAAAGAGACAAAGGAATTGAACATATGATACATTGGACAGGAAAGTCTTGATGACTTTACATCTCTCGAGAGACGACACGTTTTCCTAGAAGCTACCGAGTATCAACTTGACACATTTGATTTCGTCTGTTCATGGGAGCGAGTCGGCCAAACGAGTGTCACGATTAAGAACCATGACAGGGATTTAGATGAGTAACTCATGTCGTGTCTGACTAAATATAAACTGCAGTGTCACACATTAAGAGCAACTCAAACATATGCCTTAAATAGTTGAACTGCTAAATTTGTTTGAGGTGCCCCAAAAACTATATACGGTACGAACCGGGTTATGTTCCGCTCGAGCGCGAGTGATAACTTAAAATATTTTTTTTGGGATTTAGTCTATATTTATGACCCTGGCTAACAAAATCTTAATATAACAACGATATAAATCAGATATATTGAGTAACGAGAATGGTCCGAAATACAAAGAATGGTTCAAATCACACAATGTTTTTTGAGGGTATCACACATAATTTTAAGGGCTTTTGTTTAGGCTTCCACGACGACAATGAGGTGGGCAAAAGGCGCGAGCACTATGGGCGCATTTGGTAGGCTGTAGCTAGCCTAGCTAGGCCCGCCAGCTGCAAGTCTTAGCTGTTTGGTAGCCCGCAGGAGGTGTTGGGTCTGGCCAGCACGAAGTTTAAAGCATCCTCGGGTCAGGCCCCATAGGAACGACCGAATCGGCCGTTTCCAGGGAGCCAGGCTCATTTTCTCTTCCCTCAAGCAGATACCCCATCCGTCCTGCGACGAGCTCATGCGAGTCGGAGATGGCAGGAGCTTCCGCGTTGCAGCGAAAATCTCGGCGGGAGAGTTTGCATCACCTCCCGCCCAAAACCCTCCCCTATATACACCCTCTACTCTCACCGTTGTCACGAAGCCCACCATTTTCATCCGCTCGAGGTCTCCGGTCTAAGCTCGCAGGTAAGCGGCGGGGCGGCGGCTTACCCTTCTCCGGCAGGCAGCAGCGGAGCTGCGGTGTTCTACGCGGTCGCAACCTCCTCGACTCGGAAACCCCTCGTCTTTGGATGTCTCCAGCAATGGCTGTAAGTGACCAAACCTTGCTTTCTAGGGTTCATATGTCTAGGATGTTCTAGATCTGAGCTCTGTTAGTGGTACTTGATGTTGTTTCTATGATCCATCCTTGTAGCTAATGATACGTCTCAAACGTATCTATAATTTTTGATTGTTTCATGCTTTTTATATAACATTGCCACATGTTTTTATAATGTTTTTATATCATTTTGGCATATTTTATGGAACTAACCTATTGAAAAGATGCCCAGTGCTAGTTCCTGTTTTCTGCTGTCTTTTGTTTCAGAAAAGCTAGTCGGGGAATTTTCTCGGAATTGGCTGAAAATTTAATGGAATTATTTTTACGAAAAAACGAAGACGGAGCCAGGAGGGGAGCTGCAGGGGGCCCCACAGCCCCCAGACGCCACCCAGGCGCGATCAATGGGGCCCACCTGGTGCCCTCGGGCGTCTCCCCGAGTTGCTCTTTCGCCTATAAATTCTATTCCTCCTGAAAACCCTCGGGACCCGATCATATTTTCCAGAAAACATCCGTGGCCGCCGCCGTCACCAACCCTAGATCGGGAGGGTCCTGAAGCCCTTCCCGGCACCCTGCCGAAGGGGGAGATCGTCACCGGAGGCATCTACACCAACATGCCTGCCTCCGGAGTGATGCGTGAGTAGTCCACCATGGGACTACGGGTCCATGGCAGTAGCTAGATGGTTGTCTCTCTCTCTTGTACTCCATTGTTTAGATCTTGTGAGCTGCCTAACATGATCAAAGTCATCTATTTGTAATGCTACATGTTGTGTTTGCGGGGATCCGATGAATTATGGAGTCATGACATTATTGTTCAGTTTATTTATCATATGTTTTATTTATGATCTTGCATGCTCTCCGATGCTTGTGAATGCTTTGACCGAAGTAATTGATATTATCTTAGAGAGGGTATTTATGCTAAATATTGGGTTCATGCCTCTCTTGTCTGAGCTCGAGTTGACAGAAACGATTAAGACTTGAGATATGATGTTGCTACTAGGGATAAAACATAGCGGTTTTTATTGCTTTCTGTTGTTTACATTGCTTCCATTACGCACCATGCTTATTGCAATTATCTGTAGCTCGCAACTTAGTACTTTCGGTGATAGGTTGGATAGCGATCCCGGGGTGGATTATTAGTCATAGATGCAGTTGGATAACGGTCTATATATTTTGTCGTAATGCCCATATTAGATGAAACGGTGAACTTTGTGTCATGATAGTATTGTGTTGCGCCCATATGATACCCACAAGAGTATAGGGGATCGTTGAAATCTTCAATGTGTAAGTATTAGTATCGATCCCACAAGGAGTAGAAGGTATAAGTATTTATCCTCTCAAATAAGAGTGTCACTTCTCTTATTATCTATGCACTAGACAAACTAAAATGATTAAATGATGCAAGTGTTTTTAGCTTTTTGGCGTAGAGTTTGCAATAAAGTAAAAAGCTGAAAATAAAATATGACAAGTGAAAGCTCTCAAAGAGAGAAAGCCCAATCCTCTATGCAGCAAGAGGACAAGCTCAAGTTTGTGTTTCTTATAAGTGGAGAACGCTCCCAAGGGCTACCTAGACTTCATGGCATAAATATTTCTAGAACAACAAGGTAAGCATTTTGTCAAGTTTTAATCTTCTTTTGGACGGAGCCATAATTAGGGAAAGCTAAATAAACTAAACCCCCTTATGATGGTTCTTATGGCCAAGTAAATGACTGCACAAGAGTTATTAAGACATAGAGTCCCACCATAGCCCTAAACTATAAGGTCCCCGATACTAATACCCTCATAATGCAACTTCATGACTCGGTCTCAGGTTTACATGTCCTCCCAAGTCTCCCTCATTCCATTACACGACGGTGTTCTCCTATGAGCCCATATAGGTGAAGTGATGTGCAGTCGACGTTCGCACAACACCATCATAGAATTATATAAAAAGATAAACACTAGACAAAATACCAACACATGTCATAAATAAATCATTGCCAATCCATCCTATGCCCCCAGGAACATACGGGAACTACTCACAACGTGCAAACATAATGATATTCAGTGGCATAAGTGGTACAACACAATCTGAAAATATAACTTCACCTCCAAATAATGACAAGTACCATGAATAGTAGCACAAGACAAGTATCTAGGGTATAGCAACTCTCAAACTACGAGGGGATGAAGTGGATCACGAAGATGGTGATGGAGATGGTGCTGGTCTTGACGGTGGTGTTGATGGAGTGATGTAGCCCGACCTACGGCTCCTACAACAAGTGGCCCCATGACAAGAGCAAGAGTCAAAGCCCTCCATGATAAGGTGAATTCACTCCTATCTATGTGTGATCTCGACACTCCTCTGAATGGTTTGCTACTTCATTCGGATACTTTGTGCATACTCAGGAACCACCTTGATGACGACCCTCAATGGAGTGAAGAAGATGACCAAGAGAAGACCCAAGAAGATGGCCAAGAAGAAGAGCGAGGAAAAGAAGCTGGAAATCCTGAAAAGATGTCGGCCGGTACTACCGGCCGCACGGCCGGTACTACCGCCGAAACGACAGTCAGTACTGGATCCGAAGCCACCCTAAGCGGCACTACCGGAATTAGTTCCGGTACTACCAGACGTTCGCACGTCCGGTACTACCGACCACTTCTGTCCGGTACTACCGGCCCTGCGCGTGCCTGCGAGCAGATCTGGGTTTTGACCCATGTAATTCATCCCTTTTGCCTAGACTATAAATAGGACCTCCCCACCTATATCTAGGGTTAGACAATGATTTGGGAACTAAAGTAGAGCCTTGCTCCTTCTTCTCAAAGTGTCTCTTTCCTCCTATGGAGATGAATCAAGGCCTCCCCTTGTGGAGATGAACCAATGCCTCCCCTTGTGGAGAAGATCCCTTCGTGTATACCAAGGCTCTGCTTGTAGTTGCGATTACTTGCTAATCTTCCCTCTTTGAGTGGCTAGATTGGATTGGTTGGATTGACCAATTGGACAAACAATCCTAAGAGTAAGGTATGCTTGGGAGAGGAGAATTGGGGGCTACCCTCGGGGCTTATTACCAGTTGAATCTTGCTAAGTTGCTACTTGCTAGTTACTTTGTTTTGTGTGATTTGCCCTCTTTGTATTCTTGAGTTCATCCCGTGTTCTTCATGTTCATCGTTCCCTCCGCACAAATCCATGAAAATCGGGACCAACCCACATCATATGGTATCAGAGCTCTAGGTTGACACGGATTTGTTTGTGTTTCCACCAAAATCCACCAAAATTTTCTTTATTTTTGAGAAATTTGAAAATTTCCACCAAAAATAGCCTTGCCTTGATTCGAGCCGATCTGTCGATTCATTGCATTTTTGGTAGTTTTTGTCCATGGATCTGTTGCTTTAGAACCCCCTCCACCTTTGTTTGCGTTCCTAGCCTTAATTTTGCCAATTTCCCACGAATTTGAGGATTTTTTAGCTCAATTTTGCCCAAATCGTGAAGAACAACTCCAGATTTCGAGTCCACCGATTCTACCGGCCAGACTTCCGGTACTACCGGAGCTGCGCGCACGACCGGTACTACCGGGTCAGAACGAGCGGTACTACCGCCGGGCAGGATTTTAGAGCAAATTTTTCTTACCTTTTCCTCGGTTCGTTTTGGCATTTCCTCTTTGGTTTGAGTCCTTTTTGGTGTGCCTACGTCTACACATCGACAAGCTTCCGCAGCACGCATCATCAACGCCAAGCGACGACGCCCCAAGGACTCGACATTCCCCCACCATCATAATCCGTTGTGAGCCCTTCTTCCTTTCGTGTACCTTGACCTATCGGACTAGCTCTTTGATATTGCGAGGCATTGCACGTGTTGAGTGTTTGTCTTAAAGTATTGGCGAGTGTGTATCGTTAGAGGCTTGGCACTAGCAAAAGAGAAGGAATCATCGTCAAAAAGCAAAAATCAAAAAAAAAGAGAAAAGAAAAGAATCAAGTGGTGCCAAGTATCATCTCTTGTAGGTTGCGACAAAGCTAAACCGCCAAAGTGAGTGTGAGTGTTAACTCTTGTGCAAATCCGTTGCCCACAAAAAGCAATTGAGCTAGCGTCCTCTTGTGTTGGGTGACATTTGAGCACGTAGTCTTCGTTAGGTTGTCTATCTTCGAGTGCTCGCCCTTTGGTCGCCCAACCCCATCATTCGCTTTTGTGTGTGTTTCTTGATACTTTGTGGTTGGAGTTTCTTTGGTAATTTGATCATTGTGGATTTTCTCTACCTTTGACAATATACTTGTCGTCGGGTTTGCTTGTTTCGTTTGCCACTTCATACCTTCCTATCCTCATAAGTGTGTGTGTTGGGTGTTAGAACCGGATACTCTCCTCTCAAGCCACATTATACTTGGGATATAGTTTGTCTTGGTTTTTCCTTACCACACATCTCACTTGTTCTTGAGAAAATGTTTAGGGGAAGTACAAACGGAAGCTCAAGCTCGGATGAAATCCATGGTGGAGTTCGCGGTGATCATGGCTATGTCACACAACGAGTTGTTGGTCTTCGACACCTTCTTCGTGATGGCCTAGGACGCTACGAGCGCCGTCTTCAAGCTCAAGAGCCAACTTCAACGACCGCATGCATGCAAGAAGCATATGGAGCGGTGACCGAAGCTATCAACAACCTTGTGCGACAACGAGCTTCTTCACGCTCAAGCCGTACAAGAAGCACCTCAAGGTCGACACAAGCACGTCATGGACGTCATGAACCTCGACAAGAACGTCAACATGATCCAAGGCGCGACGCCCATGAACGACCTCCTCCTATCGTTGAACAACCACATGATCTTCACGCGAACAATGCCAATGCGCATCAAGAACAACCTCACCAAAATGATGAACGTGAACGCATACCATCACCACCACCGCACAACGTGATCGTCATGACCCATTGGCTAATGACAATGGCGTTCCGGGTGCGAATGACTTTGGTGAACAAGGACGTCACCCGTCATCCTCCAAGGCCACGTCATCAAAATCATGACAATGCGAACAATGAACAACCCGTTCTCAACAAGAGCTTCCTCAACATGCGCCTCGTCAAGAGCTTCCACATGATCGTCACAACACCAACGTTCCGAGTCAAGTGATAACGAGTCAAGCCAACACAATGGTGATGGACTCAATCGAAGGAGACGTGGACGTGCATTCCCACGTGGTGGCCATGACACTATGATGACTTGACCAACGTCCGCTTTGACATACCCAAGTTCTACGGCACAAGTGATCCGGAAGCTTACTTCTCATGGGTACTCAAGGTTGACAAGATCTTCCGTGCAACGCTTCTCCGACAAAAGAAGGTTGCCTTAGCCTCGATGGAGTTTGAAGAGTATGCCCTCTTGTGGTGGGAACAACTACAAGATGCTCGCGTCGCTAACCACCAACAACCAATTGACACTTGGGTTGAAATGAAAGAAACAATGTACAAGCGCTTCGTGCCAAGCCATTACACTAGAGACTTATACAAGAAGTTGCAAGAGTTGAAGCAAGGTTTGAAGTCGGTTGACGAGTACTACAAGGAGATGGAAATCTCCATGATGAGAGCCAATGTCAACGAGTACGAAGAGCAATCCATGGCTCGTTTCATGAATGGCCTCAACTATCCATCAAGAAGATCGTGGAGTTCCAACCATATGCCTCTTTGGTTGAGCTAGTACATCAAGCTTCCAAGGCCGAGCGCCACGTGCTTGAAGAGCTCAAATACCTCAAGACAAAGGCATTCTTCGCCAACAAGCCTTCTTCGTCAACTCCTACACCTTCACAAGCTCTTCCTCAAGCGAACACTCGAGGTCCTCCAAGAGTCTCTACTCGACACCTCAAGCGCCTCAACCTTTCAAGAAAGTACCTCCCCTACCAAGGCGCCTCAAGGATCTTCGTCCGGCACAAGACTTTGCAATGCTACAAGTGCGGCGGACAAGGGCACAAATCTTTTGAGTGCACCAACAAGAAGGTCATGATCATCAATGACATGGGAGAGTATGAATCTATGAGTGAAGATGAGTACAATGCTTTGAACAAGGTCGCCACAATGCAAAGTGCTCAAGAAGAAGAAAGTGAGATATATTGTGATGGCGACAACAACCCTTCCTTGGTTGTGGCAAGAGCTTAACCACCAATGTTCAAGTGGAAGAAGACCAAAGATGCAACTTGTTTCAAACAAGAGCGGGAATCAATGGAAAGTCCATCAAGGTCATCATAGATGGTGGAAGTTGCCACAACCTAGCGAGCAAAGAACTTTGTGATAAGCTCAACTTGAAGTTCAAGAAGCACCCACATCCTACCATGTGCAATGGTTGAGTGATACCGGAGCCGTCAAGATTCAACACATGGTGCAAGTGTCCTTCAAGATTGGAGCCTATGAAGATACGGTTGATTGTGATGTTGTGCCTATGAACGTTTGTCACTTACTCTTGGCGTCCATGGCAATTTGACAAGGGTGCTATGCATGATGGAAGGACAAACTACTATAGCTTCAAGAACAACGACAAGACCTTCGTCCTTCGTCCCATGACACCAAGTCAAGTCATCGCCGACAACGCCAAGACTATTGCAAGGGCACAACAAGATCGTTCGTTAGTGAGATGAGTGGTGAGCGAGAGACCCACCATAAAGTGAGTGAGAGCCACAAGCCAAATGAGTGTGACACTTCAAAGAGAGTTCCCACAAAACTTACACTATTTGCCACAAAGAGAGGATGAGGGAGTTGAGAGAGAACCCATCCACCCTCCACTATGTGCTCATATGCAAGGGTGAAGTTTCTATGACTAACACTTTCACAAACCTTCCTCCTTCTTTGTTGTCTCTTTTGAAGGACTTTGAAGATGTTTCCCTCAAGAAGTGCCACCGGGACTACCTCCTCTACGCGGAATCGAGCACCGCATCGACCTTGTTCCCGGCGCACCGCTACCAAACCGCGCTCCTTACCGCACCAACCCCGAAGAGACAAAGGAGATCGAGCGGCAAATACAAGAACTTCTTGCCATGGGACATATCCGCGAGAGCTTGAGTCCGTGCCGTGCCCGTCATCTTGGTACCCAAGCACGACAACACTCTTCGCCTTTGCATGGATTGTCGCCCCATCAACGCCATCACCGTTCGGTATCGCCATCCTATCCCTCGACTTGATGATATGCTTGATGAGCTTTGTGGTTCCGCTATATTCTCCAAAATTGATCTTAAAAGTGGATATCACCAAATAGATGTGTGAAGGTGATGAATGGAAGACCGCATTTAAAACAAAGCTTGGTCTTTATGATGGCTGTCATGCCATTTGGTCTTTCCAATGCACCTTCTACTTTTATGCGTCTCATGAATCATGTTTTGCGTCCTTTCATTGGAAATTTGTTGTGGTATACTTTGACGACATCCTTATCTATAGCAAATCTTTGGAAGAGCACACTTCTCATGTTGCTCAAGTTTTGTTGGTTCTTCGCAATGAAAAGCTTTATGCAAATCTTTCTAAGTGCACTTTTGCCACCAACAAACTTGTTTTCTTGGGTTTTGTTGTTTCTTCGGATGGAGTTGAAGTTGATGAAGCAAGATACAAGCAATTCGGACTTGGCCTTTTCCGATGTCACTTGAGGAGTTGAGACGTTTTCTTGGTTTTGCCGGATTTTACCGCCGTTTCATCAAGGATTTTTCCACAATTGCTTGCCCCCTCCATGAACTTACAAAGAAAATGTACCTTTCATTTGGGGCAATGCACATGATTTTGCTTTCAATGAGCTCAAACGGTTATTAACCGAAGCACCACTCCTTGCCCTTCCGGATTTCTCTAAGACATTTGAGATTGAATGCGATGCAAGTGGATTGGGCATTGGTGGAGTGCTTATGCAAAATGGTAGACCCATCGCATACCATAGTGAGAAACTAGATGGAGCTCGCTTGAATTACCCCATTTATGACAAAGAGTTATTTGCTTTGGTTCGTGTTTTGGATGTGTGGCAACATTACCTTCGTCCTAAGGAATTTGTCATTCATTCCGACCATGAATCCTTGAAATATTTGAAAAGTCAAACAAATTTGAACAAAAGACATGCTAAGTGGGTTGAGTTCATTGAGTCTTTCACTTTGTAATCAAATACAAGAAAGGTAAAGACAATGTGGTCGCGGATGCTCTATCCCGCAAGGCCAACCTACTTACACGTCTTGACATTAGTGTCTTGGGTTTGGATGAGATAAAGAGTTGTATGCTACCGATGCTTTCTTTGGAGACATTTTCGCTCAATGTTCGGAGCACAAAGGAATTGGTGATTTCTATTTGCACAAGGTTTCTTGTTTAAGGCTAACAAACTATGTATACCCGAGTCTTCGCTTCGTTTGGTCCTTTTGAAGGAATCTCATGGAGGAACACTCATGGGTCACTTTGGCCGCGACAAGACCTACGCCATGCTCGCCACCAACTACTATTGGCCAGAATGAAGCGTGATGTGGAACGCCTAGTTCGACGATGTTCTACATGTCTCAAAGCTAAGTCTACTCTAAACTCTCATGGTTATATACACCTTTGCCTATTCCACATCACCCATGGTCCGATATAGCTATGGATTTTGTCTTAGGACTCCCACGCACTAAAACAAACAAGGATTCCATCTTTGTCGTCATTGATCGCTTCTCTAAAATGGCACACTTTATACCTTGCAACAAGAGCGACGATGCTTCACACATTGCTACTTTGTTTTTCAGGGAAATCGTCCGTCTTCATGGAGTGCCAAGACCATTGTGTCGGATCGTGACACCAAGTTCGTGAGCTATTTTTGGAAGACTTTGATGGCCAAGATGGGAATCAAGCAACTATTCTCCACCGCATACCACCCTCAAACCGATGGCCAAACCGAAGTGGTGAACCGAAGCCTATCTACACTCCTTCGTGTGTTGATCAAGCCTAACTTGAAGAATTGGGAAGAGTGCATCCCACACGCCGAGTTCGCCTACAATCGAGCACTACATCGCGCAACAAAGAGAACACCCTTCGAGTCGTCTATGGCTCCAACCCCTACACCGCGCTCGACATGCTACCACTTCCACTCCGTGAGCAAGTTAACATGGACTTCGACAAGCGAGCCGCTTACATGAAGAAGCTCCATGAGGAAACAAGAACTACACTCGAGAAGCACAACAAAGACCATGCTACGAAGATGAACAAACACAAGCGCGCCATGATATTTGAAGAAGGAGACCTTGTTGGCTACACCTTCGCAAAGATCGCTTTCCGGATGCAAGGAAGTCCAAGCTTCACCCTCGTGGAGATGGACCTTTCAAGGTTATCAAGCGCATCAACGACAATGCCTACAAGATCGACATCTCCAACTCCAAACACTTGGTCCATGACACCTTCAACGTCGCCGACCTATCGCCATACCTTGGAACATCAAGCGATGAGGATGACCAAGAGTCGAGGACGACTCTTTTCCAAGGGGGGGAGATGATGTAGCCCGACCTACGGCTCCTACAACAAGTGGCCCAATGACAAGAGCAAGAGTCAAAGCCTCCATGATAAGGTGAATTCACTCCTATCTATGTGTGATCTCGACACTCCTTTGAATGGTTTGCTACTTCATTCGGATACTTTGTGCATACTCAGGAACCACCTTGATGACGACCCTCAATGGAGTGAAGAAGATGACCAAGAGAAGACCCAAGAAGATGGCCAAGAAGAAGAGCGAGGAAAAGAAGCTGGAAATCCTGAAAAGATGCTGGCCGGTACTACCGGACCCGCACGGCCGGTACTACCGCCAAAACGCCAGTCAGTACTGGATCCGAAGCCACCCTAAGTGGTACTACTGGAATTAGTTCCGGTACTACCGGACGTTCGCACGTCCGGTACTACCGGCCACTTCTGTCCGGTACTACCGGCCTGCGCGTGCCTGCGAGCAGATCTGGGTTTGACCCATGTATTCGTCCTCTTTTGCCTAGACTATAAATAGGACCTCCCCACTAGATCTAGGGTTAGACAATGATTTGGGAACTAAAGTAGAGCCTTGCTCCTTCTTCTCAAAGTGTCTATTTCCTCATATGGAGATGAATCAAGGCCTCCCCTTGTGGAGATGAACCAAGGCCTCCCTTGTGGAGAAGATCCCTTCGTGGATACCAAGGCTCCGCTTGTAGTTGTGATTACTTGCTAATCTTCCCTCTTTGAGTGGCTAGATTGGATTGGTTGGATTGACCAATTGGACAAACAATCTTAAGAGTAAGGTGTGCTTGGGAGAGGAGAATTGGGGGCTACCCTCGGGGCTTGTTACCAGTTGAATCTTGCTGAGTTGCTACTTGCTAGTTATCCTTTATTTGTGTGATTTGCCCTCTTTGTGTTCTTGAGTTCATCCCGTGTTCTTCGTGTTCATCGTTCCCTCCACACAAATCCGTGAAAATCAGGACCAACCCACATCATGGAGACTCCGGAGGGGGATGGAGGAGCCTTTCGGAGGTGATTCTGGCGGTGTTTCCCCCCTCCGATCTTCTCCGGCGGCAGCCTTCTGTCTCCTGTTTCGTGGTTTTTGTGTTTCTCCGCCGCCTCCTCACGAAACTCCTCGGGGACTATTTTTATAGACGTTTTTAGGTCAAGACGAAGCCACGGAGACGAAAACGGACGGCATCGGAGCCACGAGGAATAAAAGAGGTGGTCCCACATAGCCAAGGAATCTGGCCGCATGGGACCATCTATTTTCTTCCTCGGACTTCCTTTTTCGCGGATCCTTGGCTCGTACGTCTTCTTCTTTCCAAATATTGGGCCCGTAAATTTTTAGGTCATTTGGACGTCGTTTGGTCCCTGAAAGTCAAAAACATGGAAAAAGGGGTTTTCTGGTTCTGGAGGGTTAATTCCAAATAAATGGGGAAACTGTGAATTATCCCCTAAAATTATTATAAACATAAATATAACCCATATATGATGCAAATAAGTTGGAATATCAAGTAATAAAATGTAAAGTTCATGTATGCATTTTACATGCATCAACATCTCCAAGTTTAACCAATACTCGTCCTCGAGTATGAAGGTGATAAAACTAACATGGACTTTGCATTTTAATACTATCAATGGATATCAAAGATGATTACTATTGCTACATAAAGTCAAATGATTCATTCTCAAAGGAGTAGCAATATACAAGATAGATTATAAAGTGATATCACATATTCAATGAAAGGATGTTCAATGATAACTCACAAAGTGTAACATAGAATAAAGTTCTATGGACCAAATGTATGCATAATGAAAAGTAAAAACATCCTATAATGGTCATAGAGTATTTTTGTAAAATCTGAATATAAAAGTGGACACTTTGGAAAGATAGATAAATAAGTAGAGGTAAAACATGCAAAAGTTTCATATAGCTTCCAAATGCTTTTATCTTCAGTTTATGTTTGCAATGTGGTATTCATTGGTGTGGAGCTCCCATTACCCCTATCATAGCATCTTGAATGATTAGAGTTTAAAGTGAAAGCAATGTGAGTAATGTGCTTGACAAAGTATGGGTTGAATGCCTCATGCCCGTGAATACGAGTACCTACACCACGGTGTTACTCAACTCGGGCCACAAAGCAAGTTCAAGTTAAAGTCATTGTAAGTAATATTAGCGTCATCAAGAGCGTCAACTGGGGTACCTCTTGCCTCAGGACATGGAAACTAGCCCATGTCAAAATGACAAGACAAAAAGACAATGAACAATCTCAGCACTCTTTTATTTACTATTTGTATAGCTTTTTATTATGACGTGCATCACTGAATGTTCACTTTGATAACTGTAAATTTCCACCATGAATGATGCATGGATAAGGTTAGCGGCCCAGGCATCTCTCTAGCCATTTATACAAACTCCTCAAACTTACTAAGTTTCCGCATTTATTTGGCACCATGATAAGCATCCATAACAAAAGTACATGATATCAACTGAATATAAATAAGTGCAATGTTAAAAGCTTGCCCCATGTCTGCATAGATGAGCTAACTCCCAACCAAGACTCTTGTCAAGAAAACAACTTCATAATTTTAGTCACAATGGTTCAGGTTTATTAAGTGCAATAAAAGTAAAGTGTGCATCAAGTTCGTGGTAGCTTTTTAACCAACTTTTCCCATAACAAACAAAAACATAAGCATTATTAATTTGGAAGCATATATAGAACAATATATCATGAGAAACATACTTGGAATATCATAAAGCTAATAGGTAGTTATGGTGGACTCACTGGAATAACTTTGGTTTAAGGGTGTTGGAAAACAAGTTTTTACTTGTTGGAACTTTTGGGCTAGCAAGAGGGAGAAAGTTGACCGTCTAAATGCATGCATAAGTGTCCATAGAACTAATCAATCCATGTTAAACAAAGTAAAGTAACATTCAGCATCGAAACATGAATAAAAGATAGCTCTAGATAAAACACTTGCAATTAATACTCATTAAAAAGCACATGAATCATGCAACTATATGTATTTTTTGAATCAACTCAAACATCCCTATCCCAATATTTTTAATAGCATCCAACTAAATTCAACCCAAAATTCCAGTAGCTCTCTCATAACATAAATGATAGTGGAGGTCTCAAGAAATAAACATCAAACTGAAATAAAAAGAACAATGAAAGACGCTCCAAGTTTATCGATAAAGTGTTTCAATCGAAAAACAGAAGGTAGACGTGCGCAAACCGAGAGTGTGTTGGTCCAGTGGGGTTGTCTTCACATCCCAAGCTTATGGTCTTCACCATCCTTGGATAGCTCTTGGTGCATCTCCTCTAATTCCTGTGAAAAAAGTTCAAAACACTGTTTCTCCCATTTCTTTTCTGCGGGGTGACATTAGTAATGATAGACAAATGAATTGCTTGCTGCATAAAATCCTTAAACAAAAAGAATGTCCAGAAGTGTATAATGTTGTATGTCTACTAATAAACTCAATTGGATAAAAAAGATTCAAGTTAAAAGTTCAAAGAATGCATCAAACAAAATGGGACAGATCCGTCCAGAAAAACAGCAGCAGCAAAACGCATTTTTCTATCCTACTTAAATATGTCAAAAAAATCTGAAAACATTCACGCTTACAGAGGATGAAAAGTTGCAACTACAGTTCAAATATCAGCTCATTCGGAGTTACAGAATAGGAATTAAAAATCATACCATGCACAGATTCGTGCTGGAATAAAATCTCCGAATGCAAAAAGCAACTTTTTCAAGCCAAAATGGGTAAAACTTGGCACTTTTTTAAAAATTCCAGAAACAAAACTAAAAACTAAGTCTCTTTTTACAGCAAGAGGACACAAAGAAAAAAGTAAAAACAACCGGGTTGCCTCCCGTGAAGCGCTTTCTTTATAGCCATATAGCTAGGCTTACTTACTTGGTATCAAGATGGTTGGAGTGAGGTGGCTCGGCATCCCCAAGCTTGAATTCTTGTATTTATTCGAAATATGTAGGGTGAGCCCAGGAGTAACATCCCAAGCTTGAGTGTTTGTCCCTCTTGATCTTTGTTCATCACCCTCAACTCTTCCACTTGAAAATTCTTTTTACAGAAAACTCGTCATAAAACTTGATTAGAGGGTTAGTGTCTCCATAAATTAAATCCACATAGGTATAGCAAAGACATATCATGAGTTGATTCTAAACATTAACTACTGTTACTATGGTTGCGTATTGTTCATTGATCAAAAGAACCACACAAAACACAAGTAATGAGGCTAATGCAAAATAAAGACAGAATCTGTCAAAAACTGAACAGCCCGCAAAGAGTGAATTTTCAGAGGCACTTACGCTGCTCAAATCAGAAAACTTTTAACAAATGAAATGTGTAATAAAACCTAAATATTGCTGTCATAAGATTTCAGCTCAAAATTCCTCTTCTGTGATTTTTAACATTTTTCACAGTGAAGCTTAGGAATTTGTTTTCTGGACAGCCATGATAGTTTTAATGATGCTCACATAGGAACAAGAATTGAAATGCAAAAGAGAGCATCAAGAGAAAAATATGAAACACTTTTAAGTCTAACCCACTTCCTATGCATTGGGATCTTGTAAGAAAATAAATCATTGAAACACAAAGCAAGTAGCATAGGAAGATAAAACAAGAGCAATTTCAACACTTTGAACTTAAAGAAAGGAAACGTAATAATATTGAAATGTTTAGAACCATGTTTTCCTCTCTCATAATAACTTTCAGTAGCATCATAAATAAATTCCACAATATAATTATCACATAAAGCATGTCTTTCATGATCTACAAGCATAAAAGTATTAATACTCTCCACATAAGTAAAATCCTTCTTATTAGTGATGGTGGGAGTAAAACATTCATAACCATCATTGTAATCATCATATATAGGAGGCATATCATAATCATAATAAACTTTATCCTCAATAGTAAGTGGACTGAAATTATCATATTCATCATTGTAATCATCATAAATGGGAAGCATAGTATCATCAAAATAAATTTTCTCTTCCAAGCTTGGGGGGCTAAAAATATCATATTCATCAAAACAAACTTCCCCAAGCTTAAGGTTTTCCGTAGCATTAGCAATAAAGGTGTTTAAAGAATTCATACTAATAGTATTACCATTGACATGATTGGTATGCAAATAAATTTCCATATATTTTTTAATTTTCTCCTCAAATACTTCATGTCCTAACTCAAGATAGATATTATAAAGTTCTATAATTGTTTTATTGTTTTCCATTTTATAAATTTTTGTGTTTTGATATATCTAACTGAAAGTAAAACTAAACTAAATGCAAAACTGAAAGTAAACTCAAGTATATGCAAAACTGAAAATAAATATCTAGTGCCAGCAAGAATAAAAACTTAAGCGCTACACTCCCCGACAACGGCGCCAGAAAATGTCTTGATACCCACAAGTATAGGGGATCGTTGAAATCTTCAATGTGTAAGTATTAGTATCGATCCCACGAGGAGTAGAAGGTATAAGTATTTATCCTCTCAAATAAGAGTGTCACTTCTCTTATTATCTATGCACTAGACAAACTAAAATGATTAAATGATGCAAGTGTTTTTGGGTTTTTGGCGTAGAGTTTGCAATAAAGTAAAAAGTTGAAAATAAAATATGACAAGTGAAAGCTCTCAAAGAGAGAAAGCCCAATCCTCTATGCAGCAAGAGGACAAGCTCAAGTGTGTGTTTCTTATAAGTGGAGAACGTTCCCAAGTGCTACCTAGACTTCATGGCATAAATATTTCTAGAACAACAAGGTAAGCATTTTGTCAAGTTTTAATCTTCTTTTGGACGGAGCCATAATTAGGGAAAGCTAAATAAATAAACTAAACCCCTTATGATGGTTCTTATAGCCAAGTAAATGACTGCACAAGAGTTATTAAGACATAGAGTCCCACCATAGCCCTAAACCCTAAGGTCCCCGATACTAATACCCTCATAATGCAACTTCATGACTCGGTCTCAGGTTTACATGTCCTCCAAGTCTCCCTCACTCCATTACACTACGGTGTTCTCCTATGAGCCCATATAGGTGAAGTGATGTGCAGTCGATGTTCGCACAACACCATCATAGAATTACATAAAAAGATAAACACTAGACAAAATACCAACACATGTCACAAATAAATCATTGCCAATCCATCCTAGACCCCAGGAACATACGGGAACTACTCACAACGTGCAAACATAATGATATTCAGTGGCATAAGTGGTACAACACAATATGAAAATATAACTTCACCTCCAAATAATGACAAGTACTCAATCACAAGCATGAATAGTAGCACAAGACAAGTATCTAGGGTATAGCAACTCTCAAACTACGAGGGGGATGAAGTGGATCATGAAGATGGTGATGGAGATGGTCCTGGTCTTGACGGTGGTGTTGATGGAGACCCCGGAGGGGGGGATGGAGTGTAACACCCCGAAAATTTAAACCTAATTTTAGTGGTGTTTTCTGACACCTGAAGAACTTTTTCTCCTTTCCTAAGTGTTTCTTCAAATCATTTGAAGATGATTTGACTTGGAAATTGCTCCCTCAAGAATTTTCCAGTGATCCACGAACCACTCCATCCCCGTGATAATTTTGATGCTTAGGTTTTCCTCGAAAACCCTAGCCCTAATTATCGAACCTTTAAACCCTTTTCTCCACCTTCCAAAGGAAAGCCTATTTCCATAGCTAGAAAAATTCCACTGAAAATACCAGAGGACTCCCCTATCCATATGAAGACAATCCATGCAAAAATATTGCATACTTCAATGCAATATTTCCAAGTTGGGCATATTTTTCAAAATGCCATTTCTGATCCAGAAATGTTTGAGTCAAGCTATGCATCTCCATAAATTCTGATAAATTCAGGGGTTGAATATTTTTGCATTCCCTGCACTTCATCTTTTGGAGCCAAACCCATTTGAGCAACTTTTGACCCTTTGTAAGGCCGTTTTCATGCATTTTTGAAAACCTCAAGCAAACCTATACCTAGACAAATCCTATGACCATGGGACTTGGTCACATTGACCACATGATCCATGGACACCCAAATCCAGGAGACCACCCCAAGGTGAAGTGTGGAAATTCACATTTCCATGACCATGCCTTTGTGTCCATTTTTGGACATCATGTGGAAACCCAATTTCCTTGTACCCATTTGAGCTCATACTCCATATACACCCTCCCTATGCCACAAGTACTCAGTGGTAATTTTTGGAGATTTTTCTGAGCTGTGCAAGGCCCCTGTCATTTCATCGAGCACCCTCGGTATCTTTGTTTTTCTGAAAATCCTACTCTGCAAAGTTTGGAATCCTTGAGTGATTCTTATTTTGTTGTGTCGTTCTCGTCGTTACGAACTCAGTGGTGGAAACCTTTTTCCATTTGGACCCCCCAAGTCACCGGGAACGTGACGATGCCGCTCGTGGCGCGCTCTAGACGCACGCTTGGGCGTGACCTAAACCTGCTTAGCCCTAAACCCTGCCTAACCCTTCTCCTACAGTGCACCCACGTGCTACACTGTACCCAGCTCAGCCCTCCCTATCCATCCCCGTTCCTATCCCTTGCCATTAAATTTTGGAGCAAGGCGGTTGCATCGGTGCCCGTCGGTGCTCTCTCTTCCTCTAGCTACAAACAAGACCGAGCCCTCTTCACTGCCCACACACTCCCTCCCATCTCCTTTTCCTCCCTCCCTCTGTCCAGAAGATCAAGTGGAGAGCTCGAGTTCGTGCTCAAAACCGCGTGGCCGCCATGGCCATGCACGGGAAGCTCGGGCTGCCACTCACCGAGGTCCCGGGCGGCAGCGGCCTACCTTCCCCGGGCGCGGCGCTGCACTGCAACCCCGCCTCCGTCCTCAGCCGGTCCGCCCGTCGCCACTGGCGGTCGCTGGCCGTGCCTCCCCGCACGCTCCCGTGCGTGCTCGTGCGGAGGAAAAGGTCGACCACGCCGTCCGAGTCGCCAGCTCCCGCCGCCTCAACTCCTCCTGGACGCAGCCCCCACTGCCTCCACTCCATCCTCACCGTAGGCCGGCCGGCCGGCGCGCCGAGCCGCCGCTCCGGCGAGCTCCCCGTGCGCTGGAAGGAGCGTACAGGAGGTCAACGACTGGATCGATCGATCCATGCGTGTTTTTTTCCCCTCCATCGATCGGTTCGGTCCAGCAGCGAAGCAGCCCATCCCAGGTGGCCCACCAGCGGACCAGCCCAGTGCACAGCGCAGTGCAGCATAGTAGCAGGCCGTTTCGGCCCAGCACGGCCCAGCCGCACGGCCAGAACGGCCCGTCCTGTTTTTTTTCCCGCGCAGTTTGTTATTTTTTCCTGGTGAGCAACTTCGGACGCCCACAACTTTTGAACCGTAGCTCCGTTTTAGTTGATTCAAATTTCTAAATTTGTATCTCGTCGAGACCAAGCCAGTGGTACTAGTTTGGTTGTCTTTGGAGCTATTTAGTTTCATAGCCTTTATTTAATACCCCGTTGTCGTTTCGTGGTTTAGGCGTTCTTCGGGATTCCGACCCGCGCGAGTCCGAGACTTTCTGAAACCGTTTGAAAACTGTCTTCGAAGGCAAGCTAACCACTTGCTATGAGCAGCCTAGCAGTGTTTGTTGTTTATTTGCTTATTACCATGCCGGGTGTTTATGTTGTTGTATGTGTACTGTTAGATTTATGAATGTCTGTTTGTTGTTCATGTTTAAATATGAAACTTGTAATATTACTCCAGCCATGTTGCATATTTATTTATCGTACTTGCTTGGTTATATTATGTATTGTTAATATTTATCAAACATACACTTTTATTGAGACAATGGACTGGGGGAACCGCCGCCGTCTCACTAAAATATTAACGTCGATCTGTGATGGCGCTGGTCGGCGGGATCGCCGCCGTAGTCACCCGGTCGACACAAACCAACTGTGTATATTTTGTAGTTGATCTGTGAAGGCGCTGGTCGGCGGAATCGCCGTCGTAGTCTTCCGGTTGACGTTTCTTTTCTTTTGTCGAACGAGAAGGCGCTTACCAGTGGAATCGCTGCCACAGTCTTCCAGTTGACATTTCTTTTCTTTTGTCGAACGAGAAGGCGCTTGCCAGCGGAATCGCTGCCACAGTCTTCCGGTTGACGTTTCTTTTCTTTTGTCGAACGAGAAGGTGCTTGCCAGCGAAATCGCTGCCACAGTCTTCCGGTTGACGTTTCTTTTTCCTTGTCAGACGAGAAGTCGCTTGCCAGCGGAATCGCTGCCACAGTCTTCCGGTTGACGTTTATTTTCTTTGGTCGAACGAGAAAGCGCTTGCCAGCGGAATCGCTGCCACAGTCTTCCAGTTGACGTTTTTGTTTTGCTAAGTATGGATTTTGGTACATGCAGGTTGATATGATTTATTTGCTGCCGTTATTATTATGTGGTTACTATGTGTTGCTTGAATTATTATGTTGCTAATGACTTGTTGTTTGATGATATATTACTATATTATGATTGTTGTGCTGGACTAATTCTTGGTTGTTTGGACTTGTTATAATGAAACTTGATTAAATGAAACATCCCCTCCAAACAACGATAGGGTCGGTCCATGGTGCAACTAATCTGAACTTTGAACGCAGAACCATCGTCGTCTCATGGAGGACCGTGACCTAGTAGGTTGTTGAGCCCCTTTTGTGCCATCCATTGGGCGCAGTCGTTCGGTTGTGCTGTCCGAGGGTAGAGGTAAACAGGCACGGGTTCGACTGTGATAGAGAGTCCCTAGCTAGGCATACCCGGTCGCGCCGGGGATGTGCCAGATTTACTTGCCCGTTGTGCCACGCGCATAGGGTGGTGCAGGAGAGTGTCTTAGCAAGTGGACCGTCATGTGAGTGTATTTTGCTTAGTACGACTTTGGGCGTGATGAACCTGAAGTGTCGGCTGAGTGGGGTGCATTCTGATAGGTGGTAAAGCAAACTCTCGAGAGCATCAACCTAGCAAGCTAGCCCCGTTCCTGGGATATGGAACAACAGTTCAGTGTCGGTAACACTGTGTGTCTTTGTCGTGTCCGGAGGTTAAATTTAAGATCTGTTTGAAAGAATTAATGAACGACTTGATCTCACTAAAGGAACAAATAAGTTGATGCAAGGAATGTTGCATTGAGATGTTGATGGTTACCCGTGATATGGGGTGGCGGTGTGATCGTTTGGAGCCTAGAGTTAGGCCTGAGCCAACATCAACCGTGCATGCCCAGAGTGGAAAAATGAGGCCAGTGGGCCTAACAGTGATCACAGGTGCTGTTGTGAATTATTTGGTACCAACTGGTACACTCGTTTACTCGTCACAGGTAAGCTCTTGGTATGATCGCCGGTGCACGATCCAACCCCACCTGGCTTGGACTCTGTACTGGTGATACCCCCGGTTGCTTGCATATGCCATGTTTTGCTTGAGATTCCATGCTACCTTTATGTATACTGTATAATTGTCTATCTAGAGTACACACTTGCCATGTGTAGTATTTTATTTCCAATGTATATTTTGCTGCATGATTTTTGGATTGTTTGTAGTAAGTGGCGATTCTTGCTGAGTGCATACCAATGTACTCACGGGCCTTGTGTTTGTGGCCAGATGTTGGCGAGGATTCATCTTCCACCTTAGCAAGGAGATGGAGCAAGAGCGTGCTAGGATCAGTAGCACAGCCAGATGCCTGTGGAGTGGAGCCGCTCCAAGTCGTTGCCTTAGTCGTCTTCCGCTGCCAGTTAAACTCTGTCCTGAGCCATGCTTGGCTTGATATTTGGTCATGTCTTGATGGCCTTGTAAACCATTTGTAGCACTTCTTGTGCCTGATTGTGTAATGATTTCCATGATGTTGCACTGTCGCGACGTGCGGCCAGATATCTTGGGCTGGCGCATGGAACGACCGCCTCTCTGGCGAGATGGGACAGGGAGGGGTGTCACATGGAGGAGCCTTCCGGAGGTGATTCCAGCTGCGTTCCCCCCCTCCGATCTTCTCCAGCGGCAGCCTTCTGTCTCCTGTTTCGTGGTTTTTGTGTTTCTCCGCCGCCTCCTCGCGAAACTCCTCAGGGGACTATTTTTATAGATGTTTTTAGGTCAAGACGAAGCCACGGAGACGAAAACGGACGGCATCGGAGCCACGAGGAATAAAAGAGGTGGTCCCACACGGCCAAGGAATCTGGCCACGTGGGACCATCTATTTTCTTCCTCGGACTTCCTTTTTCACGGATCCTTGGCTCGTACGTCTTCTTATTTCCAAATATTAGGTCCCGTAAAATTTTAGGTCATTTGGACGTCGTTTGGTCCCTGAAAGTCAAAAACATGGAAAAAAGGGTTTTCTGGTTCTGCAGGGTTAATTCCAAATAAATGGGGAAACTGTGAATTATCCCCTAAAATCATTATAAAACATAAATATAACCCATATATGATGCAAATAAGTAGGAATATCAAGTAATAAAATGTAAAGTTCATGTATGCATTTTACATGCATCACCATGTTTGTCAATTACCTCGCTGTAATTTGTTTACCCAACATGTTTCTCTTTTGGAGAGACGTCACTAGTGAACTGTGGATCCCGGTCCTATTTTCTATATTGTTTACAACCGTTCTAATAGCCTTTCTAAGTCATTTTGCTGGCTGGTCATTTTTGCTCTCATAATATTTTACACACATAGTGTTCAGCAAGCCGGAGAGATTGACAACCTCTCTGTTTCATTGGGGCAAAGTAGTTTGTTTGTGACTGTGCGTAGGTCCACGTCAATAATCGTAAACAGCGCCGTTGACATCTTTCCAAAGCCTTCTCCAAGTCCTACTGGATCGACAAATCTTGGTTTTGTATCAAGAGAAAATTGCCACTACGCTACATCATACCTTCCTCTTGGGGTCTCCCAGCGAACGCGTGATTCACGCCATCAGCTAACGTGCTAGGTTGGGTAGATCTGTTAGATTAATGTTAGTTTTGTACTTGTCTTAGGTTTTGTAGATATGTTAGTTGTGATGTTAGTTTTGTACGTGTGCTTGTTTCGGTAGAACTAACTATGGTAGATCTTGTAGTTTACGTTCTGTTCTCGTCATCGATGTAGGAGTTCAAGAGTGAGGACGTTACTATGTCACTCATCCCAATTGGGGACTCGCAAATCCCTTCCTATGTCGACGACTCTCAGCCTATGTCAGACTATGGCATGAACGACTCTGCGCCGTTCGGTGTTGTGCACGATGTTGTGCACTCCGTGGCTGCGACGGTGAACCAATAGATTGCAAAGAACAAGGCCCAGGCCAAAGCAACCATGAAATGGCATCCATTCATGTCAACCTTCATTCTTAAGCACAAGACTACTCTAATCAGATGTGGGGTGAGGACAGACAAGGGTTTTAAAGAGGTGCATCTCAAAGCTTGCGCCCGGGCTCTCTTTGCACACTGTGGGGGTAGAGATGACCTCAACTCAGGTGTACAACCACCAGAGGAAGTGGAGGCTGAGGTGGGTGCAGGTGAGCAAGCTCAGAGATTTGAGCGGCACTCAGTGGTGCGAGGAGACCCACACCATCATCCTCAAAGATGCACACTGCACGGGCCATATCATGGTGAGCAATCTGTGTAGTAACAATCTGTGTTCTTCGAACTAGTACTAACAATCCCTTCTAACACACTCACCTTCCAATTGTAGGATCACCCCAAGGACGCGGAGTTTCTCTTCTCCTTCGGTTTGGCCACCGGCAAGTTTTCCATGGGCTCAGGGACTCCCCTCGGCACGCCTCTGCCGGAGGATGCCGACACGCAGGAGTCCGACACCATGATCCTCGATGATCCTCCGCCCAGGAAGGGAGATGTACCCAGCCAGGCCCATGGAGTGAAGAGGAAAAGAGGTGCCCTCGGCGAGGAAAAGATCTAGGCCTTTGCCAGCATGACAGAAGCTGTCAAGGAGGTTGCCCAGGCCATCAGGGAAAGCAAGCCGACGGGCATGCACCCTGACCTGTACAATGCTATCATGGACTCCGTTGGGTTCACTGAGGAGGCTCTGATGGTGGCTCTCGGCCACCTCGTCAACCACAAGGCATCGGCATGGCAGAGTAGCATAGGACCCTCTAGCTCAGAACTTTCATGGGCAAGTACTACACAGATTGAGATTGCACTGTGGTGCTGGTGAGGGGTGGTAGCAACAACAGCATGATGATGATGAAGATGAAGTGATGATGATGGTGTATATTTTGGCTTAGCTAGGGCTTACAAACTTGTCGTATGGCATGTATATTTTGATGAGGTGGTATATACTAACCCCTCAGATGATGGTGAACTTGTTGGCGATGCTGGTGGTAGGATGACACCCACTTTTTGATGTGGTGGTAAGTTTAACACCATAGTTGTAGGATGAACTCATGATCCTACTTTTGTAAGTATCAAGCATGCTGCAATAGTTTTATGTTAGAGACGCATTCTTGCTTGTTCTGTTGTTGATCATGTGACTTGTGATGATCCTCTTATTTTTTTTATGTTGATCTTTGTGTTGTTTGCAGATGAACTAGTATGTTGTGTATAGAGTAAGGCGTCCAAGAGTGTACAATTTGTGGCGGAGCTACCATAAACAAGTGACAGGGCTCTCCAACAACAGCTGAAAGGACAAGGATGTCGCCTAGAGGGGATGAATAGGCGATTTAAAACTTTTCTAGTTTATGCTTGATAATTACGGAGTAAAACTAGGTGTTTAATTAACAATCTTGAGGCACAACCCATAAAAGGATTGAGAGCTCCCAAGTGACCACAAAAGGCCTCAACCACCACAAAAGGCGTTTAGGGTCCAAAGACCCAAGAGTAACAAGCTCACAAACTTTCACTTCCACGAATTCTCGTGGAGAGCACAAACCGATGCAACAATGCAATGCAAGAGCACAAATGCTCAAATCCTTCACTCTCCAATCCCACCAAAAACAACTAATGCTTATGGGGGAGAAGAGAGGAAGAACAAAGAAGAACTCAACAAATGGAACTCCAAGATATTTTTTTTGAGGCGGGAAACTCCAAGATCTAGATCCAAAGGGTTCCCCTCACTTAGAGGAGAGATTGGTTGGTGGAATAGTAGATGTAGATCTCCTCTCTCTTTTCCCTCAAGAAGTAGCAAGAATCATTGGAAGGATTGAGAGATAGCAAGCTTTTGAAGGTCAACAATGGAGGTCAAAACTTGCAACAAAAGTTGGGGAACCATTGGGGAAGAAGGCCCCTTAAATAGGTCACCCCAAGATCCAACCGTTCGGTGCAGAAACGTGCTGGGGCAGTACTACCGCTGGCCCCAGCGGTACTACCGCTCCCCTGGGAAGAAAGAACACTAAAACAGGCTAAAAATGAACTCCAGGTAGCGGTACTACCGCCTCGGGCAGCGGTACTACCGCCCCGGCAGTACTACCGCTTCCGGTGCCGCTGAAAGTAGGAACATCAAACACCAAAACGGTAATAACTTTTGCATCCGGACTCCGTTTTCGATGATCTTTGGCTCATTGGAATCGCAACGAAGAGCTTTACAAGATTGTGCTGAGAAACATTCATAGTACAACAAGAGAGGATAAAACCAAATGGAAAAGGTTAGACCTCTCGATAAAAGAACAACCGGTCAAACCTCCAACATCAAAAACGCAATAAGTTTTTCATACGAAATCCGTTTTTGATGAACTAAAGCTTGGTATGGAGATGAACACAAGATCTAAATCCTCACATGGATAAAAGCCAAATAAGAACCAAGAAAGATGATATGTCAAGTATGCAAAGGTTTGATCTCTCCATAAAGATGCGATCAAGTTACTCACTTGAGAGCCCCTCCTGATAGTACGCCGTCAATCCTATAACCCGGTCTCCCACTAACACCATGAGACCGGTAAAATAGAAACCCTGTCAAGATCATACCTTTGCCTTGCGCATTCCACTTGAGCTAGATGATGATGATGATCTTGACTCCCTCAAGTTGGAACACCTTTATTGATTGTGCTTTAGCTTGGTGAAGACTCACATATCGCTCCCCCATACACCAATATGGTAGAGCCTTTCTTAGGCACATCTTCACTTGGCCATAAACTCCAAATGGGTGGCAAGCTTTAAGCATAGGATTTCTTTTGAGATGCTTCTCTTGAACTTGCACTTCATCTTCTTCTCTTGAATATTGCTTTGGTTATTACTTTATCTTCTTATTTCAGTCTTGATACCAACACATGGTGTTCAAGCATTGCCAATGGACAAGCCCTACAAAGATAGCTCAATGCAACCATTAGTCCATAGAGATTGTCATTAATTACCAAAACCACACATGAGGGCACATGCACTTTCAATCTCCCCCATTTTGGTAATTGATGACAATCTCTTTTGAGAGGGTTTATAATATGGAATTTAACGAACAAGGAGCGGTTGCACTAACATTAAATACAACGAAAGTATGTGATGTTAGTCCAACCACGTATATAGAGCAAACTCCCCCACAATCTATGCACGTGTGTATGAACATGAATTCATTGCATATATTGTCAACCATTACCGGTGGTGGAGTTTCCACTATATACAAAGCCAAGCAACGAAAGCAAAGGCAAGAAAGGAAAATACATAAGAACCACAATCTATGCACGTGTGTATGAACATGAATAAGAGCAAGCTTTACTACCTTTAGGGAGAGCACTAAAAACCATCTCACTCTTCTCCTTTAAGGAGTCAATATCATTTTCTTTTAATCCATAATAGTCTTCATCCTCATCATCACAAGATGTAGAAGGTTCCAAAAGTGAAGATACCTTTGAATCCCTAGCCATAAGGCAAAAGTGAGAAATGGATGATGATGATGATGAAGAAGATTTACTTGAAGCACCATTGAGGTCCGTGTCTTGTTCCAACAAATATTGGGTTTCCTCAACATTGTTAGTCACACAAGTAATAGAGGATATGGAAGCATTGGTTTCATGGCAACAAGATATAGGAAGCATATCATCATGAAATTTTGTTAAGCAACTATTACATGATATGCAAGGACTAGCAACACTAGCATGTAAAACATTTGGCGTGCTAGAAGTGTTTAAATCCAAAGATAGAACATTGCAATGAGATAGAGATGAAGTATAGTCAATAGAATATTCACCATCAACAAAGCAATTTCTATCACCACTCACCATTTCATTACCTTGTGACAAATCACATATTGGTGAAGTGCAAGAAGTTGTGAACTCATCACGGCCAGAGATGGAGGGAGAACAATCATCACACTTCATATTTATCTTCAAGTTTGCTCCACAACTCATGTGCATTCCGAAAAGGTATGATTGATGCAAGCACTACATCGCTCAAAACACATATAAAACCATTAGATACTTTAGTATCGAGATGACAATTTTCCTCATCCTCTAAAGATAATTCTTGGGAATCCTTTGGAGGAGAAAACCCCACATCTACAATACTCTTGATATAATTTGGACCAATGTCTCTAAAAAGATTAAGCATGCGAATTTTCCAAACATCATAATTAGTACCATCGAATTTAAAAGTGGGATTGTGCACTAATTCTCTAAACGACATCTTTACTCTCTAGGCGGTAAAGCCCAAAAAGAGAGCCCAGGCTCTGATACCAATTGAAAGGACAAGGATGTCGCCTAGAGGAGGGTGAATAGGCGATTTAAAACTTTTTCGGTTTAGGCTTGATAATTGCGGAATAAATATAGGTGTTTAAATTAACAAGCCAACAACCTAAATATACTAGGCTCACCTATGTGCACCAACAATTATACTAAGCAAGACAAGCAACAAAGTGATAACAATAAATAAGACTTCAAGCACGAAGGCTATCACAATGTAAAGTGCATAAGTAAAGAGCTCGGGTTTAGAAATAACCGAGTCACGCGGAGACGATGATTTTTTCCTGGGTTCCTTCTTTTTAGGGGAGTACGTCTCGTTGGAGGGGTGTGAGTTTCAAAATCAAACGCCACAAATGGCCTCACCCTATTCTCCGATGAACCTTACCCAAAAGCTCGGTTCACCTTCCACTATCGGAATCCTCCAAGGTGGAATTCAGAGCCTTTATAAAAATCTTGAGGCACAACCCATAAAAGGATTGGGAGCTCCCAAGTGACCACAAAAGGGCTCAACCACCACAAAAGGCGTCTAGAGTCCAAAGACCCAAGAATAACAATCTCACAAACTTTCACTTCCACGAATCCTCGTGGAGAGCATAAATCGATGAAACAATGCAATGGCAAGAGCACAAGTGCTCAAATCTTTCACTCTCAAATCCCACCAAAAGCAACTAAAGCTTATGGGGGAGACGAGAGGAAGAACAAAGAAGAACTCAACAAATGAAACTTGAAGATCTAGATCCAAAGGGTTCCCCTCACTTAGAGGAGAGATTGATTGGTGAAATTGTAGATCTAGATCTCCTCTCTCTTTTCTCTCAAGAAGTAGCAAGAATCATTGGAGGGATTGAGAGATAGCAAGCTTTTGAAGGTCAAAAATTGCAACAAAAGTTGGGGAACCATTGTGGAAGAAGACCCCTTAAATAGGTCACCCCAAGATCCAACCGTTGGGTGTAGAAACGCGCCGAGGCGGTACTACCGCTGGCCCCAGCGGTACTACCGCCCCCTGGGAAGAAAGAACACTAAAACAGGCTAAAAATGGGCTCCAGGTAGCGGTACTACCGCCCCGGGCAGCGGTACTACCGCTTCCGGTACCGCTGAAAATTCCCCTCGGGTGGCACCGGCGGTACTCCGGGCGGTACTGGGGCGGTACTACCGCCTATTGTAAAAAAGCAGGAACATAAAACACCAAAACGGTAATAACTTTTGCATCCGGACTCCGTTTTCGATTATCTTTGGCTCGTTGGAATCGCAACGAAGAGATTTACAAGAATATGCTGAGAAACATTCATAGTCCAACAAGGGAGGATAAAACTAAATGGGGAAAGGTTAGACCTCTCGATAAAAGAACAACCGGTCAAACCTCCAACATCAAAAACGCAATAAGTTTTCATACGAAATCTGTTTTTGATGAACTAAAGCTTGGTATGGAGATGAACACAAGCTCTAAATCCTAACATGGATAAAATCCAAATAAGAACCAAGAAAGATGATATGCCAAGTATGCAAAGGTTTGAGCTCTCCATAAAGATGCGATCAAGTTACTCACTTGAGAGCCCCTCTTGATAGTACGCCGTCAATCTTATAACCCGGTCTCCCACTAACACCATGAGACTGGTAAAATAGAAACCCTATCAAGATCATACCTTTGCCTTGTGCATTCCACTTGAGCTAGATGATGACGATCTTGACTCCCTCAAGTTGGAACACCCTTCTTGATTGTGCTTTAGCTTGGTGAAGACTCACATATCGCTCCCCCATACACCAATATGGGAGAGCCTCTCTTAGGCACATCTTCACTTGACCATAATCTCCAAATGGATGGAAAACTTCAAGCATAGGATTTCTTTCGAGATGCTTCTCTTGAACTTGCGCTTCATCTTCTTCTCTTGAATATTGCTTTGGTTATCACTTTATATTCTTCTTTCAATCTTGATACCATCACGTGGTGTTTAAGCATTGCCAATGGACAAGCCCTACAAGGATAGCTCAATGCAACCATTAGTCCATAGAGATTATCATTAATTACCAAAACCACACATGAGGGCACATGCACTTTCAACAGCTATCAGGGGTTCGAAACTTTGCAAGAGGCTCAGGAGAACTACTTGAACTATCTGAACAGCAATGAGGTAGTAGCTGATGAGGTGATAGAACATCAGATGATAGCTCAGGTGGTGGCTAATGAGGTGGTAGCTGATGTGGGTAATCAGGTGGTAGGTAGCAGAATCAAGGACTACATAATCATCGTTCTGATTGTGGTGATTGTGAAGCTCCTTCTGTTTTAGGTGTATGATCATAGCATGGTAATCTCACCATGTTTGAACTATGGTAACCGTAGCGGGCTGCTTGCACGCAACCAAACATTGCGCCCTCGCTTTAGCACAGCCAAAAGAAAAGACTGCATGGTACCAAACAAGGTGGGCTTGTTAACCCATCCGATGCGACCACACTAGCTGTGGGCTACCAAACTAGGGCAACAACATGGCTCAGGGCCGTTTTTTCGTGACCCTGCTCTCTAGGGCATGCCCCCAGGGAAACGAGAAAGGGCTGCACCCTACCAAACGTGCCCTATATCTCACTCTGAGCGAGTAGAAACACAGACTCACCCGTGGGAGTTAGCCGCATGGTCCGGCCCATTTATTTTTCGTTTTCTTTGTTTAATTTTATCTAATTTTTTCTGTATCCTTTTTTCTAATCTAGTTTTTTCTTCTTCTTTTTAATCTTCCTTTTCTGTTTCTTTGATTTTCAATTGTTATCAGATTTAAGAAAATGTTCATTTCTTAAATATATTTTTTTGAAAAATGGTTCATCTTGGAAAAATGTTCATTTTTTAAAATGGTTCAAATTTTAGAATTGTTCATTTTGTAAAAGGTTCAGATTTTGAAAATTTTAATATTTGAAAATGGTTCAAATTTTTAAAAATGTTCAGATTTTTAAAAATGTTCATATTTGCAATGCCCCGGAATCTTGAGTTTGGCATAGGGCTTCATTTTTTAATTTTGCGTGAAATCCATGCAAAAAACAGTTTTTCATTGAAACTGGCCTCAATTCAGGGTCACATGATATGTTTGAGAAAGAAATGTACAATAGTTAGAGAGGCACTAAAACTTTCATAAATGTTGATGGATTTTCAGTGAAATGACAATGTAACGAAACACAGTGCGTGGTCGCTTGCCACTTTGCCAGAGAGAAACAAAATCACCAATGAATGGAATACTCCTCTGCTGAGAGAACTATTCTTTGAACACGATGTTCAAGCCATTCTTAGCATCAGAATGCCAATTCTTGGTGGCGATGATCGCCTGGCCTGGCAAGGTGAGAAGAACGGCATGTTCTCCGTCAGGAGTGCGTACCGCCTTGCCCTTGCTCTGAAGCACCAGGCCCGAGACTCTAATAGTTGTAGCCTTTCGCCCTGCGGTGATCGATCAATCTGGAACTGCATTTGGAAGGCTGATGTCCAACCAAAAATTAGGATCTTTGCTTGGAGAGCTGCCACCGACACCCTTGCTTCAAAAAACAAAAATGGAGGAGAAATACTGAGTGGTTGTGGTTTGCTGTAAAAAAAAAAAGGTCGCGGTGGTGTAATTTTGAATCTTGGCAAACACGAAGGTAACCAGCCGACCGCTGCGCCCAAGTTGGAATAACACCTAGGATTAGGAAAGGTGTCCAAGATGTACCGCCTATACAAGTAGTGACTACCCCTGAATCATGATTGATGAACACGAATATGGAAAGTTCAGAGGATTACGAGTCCCATCGTTCTGTGTCAAGCTTTCCTGTTCCGGTACTAGTTCCTTCCGGAGAATCCGTGCTTCCCACGCATTTGTCACTCCGAGTTCGAGTCGACATAGAGTCAGGCGCCCTCTACAAATTTCAGACTTCAGAGCTAGGTATGTTGCCCGCGTGTATCGATCTTCAATCTCGGGCCTCCTTGCGTGCTGTCGCCATGACGGTGTTCGAGGCGAGCGTGCCTCGCCGGAAGAGAACGGCGCTGGTGGCACCTCCGGGCGGGAGGGAGGAGGAACGACCGGCCACCAAGAATGGAGACGGATCTTCCGGCTCTGATAGTTCCGTAGTGTCGACGCCGTCTTCGTCCGTGACTGCCGTGGACGGGTCCGAGGCTGTGGATGTGGCGGCGGCCGAACTGAAATCTGCGGAACAACGAGAGCGGAAGGGTAAAATGCTGGCTGCGGACGAGAGCCTGCCGATCCAGAAGAACCTCGCGCCGCCGCAGCCTCCCGTTCCCAAGCTCATGGGCGACGCCATCCGAGCCCAGTGCCCGGTGGACACCAGGGCACCCGAAGCATTCCTAGCCAAAGCCAACAAGAAGCGCAAGCGTCCCGGCCACGCGTTCTGGGCCGGCACGGGGCGCGAAGGCCAGTCCACATCCTCGGCAGGATCTTCCAACGTCTCCCTCAGCGAGATCGACGTTGTCGACGACAGCCTGCGCCACGCCCTGAGGGACCTCGGGGCCTCGCCGGTGCGCATCTACGGCAAGAGGCTGTCGAAATCGGACAGAGTCATGAACCAGCACCGCCTGCTCATGTCCTGTAAGAGCTGGGAGGCCAAGCACGGCACGCCGTTCCCGCTGGACCAGATCCTGACGGCGGAGGAGAAGCCGTTGGTGCACGTACAGGCCTACGACCGCCGTGGCAAATCCTTCGTGCTCGAATGCAAGAAGCTAACCTGCAACAACGCATACCGTCTCATCGATGGCTGGGGAAAATTCCTGACTAACAACGGCCTCGTCGTAAAGCAGGACACCAAACCTGAAAAGGTGGAGATCGGCATGGTCGAACTGTGGGCGTTCCGTTCGCCGAAGCTGAAAGTAGGCGTCGCCGACCAACCGCACGGCCCGCTCGGGCTCGTCATCGTGCACTACCTCCAAGGAGAATCGCCACATGGCGATGCTGCCATTGCAGAGATGTTGGCGGCCGGGATGAGCAGAGTGCCAATGCCAAGACGACGGGTTCACCATGTGCCAAGACGGGTTCACCATGTGCAGGCTACTCATGTCCATGACCACGCCGTGCCAGTCTTGGAGGACGCCGTTCAAGTCCAGCACCACGCCGTGCCCGTCTTGGAGGACGCCGTTCAAGTCCATGACCACGCCGTGCCAATCTTGGAGGACGCCGTTCATGCCTATGAGGACGCCATGCCCGTCTTGGAGGAGGCCATGCCTGACGTAGAGGTTGATGAGGAGATGGTCGACATGCTAGAGGCTGCAAAAGCAATGATAATGTTACGTTATAGTTTTCCTAATAAAAAGAAGCGCCGTACGGTGCGTAGGTAGTTCACTAGATTGATTTCACTGACCCAGCATGCGCAACATGGTTTCCTTCATATTTTTGTTTCCAGTTGCAGTTTTGCCCTCATTGTTCATAGGAGCTTGTGATTGCCCTTGGTATTTGAACATGGTCCAACACAACAAGTATTCTTACCACAGTATCGAATGGTGCATCTTTATTCGTTTTCTTAGTTCTTAGGGGATGGTAAAGAGGATCATATTTTGAGGTTCATTTCAAGTGCTCTTTTAGTAAGTAGTAATCCAACTTTTATTTGTGGGTCTTCTGAATTTGCTAGGTGCGTTCAGCTAGGTTTCTGTGCTCCCGAGTGCATACTTTGTTACCAAATCAAACACGAGTTTAGTCCTCAAACTCATGGTTGCATATATGGGGCCCTTCAAAGTGCCTCTAAATTTGTATCTTCTTCCTTAAAAGAAATTTTTGGGGCACTTTTAAAGTGACAATTTTACCCATCATTGTAAAAGTATTTGCAACACTTTGGAAAACTGCTCAGAAATGTCTACATTAGAGGCGCTTTGAGAAATGCCCCCAAAAGACGAAATGAGGCATTTAAAAGAATTGTGGCACATTGAGAAAGTGAAAACTAAAAAAGAGCCACTTTGAGAAAGTGCCCCAAAAACCAAGTAGAGGGAATATAGACATGTCTTGATATCAATAGAGATCAAAACACTAATTCATGCACATAATCCAATGGTATCCAATTTCCAGTTACATCATAATCCAATGGTATCCAATTTCTAGTTACATCATAATCCAACGGTATCCAATTTCCAGTTACATAATAATGTCAATAGATGTATGAAAAAAATGTGCTTTCACAAGATAATCATCTTTCTATTAGGAAATGCACGTGTATCTTTGTCATTTCTACACTTCCACCTCATTGGATTGTAAACTCCTTACAACCGCAATATCCAGCCACATTGGTTGCACTTAGATCCACCCCTGCCTCTCTCATCACCATCTTGATCATCTTCACGTCATATTTAATTCTTCTTTGTCCTTGATTTTCTGCAGAATTGCCAAACCCTACGGCTAATTCTACAATCTATAAATCACATTAGCAGGATCGAGATCGAAGGCGTGCAACATTAACTTGCCAAGTCATTCTGGTCATGGAATAGCAGAAGAAAATATGATCCACTCTCTCATCTTGGGCACAAAAACGGCATTGCATGTTACCAGACCACCCTCCGCGAGCTAAATTATCTCTTGTGAGGATATTGTTCTCAACATCAGCGAGATGAAGAACTTGATCTTTAGAGACATTTTAAGTTTTCACAAAAATCTAAATGGAAAGATACATTTAGACCTCATGTGCATAAAGAACCCACTGACTTGAGATTAACCATTGTTCTCTATTGTACACCTAACTTTGTCAAGCTCGTCGTTAAGATGTATATTATCCATCAACATCTTCATGTTTTCAAGTCGAGCTGCCATTTCACTCCACACTGTCCTCCTAAACTCAGGCAACCTTAATCATTTTATGTAACCTTACTTACACTCAATGTCTTATTAAAGCAAAGATTGAAGAGTCTAGGAAATTATACCGATAGAGGTGAATTCATTCACCTAGCAATGTTCCTTTTTTCGAAATGGAAACATAGCCCGGTCCTCTTCATAATGATGATACACACAACATTTAATTAAAAGCAAATATCCAAAGTTTACAAAGTAGCGAAATAAACGTTTACAGTTCAGAGATCTGCTAGAGTGGCGGGACATGAATCATCCATCTAAAAACCGAAATCTTCCTAAAGAGAGCCTTTTCGCCCCCATTATTCAACACACTCTTGGAAACTGTTGTACGATAGCCATTGCCAGAAATGATAGCTCACAGCAGCAGCACATAACTCGGAAGGAACTTTATTTTGAAGGTATATTCTCAAATAAGTTATAGTAATAGAGAAAACTTATAAGGGCTCGTTTGACATCCCCAGATCATTTCATTTGCAAAAACCACTGAAATGAATTCCATAATTCCTGTTTGGCAACCACTTGGAATCCTAAACTGAAATGAATTCCGAAAACATGTTTGGCTGCCATTTTTGCATGAATTCATAGATTACTACCAAAATTGGGTTAATTTACACTGCAGCATATCGAATAAAAATGATAATGTCTTATGATTAAACGCAAGTGCCACGTCCAGGTCCACAGACCAACATTACGTTCACAAGTGCCATGTCCAGGCTACATAGAGCAATACACAGTACATAAAAGGCAAAAGGCTATAACTTATGATCTGATGCAAAGAAACAGCCAAGTTGCACAAAGTTGAGTTTTTTTTTTGCTCGTTTAAACAGAGAAGAGGCTAATGATTCAGTTGCTTCATGACCCACTTCTTTTTGGATTAAGCAAAGATCCTCTCAACTACATTCCTTGCAGATGCATGTCGGAGGTTGTAGAGCTCTTGTGGAGTTTGTGGATTATTTCCTACAGCAGCCCACTCTTTCAAGTGATACCACGTGCTCCGGAATGGTGCAAGGAAGCCCGGACCATTTGTGTATCCGGCATCTACTAGGTAGTATTTTCCACTAGGAACTATGAAAACATCTTCCTAAACATTGCATCTCGCAACACTCGTGAATCTGATGCAGAACCTTCCCATCCAGCTAACACATAAACAAACTTCATGCTACGATCACAAACACCCAACACATTTGTTGTTATCTCATGCTTTCTGTTCCTATATCTACCTTGCTTGCGTAGTGAAACACGGACGGGAACATGGGTGCCATCCAAAGCTCCAAGCGCATCAGGGAACCACTTCCATCTGTTGTCCTCAACTTGTACAGCAGCAGTTCTGGCAACTTGATGAGTTCATGAGATAAGGACAATACGGCTCCTAACACCTCACTGAAGTGTCGGCTAACTGGCTCAAGTGTCCACCTATAGATGCTACGGATTAACCTAAACTTCATGCTATGGCTAAGAACAAGCAAGAAGATGGCTACGGCTTCTTCAACGGACATGTAGAAGGTGTCTTTCAGTCCAGCCCTTTCACGTAAGATAGCACATAAGTCACCGAAGGACCTTTTGGTGAACCGTAGAGTATCATAACAATATTCATTAGGACCCATATAAATGTTCCTAAGCATCTGTTTCCTAAATCTAGTCTCGGTCTCTTCCTCGCTGAAATCTCCAAGCTCTAAATTTTTTCTCTTACTATACATACGTTGAGCTATAGAAACTACAGAAACAAAGAACACAGCTGCTGCCCTCTTCCTTTTCTTCCTCTTACTCTCATGATACAACTCTAGAGGTAGATCAGCCATCTACACATATAACAGAGAGAACTAACTGAGCATACAAATAAACCAGTAGAAACAACTGCTAGTAAAAACTAACTATAGCATATGACACTCCCAAAGACATACACTTGAACTGACACGCATGGATTCTGTATGTACCAACAGCTGCTAGTAAAAACTAACTATAGCATATGACACTCCCAAAGACATACACTTAAACTCACACGCATGGATTATCTGTATGTACCAACAGCTGCTAGTAAAAACTAACTATAGCATATGACACGCATGAACTCACACCCAATGGTCACTCAAGATTAATGAAAGAAGAAACCACACAAAGCACTACTAATTACAATCTATCACGGATTAACTACATGGTCAGAACTAGTGCATGACAACATAACTAGTTCCTATTGTAATTTGCTAACGTTCCTATCAGACCAAGCAGATAGAGAGGGGTAGATTGAGGTGTTGGGCAAGTAGTATACCCTACCTTTGATTTGGAGATTGGAACAGTGACCAGCCTTGGAGGAAAAGAGATGGCCGGTTCTTGAGGCCGATGAGCTGGTTCTTGAGGTCGATGAGCCGGTTCTTGACGATGATCTGGTTCTTGAGGTCGATGAGCCGGTTCTTGAGGTCGATGAGCTGCAGATCGGCAATCGGGGTGATATAGGGTTAGGGTTTCAATACGGAAAAAGAGGAGTGGGAGATAGGAGAGGAAAGGAAAGGATATGGGGGAGAAGGAGACTTACGGGATGGGTGAGATGACGTCGACGGCGGCTCACCGGCGGCGAGACACTCCCGGCCTGGTGGCGACAAGATCGCGGTGGGGAGGAGCCGCCATGGTGTGCGAGAGGAGGCGAGGGAGATGAGTCGACGTGGGATCTGACGGCGTGCGAGTCGATGCGTAGAGAGACGTCGGCGGCGGCCAGGAACCGTGGCGGCGAGGTCGTGGGTGGGGGAGGAAGACGAGGTATGGGTCGTGGGTGGGGGAGAAATCCAGGAGAATGACGGGGGTCTGGGCTAGAATCACGTAACGCTTCATGTCAATCGGCTGGAATCATCAAATGAATTCTGTTATCCAATTCTAGTACATCCAAACAAGTGCACCATGGAATCGTGAAACGAATTCCACATTTTTTGGGCCAAATGATGGGAGCCAAACGAGCCCTAGGAGATTAATATCTCAAATATGAACTTGCAGTACGTAATAGAGAATTTATTTCCGTATTTACAGAAATAATAGTTGTTGGAATACTAGATACTACTAGTAATTGGGCACGAGCAATGCACGTATCTTATACGTTCATGAGACAATATGATTGCTGATTATTATTAATAAAGCATAGTGTGGATGTTTAAATGGGGAGAATCGACAAAGCCGTCAAAAAATTATGATGCATGCATATCAAAATGTTGTGCTACCCAAAACTTGATCCTCGATATATTATAGCAGTACCGGTTACTAAGTACATGGTTATACATGTACACTCTTTAGTTGTTCGAATGATAATCCTCCATCTGTGTAATATCAGTAAAATCATAACAGTTTTTAACATGAAATACAATGCTTCAAGAATGTAGCCTTAGTTGTGCAGAGAAAGGACAAGTACTATAATGATGAACAACATAGGAAGACAATTTAGATATGAACATGTGATTCAAACATCTCCAAACTAAACTAAAAACTATTCAAAATCGAAGCCGCTCTAGGCCTCCAATGCAGCACATGATCCAATCTAGGTTATCAAGAATACAGCTGTTCTGGGTTATCAAGAATTTATCATCACAGAAAATAATGTAGCAGCCTAGCAGGAACTAATCTTCTCATGAAACATTGTACTTGCTGCTGGGGTTTTGTCTGTGTGCATATTAGCAGCGTGAAGATCATATACAGTAGTTAAATTTGTCTTGGCTATGCATCATGCACAAAAGTAGTGTTTTGTATTAACTTTATAAATTGATCGTCTTGAGGCACACACACATTTTCCATCCATACAAAATAGGAAGGAAAAATTGAAATCCTGAAGTAAACATGCCAAATTTCAAAATAGAATCTTTGTAAAATCAAGCACGTGCAATGCACGTATCCACCAATCTAAATTAAATTTGATGGACAATAAATTTAAAACCATATCAACCATACTATATTTTAATCCAAGATTTTCCATGAACAAAAACGATTTTAAAAAATTCAAATTTCAGTAATGAAATACCCAAGATAGAGTATAAGAATGTAAACATGGGACCCCAGAACATAAGAAACCGATGGCTGTCTAAATGTACGTGTCAAATTATAATATATATAGTTCATAGTAAGATTCCAAAATACATCAGGATCTTGCTTGTTTTTTCCCCAAAAAATCTTTTGCAATATAACATACTGCTAGCTCCCCATGGGAGAGATCAATTTGATTAAACACACAGTTAGAACACTAAAATTTCTAGAATCCACAGCTTAGACAAGGCATCTAACACATCAGTGATTTCATATTTCTCACTCGTTCTTATTCACACATATCTTTTGCTCGGTATTTTCATCATAGCACAATATAGTAGTTGACCTGCCCCTCACCATTTGTTCCACCTCCTTATCATCTGCTTAACCCCCTCGACAATCATTTTCTCGCAAGCTGATCATCAGTAACCTCAAATGGACACAGGAACAACTTGTGCTTCGTCTCTTGGTTTCACGGTGTGTATTCTGATATTTTTTTAATTTCAAAACAGAACCTGCAGCTGAACATATACAAATGACTAAGATGAAGGTTAATGGCTAAGCAGAACGTTGATTACCATGAGCCTGACCATACCAAAAATCTAGGTATCCAGGCTGCTACAAATTGGTCTTCTTAGGGCATCAAAGTTCTGTTAACCGTACATATTATATTCAGTGCGCTGGAATAGGCCTTCTCATAAAAAGGGGGATAAGTATTTACATGGCATGCAGCCCTTGCTAGGCTGCTAGCAGATTTATAAATACTTTTCTTATGGATTTAAGATGCTTCGGAGTATAGTTCTCGAGAGAGCATATAGAAGGTGACTAACGAAACCCGTAATAGCAAACAATTGAAAATAGCATATGTACTTTCTATCCTTCCCGATTAAGAATATGAGTAGATTATGAAGTGGTTTCCAGGAGATACTCTATCCAAACATGCCTAGCAAGAATTGAATATACATTCAGAAACTCATGAAGCACTCATAGAACTAACTGATATTTCCTCCATCCAAGATCAGTTCAATACCTTGATTATCGACACCTTCCTGTAATACACTTCTTTAAAGATACAAAGCCTCAAAGCATGTGAACAACAATAATGAATACAAATCTTCCCAAACAGCTAGCTTGGGTAACCTGAAAATGTTCCGTTAAAACCATAAAATCTGGAAACTATCAAAGATCTAATTATGAAAAGTTAGTGTGAAAAAGTAGTCTGACAAATGCTCATGGAAGTAATATACTACACTGAATCGATTTGCACTTGGTCTCAAGGTTTAGAAAAGGCTTAGTTAATCAGAAGGAACTAAGATCACATTATTAGATATTGATCCCTATCCAAAATAGATCAAAGGGCGGATATACCTTGTTGAATCATGTAGAAAAAAAAAACTTGACTGCATGAAAACAATGTACTTCAATGTAACTGTCACTGCACTCTATTTACTATGATCTTCAAATATACAAAATAACAATATTGTAGATATATATAATTAAGAATGACAATTCTTGGTTGAGTCATGGAGGTTATCATACTCAAAAACTCAATTGTTAACTCTAACATGCCACAAACGGTCAGGAAAAACTACACTCGGTCGATCTGCACTCAAACCTGACTTGAAGACCATTTGGGATCTATTTTAGCGCCAAGACTTTACCTTCGAGCCCCTTTGGGAGATAGAACGAACTAACTTTTATTAGAGTACTTACTTTCAAGAGCGTTGCAGGAGCAAGATCACTGCAATTGCGTTCATGGATGCACTCGCTGGAACAAATACCTTCTAATCTCATCCACTCCTCCATGCCATGTCTCCGCATTAACCTGTTTAGACAAGACAACATTGTTGGAGTATTCAGAAGGTCCACAAATCAGAGGTCAATACAATGAATGTCTGAACTTCCCTTACGTGAATCAAGATGTGTAGGTTTGTTGAACGCCGAGGGATTGTCGGGCAGTGGCGGACCTAGGATTTCACCATTGGCTATGCCGCACCAAAATATATTGGCCATTCGCTAAAATCTATTTATGAATTCAACAAATAATTGCATGTTTTACATTGTAATACGGTATAAAAGAAATAAGTAAAATGTGACCAAAATATTAAACATGACAAATGCATAAATTACCATACAAATAGTTTTAGAGAACTCACATCTAATTGTAGAATCAAAATTGATTGATTACTGTGCAACGGCTGCAACATGCGAAAGACTCTCATGCTGGATGGTGGTTTGCGGCAGTCGGTGACGCGTCGTCTATAGTTACAAGCAAACAATTTACACAACTCTATCCAGGCTAGAAAACTCTGTATAGGCTACATCTAACCCTAACAGCTAACATAATACTATTAATTAGGACTGCGGAATACCTAGCTGAGTACGCGAAAGGGCGTCAGCCGCGTCAGGGGCAGGTCGGCAGCATCACAGGGGCAACCGTCAGGTCATGGCGGTGTGGCCGAGATGCGCTAGGCGCTGGAGAAAGGTTAAGATCGATCGAAACGACGAGATCTCTTCTAGGTTGGATCCCTTGTTCGTGGAGCTGGAAACTGCTCGCTGCATCTCTCGCTAGATTGGATAGCATGCTTCTTTTTCTGATCGATCGCTAAAGGCTGGGCCTATTGTTTCTCCTAATACACAGACATATACGTATACGTGGGCCTGGGCTGCAGGGTATGCCACGGCATACCGGGCATACCCTGTAGGTCCGCCACTGTCGTCGGGGAGAGCTGGTGCCGAGTGGCAGCCATGAGAGACATAAGCAGCTGCTGCGGCGGGTGGCTGAACCTGCAGTCTGTCCCCTTGGTGCACTTCCCGCTGATGTGCTCGCGGCAAATCTTCCCCAGACGCGCCGGTGGAGGCGCCGGGGATGAGGCCGAGCAGGCTAGGGAAGGCGCCGGAGGTTAAGGAGCCGACGTAGTTGGGCATGGTCTGCGCATGAAGAATTAATCACTGTCCCAAGTCAGAACTTCCGCATAGCTTATACATGAAGCTCCTAACATCTCTAATCAGAAATTCATGATGAACAAGATACCCAAATCTTATAGAAGGTTGAAGCGGCCTATCATCTTTAATCATAAACTCATACAGATGGTAATTTGATGGACATGCTTGATAATTTGTGTCGGGGACAGTGAACAGGCGCAGCAACAGTTACCTCTGCTTCCGGAGATGTGGCTGTCGTGCGGCGGGGGGAGGGGGCAAGCGTCTGGCCGCACGCGCATCGGGCGGGCGGGGGCGGTCCCGTGTCTCCGGCCGGCGGTATATGGACGGGCGTCGGGCAGGCGGGGTCGGAGAGAGGGCGGTGGCGGCGGACGGGCGGGCGAGTCGGTCGCGCCGGGCGCGCGTATGGCATCGTCGGGCAGGCGGGGATGGAGGAGCAGCACATCGTCGAGCTGGGTACAGGGACGGGCGTGTGTAGACGGACGGGAGGTGAAGACGGAAGGGCGGGTGCAGACGGCGGCGTCCTCGCGTCGGGCAGTGCGTCGGCGGGCCCCTCACCTAGTGCAGTGCAGAGGCGACACACTCGTATATGACATGGCGGCGCGGCTGCTCCCTCGCGTCGGGAAGGTTGGCGCGGGCAGGATGTTGCGGCGGGCGGGGCGGCGTGTGCAGGCCGGCGGCGGTGTCGTGTCGTTGCGCACGGGGTGGTTAGGGAAAAACGGAGAAGGGATTGGATTCCGAGGGGGAGGTGTGGTTTTTCTCCGGCGACAGCGCTTCGGACATCCGTCCGGCGGAGATCGCCGGTGGAGGACGGCGGTTTTCTCCTCTGGTATTCCGTGCGTCACTTCGTGGGGACTGGGGAGGCGCGGTTTTCTTCACTGTTTGCCTGCGCTAAACATGTTGAGCATTAAACATTATAGCGTTGTGGACTGTAGGATAAACGTGGTCTACGGTCGTGATGCTCTGAATCTCCGCCCTCTGGGTCTTTTTATATTAGTCTAGATGAAAAAAAATTTGGGTCCTTTTGTAGCAAAGCTATTTTCTTTTCTTCTCATACAGAAAAACACACGGCCTCGCTTGTCGTCGCTTTTGATCGCGTTTCTGCGACTGTGCGTGTCCTTACTCTGCTTCTCTCGTCGGCACAAGAACCGCCAAGATTCATTCTTGTCGATGGCCAGATCGCTGGAGTTGCCGCGGTACTACGCGGCCGCGCGCACTAGCCACCCCTCGGCCTCTTCATCCTCGTCCTCCACCTTCGCGGTGGGCTCCTGCGTCGTGGCCGCTCTCTTCCTCCTCCTCGCGGCCGGCGGCGCGGCGACGGCCCTGTTCCTGCTCTTCCGGCCACGCGCGCCGGCCATTGCCGTGACGGCCGTGCAGCTCACATCCTTCTCCTTCGGCAACGGCACCGTCACCTTCACCTTCCAGCAGCTCGCCTCCGTCCGCAACCCCAACCGCGCACCGCTCGCGCACTACGACAGCTCCGTCCGCGTCGGCTACGCCGGTAGCGAGGTCGGATCGATGTACATTCCCGCCGGCCAGATCGACGGTGGGCGTACGCAGTTCATGGCCACCAGCTTCGCCGTCCACGCTTTCCCCTTCCCCTCCTCCTCCTCCCCGCCGGACACCATCACCGTCGCCGCGTCCGGCCCCTCCCCTGCTCTCGCGGCGCTGGCGCGGCAGCAAGCGCCGCCGGTGATCGAGGTGGACTCCCTGCTGGTCATGAAGGGCAGGGTCACCGTGCTTCGGGTGTTCACCCACCACGTCGAGGCCGCCAAGCTCTGCCGCATCGGCGTCTCGCCGCTGGACGGTCGCGTACTCGGCTTCCGGTGCTGAATGCTGAGCTCTGGTAGGCGAAAGATCTGATGCTCTCGACGGGGTGGGTGGTGTCCTGTCAAATTTTAGTGTCCAAAATTCCAAGATAAGGTTGTTTGGTTTCTAAGCTAGTTTCTTCTTCTTTGAGTTTTGAGCATGTTTTGATTTTCTTTGTATTCATCTGGTTTGCTAGTCGTGCTGTTATAGATTATATTATAGATTTCTAGGTGCTCAAAGAGTCCAGACCAAACAAAGAGTTGGTTCTTGAGATGTTCAAATTGGATGAGCGGTTGTTCTGCTAAGCAAGCATATAGTGAGGAAATGAAAGCTATAGTTTTGATTTCTATGGCTTCATATCGAAACTGTAATGCGCTCTACTTTTCTTTCCAGCAAAATGTTAAAGATTGTGACCCTTGCATGGGATCGATTCCAATTAGATGTCTACAAATGCAAGTGGAAATGTTCTTACAGATCCAAGTAGAGATGTTGTGCGTGATTAAGGCAAGCATATATTCTAGCATTATTTAGCGGGCATGATTGACAACCGCCGATTGAGACTGTTGATGTACTCCAAGTTACTGTCGTTTGCTGTCTCTGGTGGGCATCATGGTGGGATCATAATGAAGCGGGACGGAATGACGGAGACGGTACAGGATAGGATAGGTTGGTACCGCATTTGCTGATCACTGTGGCTAACAGGCTAAACTTAAATAAAACAAATACGCAGATGCACTTTCCAGTAGATCTCGTGGCTTATTTCTTTTGGACGCTTCGGATTATCTGAGAAAACTATGCTGATTTGTTTTTTGCGAGAAAACAGGGCGTCCATAGTACTTCACGAGACTGCGGTAGTCAAATGATTCCCTGGTACCTGCACTTTTGACATGTGATCAAACAAAGCCCATCCTGAGAAGCGTTCACCGAACAGGGAAATTCCGTGATAGCAAAGCAACAATGCCCTCCTCCAGCTCCAACTGCTCATGTCGGCCACTCACCTGGTCCCTCACAAACGAATTTGGTTGTCTGGGTCATTTTTTTAAGGAAAAAGTCCATTTTAAATCTTGAACTCGTAGAGGTTGGGTGAAATGAACCCCAAGTCGAGATCCCGTGGATTGCACCTTGAACTATGCAATCCTGGCTACTCTCACCGACAGCAGGACCCACATGTCATATTCATCTTCTTCCCCAATTTTTTTCTCTTTGCATTCACTTCCAATTAATCTCCGTCGTGCGAGGCAGTGTGTGGCACGCATTGATTCCCACCCGTCGGCCGTCGCTGATGCTCCGCCGCAGGCTCATGTCCGCCTCCGAGGCCCGCTCGAGCAGCACGACTCGACCGAGCTCAGGATCTGGCTGGCCGTCGGGATCAAGGAGGTGGACCACCGCACCGGGAAAAGGGCGTCCCGGTCTATTTGGGGATCAGACCAGCAGCTAGGAACCACGAGCAGCGCGGACTCGCGGCCACCGATCCGGCCAGGCGCTCGGGGCATGGCCGAGAAAAACAATCTTGTTCAGGACTCGTTTGATTCATAGGATAGGAAAAGTGTAGGAAGAGGAATCCTTTAGGATTGAAATGGCATGGCTAATTGAATCCTGTGGAAAGATCAAGTTCCTTTGATTGGGTGAAGAAATTTTTCATAAGGTTGGACCTCATGTTATTTTTCAACAAAGTTTACACTACAAGATTCTCGGAAAAATTCCCATAGAATTTCAATCCTACACAAATCTTTTACAATCCTATGAATCAAAGGAGCCCTTAGTATTTTTGGTTGCTCGCGTTCAGTTCATCGCATTTAGCAGAAATACAAGAAATTGTTTGGTTACACGTACCACTGATGATAGTCTCACCTATTATCCACACGATGACCTTACATCACACATGAATACTCCCTCCGTTTATAAATATAAGATGTTTTAGTTTTTGTCCACATTCATATATGTCAACATGTATGTAGACATGTTTTAATATGTATGTACACTTATTTGGGTGTGCACCTAGCCAACATGTGAGCTAGCTAAAACATCTTATATTAAAAAACGGAGGGAGTACATTACAATATACTCCATCGTAAATAGATATTGACGACCAAAACCATGAACTTATAATTTAACAAAATTCGTCTAAAACAAGTCTAAACTTGACACAAAATTGAGAAGTTTCAGTTAACAAAACTCAGAGACACCTAGCCCAAACTATTGCTTAATTCCAAACTTGCTCTACACATACGGGAAGAGAGAAACAGAGAGCAGGCAAGATGAGAACTGAAGACGGACATTTATTGGCCAACTTGTAGTACGTCGTGGATTCTCTATACACAATTACTTTACAAGAACACTTTACACCTCTACAAATTGCTTCAAGATACGTCACTGGACTGGAACTGTCACCAAACTATGGAGAAAACAGGACGACATGGCAGTGGATAAATAACAAGCCAGCCAAATAGCACACAATCATTTTCAGCCCCGAGTCGTCTCTCGTCTCAGCTACAGAGGTTCGGTATACAGGTTCCGTCCGGGTTTGGCTGCTCTTTCCAGATCCGGCCGGTTACCCGCAGCTTCAGCTCCTTCCTGTCACCACCGGAGAAGAAGAGTGCCATGTTCCTCTGGATGATGAGGCCGTCGTGGCTGTCCCGGACCTTCCGGTGGCTGTCACGGATGCTTCTAGGGGTGCCTTCCCATACCATCTTCCTACCGTTACCGCCAACCTCGAGGCTGTAGGTGTAGTTCCTTGCTTCGTTCTCGTCACCCATGAAACGAAGGAAAGCCATGTATACTGGCGCCATGCTTAGCTGGAAGGCCTCAAAGTGCAGGCAGAAGTACTGTCCGAAACAATGGAACACCTGATTCAACAGAAACACACAATCGGTAACTTGAGGTCGTGAAAGCTTTGGATCTTAAGACTGATTGCACGCAGATATCTAAAAATTAATTCCATGAGCTATTCCAAGTACTTACTGTTAGCATCCAGGTGGCATTTTCAACCTCTCGTGGATTCGACTTGACATATCTATGGTTGAATGTGCAACCGCTGTGCATATCGACTTTGTGATCATCCCTCAAATGTGCAACGAGGAAAGGTATGTCACCAGCCACAGCACATTCTGAACCAGCATAGGGGCAGTTATATGGCCTGAAGCTGCACTGCCCTTCATGCTTTATCTTGCTGTAGTATGGGAAGATCTCTGGGCAACCTAAAGAGCAGTACTTGCAGGGAAGCTCGAGTGATTCTGCTACTTTCTCCAATGCCAGGCACCTGATATCACCAAGCTCTTGTCTGCATGTAGGGCACCGGTTGTGCACCCTAGCCTTGCATGTTGAACATAAAGTATGTCCGTTTTGGCACTGTAGAAACATCAAATTGATGCAAACAATCAAATTACAAACTATACTGGTAGTAGGGTTCAGACGATGAATAATATTTTTTTAGCACAAAAAATAATGGGTTTCAATCATTGCAGTGTCCCTATAACAGAATATATGCTTCGACCACAAGTCCACAACTATGATTATTCAACGGATCAAACTACAAAGGATAACAAGCACTCACTACACAATAGAATAACTATATTTCCAATTTGACTAGGACCATGTATTATTCCCACTAAATAACATACATGATAGCATAAAATATGAACTAAGGTAGCAAGCATAAGCCCTAGCGATTGCCGCCGTTTCATATATTGGATTTTCCTATCATCTTTTGGTAGAATCACAATCGATAATAAGGGCAAATGATTGTCTGTGCAAGCAGCTACTTCTGTCAGGACAGACGAAAGAGGTATACTACTGGCAGTATTCAAGAAGCCGCTATGTTGATCAAAAAGAAAGAAGGCGCTTCATAGTAGGCACTAAGCTGGTGCAAGCCTCCCTAGCAAGACTAGAGATACAGACAAAAGAAGAGAGGAAAGTCTGGCAGTGACAAAGAAAAAATGAGAATAAAAAATGAAATGCCTACCTTATGTTGCCCATTAGGCTAGCCAAGGCCCAAAATGACCAAGTCCAAACCCCTCCAACCCTAGCAGCCGTTCAGAACAACTCTGGCTAAGAAACGTAACAGGGAGGACAGGCGAGAGCCAGAGATGCTACTCCAGTGGCTCCATGCCAACTCCCACTGGCAATCGACCTACCAGGGCATCACGCTCCCCCTCCACGCTGACACCCTCGCTGATTAGGGATGAATCACAGTGAGAGGCCTCAGCTGTCCGCCTTTCAGACCTTTGACTACTGGTAAAAACATGGTTGCCATATATAACTCATTCTCGAGGAGACTGACAAGTGCTGGTTGGTTTACTAGTAAACAAATTCCTCTTTTTTTCAAGTCCTCTTCTCACCTCTTCGTTTAGGAAACTATATATGATCTGTTCAAATTGAGGTGAACAGAACACCCAATACATTGACAAGGCAAGACAGCCATGTTTACTAGTTAAGAATCAGACAATTGCCCGGCTAATTAGAGGAAAAACGGGTGAAAACCGAGATGCATGCCCAAAACCGTCCCTCATGGAACATGACACCAAATAAATTGTGGAAATAGAGGTGACTGGTATTGGTAAAGTTAATTACGCAACACCAGTAAAAGGGCAAAGAGGATGCCTCAAATACAAACCCACACTAGTTCGCTCATGTCCAAACAGAGTTGATATGTCCAGGAAATACATTCCCGCCGTTCAGTTAAATATTCACTCTAATGAACTAACCAACAGCAAAAGACACAGAAACTTCCAAAGAGCCAGTCTGACAAACAAAGCAGGAATTTGTCTCCAAGCTGAAATAAAAAATGTTGGTGCTAAAACTAATACTACAATTGAAGTTATGCCCAAGGAGAAAGCTGAAGAGGTAAATGGCACGTTATCTACTTCAATTTTGAAGATGATTTGAATTCGTGGAACAGAAAACTAGGTGCACAAAATCTATGCGACATGTGGTTTCTCAAGTAACCTATTTTTAATGTTCTTAAATTGTGGTCCTTAGAAAAAATTCGGCATGTGGAAAGCTGGAAGCTGCAGCTCATCACATGCTACATTCATGTCCGCATGGAGAGTGCAGAACTGAGTGGACCAAAAATCGAACATGTTAGATTGAGCAACCATTCTGTTTGGTAAGCTGTCTCATTGAAGAATTTGAATCAACTGCCCAATCCAAATTAATGAATGATGGAAATAAATGACATTAGAGCATTTACATAGGTACTATTTCAATTCCTTTGATTTCTCTCCTTTTTGATTGTTATATTCTCTAAATTTCCACTATTTTTCCCTGAGAACTCAATCGACTTTGGTAAACTAGAAAGAAAAAGGACTAGATTATAACTGACAAGCGCAAGTTCATCCTGACCAAACAACAGAATAACCAACCTATGAAGACTACTAACAAGGATGTCAGCGGAGTAACAGTATACTATACTAGCGAACCACCAAATATGAGTGTTGTAAGAGAAAATCTTCTATCGTAATCTTCCGAATCAAGTCGAGTTTGGCTCCATCAAATGAATATGCTCAATTGCTAAAAATGCACCAGCCGATGGATCACTACCTAAGTCGTTAAATAAAATGAAATGCACAGTATTACATCACCAAGCTAGACAGGATCACAAGTTTCTCTTAGTTGCACCCAGTCCAAGTAACTAGAAGTACTAAAGGTTACAAATAGCAACAAGACAAAGGATAGGAAGCAACACGCTACCAAAAAAAATCTCCCACTATTCCAAAGGATTTGGAGCTCGCGAAAGCAACAAACGAAATGAATTATCCCCTGAATAATACAACTAATCCATACTCCAAGTCCCTAATAGACCCAAAATCCAGATCTAAATGTTTCCATTCAAATCTTGCATCAAAGGGAGCTAATTAATACATAATGCTATAAAAAAAACCTAATTCGCAAATGAAATTACAGTCTACGAATTCCAAATGCGCCCATTTCGAACTATCCATATAAGATTATCGAAATCACAATCACCCCCAATCCCCGGGTTCCAGCCACACGAATCGGCCCAGAATACGCAAGCGTAATTTGATCCTATAAGAACTGGCGTAAAATTCCCACCTTTGACCGCCTGAATCCCCAAATCCGCACCCACAGGATCCCATTCCGGACCCAAGCCCACACGCATACCTATCCCAAATCCAGACGCGCGCACAGGCCACCCCGGAATCACGAACCGGAGCGTGCAGCACCTACCTGGTGGATGGGCGGGAACATGGAGTTAGTGCATACGGGCACTCGAGCAGCTCGTGCACGCTGGTCGCCGGCGGCCCTCCGGCGCCGCCCACGATAGCACCCACTCCCCCGGCCGCGCCGGCCCCGGCATTCACCTTCGGGTAGGACCGCCCTCCTCCGCCACCGCCGCCGCTAGGGGCGAGGTGGACGGGGTGGAGCGGGATAGTGTGGTGGTGGTGGTGGTGGTGGCTGTCGACGTCGTCCACGTCCATGGAGGCGTCCGGGAGGGATAGGCACTCCACGCTGTCCATGTCCATGGCGGCCTCCCCGGCACGCGCGCCCCGGCGTGCCGCGGTGGTGTGAGGGAGCTCGGTTGCGCTGGGATTTCAGGCCGGAGGCGCCTGGCCGCGGTGGTGGGTTCGTTGCGTTTGGGTAATGGGGTTGATTTGGTTGGGGACGGGACGACGGGGCGACGACGGCCCCCTCTGGTCGTCTCACGGCGTTTGCTTTTGCGTCTCATTTTCTCAAACAACGCGGCGACAGTGACTGCGCCGTCTTGTGGAGCTGGCCAACGGGCTGACCTCAACGCCCAAGCACGGCACGGGGTTGTTTCTGGGTTAATTTTGACATATCGGACATTTAAGAGAAAAATACGCAAACACTATATATCGCCTTCTGCGAGTCCTAGCACCGCGTCGCCCGCAGAGGCTACAGTATTGGGCCGGCCCATTACCATATAGCAACCGGTGGGATTCGAACCTGAGACGCCTAGCTTAGCTGAGACCGTGCGCGACCATTGTGCTACGCTCACAATCGCGTCAATACTACTTTATGGTTCTATTTATTTTTTTACTGTTCTCGGTTTTCCTTTTTTTTCCTGTTCCTGTTTCTTTTTTCTATTCTGCTTTATTTTTTATTTCTTTCTTGTTTCTTTTTTCCGTTTTATTACTTATTTTTAGTTTTCTTTCTCTTTCTTTGAAATTATTCATTTTCATATTTTTCAAAATCTGAACCATTTTTGTTTTTTTTCTGAACCATAAATGAACCACTTTAAAAAATTGAACCATTTTAAAATTTAGAACAAAATGAACACATTTTAAAATCTGAACCATTTTTAAATTGGAACCATTCTCAAATTTAGAACCATTTTCGAAATTGGAATCATTTTAAAATTTGGAATCATTTTTCAATTTTGGAACCATTTTTAAATTTGGACCTTTTTCAAATTTGGAACCATTTTTAAAATCTGAACCAAATTTTGGAACCATTTTAAATTTGGAACCATTTTTGAAATTGGAACCATTTTTAAAATCTGAACCATTTTCAAATTTGGAACCATTTTCGAAATTGAAACCATTTTTCAAATTTGGAACCATTTTAATTTTGGAACCATTTTTCAAATTTGGAACCATTTCCGAAATTGGAACCATTTTAATTTTGGAACCAATTTCAAGTTTGGAACCATTTTTCAAATCTGAACCATTTTCAAATTTGGAAGCTTGGAACCATTTTTGAAATTGGAACCATTTTAATTTTGGAACCATTTTAAATTTGGAACCATTTTTGAAACTGGAACCATTTTTTAAATTGGAACCATTTTCAAATTCTGAACCATTTTTAAAATCTGAACCAAATTTTGGAACCATTTTCAAATTTGGAATCATTTTCAAAATGAACACTTTTTTAAAATCTGAACCATTTTTGAATTTGGAACCATTTTTCAAATTTGGAACCATTTTCGAAATTGGAACCATTTTTTAATTCGGCACCATTTAAAATTTGGAACCATTTTTCAAATTTGGAACCATTTTAAAATCTGGACCAAAATTTGGAACCATTTCAAATTTGGAACCATTTTTGAAATTGGAACCATTTTAAAATTTTGAACCATTTTTTAAATTTGGAACTATTTTTAAAATCTAAACCATTTTAATTTTGAAACCATATTCAAATTTGGAACCATTTTCGAAATTGGAACCATTTTTCAAATTTGGAACCATTTTAATTTTGGAACCATTTTTTTAATTTGGAACCATTTTCGAAATTGGAACCATTTTAATTTTGGAACCATTTTCAAATTTTGAATGATTTTTCAAATCTGAAGTATTTTCAAATTTGGAACCTTGGAACCATTTTTGAAATTGGAACCATTTTAATTTTGGAACCATATTCGAAATTGGAACCATTTTAGTTTTGGAAGCATTTCACTACTATTTTTGGTTCACCTGATTTTCTGTTCCGTTTTCACTTTGTTAATTTCATTTTTGTTTAATATTGTTACGGTTCACCCAATTAGTTCACCCAAATTTTTTGTTTATTTTTATTCACATTATTTATTTTCCTGTCCATTTACGGTAAAATATAAGTTTACGTGATTTTCAAATTACGAGATTTTTTGGGATTCATTTCAAAAATTAGTCCACTGCAATTAAACTAGTTTAATTCATTTCTCCTCGAGTTTCTTGTTTTTCCTTTTCATAACACATCTCCAGCAAAACATTTGTATAGTAGGAAAAAAACAAACGAGTGGTAACGAACAAATGAGCGAATAAATTGACAGATGGATAGATGGATGAAAAGGAATAATTTAACCAAAAATATCGGTCAACCAAAAATACCGGTGAACCGAAAAGGAACAAATGTTCGGGTGAAGTGAACCGAAAAAATAGATGGATGTGTTGAAAAAATGTTCAATGGTCGCGGTTCAAAAGATTTTATTCATGTGTTACCAAAAAAATTAAAATGCAAAAATAAGAAAATAAAAAGAAAGAAAATGAGTAAAATAAAATAGTACAGAAAAAAGAAGCAAAAAAGGAAACAGAGAAAAAGGAAAATATAAAGCAAAAAAAAAAGAAGAATGGAAAACGGAAAAAAGGAAACATTTCTGTAGTAGTGCTTTGTTTATATAATAATATGGTATGAAAAAAGGAACGGCGTGAAACAAATTACCGGCAGTTACCATATTTCCTTTATTCGTGCGTATACACACGAACCACAGAAGGAAACTACCAAGCACCGAACGAACAAGGCAATGGGCGAAAAAATGAACGGGACTCAGAACGAGAATGTACGCGTCGCTTCTAACTGAGCTTTCTTGTATATTGGGCTTCCTTCGCGAGAGGGTCTCTGCGGGCGAGTCGAACGTTACGTCTCGCAAAGAGCGATATGTAGGGGTTCCTAGAAAAATATTAAAAAATAATAAAATGTAAACGGCCGTGCCGTGTCGGCCCACGTGCCTGGCCTCGAGGTCCAGGCACGGCTCGTTTAGCCACGTGTCAGGCCTCTGACGGGCGGGCACGCGTGTTAATGGGCTGGCCCGCGAGCATTGGCCAGGTAGCCCTTATGGGCCGTCCTGGCCCGACACGCTGGTAAATAGATAGCCAAATAACTTTGAGCATGCACACAACTCATTTAATTGAATGAATATTAGATTCTTCTAAAAAAGGAATGTATTTTTGATATTGTAGATATTGCTAAGTTTTCTTATAAGATTGGTCAAACTTAATTTTTTTTTGACTTGAGACAAACTTATAAGTATACCTATTTGAGAACAGATAGAGGACGGGCTTTTACTTATGGTATCTAGCAGAATTAGGGGGATAAGGTTACCTTCCTGATAATTTAACAAAATAAGGGGGATAAGTGTCTTCTTTTTTGACAATCAATACTACGATATATTATATGATCGAATAGTATATGGTAGAGATACATGAGCTGACTACATTGATTACAAAATAAAGTCTAAAAGGAATGAGCAAATCTTCGAAATCTTCAAACTCTTTCTTCTTCCAAGACAAGATCTTGTACTTTTCTAAAGGCAGCCGTAGAACGACAAAGATACCAAACCACAGACCTGTGAATACCAACGAAGGTTCTCCCATAATTTTAATTTTGAGCCGCAATGCCAATGCTAGGTGCACGCACACAGCCATTAAATTAATCAACCAACATCGGCAAGAGTACCAACACCGATATTCCAGGGAAAAGAAACCGAACAGCCAGGTCGACGTCGCCAGGAGCCGATAGTACGAATCACCATTGTCGAGGACATAGCAATCGGGACAGATATTGCGAGGACAATCCTCCTCACAGCAGCCATGAGAAACAGTCCAAAATCGATCTGGCGAAGCAAGATCTGAAGAACCATACCTAGACAAACTTAACCTTCCAAAACCACCATTGACGTCGGGAAGAAGATCTTGTCGCCGAACGAAGGCCGGAAGATTGCTTATTGTGGACGATGCCATCTCCATTGACAAAGAAGACAGCTACCAAAACCCTAACCAATCTGTTGAAACACTACTATTATTAAAAACTCTACTCATAGATCGGGTTCCCCACCCCTCCCAACGCCGACAAGGCCGGCCGGAGGAGGGGGAACCGATCTACGGCGGTAGAGGAGGTGGCGGCGGCTAGGTTTCCTGAGGATAGTTTGTGTAAAAAGAAAAAGATATGAAAGGGGAAAAACAGCTCCCGGGGATAAGTGCCTTCTTGATAATTAAGATTGGATCAAAATGTTGCATTTGATTGCCTTTGTAAATGATCCATTTGACCAATAGTGGTTCCAATTGATCCAATAACCCTTAAGCTAAAATATCCTCTAATCATTTTTGGAAATCAAGACAAATTTTTGATCTCCGTAGGCCAGAACCAAGATAAACATTGCCTCTATAAAATGGTGAATGCATGCATTTGAAGTAACAAAACCATATCTTTGTATTTATTGTCCATTTTGCTGATTTTCAAGAAGAAGATCATGATATAATTTAGAAAATTTCTATTTTCCTTATTATTATTTTTGTAATCAATATACTGAAATCAATAAAGTATTCATTTATTTGAATTATATTTTATGCAATTTTTTACATTGAATATTTATTCAAATTTATAGTATTGAGATTTTTCAATGCAAAAATAATGAATTTTCAATACTCCACTTGTATTTATTTCAAGTCCAACAATATGAATCCAAATGTATGAAATGATTGAATTTGTATATATTATTTGAATATACTTGCCTCTCATGCTCATACACTCCTGTTTTCAACATATGATATTCTGTAAAGATCATGTCTAAGTTGGTCGCACACTATTATCGACAACCGAATCGTAAATAATCTACTAGAGAGAAATCTCGATCTCCTTTTTATATGAAAGGTACAAATTTACCCCCAAAATTTACATACATGTATGAAGAATGCAAAATTCTAACTTCTACCCTCACGATACCTAAAACTACGAGATCTGACAGCCCACGACGAGCTTGATGTCGTGAACGACCAGCGACACAAATGGCTTGTGCATCTTCATATAAGGGTTATCACACCAACAACTGATGTTATTGTTGTTGATGTTGTGCCCGCCACCATTGAAACCACAGTCCCCCCGAGTAGCCACCGAGGTCGCTTGTGGTTTGGAAAAGATGGAAGGTATGTGTTACCACCACTTCATTCCTAAGGATCTGGTAGGATTTCCTGCTTCGAAAGTTCGAATAGAGGGAGATGGACGCGGGTGTGGTGGAGCAAAAGGACGAATAGATTGTTCGATATTCCGTGGGGAAATATTGGACGAGAAGCGAACGATCCAAGATCGGGTGGCTCGGGGATGTTCTGATGTAAGGTTACATTAATAGAACGTTCTCCAAATAGAAAAAAACTGATTTCTAATTATTATTTTTGCGAAACACAGTACAAACGCAGACGCTCACATATACATGCACACACTCGCCTCCCACCGAAGAATATTCCGCCTAAATGAGAAACATCAGTGTCAAACCTGGGATTTGAACTATGGTGGGCTGGGGGTACAACCATCTTGCCACAGACAAGTTCTCTGATTTCTAATATTTTTTCCACTATTGTAATTAGTGTGTAATTTTGTGATATGTTCCTAACTGTGTGCTCTGATTGGATAAGTTATCAAAAACCGATCACAACACAAGATCCGTTCGTATAGTGAAACAATCACGTTGATGTGGACACGACACACCGACGAGATAACCTGGTCTCCGTATCGCCGGTGCCGAACCCGACTCATGTTTGCAAACCGAACGCCTTGTGACTTCTGCTGCCGTAAGGACACCAAAATGTATTGGTCAATCGATCCGTTCTCTTGTACTGCGATCCAAGCTCTTTGTAGTTTGTATACGCGATCACGTAGATCCAGTATCCGAGTCGTCTGGGAAGACCGAACGTCTGACGACTTTCCCGACCTGCGGGTGCTATATATATGTGGCAGGCAGGGCCACGGCAGATAGAGCAAAGCCACCTGCCACAACTCACGAACCACGATCGTAGTTGGTTTCGAGCAAGGCCACGACGACGAGAGTGCGAGACGTGACTTGATCGAATTGCCGACGACGGCGAAGATGTCGTCGCCGGAATTGGACATCATGGAGGAGTACGTGGAGACGGTGAAGGAGCGAAAGCAGGAGGAGAAGCTCAAGGACGTGAAAAGCCTGGACGATTGGCTCCCCATCACGTCGTCGCGCACCGCCAAGTGGTACTACTCGGCCTTCCACAATGTGACGGCCATGGTGGGCGCCGGCGTGCTCGGCCTCCCGTTCGCCATGTCCCAGCTCGGCTGGGGCCCCGGCGTGGTGGTGATCGTGATGTCCTTCGTGATCACGCTGTACACGCTGTGGCAGCTGGTGGAGATGCACGAGTTGGTCCCCGGGAAGCGGTTCGACCGGTACCACGAGCTGGCGCAGCACGCGTTCGGCGACAAGCTGGGGCTTTGGATCCTCGTGCCACAGCAGCTCGTCGTCCAGGTGAGCACCGACATCGTCTACATGGTCACTGGCGGGCAGTCGCTCAAGAAGTTCCACGACCTCGTCTGCAACGGCCACTGCAAGGACATCAAGCTGACCTACTTCATCATGATCTTCGCCTCCGTCCACTTCCTGCTGTCCCAGCTGCCCAGCTTAAACTCCATCTCCGGCGTGTCCGCCGCCGCAGCTGTCATGTCCATATGCTACTCCATGGTCGCCTTCTTCGCGTCGGCGGTGAAGGGGCATCCGGTCGGGGCCGCCGCCATCGACTACGGGCTCAGGGCGACGTCCACGGCGGGGAAGGTGTTCGGTGTGCTCAACGCTCTCGGGGCCGTCGCGTTCGCGTTCGCCGGCCACAGCGTGGTGCTCGAGATCCAGGCCACCATCCCATCTACCCCGGAGCAACCTTCGAAGAAGCCCATGTGGCGCGGCGTGGTCGTCGCCTACGCCATCGTCGCCCTCTGCTACTTCTCCGTCGCCTTCGGCGGGTACTACGCCTTCGGCAACTCCGTCGACCCCAACATCCTCATCACGCTCGACAAGCCGCGCTGGCTCATCGCCCTCGCCAACTTCATGGTCGTCATCCACGTCATCGGCAGCTACCAGGTCTTCGCCATGCCCGTCTTCGACATGATGGAGACCGTGCTCGTCAAGAAGCTCAAGTTCACCCCGGGCCTCCCGCTCCGACTCACCGCCCGCTCTGCCTACGTCGCCCTCACCATGTTCATCGGCATGACCTTCCCCTTCTTCGACGGTCTGCTCGGATTCTTCGGAGGATTCGCCTTCGCGCCCACCACCTACTTCCTTCCCTGCATCATCTGGCTCATGCTCCGCAAGCCCGCACGCTACAGCGCCACATGGTTCGTCAACTGGGTATGCATCGTCCTCGGAGTTCTGCTCATGCTGCTCTCTCCCATCGGTGGACTGCGCCAGATCATCCTGGATGCCAAGACTTTCAAGTTCTACTCTTAAGTATTATATAAGCTGCACAACAACATGCATTGCATGATTTATTTAGGAGAAATTAAGGATACTCTTAGTCTTCTTAGTGCATACATTTTCTTTTAAATGTCTACTGTTGTCATTTTTTTTACAGTTCCGAATCCTTTTGTACATATAAAGTAGAATTTTTATACAGTTGTAAGGATATATATGTGGCACTTCTCAAGTTCAAAGTGTAAGTCATCTATTGTTTTGTTAATACATGGAATCGATCAATCATTATTTTGCTGATATGTGATTTATGTGACACAAAATTACAATCAACCACATGGTTTTGAAACGTCAGGTATTTAACGTTTGCCTATATGTATGGCTATATATTTTCCCATAAAACATTATGTAACAAAGTTAATTAATCATGACAAAATTTAGCACTGCAAACGGTGCCCTTTCGTGTACTACTTGAATACTCGTGTGTTGACATGCGCATCTATCACGGTTCAGACTGGATCAATATCATGAAGTGTGTGCCTTTTAAAATAAAGATTAAATCCAAAAATAATGCAATGGTAAATTAGGATAACGCAGAAGCCCATGGTGTCGTCATATTGATTAGCGAACCTGATTTTCTGTTATATTGTTTAATAGAATTCAATGAAAAATACAACATTAGGAATGGAGTTTCCTTCCAGCGTGCAGTTCAGCTGAGGAAGCCGAAGCCCTTGCCTGCCTCGCAGGACTGAAGCATGCGATAAAGCTTCAGTGCATGGAGGTTTCAGTGGAAACTGATTGCGCCCGGGTCGTGCATGTTATGGCGTCCGAGGATACTGAGAGATCAGCCAGCTGGTGTACTTATTTAGAAGGTCAGGAGCTGCTGAAGATTTATCCCCATATTAGAATTAATAAAGTGGATCGAGTGAGCAATGGTGCTGCGCATATCTTAGCGCAATTAGGCAAAAGTGGAGCTAGTGCTACCCTTAGTGGATCATACCCGGCCTGCGTGTCGGAGGTGGTCACAACTGAATGTAAGAATCTATTTGCCTAATTATTGAAGCTCACGAGTTCCTTCAAAAAAAAAAAGAAAAATACAACATTAGCCACCATGAGAACCATCAAATTGACAACACTTGATTTATACGATGTGCTCCTTTCTCCCCACCCATCAGCCTATGTCTCTCACTTCCCTCTATCCATATAGTAGACATTATTTACATCAAAACGCACTCCTAACCCAAGAGTAATTTTAATGAATCTAAGCATTGTAAATCCTAGGATTCCCATGTCAAAAGACAAGTTCAAGAGTCAGGTAAGTCAAACATAATCTTAGGATCATATACACCTATTTGTGGAAATAGCGGCTCTGCTGGTAAAATCTCAAACAGAAATCAGAGATATAAACATGTTATGATATGTGCAGATGCAAAATGAATCGCCAAAAAAAAATTAAATCAGCAAACTGTGTTATGAATAGCGATTAGAACTCGATTTTTAGGGAAATCAAGCGCACATTGGTTCCATGGTCTAGCGGTTAGGACATTGGACTCTGAATCCAGTAACCCGAGTTCAAGTCTCGGTGGAACCTGTCTTTTGGTTATATTTTTGTCCCGTCTTAAGGTTTCATTATTTTTGCGTGAGTGCCGTATAAAGGTCACTAGTGTCTAATATCGTCACCTGTGAAATCATTCAGAAGGTCATGCCTAATATCATCACCTGTGAAGTCGATTACAAATGGCAACTTTAGCCCGTACTCTGTAATCGAGTTTTAGGACCTCTGTCATATTAGAAACACAGAATTGCTCCCCGTAAAAAAAAACATGTATCTTCCCAGACTTACTAGGTACGCTGTCGATGCCAAGTGAACTACAAGGTGTTCAAACAAGACGCATCGGCCATTCCTTTTCCTCCACAACGAGGTGTTCACAAGTCCCAAACCGGTGTACATCAGTGTTCAGCACCTGGTCCAGGTGAAAGCCGCAGGGCGCTGGCACCCAAAACTGCTTGTTTCATAAACACAAATGAAATGAAGGGACACAAAAGGGGGAAACAAGAACGAAGCGTACGACGCTACAAGATTACATTGTCACGCGGCCCTGCCATCTTCCTCGAGCAGCACGTATACGAGGATGGCAGCCAAGGCGGCTACGAACGCCATGGCTACGTACTTCCAGTTGAGCAGCGAAGGCTTTATGGTCCGCGTCGTCTCGAGCGTTCCCTCCCCAGCAGAGTCCCCTTCCTCTCGAGTGTTTGTCCTCGCTTCCTCCTTGTCAATAGGATCCGCGGGTTTCTCCACCTAGGTAAATATGTGAACAACTTAGCAATCAGATGATCAAGTACATGTTCACCAGAATATTAGCACAGTGGAAGTGTAAATATATGGAAGGAGAACCGGTTTATAATGCAAGCTGCAGCTGCACAAAAATCCAGCAATGCAAGAATAGTGCGGTTCTTTAGCCACAAGGATCCAAGTTGCATATGTGTCACCAATCGAGGTAACATTTATACCATGCGCTGCGATAACCTCTGCCATAGTTAGCTGTTTGCGTTCCAGAAATCAGATGGGTGGAGCAATAGCTAGGCAGCTGAAGTATTTGCAAGTGGAATGGTACATCATTTTCCAAATAATAACCAAATTGCATCAATCTAAAATTTGAAACTTAACTAAAACGTTAAAAAAAATCAATAACGATATGAGATAAAGTGTTCCTTTTCAGAAATTATTACAATGTGCATTTAGCATCAAAAGATGATTGACCTAGAGTAACCAGCCTTTGGAGCAATGGCTTTGTCCTAGCCCAAGTTCTACCAGAGCTAATCAGACCTGGTGCAACAGTTGATCTTATAAGAGCATCCGCATCCTATGATACTAATGAGAGACTAATGGAGAAGAAATAGTAGGCATTGACGATAAGGACAAACTGGCAACGAAGTTAAACTTAGCTGCTAATGCCAAGTGCCAAATATCATAATTTCAATATCAAATTTGTAAGTTTCTGTCAGCTTAGTATCATCTATAGGTGGTGGAGTAAAAGTAGCTCAAAACAGCACTCTGGAGAGAGAGGTGGTATGTACTCTACTTTGAAGAAGAGGAGAGTCAATTACAGAAGACTCTCACCTCATTTTGTAATGATGAAGAATCTGGAGCTATGTCGTCAGCTAATTTAGTGAACTGAAGTTCAACATCTTTACCAGTAGCCTTTTTGTACAACTTCGTACCATCCTTAATGCTTCCTTTGCACTTGTAAGCCAATATCTTGTTCTTCTTTGTTAACATAGAAATCTGCAGCCACCATGAAGAGCCAAACCAGCATATGAACAAAACTATGGTAAGTATACAATATAAGAACATGAAAAGCAGTATCCAAATACGTGATAATTTTATTCAATCCAGATACACACAGAAGACCGATAATAATTAAGAAAAACCATTGGCAGAAATGCAGAACCACAATTGCTAAGTCAAAAGTTTGAAACTACTTATGGTGGTTACTTCATACTCAGTGGAACCTTCACACTACTTACCTTAGCACACAGACTAAAACCATAAGCTAGTAAAAAATAACCCTGAACTGTAAGGCAACAGCCCCACAGCAAAATTTTATTCAAAATGAAAAGGTAAACCGTACACTTTACAAAAAGGAGAAGAAATAAAGCTACCTACCAAGAGACATGTACAAACTAAGGAAAATTAGCTATCCAAGCCATCAAGACAGCATGATGCTTGGATTTGATCCTATGCCCAAGCAAAGTAAGATCATGTACAAAGATACATTTCCAGCGACCAAAAGAAGGACAGCAGGATGTTGAGGACCGGAATTCGAAGTGAAATTCTTGATTTGCCCCATTCACCCTGAAAAATCTTCCCATTTCTTTGCTTCCAAATGTGCTAGCATGCCAGAATGATCACTTCCATTAAATTGTTGGATACTTCAAATTGTGTAATAAATTTATGCTCAAATTCCTCAAATGCATATATTAACAAAAAAGTTGTGGGGTTCATGCTCAAGAAATTTGACGCTTTGGGTGCTATAAAAACAATAATGAAGTTTAAATATTTGAACTTATAATATTGTGGTTATTTATGGCCTAAAAATGAAAATATGGATACTGAAATGAGACACAAAATGTTTAAATTCTACCGGGAGTTAATACTATGAAAATAAAATCGCGGGATTTTGTTTTCAATTTTGATATTGGAACTGTACGATGATTAAAATGTATGACAAGTTCGTGCCTCAAATCCCCAAAACATATATATAATCATTTAAATAACTGGATTTTTAATTTAAACTTTTTTTGTGCGCAGAAGGATTCCCGATTTCTTAATTAGAAAAGAAAGTGTGATTGGTAACCGTCGCCAACTTTTTGTTAGCGAAAGTAACCGTTGCCAACACCAAGTACCAGCCAGGTTGAATTGATGGTCTCTGCCAGCCCATTAACCCTCCTGGCCCGGTCACTTGAAGTACAAGGTATACAGGGCAGCCCAGATGCTAAGAAGAAAATAATACTTAAAGATATACACAGGGCCACACTGATCTAAAAGCGAATATATGGCGCACATTCTGTGCAGCGGCAGACACACGGCACAGATTCATTTCCCGGTACATGTGTTGTTATTCTCTGATGCACCAAAACTTTCACAAAAATATCACCAACTGCCCAAGTCGCATTTATACCGAGTGATAAACTGTCATCTCATGTTCCAACAAACAGTTTGTCCTAAGGTCAACAAGACTAATCAAATACTGGAAATAGTATGTCTGGTTCCATCTGTCCAAACTCCAAAATACAGCATAGCCATGCGATATTCAATCATGGTTCCATACAAAACTCTAGATTTACCAGGGATCTTATAAGGTATGGTTCATTTATTAATGTACGTACGGACGAATGAGAAAGTAACGATAAGAGTAAATAAAGGAAAACTTTAATGTTGTGTATGCAATCATGCATATACCTGGAGATGAAGTCGTTCTCTTTCCATAGCAAGTTTTGTGACCAACTCAGTAATAACTTTAGTTCTGTTACCAATGTCCTTGACAGTGGATACTTTCACATGGTTGGCTTCATGTAACGAGTTTTCTAGACTATCAATTCGACCTCGCAGAAATGAGAGCTCTTCACTAAGTTCTAAATTAGTGTCAGTCAATAATGTACACTTTGATTCAGCATTTAGAGCCCTGGTTTCAGTTTTTGAAAGCTTTCCTTTCAGATCTTCAATCATGTGTTCCATGTCCGATATTGTTGATCTCAGCATAATCTGCTGTTCAGCAGTGGCATCAACTGATGCCTTTGCATGCTCCAACTGGGCATTTGACTCCATCAATTCCCTCTCCAGAAGACTGACCTTATCTGAACCCTGGCTTTTAAGAGAGCTTAGCTCCCCACTGAGTTCTATATTATCTTTTGTTAACTGCGTGCACCTTACTTCAGCATTTTGTGCTCTATTTTCAGCTCTCAATACATCATCTTTGAGATTCTTAATAGTACTTTCCAATGTGCTTAGCTCAGTGTGCAGCACATTCTGCTTTTCCTGGCTTACTTCCGATGATTCTTTTGCCAACAGCAACTGTGAATCAGATTCCTTTATATAATTTTCTAGTTCCTCAACCTTATGTTGCAAGGACAACAACTCAGGTGTTGAATGTGCCTGATTCTGCACAGCTTCTTCAGCTCCAACCTTTTTATTATCTTCTTGCATCTTCTTCTCTTGGTCTGTCTTCAGAGAAGATAGTTCAATCAAGCTGTGTTCTAACTTCGAGTTGAGATCATCTTCTCTAGATCTGGATGCACTTAAATGTAATTGAATGGTATTAAGTCTACTTATAAGTTCCCTAGAAGTTCCCAGAAGTAACTCAGAAGCATTTTCTGCCTCAATCAATCTCCCATAATTTGTCTCTGTTAATTCTTCTAGGAAATATGTTTCTTGTTTTTGGTGATGAAGCTTCATTTCAAGTTCTTCTACAACACATCTCGAATCAGAGAGCTTCTTTTCAAGATCTAGCTCACTTGCTATGGATTGTTCTAACATTTGCAAAACATTTCTTCGCTGATCTTCTGTCTGCATACTAGTGTCAGATGACATGTGACCATTTTCAGACACACCGTGTTCGGTAATACCTGTACAAATGCAGTTAGAAAGGAGAAAGGGATGAAGTTGATGCATATAGAATACAGGTATAAGTTAGCAATACCTGCTTGGTCGCTGGAAAACTCAATGGCTTTCTCGAACTTTGCAGACTCCTTTCTGATATCAGCAATTAAATCCTGCATCTGTTTCAATGAACCCATAGCAGCACCCAGCTTAGCTTTAACCTTCCCTCCAGATTCTTCATCATAAACCTTGTGCTCGACATTCTTAGCATCAACTTGAAGAGAACTAATCATGTCATCTAACTCTTGGACTTCCGCATCAAGAATACCATACAAGATGTCCAACTCAAAGGCATTTTCAGCAGTCTCAGACGAAACAGATTCATTTTCCCAGGTAAGAGGCTCAAAATCGGTAGCTCGGCGAGCTATTTCCATCACCAACATCTCCAGATTTAGTAATTTCTCGGATGCAAATGCAAGATCGAGTTCTACTCTTGTAAGACTTTCCATGTTGGTTCCTGCGATATCCATCCTATCTCCTCGAGGGAGGGTATTTGGGCAGAAACATCATTTATACTGTCCTCGACATTCATCATCCCTTGTCTGCCTCCTCAACCTGAGGTCGCATTAAAAGATAAGACATTGGTATGAGATAAAAGCAATATGTATACAGAAGATTAATGTAGATGAAATATGGAAGGAAACCATATGAACTACAAAAACCAGAGCACTAACAATGTGTTTATTAAATTCTGGATCATAGATGGGTCGACAGTTAAAAATAGCGGATGGTATTCCAAACGTGACTAAAGAGCGTTGACATCAGCATGCCAACGGCCCAATTGGACCAGAGCAATCCAGCACGAACGACGTGAGCTCATCATATATTCAAGAATCAATCGAGTGGGACAGAACCCACAAGAATCAGCTGTTCTAGGTAGGTATCAGTACAATGGCATTGACAGTGTGCCGGCAGGGGCGGAGCTAGATGCTGTGCCGAGTGTGGACCGGCACACCCAGAAACCGTGGAGACCAGTGGGTGAACTAATTGCAAGATGAAAACAGGCTCATACCTCAAAGGCTCAAACCCCGGTGGCCAAAGATTGCGGACCGGTGGAAACAGCAAGGATGCGATGAGCGAATAACTGGAACGGGGACGCCGGCGACGCGCGTGGAGCTGGAGGGGGGAGCTTAAGCGTCGGCGGCGACGCTAATCTGCGGCACGGCGGCGTTTGAGATTTAGATCGGCGTTGGGTCGGGTTTAGTAAGTCATGACTCCGGAGAGGAGAGGAAGAGGAAAGAAATGTACAGGCCGGCGCTGAAAAGGGAGGAGGGAAGTGGAAAGATCGGACATGTCTACAGAGTGGAGTTGGTGACTTTCTTTTTCTTCCAGAAGAGACTGTATTAAAGTGAGGTGGCATCGGTTCCTAAAAATGAATCGGTAAATCTAAATAGCGGGCGCCTACCACAGGCATAACCATAAGCACCCCGTGAGCCGTTGGATCGCGTACGGACGGACGAGATCCGTTCATCCGTCGCGTTGACTTCTTCTTACTCTTATTCATTCACAAACCAGCACACACACCCGCAACCCGACGCGACGCACACTACACGCCACCGCCTGAGCCCCGTGCTCGTCTTCCTCTCCCGGCCGGCACTCGCCCCGGTGCCCCCCCCCCCCCCCCCCCCAGCGCCGCCACACCTCCTCTCCTCACCCGCACGCGCTCGCTCTCCTTCCCTCTCTCCTCTCGTGTTCCTCTGGCGACCGAGGAGGCCGGGGCGCAGCACGGGGCGCCTGGGCGAGGGAGCTCGGGGTTGGGCCGCGGCCAGAGGAGGCGCAAGGAGGAAGGAGGCCGAGGGCGGCGGCGCGTTGAAGAAGGGAACGGCGGGGCGCCGGAGAGAAGGAAAGGAGAGCGGGCCGAGCTTGGCGGCGGGGAAGGGCCGGCGGCGCGGGGAGGAGGCGCAGGAGCACGGGTTCGAGCAGGGGCCGGCCAAGGGAGGGCGGCGGAGGAGCTGCGGCTGGGCCAGGGTCGGCGGCCGGCGGCCGGAGCATGAGGAAGGAGAGGAGAGGAAGGGAAACACGGGGCTCGGGCGTGCTGTGTTCGTTGTGTGGCTATGGTTGGTTACCAGGAAGAAGAAGAAAGGAAGATAAGGAGAGAGAGGGAGTGGATAAGATCCAGGGGCCCGGGGATCCCATCCTCTGCTCCCTTCCCGGCAATGGCAATGGCGTCGTCGATGCAGTTCATTGTCATTCCCCCCACTGGCAATGGTGTGGTGTGTGGCTGTGTGGGTGCGCCTCCACCGCCGGGCCTCCCTCCGCCACCTCCTGGCCGCTCCGGCCCGCGCCCGAAGCGCCTCCGCCCCGACCGGTGCGCCGCCTCCTCTGCCCTGTCGCCGGGGAGCTACGGTCATGGGCGTAAGGTGTTGAGCTTGCTCAGATGTTCGTGTGATGATCTCTGGATAAGTTACCAACCCGTACTGATAAAGTTACCAACCTAATACTTATAAAGTTACCCACCCAATACTGATATAGTTACCCACCCAGTATTGATCCCAATGTTCATTTTTTTATGGTATAGTTGTCATTACAAAATCGACAATTATCATCCTAATACTTATGAAGTTGTATGGTGTTTTAGTGTATAGTTACCAACTTTGTGCATGATACATTGGCCATCCAAAAGCGATATTCACTAATGAAAAACTTTAAAATTCGAAAAATCGAAAAGAATAGCGAAAATTGGTTTTATTTTAACCCGAAAACTAATCGTTAATATGGTGGGTAATTTACATACAATAGTCCAGATAACTTATGTGAGATAACTTATGTGTTAAAGGTGGGTAACTTTTGGGCCCGAAAAAAAGTTCTCGGAATATATTAACATGGGATCTAGTTTCGAAGATCTCGACGCGACTAGTCCAACGGTGAAAACGGATCATAAATCCGATAAACGGTTTGAGCTACAAAACATTTTGGATTTTCAAATTTTGCATTTAATGCGCGATGATGTCAGCAATTTCGGAATTTAGTGCATGCATGCAAATTTCTCTCACACGCACACACGCGACTCTTTTAGACAGTGCACGGTACGCACGAACACAGCAGAAGGGAAGGGTGCGTACACTTTTTCTATCGCCTTACGGTTATGCCAAATATAAGGCGTCTTACACATAGTCAATCCCAAATGAATTACTGTATTTAAGTTTCCTGAAAAAATAAAATGGGCTGGCGTCCTAATGTTAGAGTTTGGCTTTGATCTCCCCATCGGCATCGGCGAGTGGTGGGAGGTCTCTCCGGCCTCTCCCTACCTCGTCAATGTTCCTAGCGTCGGCGAAGCGCCAATGAGAGCAGGTGATGTCATATTTGTTTGTCTCCATTTGTTTCTAGTCTATGGTGGGACGTATTAGATATATCCGTTCTTTTGGATCTACGGTAAGGTCAGGTTTCTCTAACCCTCTGAACTGGTGGTGGAGAATTGCAAGACGGTGTTACTACTTGGGGTGCGTTTATTCGATCTTGTTGTTCGCAACGAGTGGCTATTACGGTATTCAAAACCTTAACTGGCGAGGACATTTACAGTTGACCCAGTCTTTTGGTTCTGGTTCAGTGAATGTTTCAAGCTCCGGCAGCCGTCAAACAATCAAAAAAACAAAACTACCAGTATAAGTTTCAGTGTGTTTTTTTATACTGGTCGCGCATAGTTCTCTAAGTAGTTATAATTCTTCAGTAGCTATAATTCTTCAGTAGTTCTACTTATTCAGTTTGGCTACAGTTTCTGCATACCTTTAGTTGGCTACAGTTCTACTTGTTCAGTTTGGCTACAGTTCTACATAGTTCTTCAGTAGTTCTAATTCTTCTGTAGGTCTACTTATTGAACCCAGCCGCCTTGACTCCTTCTTCCCCAACTTCGCAGAGTGTAATCTAGACAACTCGACAACTTGCCTCCAACAATTTCACCGTGAGCAACGAGAGTTGAGATCCCAAACACTTCCTAGCAAAACAGATTTACGAAGCTTGAGAACCAACAGATCAATCTCAACAAGAGAAACTCACGGTGGTAAAACCAAAATTCTGATACCACATGATAAGGATCAAGTAGATGATAAAAAAATTGCCTGATCTTTCATCGCAAGACAACTATATAGCAAACATTCTAATCGAGGGATCAATCCAAGCATCCTGAATATAAGGAACGAATCCGACAAGCAACATGGAGATGATCAACATGCCTTAAACCTTGGCACAACAAGCCTTGATCTCACAAGAACCTTCATGCTATTCGATAAACCGACAGGGTTATCCCCGGAGGGATGATTCACACGATGAACACAATATTCAGACTTAACCTAAAATTCAACCTAAGATACATGGTCGGGGGCCAAACCATTTATATGGGTTACTCTCAACCTGATTCAGATGTGACAGACTCCAAACCGATCTAAGACCCAAACTTGGTCGACCAAACCTGAAACGACTTAAAAACGAAATCCCGTCAATATCCGGGCAAAGTCCAGGCTATGTCTGAGAGGAGCAAAACTGTAAATTCTTGGGAGTTGGTTAAAAATTGGGTTTCACCGGTTCCGCATGAGACTTATTATTGCATATTATCGATCGTCCTAGCGTGTCAACCTTAAATAGGATGCTCTCATCAATTGGTATCACTGTCCCATTTACTTTTCAGTTCTTGTAGTTCATATTTTGTTGTTCTTACTTTCTCATTTTCCGAAGAACAGTATATGTGTGAAGTTGATATGTGTGAAATCTGTTTTTGAAGCATCAACACCTTCTTTTATTGATGTGCTAAGTTTCTTTTTTGAAGAGTTAGCTCCTGATCATATATGTTATATTTTGAAGCATCAGTTCTCTTGTGTAGAATTATCTAAGTTATCTATGTTTGCTTCATAATCCATTAATGTTATTTTATTATTCTTCACTAGTTGCTCAATAGTTTATGTTATTTTGTTTTAAGTTGGAATTTGTTAGAAACTTCTATTCACCCCTTCTAGTTGCATATCTTGATTTTTGAGTCACTAATGGTAGAAAACTCCCCAATGCCTAAGTGTTTCCTAATTTAGTCGAGATTGATGGATAGGATGACTGATGGGCTGAGAAAAAGCCTAGAACATGCATAACCAATCTAAGACTTGGCCAAATTTTGGCCCCTAAAAGTTTAAGACTTCTACAACTTCACTGGCCAAACTCACCATGGCCCGGCGGCAAGATTGCTTTCTCACAGAAATGGCTGCATCGGCCAATCGCTTTCGTCCCTGGATGCAGCAGGGGAGGTGTACCACAACAGCAAGTACAATGGTTGATAAGGCGGTCTTATTTTAGTCCGGTCACATAGTATAGATATGTCAATAAAATAATGACGTACATGGATCAATTGTTAGTTTTAGTTCTAGTAGCCACATATCGCTAAATTTTGGTGGGACATATTTCGTTATCTCTTAGATAAGAGAAGACTTTTTCAATTCTCTATTTTTCTTAATTATCCTACGTGACAACGCTAAGCTATAATAATGTCCTGACTAAAAAAAAATCACTTAAAAGAAAAACTCTAAAAAATTCCCTAATAAAAAAACTCCAAAATTTTACTCCCTCTGTATCAAAATATAAGATGTTTTAAACATTTCAATACGGACTACATACATGGTAAAATGAGTGAATCTACACACTAGATAGATCTGTATCACAAAAATGCTAAAACATCTAGTTCTTTGGCAGATAAAAGTGAATCTAGAGAAGGGCTTCGCTTGATTTTCCTCTTCCACTTGTGACTGTCATCCAACTGCCCCGAACACCACCGGGCCTCCTTCCACAGAGGAACGCCACGTCAAAGGAATTTTCCTCTTACGGCGTCGTGCTCCTCCTCCGCTCCACTCTACTGGCGATCCGTCCTTACCTGGACTGATTTCTTCCTGGTGACGAATCCTAACTTCGCTTGTATTATCCGTAGAATTTTGATCTGGTCTTTTCTTTCTTTGCCGCAACCAATTTAATCCAAATCCATCCCGTTTCTCGCGGATTTGAATTATCGCGGAATTTCCAAAAAAAAATTGGGCTTTCAATTTCGCTGAACCCCATCACCCTCGTTAGGTTCGCGTTTGGTGCGATCGGAGGCAAATTTTGCCATCCTTGTCAGTTTAGCCGGTCGATTTTGCTCACCCGAATTTTCTATCAATTACCCAATTGTTAGGGTTCATTTTCCGTTAGTCTTGGCTGTTCTTCAGATTTGGGTAAGTAGTCATTTTTTCTGCTAATATTGGGAATTTCGTTCTAAGAGATGGGTATTCCACCCTCCGGATTCTTAGGTTTATCGCGTTTTTTGTTTGGAATACTTCTACTTATTGAAATGTGCAAAATTCATGTGACGGTTGCTTAGTTTATTTATGGTACTCTGTGCAAGTCGATCCATAAGACCATAATAACCCACTGTAACTTGTGTTAATTCTTGGAAGTTTATGACTTCCTCTTTGAGTAAAGCTGCAACTAGTCCACTGCCAATTAAAGCAAATGATCATAAATTGGTACCCAGTGCTAATACAGTGTTTTGTTTCTTGTGCATGTGTGACTGCGAACAGATCACTAATGGAAGCTGTACAGACAATAGGGGTTCATTAGGATTCTACAACATGCCCTTCTTCCCAGACGAAGTAGTGGAGCAGATCCTTCTCTCTGTATCGTCGCACCGTGACCGCAATGCAGTGTCATTAGTGTGCCATGCGTGGCACCGCATCGAGCGCCTCAGTCGCCGCTCAGTGTTCGTGTGCAACTGTTATGCAGTACGCCCAGAGCGTGTACACGTGCGTTTCCCCTGCCTGCGCTCGCTGAGCGTGAATGGCAAACCGCACTTTGCCGACTTCAACCTTGTGCCGGCGGGGTGGGGTGCCACAGCTGATCCCTGGGTGGTTGCATGCGCGCGTGCATGCCCTGGCCTTGAAGAGCTCCGGCTGAAGCGGATGGTTGTCACTGACGATTGCCTCAAGAACCTTGCTCACTCATTCCTCAACTTGAAATCACTTGTTCTTGTTAGCTGTGAGGGGTTCAGCACTGATGGTCTTGCTGCTGTTGCCTCCAATTGCAGGTGAGTACAGGCTTCGAGATTTTCATGTTATGATAATATTACTGAATGTGCATGTCTCTAAATAGGTTTTGAATGTACTGAGGTTTTTTGGCTATTTCGATAAAAAACACGGTTTATAGTCAAATCTTCTTGCCATATGCAGTTTATGGCGATGCTCTATGATGCTATACTAGATCATAAAAGCGTGTTTATCCTTGACAACTGGTTAAATCTTGGATATAAGAATGTACCTGTTATGTGTGTTTTAAATGGAAACCCAGAAACTGTCAGCGCAGTGCAAAGATCCTAAGCCTTGATAAGTCCTTGGTAGTTGGCATTTGCTCTATCTCTATTTCCATGATTTGTGATAAAAATCATGATTGAGACTGTGGATCATCCCAATCTGTTAAAGATAAGTCCTATTTAACGGAGGTTTTTTCATACCTGTTTCTGCTAGCTCATATACTTACAATCCACAATTCTAATGTTTGCTATTTTGCTTATATTTTCTGCATGCCTACATATATACATTTCGAAATCGAAGAAAGATAATTTGGCATGCTGCATTTGTATCTGAGGGTTCTTTCACCAGTAACTTTAAATGACATATGTGGACTGTGGATCATCTACACATAGCAATGATGACCAAGGCTCCATTCTGGTCATCTCATACTACTACTGCAATCTAAAGAGGATTGAATACTTGAGGGTTCTTTAGCAGTAACTTTAATTTCAGTTTCAAAATATGCCTGCTCCAGAGAATCTTGACCCTCCAACAGTGCAACTGAAGGGCTCACAGTTGAAGTCCTACCAATCCTTAATTAAGCAAATAAGGGTAACTATTCACTATTCTTAGCCATTATCATCATATCCAATTTTCATACCTTTTTTCTTTTAATTTCGAGACTCACCTCAAACTTGTTATTGAATTTGCGTGATTCCGTATCTGTGCAAGGTGGATTCCACACGCCCACTGATTCGTATTTACACGTGGCTAGGGAATTCCAGCAACAATAAACTGCAAATCCAATAACAAAAGTAACTTTCCCTTAAGTAATAATGGTGTAAAACACCGTTAGGGGATATTTGACAGCGTCAGCTTGGTTGGGGTGAAGTCAGATCCTAGGTGAGGGAGACGAACTTTGTGCGAGATAACGAATTGGTTATGTTGCAATATATGTGGATTACCCACCTTCTTTCCATCAGTTAGGACTTTAGGACTTTTGGTCTACTGGCTGGTGCATGATACTTAACATGGTATCAGAGCACAGGTCTTGGGGAGTCATACGTGTGATTCTATTTACGTGTAGGCCTCATCGAGTCACACATGAGAGGGGATGTTACGCTATATGTGGATTGTCCACCTTCTTTCCATAAGTTCAGACTTTTGGTTCTACTGGTTGGTGCATGAAACTTAACATGGTATTAGAGCAGAGGTCTTGGGTTCAAGTCTCGGCTTTCGCAATTAATTAAAAAATCTTACCCTCTTTCTGTCCACTTAGGCCTTATTGAGTCATGTACGTGAGATTATATTCACGCGTAGACCTCATCGAGTCACAAGTGAGTTACACGTGAGATGGGTGTTACAGTATATGTGGATTGCCCACCTTATTACCCACCTTCTTTCCATCAGTTTGGACTTTTGGTTCTGCTGGTTGGTGCATGAAACTTAACAGGTTCCTCATTCTTTAATTATTACTAGTCATGTGGCGTCACTTTATATTTGCTGAGTCTGTTTTTCTTGAAAGATAAGATATTGGAGATCTTACCATAATCTTAGGTGGAGAACTGTTATTTTGCTGACCGCTTTAGTGTAGGTCCAAGGCCCCACATCCTGATCCCCACCTGTGTCACTTCTAAAGCCTTTAGTATGTAAGACGCTTACATTATTTTTCTTCCATCTTCTCTTATCCACAAGCTATGTTTACATTTTCAGTCTTATTTACAAATTTTATCATGTCTATCCATAAGCATCATTTTGATGTGGCCCAGATTGAACTATGGTTATCTTTGTGATATATATTTGGTGATTCCATCTTTAAGGCCATTCAATACTCTGTGCATCGCTGTTTGTTTTCGGTAGAACTGGTAGTCATTTGCATCAAGAGGCCCAAATGATATACACCGGATTACGTGGATAACAATTGAAGTGTTAATGCCTGACAACAGTTTGCACATGTTCAAAGTTACTATCTTGTGCTTATGTGTTATGTTCTGTTATTTGAAGCTATATTTATTTCACCATCTATTCAATTTGGTTAGTATTCCTTCAGAAGTATTCTTTTTCAGTTAATCCAAGTAGTCTTAAATAACTTGTAACTCTTCGCTTTTAGGTTTCTCAAGGAACTCGACTTACAAGAGAGTCGGGTAGAGTTTCGAGGCCGCCATTGGCTTAGTTGTTTCCCCAAGCCTTCAACAACATTAGAATCCTTGAATTTCGCTTGCTTGGCTGGGGCAGTGAATGCTCATGGATTGGAAAGCCTTGTTGCGAGGAGTCCAAATCTTAGAAGATTGAGGTTAAATCGTGCAGTTCCAGTTGCTGTTTTAGCCAATATTCTTACTCTCGCTCCTAAGCTGGTGGATTTAGGTACAGGATCATTTGCTGACAGTAGTGGTGGTGCACTTATTAGTCTTTACAGTGCAATCCGAAAGTGCAATTCTCTGAGAAGTTTATCTGGCTTTTGGGATTTTCCACGCATGATTATTCCAGCAATACATTTTGTTTGCAAGAACCTAACATGCTTGAACCTTAGTTATGCACAAAGGTTCCGTTGTACTGATCTAATTGAAGTTATCCGCCCATGTCAGAGTCTCCGGCATTTGTGGGTAAGACTTACTAGCACTAATTTTATGGAAATTTAGCGAATTATATTGAATTGCTTAGTGCAGTTTTTGAGAGTTTCACTTTGTTGGTTGAGTTATGCTTGCCAACTTCCATAATGTGATTGATAACATTATATTTTCGGTGGAGAAGTTTATTGCACTTCAAGCATATCAAATGACATGTAGCTGAGATGTCTATGTATGCGGTACTTGTCTATTAATCATCAAAATAATTTGTTGATCATGTATTTTACTGCAATTAGCAAGTAATGTGGCCTATTATGCTTAGGTTTGAGTTGTACTTAGTAGTCAAGAATTTTGTATATTTGACACATGAAAGTACATTCCGTTCAACTCCCGATATGTTCTTATACTTTAACAGAGGTTGCATAAGGCCACATGTTTATATGTTGATACCAATAAAGACATGTGAAAATGTCAGACACTGCCAGTGGGACAAGATATAATAATCCTAAAATAAACATGACGCGACAACTTACAAATGTCAGACCTTCGAAAGTACACCCTTTTTTCGTCTCTCTTATAGCTTCTTAAATAGCAATGGTTTAGTATTTCGGCTAGCATTTTAGGCTGGACTGATTTAACATAACTTGTTTGAGACTGTTATTCATACGTTTCTTTCATTTACTTTGCTGATTGTTTCTTGTTAAATATTTTAATTCACTTAAGCTTAATGGTTGTAGGTTCTAGATCACATTGGCGATGTAGGATTGAAGGTTGTAGCCTATTCTTGTATGGAACTGCAAGAGCTGAGGTTATTTCCTGCAGATGCAAATGTGTTAGGAGCACAGAGTGGTGTGACAGAGGAAGGGCTGGTTGCAATATCTTCAGGCTGCCGGAAGCTAAACTCCGTCCTCTATTCTTGTACCCGAATGACTAACTCTGCACTGATCACGGTGGCGAAGAACTGCCCACGATTGACGTCATTGAGACTCTGTATTCTCCAGCCTGGGTCAGCTGATGCCGTGACAGGCCAACCACTGGACGATGGTTTTGGGGCAATTGTTCGGTCATGCAAAGGCCTCAGGCGCCTATCCGTGTCTGGCCTCTTTCTCACAGACTGTGCGTTCCTGTACATTGGCATGTATGCTGAGAGGCTGGAGATGCTCTCTGTTGCCTTTGCAGGGGATAGCGATAATGGCATGATCTATGTGCTCAATGGTTGCAAGAATCTCAAGGAGCTGGAAATTAGGAACTGCCCGTTTGGTGACACTGCGCTTCTTGCCAGCATGCATAGGTACGAGACGATGCGCTCGCTTTGGATGTCGTCATGCAACATCACCGTCGGTGCTTGCAGGGCTCTCGCAGTAAACATGCCAGGCCTCAACCTCGAGGTCATCAATGACGCAGCGGATGGAGACGCCAGTGATGCAAAAAGGTGGAGAAGATGTACCTCTACATGACAGTCGCCGGTCCGAGGAGTGATGCCCCTGGCTTCATCTCGACAGTGTGCCGTCATGGTTAATAAGTTTCTCTAGGACCGGTTATTGCATAAACTCATCTAGTATTATCGCACCTTATGCTGCGTCTGCTGCCTCCAAGAGACGTCACTCTTGTATTTTTTTTGACAGTACACTTGTAATTTTGTTTCTAAGGGATTCAGCAAGCCAGTACACTTGTAATTTTGGTTATTCTACGGATGTGCGAAGCTTAGCCCTGCCTGTAGCTAATACGGGCTCTGCCGGATTTCATTTTGTTAAATACCACCTCCTTTTCAAAATATAAATTGTTTTGGTAGACAATTTTAGACTACAAAAAACATGTTATATTTTGGAACAGAGCTAACAGTGTGGAGTCTATTTTCATGTAATTGTGGCCTGACATGACAGTGGTTGTGCCTTGCTGTGGTTCTTAGAGCATCTCTATCGGCACCCCTGGAATTTTGTCCAGCACTTGCCAAATTTTTTCTGCTTTGGGGTGCCGGACACTTGTCCGAGCAATCAAGGGGTGGTGCTGCCCACACCGGCACCTCCCAAAAAGAAATAAAAAATATTGCAAATTAAAATGTTATTTTTTTTCAAAATTTGTTATATTTTATAGGATTTGAATGAAATTTAAACAAACCGGCCTTGCCGACGACCCTAAACCTAACCCTAATCTACTCCTCGCCGAGCTGTCGTCGTCGTCCAGGTAGACGACGGTGGAGGAGGAGGCAACACCGGAGGTGGAGGCGCCGCCCCATGGCGCACGCGAGGTCAAGACGCCGCCGAAGGAGGAGGCCAAGGCCTCGATGGTCTCTAGGGCTAGTCCTTCTCGATCTCACTGACGGAGGGGGGGTCGCCGTTGTGCTCCTCGTCCCACAGCGGCGTCGACACGTGGTATCCGGATGGCACCACATCCACCGGCAGTGTCTCCTCCTTCACATCCGGCTTGGGACGACGTAGGTAGAGGCAGCCACGCGGTGGAATCGCCGGGCCGGGCCGAAGTCGCGGATCACCGGGCCACCTCGTGGTGGCTCGTGGCGATCGAGGATGACAATGCTGCCGGCTCCACCTCCCCGGCGCGGTGGCGAGTGCCGCTCCTACTTCGCTAGCTGGAATGCGCGGGCCTGGCTATTGGGGCATGCTGGGACCGGTAGCAACAGCCACAATGAGGTTGGGATCACTGTTGAAGCGTGCTGGCGGGCGGCCTCAATGGCGGAGGCGGGCGTGTGGCCGGTATCCTCTCACTTGTCGTGCCACGCGTCGGTGTTGTAGCGCGACGGCGGGATCGGTACGTTGTAGAACTCGAGGGCCTTGCGGCGCTCGGGGTCGAAACACTGGACCCACCGGGACCAGTTGTTGTCGTCGTTCTCCGGGCGGGCTCGCTCCTCCCGTGTCACCAAGCTCCGGTGCCGGGCGATGGCGCGACGGGTCTACTCTGGGTTTTACGGCAGTGCCGGCACAGCGATCCCGCCGTTGGAGACGGACCACCCTTTCTGTAGGCGGGACGAGGAGCCCATATCGGTATATGTCCCACGCCTCCTCGAGGCTCAGGGTCGGCCGCACTGGTGTGCCGACCTGCCCGCCTCGCAGTTGTTCGCCATTGCGAGTGGAGGCGAGGTGGGATAGGGTTGGATATGGACGGAGAGGCGAGGTGCGATACGATGCGGGTGGAGGCGAAGATTGTATCATCGAGGTGGGCGGTCCGCCTGCGCCGATGTAAATGCATTGCGTGGGAACGCCCCAATGTTGGCAGGTAGACTGGTGCTGCACTAGCGTCGGCATTAATGCAACGCGTGCTGGCAGGCGCACCGCCGTCTCGTGTCTTTTCCTCCCATCCCGCCGTGTCGTCTTGGGAACTGCCCAGCGAAGTGCGCGTCATGAAGCGGCGGAACGGCCTCCTACACGACAAATTAACCACGGTTGACTGTTGCGTGTCTACGACAGGCAGGGCTCGCCTGTCGGAGGAGCTGTCTGGTAGCCCCGAGTCCACCCGCAAATTGGAGGTCCGCTCGGGGGTGCTAGACAGATTTTGGGTCGGACTGGACATTTGGGGGGGGGGGGGGGGGGGGGAGTGTCGTGTGTCTATTTTTGTGCACCCCGATTAGACTTTGGGGGTGATTTCGTGGGTGCCGGTGGAGATGCTCTTAATTTAATTGTAGGGAACTGGGGACATGTGAAGTTTCTTCTCTGCATGTATGTGAATGTGAATGGGACGACCAAAAATGTGTGAATTAGTGTATGTGCACCACCGCTATTAATGAGTCTGACATACCTAAATATTATCGCTATGGGGCGTCCAGTCACATGTCCGTATATATGGGGCCGGCTTCCCCAATGGTGTCCCCGAACAGACAGAGGAAGTGTCGGATTGCCTGTTCTTTCAAAAAATTACTCCATTTTACTAAAAGAATTTGCCTTCTTTTGATAGGCTAGCGATTTACGATGGGTCTTCTTCATTTCCCCACGGGCTATGTCCAGAAGTTTTTCTATTTATTGTATCCCATAACAAAACATGACACACACATATGCGCCTTAAAAAAAGCTTCCCAAGGGTGGGCGGTCTACGAGATGACTAGATCCACTTAGTAGATATTTTTGGCCATAGAAAAAGTTGTTTATTGTATGTATCCCATAAAAATGTCAAGCGGGCACACCTAGCCATACAAATTCTCCTAATGGATTGCTCGAGGGTGGATGGTCCATTAGGTCCACTCATTGAATCTTTCTATGGATATAGAAATAATATTATTATAGTCCATATAGTTGAAGCAGTTGTTGGGTACCGACGTACCGTAGAGCACAACCGTTAAATTTCGGGAACAGTGCGACAAAAGAGTTCATGATGAAAATAATCTTATATGTCTATCAACTCGTTGGGATTCCAAGCAGAGAGTGATGCGACAACTGGCTATTTGTGCACAAGGATGACTCGGGTTTAATATCGAACACATTTAATAAACTCGACTTTCTCCCCTACAACAGACTTTGCAAAACAAGAGGGTCTAGCGAATTATTTGCAACTAGTTGCACCCGCAACTAGTTTTCAAAAATCGTACTTCCGAGTTTCAAAAAATTCCGAAAAAAATCACGGACATGTGTCATGTTGAATCTACTACACTCATAAAATTTCATCCCGAAATTTTATCATATGTGACCTGTACAAAAAAGACAAATGACAGTTTGAATAGTATCTACTATTCAAACTGTCATTTGTCTTTTTTGCACAGGCCACATATGAGCATATTTTTGGATGAAATTTTATGGGTGTAGTAGATTCAACATGACACATGTCCGTGATTTTTTTCGGAATTTTTTGAAACTCGGAAGTATGATTTTTGAAAACTAGTTGCGGGTGCAACTAGTTGCAAATTTGAGTTTCCCGACTTGTTTTGTGTCCCCAACTCTACTGTGTGGTTCGCAACCTGTCTGTTAAAACAAGAAGAAAATTAAAGTGCAGTAAGTAAACTAATTGCAATGGTAATGTAAAATAAGTGTAGTTGTAAACTAGTATGCAAATTATAAACTAAATGCAATGGTAATGTAATATAAGTGCAGTTGTAAACTGATATGCAAATCATAAAACTAAATGCAACTGCAAGAGATATATTTTTATGATTTTTGGAATAAATAGTAACTAAGAACAAAAATGTAATGCAGCTAAGTAGACATTGTTTATTATAGTAAAAGATGGACCATAGTATGGGCACCATGTACTAACATAGAGACAATGCAACACATCTCTCTAATAATCTCTAAGAAAGTGGGTTGTTCAGATGCTCGGAATAAATTGTAAACACAAGGTATTTTGCTTCATGTACTCTGACATGATGTTGGATAATCTCATGCATCTATTTGAACTAACAAGAGTCACACTTTCTGTCACTCGCGGACATAACGACATCGCATCCATCCGTAGGGAGGTACATACAGAAAGGTAAAAACCATAATAGTACCCAACTATCCAGTTGCTACTACCAATTTACTCCATCCAATGCACATGTTCCCCCTCTCATTTCCTAACATAGTTTGATAAGAAAAGGCACACAAGACCGGGGTAGTAATATACGTCTACAACATACATATCCTATCACATACTGAAATTGCATCTCATTACTCATCAAAATGTCCATTAAAACAATAATACAAATATGACCATAATCATGTACGACTACTCCTTTCTCATCATGGAGGCGGTGGAGAAGACGTTGGCGAGGCCGGAAAGAGGCAATTGGAGGTGATTCCGTCGGCGCTTCCCCTCCAATCTTCATCGGGGGCAGAGTTATGTCTCCTATTTTTGGTGTTTCTCTGTTTGCGCCGCCTCATTTGATAAGTTCGCGAAACCATGACTTACATAGATGGTTTCAGGTAAAAATGAAGGCGGTGACACAAAAATTAAATCAAACAGAAGGTCGCAGGGTCAAAGGTCCTCCTGGGCTCGCCTGGTGTGGCCCGACGTGGTAAAAATTACAGTTCCATTTGACGTTCGGAAGGTTCCTGAAAGCCCAAAATACGAAAACATGTCTTCCCGCTTTATAGAGTTAGATAGCAAAACAATGAAATTTCAAGGCAATTCTCGTAAACCGTTAAAGACAATGGTATAAACTTTTGATATGATGCAAATATGTGAGCTTATAACATAATAGTTATAAAGTTTATATATATATTTACAACCTATTGTCATGCTACAAAGTGTAAAACTCTTGGAAAGTGTTAGGAAGAGCTTGTAAATTGGTGCTAAAAGCAAAATATAGAGCTTCTGCTAGATCTCCAAAAAGTTAAGGAGCCCTCTATTTCACTCGACCAACCTCCAGCGTGAAAACTTTCCCTCTTTTATCTTTAAGACTCAATTAAGAAGATGTGAAAAAATGTCGGTAAAAAATTATAACTTCGTTTCCTAAGAAACTTCCGTGGACTTAGACTTGGCATAACGATGGTAAGACATGCTATATCGATAATTCCTAAACAGGTTAAGTAAAAATTGTTGAATGTGACATTCACACTCAACGGTCCATATTGATCTACCTGGCATGCTTGGTGATGCTCTACCGCACGACAAAAATTCACTGCCAACCCTAATAACTCTAGATAATTTTTAGAGTACGCTCCTAACATGCAAAGCATGATGGTCAACCATGAGCTAAACTTGGTGTACCTGATGCCACTATTGTTATCTCTTATATATATACTAGGAAACATGCCCGTGCGCTGCAACGGGACAAAAAAATATCACATCAACAAAAAGTGTGTGGATACCAGAGACGTCCCTGTGTAATCTTCCCGGAAAGTGGGATGACATCTCTCATTCATGGTGGGAGAATAGGGCTGAAGATGACTGTTGCTAGTTTAGCCTAGAGTCTTGGCAAGGATGTCACCATGGGAATCATCGTCCTCTTTCGACCACTGGTCATAGGAATGTAGGTGGAATGCGAGGAGGCCGGAGAGATTTGCCGGGAGTCCGTGTAACTCCGCCATCTTTTGCACCAGTTGATCGGGGATGAGGGGTGGACACGCCTTGTCAGCAACACCAAGAAGCCGCCTTCTCATGGACCCATCGACCTTTTATGGCAACTTGATCCCTCGACCGTGGATTTTTATGGCAAGTTGTAGTTCTTTATGTCTTTGATCTCGATATTTTTTCATATATCAAATATGTTTGTGCGTTGCAACTGGTTGATTTGTATCGAATATTTTTAAGGCCACCGAGACAAAGATTGGTTTTTCTTGACGGGACGAAGACGGGGATGCGGCTACCATCAATAATGAGGGTCATTTTGTGAATTGTATTGTCGATCATCCATTTTTCCTAACCAAATGAACTTCGCGATATAAAAACCGAATTCCCTGACCTCGCCGCCACGGACGAAGTACACTTAGTGACAAAAAAATCTCCAAATTTCAACACATTAATAATGTGTGACTAAACATACAAGGACGGATATAAAAGTGCGTAGTTTTTCATCCAATACATACGAGAGGGCTAAACCACAAAAGTAATGCTCCATTTTCCAGGTGGCTGTCAATCAGCAGCTGAGCAACATGCAATGGACGAAAAAAAACTGTAATGTAACGGATCAAACATGCAGTTTAGTCTGTGAATAACAAATCGAGCAAACTATGCTATATCAGTATAGAATGAGAACAGTCCAGTACACATTATGTGACTTAAGTCCACGGATACATACGACAAATGAAATAATGCTTACTGAGCTATAAATCAATGAACAGTCTCAGGTTCCACATAAGCTGCATGTTTCAATCCTACTGCTAAAGCCAAGCAGCACCTCAATTAACCGTCATGGAATGCAAAGAGTGTGGCATCGGAGGAACAGATGATTGTACTGCAACCTAACACAAAAAGTTTCTCCCATCTTGTGTCAAAATATACAGCTTCACTGCTCCCGAACAGAGCGCTCTCTCTGCACAAAGGCAGTGAAGGAGGCCTTCGCTGGCTGCAAGGGAGCTTGTCCTCCTCGCGGCCGCGGGGGATTTCAGAGGTGAAGGCGAGGCGCCCAGAGTGGACTCCTGGATCTCGCCGGTGGACTCCCAGCGCGCCAAGGGGAAGCGGTGGTGCTGACTGCTGTGCGTGTTGATGGCGACGTATCAGGAAGCTGAGCTCCATGCATCGTCCTGGGTTTGGGGCAGCGGCAGTGTGCAGGAGGCCGGGCACACCGCTGGCTACGGTAGAAACGGAGTGCCGGCCGCGCCGGGCCGGGGATTGGGTGCTTGCCCGCTAAGGATTGAGGCCTTGAGGGAACCGAGGAGGCCGGTGCTCGGGAGGAGGAGATCGTCCGCGGGCTGGAGACGGATCGCGAGATAAGGCTGCGGGTAGCGGCAGTGGCAGGCACAGATACGGGGAGGGCAACGGCGCCGGATCGCTGGTAGGTTTCGACGGGAAGCTCGCGTCAATGGGAGCGGCGTCAATGGGGATTTGGGATTTTTTTTTTCTTTTTCACACAAAAACCGAACAGGTAGTCTTATTTAGCGGTGGCAGCTTGTGTAATATTTCCTTCAACGTAGGGGTAAAATCAGAAGTAAAAATGACGGACAACAAGAAGCCTTCCTTCTTTTTTTATTATATTGGGTTTTACTACCTATATGAAAGACGAGCGAAATAGCGAGCCGAGAGCGCTCCTGAAACTGTTCACGTACTGTTCATGAACAGTGTTGAACAGTGCTCAATCCACACCGTCCGGCGATCCAACGGTCCGCACGGCATACCCGTGCTGTTTTTGCAAGAAACCCCCTCCCAAAACTAGATATTATCCCGCAGTCCACATTTTCTCGCTACGTTGGACTTACTTGCAATTATAGGAAACTCCAAGGTTTGTTTTGCAAAACCGTCCTCACAAACCCCCTCCCCCTTTCTCTCTCGCGGGCGGCGCCGAGATCGCCGCGGCCACCGACGCGGCGCGCCGCCGTTTCACACCTCCCCGCTCAAATCGACGAACACGACGAGGTGCGCCGTCGCGTCCTCTACCTTCTCACCGAGAGCCGCGTGCCGGGACGACCGGCATCGCCACCGCCGTCTTCTTCTTCCTCGCCTCCGGCCGACAGCTGCCGCCGTCGATCCCGACGTCTCCGGCGACCATTTGGTCCCAAATCCGCCACCATCCGCCTCGCCGTCCGCCGGCGCGTTAGACGCGCGTAACCGCGCTGCCCCGTTCGCTCTCCTTCGACCGCTGCGTGGTCCACATGGCCGCAGCAGCAGTGGCCATTGATGACGTCATTCCATGACGTCAAATCGGGCCCTCTGTCAGTTTTTTTTCATAGACGATTTTCATAATTAATAAAATCCTGCCATGTGGGCTCCACTGTCAGATTTTTCATAATTACAGAAGATATCAAAATTTGTAAAATTCATATCTTCTGCTCTGCAATTCAAAATATCTCAAACAATATATCAAAATTTGCATGAAAATGTATTTTCCCGAACAATTCTTTCTCACAAAAAAAATTTAACAGTTTTCAATATTTCATAATTGCAAAAAACGTTGAAATTCGTACAAAAAAAACCGGTTAATCGGTGAATCAAAATAACACAACTGATATATCATAATTTGCAGGAAAATGTATTTTCCCGGATAATTCTTTCTCACCAACAAACATCCAATACTTCTAATAAATTTCAAAACAGACAACTAATATATCATAAATTGCAGGAAAATGTATTTACCCGGATAATTCTTTCTCACCAACAAACATTCAATATTTCTAATAAATTTCAAAATAGATTTCAAACAAGTTTTTCCTGAATTTTTCCCAACAAAGATTTTCGCAACAAGTATTTTACCCCAGGGAATATTCAACAACACGAAAATATTATTTCCCCAAGACTATTCAACAATATTCACGAAAGTTTCAAATACATTTCATTTATGTCTCTCCGATTTTCTTTTCCCGAACAGGTTTTGCTGCGTTGACTTGATTCAAATTGCGTAGACAGATACATAGCATATCCAAACCACTACAGCCGGCACGGCATGCTACAAATTTCAAATTTACGAAATTTTTGAACTTTCCACACAAAAGTTTCACCGAATAACCATTGTACACAAAAGTGAAACTAACATATTTTTAAATTTAAGAAATTTTCGAACTTCCCACATGAACTACCAAATGTTCATTTTGTTTAAATTTTGGTGCGTTAGTTTTCCAGATAATTCTTCTATTTTCTCATCGAAGAAAAAAAATTCCAAACGGATTTCAAAATTTTAGATCGCATCGGGCACCGCGTGTCACCGCGCTAAAAATTTCCAACAATATTATCCATTGTGAATTCAAAACAAAAAAATACCCGATCTTCTACGCGATAATTTCTAGCCGATAATACTCCACACGACAAATTCCGGCAAATTTCAACATTTCGAATCCCAACGAGTGCGGCGTGTCGCCGCCCCAAACTTATAAAAAGTGCTCACAAAAAATCAACGCTAACTATGTATGGCAAAATAGAAAACATATTTGAACAATTCAAAGTGGTCAATATTTGGATGCAATATGAATGAACTTTCCCGAATTGTAGACTCCAATGCAAAAAATATGCATTAGCACTAACTACGTACTTAAATTAAATATTATTTGGAAAATAGAATCATATTTGAACATTTTGGAGATACTCCAAAACATATCGACATGCTCAGAAAAATAAATGGTACTAATTAATGTCAAAGTACAAACATATTAAAACAATTCAAATTGACTAATATTTATATACAATCTAAGTGGACTTCATCAAATTATGGATTTGAATTTAATAAATGCTCACAAAATACATATTCTCTGATTATGGAGTTATCTTACAAATTTATGAAAAAAATACAAACATTTGTGAACAATGCAATTTGCTAAGTATTTTGAGATACCCTAAGCGACAAATTCCGGCAAATTTAAACATTTTCAATCCCGACGGGTGCGCCGTGTCGCCGCGCCAAGTTGCCTAGAAAATTTAAAATTGGCAAATATTTGGAGATAATTCAAATACATTTTCTCTAATTACAGTAAAAAAAATTATGGCAACATAGAAACATATTTAAACACTTCAATTTGCCAAATATTTGGATATTGTTTAAACTATATAAAAAATGCTCAGAAAAAATCAACGCTACCTACGTATGGCAAAACACAAAACATATTTGAATAATTCAAAATGGTCAATATTTGGATGCAATATAAATAAACTTTCCCGAATGGTGGACTCGAATCCAAAAAATATGCATTACCACTAACTACATACTTAAATTAAATATCATTCAGAAAATAGAAGCATAATTGAATATTTCAAACTGCTAAAATATTAGAGATACTCCAAAACATATCGACATGCTCCGAAAAATAAATGATACTTATTAATGCCAAAATACAAACATATTTAAACAATTCAAATTGGCTAATATTTGTATACAATCTAAGTGGACTTCATCTAATTATGGAGTAATTTAAATTTAATAAATGCTCACAAAATACATATTCTCTAATTATGGAGTTATCTTACAAATTTATGAAAACATACAAACTAACAAAAGCGCGGCGTGACGCCGCGCGAAATTCCACTAGTATATCCCTTGGAGAAAGTGTCATCTAAACCTTTCGTGTTGTACGGGAACAACCCTGCGCATTCTTATGATACATTTGGCACTGATGTCGACTATGATAGTCCATTTTGCATATTTTTTCACTGTGCTTTCGAGGTCACATCAATATTTAAAATAAGTGCACTACAACTGAGTTCAACAAAAGTTGAGCCCTATTATGCCTATTGTAGTCGGTTCGTTGTCGAAGATGTTAGTCACCATGTCTGTGTCACTATGCTTTTAGAGACCCACATCTCCTCCACACATGCTCTAACAATAGCAACGAGTAGACCAGATTCTTGTTATGACATCAAAGCGTATAACGTTTAACGTTACCTATAGCATCAAAGTTATTACTTTATCCACATCACATTTTTCTTTGATAATTTGTTTCAATACACATCATTTGGCAAATTCCCAGTTATCATAGCAATAACCATGCTTTTCTCCTGGCCCACCGTGCGCCCGGCCATGCTGCGCCTGTTTGCTGCGGTCCATGCGCGGAATGCGAACTTGGGCTCTATCAACAGGGCCCATGTTGTCCTTCTTCCCAAAGCTGAAGGGATCCTCTCGCCCAGTTCTTTCCGACCCGTTTCGCTGCAGAATTGCTCGATCAAGCTGGTTTGCAAAACTCTGACGACAAGGCTCCAAGACCAGATCAGCTTGCTTGTCGATGAAAATCAGACTGGGTTCCTCTCTGGACGTAGCATCTCCGAAACCTCTGTCTTCGCGACGGAGCTGGTCCAATGCTGTTTCAAGAGAAAAATCCCCACTCTGGTGCTCAAATTGGACTTCTCGAAAGCCTTCGACTCCATTCACTGGCAGAGTCTCCATGCTGTCATGCGAGCACACGGGTTCCCGGAGCTGTGGTGTGACTGGATGGACATGATTCTCTCCTCTTCGCGCTCGGCCATCCTGCTCAACAGGGTCCCGGGGCAGTGGATTGACTGCAAGCGTGGTCTTCGGCAGGGCGACCCACTGTCGCCGTACCTCTTCTTGTTGGTGGCAGATGTGCTGCAGCGCCTCATCCGTGCGGATCCCCGGCTTCGCCATCCCTTGTTGGACGAAGAACCCTGCCCCGTGCTCCAATATGTGGATCATACACTGATTATTCTGCGGGCCGATGTGGATGCCGCTGCCTGGCTGAAGGAAATCCTGGAGCAGTTCGCGGATGCCAGTGGATTGACAATCAACTTCCACAAAAGCACCTTGGTGCCCATGCATGTCCCAGCTGATGACCTCGCGTTGATCCAGGCCACCCTCGGATGCCGTGTTGAGGGGTTCCCGCAAACTTACCTTGGGCTTCCCCTGTCGGCTGACAAGCTCACTCTGTCGCATTTTGCCCCCTCGATCGCGAAGGTCGATAAGTACCTCTCTGGATGGGCTGCGCTGTTACTGTCCTCTGGTGGGCGGGTGATCTTGATCAACGCCGTGCTGGATGCCCTCCCAACTTTCACGATGGGTGCGCTGGAGCTGCCTCCTCCCCTGCTTCGGCTCGTAGAAGGTGTGCGCCGTGCGTTCTTGTGGGACATCAATAAAGTATACTAAGTAACCATAAACTAACAGTACCATGAGTGTGGAAAAGTGGTGGTAATTGTGATGGCTTTGTCCAAGATTAATTACCGAATATATCGGGTTCATTATCTTCGATGCAGTTTTCTATGTGGGAGAGGCTAAATATACATGCACTACACTACTTGGGATTACAAGTACTATATGATTGGATTGTTAGAAAGCATCCGCGAATACTAACAATGCATTAAGGTTTCCCCAACCATAGCCTTAAGTTTATGGTCCTCTTACTCCCATACGTGTAACTAACCGGTTCACGCCCTTAGGTTTCTGTCACTCCGGCAGGACTCCCCCCTTCGTTTACAAATACTACCAACCCCGTGATGTTGATCCATGCGCGCACAAGTATAATGGACACCAAAGGACAGTACCATATCAACATACAACTCTAATGAACCAAAGATATTCAACCAAGCAATCAAAAGACAAATAAACTACACAAACATGTCATAGATCATAGGATAAATATTATAGCATCAAACAACATGTTTACATAGGACGGTACAGAGGTTTGTGGGAGGATGAACCACTGAATACAAGGAGGAGTTGGTGATGGAGATGGCGGTGAAGACGGCGGAGAGGCAGCGCGGTGGCGCAGGGCGGCGGCGGCGCGGGGAGCTCCTTCCCCGCCGCCGGCATCATGGGGGAGCGCCGCCCCTTAGCCTCCCTCCTTCATGGCTTCTTGGGAGCCCTCCCCCATGGAGATGGGATCCATGGGGGAGGCAAAAAGTGGCTTTGGTGGCTGCAAATTCGTGGTATGGGGTGTCTCCACGAGTTAGGTTTCCTCCCTTTATATAGCTTCTCGGATTCCCGTCATCCCATCTAGGGTTGCAGTAAATCGGGCTTATCTCGGCCGTCCGGACTCGGAATCAGGCGAATTTTATGTCTAGAACGTTCGGCGAAAATTTCCTGCAACTTTGTCTTCGGCGAGATTTCGTTTGACGCCGTCTTCGACCCGTAACGTGACAATCTTTAAAAAGAGTTTTCAGACAGATTTCAGGAAAGTCCCAATTCGACTCCAACAAGGTTTCCTCTTGTATTTTTGATAATTCCTACACATCAAAGAGTAAAACAAGAACATTGTGCACTTTTGCAACTATTAATAGGTTAGTCCAAATAAATCATAAACTTAATATAAAAACAAGTGTCAAAGGCATAATATTAACATGAAACAATCAAAAATTATAGATACGTTTTGGACGTATCAACATCCCCAAGCTTAATTCCTGCTCGTCCTCGAGTAGGTAAATGATAACAAAATAATTTTTGATTGTAAATGCTATGATCAGTCTTTAACAATTGCATGATGTAAGGATAATAAAACTTAGCAATCATGTTACCTAATGAAAAGTATCAACGAACTAAGAGCTTATAACATGAAATTTATAAACATCAACAAGATTGTAATGATCATAATAAAGCATGATAGAGTGGTATCTCGCTTGCCCTTAATTGTGGAGCAAAACATAAATGCCAAGGCACCTCTGAAGTTCAAGTGAAGACTAGATGTAAAGATATCAAAGGTAAAAGCATCATAGTTATACCGCAGATAACCGCATTCTGGGACAAGCACATTACACTAAGAATGACAGTTATGCTCTCGAGAAGTGCTCAAAAAAGGATGATGACTCAACATTAAAATAAAAGATTGGCCCTTCGCAGAGGGAAGCAGGGATTAACATGTGCTAGAGCTTTTTATTTTTAAAACAAAATAAAATGTTTTGAGAGGTGGTTGTTCCTGTCAACGAATCAGTAATAGAGTTCTTGTTATCTTCCATACTAAACAAGTTGAGAGCGGTTCCGAGTTATTGATATTAGGCATTTATAGCATGCACTTTTATATAGTATGACACTCCTCCCAACCTTTGCTTTCACAAACCATGGCTAACCGAATCCTCGGGTGCCTGCCAACAATCTCATACCATGGAGGAGTGCCTATTTTATTTTACTTTTTAGATGTTATAATGGTCTAACCAGCTCTTTGCAAAATTAGTGACGAGCAGATGAAGCATGCAAGTCGGACTTAATTTAGTATGGAAGATAACAAACCCAACTAACGTCCTCATGAGCTAAAAACAGTGTCACAAAATGAGAAGTATTTTGAAGGTTTTAAAGGTAGCACATGAAAATTTACTTGGAATGGTTTGAAATACCATGCATAGGAATTTATAGTGGACTCTTTGGGATAACTTGGTTTTAAGGATTTTGGATGCACGAGCAGCATTCCCGCTCAGTACAGTGAAGGCTAGCAATAGACTGGGAAGCGACAATCAAGAGAGCAATAACCGTCATAATCATACTTGCGACAGAATAAAATTAACGGAGGCATAAAAATGATACTAAAACTCTGAGGCAAAATAGATCATCAAGGCTTAATTGACTTTTATTTTTCAGTCATGAACATGTGTGAGCATGTGCCAAGTCGATTCAAGTAAATCATTCAGAGGAGGATACCACAATTCCATACCATCTTATGAACAGGACAATGCATGTTAATATCAAAATAACATAATATGCACTATTAGCTAGTTGAGACTAACCATAAGAAAACATAAACTACTAAACAGTATTATTCACACATCATTTTTAAGTTTCAACAAATAATCCATTAACCAAGTAAACATTGAAAACAGAGGATAAATAAAATATGTGACGATCAACTTATTAATGTAACCGGTGTTTGATGCTAAGATAAATAAATAATAAGATACAGACGCTCCAAGAACAGCACATATGATGTGAAAGAATTAAAATATAGTTTCACTAGAGATGACCTGATAATTTTGACGATGAAGAAGGGGATGCCTTGGCATCCCCAAGCTTAGACGCTTGAGTCTTCTTGAAATATGCTGGGGAGATCCATGGGAGCCTCCCCAAGCTTAAGCTCTTCACTCTTTTAATCCTATTATATCACTCTTCTCTCTTGACCCTTGAAAACTTCCGCCACACCAAACTCAAAGTAAATCTCATTAGAGGGTTAGTGCACAATCAAAAACTCACATGTTCTGTAAGGACGCAATATGACCGTTACTTTAAACATTAGCTACACCACTGATGTTATGTGAAGCTCTTCCAAAAAAGAATTCCACTCAACACTAGTAAAAGAGAGAATGCAAAATAAATGACATAATCTGTCTAAAACAGAACAGTCCGCAAAGACGAATTTTTTCGAGGCACTTACGTTACTCAGATCGAAAAACTTTGAACTAACGAAAGATGCATACATATATCAGGATTACGCACAAAAATTTCAGATTTAATTCACAATCTGGTGATTTTATGAATTTCGTACAGTGAACAGCAGAAATCTGTTCCTGCGCAGCAATCAAAATTTTAGCAACATCTTATCATTAGAGACTACTCTTGGCACAACAATATGAAAGTAAAGATACAAAGGAGTTGCTACAGAAGTAAACAAACTCCTTGACTCAAGAAAAGAAAAATTGCAGAAATAAAAATAATGGGTTGCCTCCCATAAGCGCTTTTCTTTAACGCCTTTTAGCTAGGCACTTATTGCAATACATAATATTTCCAAAGTGCTGCTATTAAACCAAATCAAATTTTGTTTTTAAGTTACAGAAAGGTTGCTTAAATGGCCAACTTCTAAATGAAAGGTAAGAACCATTAATAATCAAATGAAAACGCAAAGAGGCCACTCTTGCAACAAAAGTCAAATCTGTCCAAAAAACAGCAGCTGGCAAACGTAATTTTTAGGTGCTTAAACATGTCCAAATTTTAGCCAATTTTTGTGCATGCAGAGGATTCGGTGATACAACATCAGTAATTTTACGTGATTTTTAGAGTTTCCAGTAAAATATGAAAAATCGCGCAATGAGCAGTAGATACGAAAACAGAAAATCACTTTTTACATATGTATCAACTAAGCTAAAGGGTAAAACTTGGTACTTTATTTTTGATAAACTAAGAGACCAGAGGCTAAGCAAGACCTAAACATGCTAGCTACAGCAAGGAAAACTCTAAATAAAAATCGAAAGTAAAACCTATAGAATACAAAGAAAGAACCAAATAAAGAAACAAAAGAAAAGAAAATATTTTTGTTGTTTTGAATTTATAAGTGAAAGTAAAGAAGCAATAAAACCAAATAAAGAGCCTAATAAAACTAAAGAAGGTAAAACAAAGACATATAAAAAATTATAATACAAGTTAAGACAATACATATCATGTGGACGGGTAATATAGAGTATGAACGAGACAACCTCATGTTAGTTGAAATAGGGGGATGACTCGGGCATCCCCAAGCTTAGATGATTGTATCTTCTTGAATATGTTCTTGGGATGCACCTACACATCCCCAAGCTTGAGCTCTTGCGTCTTCTTGTTCATCTCATATCACCATATTGATTAGACTTATAAGCTACATCCACATAAAACTTCACAAAACTCATTAGTAGGGTTAGTACTCATTAAATAAAATCCACTCATGTTCAAGCATTGACAAGTTTAATTTAAGATTACTACTGTATACTAACCAATTTATAACATTTATTGATCAAATAAAGATTATAAACATTGAGTATAAGCACAATACTAAATAAGCATAACAATCTGCCAAAACTGAACAGTCTGTAAAGATGACACTTAAGAGATAGTTAGTAGCTCAAATCGAAAAACTTAACTAATGAAAGACAGATAATAATCTCATTTATGCACAAAAATTTTCAGGTCAAAATACTATTCTGAGATTTATCACGATTTTTTACAGTGAAGCACAGGAATCTGTCTAAATTGAACAGTCGGTGAAGATCGAATTTTTCGAGACAGCTACGTAACTCAAATCACAAAAAGTTAGTCTAATGAAAGAAAGATAATAAGCATTACTTTGCACTCAAGAAATTTCAGATCAAGATCACGTTCTGGTGATTTTAAACATTTATACGGTGGAGCACAGAAAATCTGTTTCTGGACAGCAAAGCAAAACTATCAACTTTCAATTAACTAGAGACTATAATTAGCATTTTATTTTTATGTACAGAGGTATATACACAATATTTACATGTTTTTGGATGAGAAGCTTCCATGGAAAGATTTGCTTTGGTTTCATAGGCATGAACACAAGTGTTCAAGGTCGACCCCCACTTAACCATTGCTCATCTTTCCAATCACTCTCTTTTTGAAAACGTTTTTAGATAACAAGTACAACTAATTTTTTTATAATTCGCATTCCTATCCATACTAAGATAAAGAAAACTTAAAACTGAAAATAAAAATTACTTAGAGATAAAGCAAACAAGTGCACACAAGAATATTCACCTACGCTATGGCTCCCCGGCAACGGCGCCAGAAAAGGTCTTGATAACCCACAAGTATAGGGGATCGCGTGTAGCCTTTTCGATAAGTAAGAGTGTCGAACCCAACGAGGAGCTAAAGGTAGGATAAGTATTCTCTCAAGTTCTATCAACCACTGATACAACTCTACGCACACTAAACGTTTACTTTATCTAGGAAATAATACTAGAGTAACAATACGGGTATGAGAGATAGCTTTGCGAGATAATAAATACAAGAAAGTAAATGTTAGTGCTGCAGCAATAAAGTACACTAAGTAACCATAAACTAACAGTACCATGAGTGTGGAAAAGTGGTGGTAATTGTGATGGCTTTGTCCAAGATTAATTACCGAATATATCGGGTTCATTGTCTTCGATGCAGTTTTCTATGTGGAGAGGCTAAATATACATGCACTCCACTACTTGGGATTACAAGTACTATATGATTGGATTGTTAGAAAGCATCCGCGAATACTAACAATGCATTAAGGTTTCCCCAACCATAGCCTTAAGTTTATGGTCCTCTTACTCCCATACGTGTAACTAACCGGTTCGCGCCCTTAGGTTTCTGTCACTCCGGCAGGACTCCCCCCTTCGTTTACAAATACTACCAACCCCGTGATGTTGATCCATGCGCGCACAAGTATAATGGACACCAAAGGACAGTACCATATCAACATACAACTCTAATGAACCAAAGATATTCAACCAAGCAATCAAAAGACAAATAAACTACACAAACATGTCATAGATCATAGGATAAATATTATAGCATCAAACAACATGTTTACATAGGACGGTACAGAGGTTTGTGGGAGGATGAACCACTGAATACAAGGAGGAGTTGGTGATGGAGATGGCGGTGAAGACGGGAGAGGCAGCGTGGTGGCGCAGGGCGGCAGCGGCGGCGCGGGGAGCTCCTTCCCCCCGCCGGCATCATGGGGGAGCGCCGCCCCTTAGCCTCCATCCTTCATGGCTTCTTGGGAGCCCTCCCCCATGGAGATGGGATCCATGGGGAGGCAAAAACGTGGCTTTGGTGGCTGCAAATTCGTGGTATGGGGTGTGCTCCACGAGTTAGGTTTCCTCTCTTTATATAGCTTCTCGGATTCCTGTCATCACATTTATGGTTGCAGTAAATCGAGCTTATCTCGGCCGTCCGGACTCGGAATCAGGCGAATTTTATGTCTAGAACGTTCGGCGGAAAATTTCCTGCAACTTTGTCTTTGGCGAGATTTCCGTTTGACGCTGTCTTCGACCCGTAACGTGACATTCTTTAAAAAGAGTTTTCAGACAGATTTCAGGAAAGTCCCAATTCGACTCCAACAAGGTTTCCTCTTATATTTTTGATAATTCCTACACATCAAAGAGTAAAACAAGAAAATTGTGCACTTTTGTAACTATTAATAGGTTAGTCCAAATAAATCATAAACTTAATATAAAAACAAGTGTCAAAGGCATAATATTAACATGAAACAATCAAAAATTATATATACGTTTTGGACGTATCACCCCTCCTTCAGCTTCGTGTGGGAAAATCACGCGCCATCCAAGGTCAGGTTCTTCGCCTGGCTGCTCTCCAAGGCTCGGATTTAATCGCGCGAGGCTCTGTTGAAGAAGACCATCCTCACCCCTCCGAGGCCGTGTGTCCCATCTGCACCGCGCCGGTTGAAACTGCAAACCACATATTCTTTGGGTGCAGCTTCGCCATGTGGTTCTGGGATTCGATCGGTGCGTCCTTCCCTCCCCGACGCTGACGTCCGGTACCTGCACTCCTACGCTCCCCCGCCCCTGGTGCCGGCGGCGACCGCGTCCACCTTTGTTCTGCTGTGTTGCTGGAACATCTGGAAGCATTGAAATGTTGTCGCCTTCTGCGAGCAGCGTCCCTGTCTCCCGTTGCTGCTGAAAACTTGCCGGGATGAGGCGCACCTCTGGCGTGTCCGGCTGCCGGCGCAATACGAGGCTGACACAGATTTGTGGCTGGCGTGCCTTGGTGAGCCCGCCTCTGTGTAAAAATGTGTCTCCCCCCTGTAACTCTCCTCACCCTGTAACATCATACGGCTAGTTCAGATAGCCACATATATATGGAAAAATTCAGGTGGGGCTTTGGCCCCCCCGGTGAAAAACTCAAAAAAAAAATAACCATGCTTTTTTTTACGGGAACGCAAGCATTCCATTAAGACACAGCTAATGATTGTTCTGGTCCTGACCCATATCCAAAGCTGCTAAACAGTGAGCAGGTTTATTACATGCCCGTGGGCAAAACTCTACACAAAAATCTATAAATTCTGTAGCTAACTGGAACTTGATGTCGAGAAATAATTTTCCAAGCCGAGCTTGATCAAATGAGGAGGATTCAATCGCCTTCTTCAGTATTTGAGAGTCCGTTGAGATGATTAAACGACCAATGCCATCTGCAATACGTATGCCATTTTGAAGGGCAGTTGTTCTGAATGTAGGGTGTCAGCTGCACAGTCCAGTTTACCCGCTGCTGCAAACACAATTTCACCTGTGCTATCCCGGGCAATGGCACCCCAACCCCCAACTCTTGAATTCTCCAAGAATGCTCCATCAGTATTCAGTTTAATAAATTGTTCAGGAGGTGGCGACCATCGGTGTGTCTGTGTAGCAGATTCGTGAGGTTTTGGTTTGAAAAACTCCAACCATTCGATGATCAGAGCAACCCTAGCGATGGCAGGTAAGCCCGCTCCCGCGACCCGTCTCCCGCCGCCGCCGCCACCGCCGCCGCGCACCCTCCCTCCCCCACCCTTCCAGCCCACCATTCTCGCCCCCCATGCCCCCTGGTTCATCTCCCCATCCCAGCGCTCCACCATCCTAGCCTCGCACCTTGTTTCTCTCCCGCAAAGCTCACAGATCGTGGATACGCCGTCGTCCGTGTCGCCGCCGCGCCGCTTCCTCCTCCTCCGAGGCCGTCCCTGAGTCGGCCCTGGGCTCCCCAAGCGTCGCCGCCTCGTCTGCACGGGCAGATTCCCCGCCGCCTCGGCTTCGCTCGGAGATCTTCGCGACTCCCGGCTTTAATGGAGGCCATCTCCACTGCGCGGAGACGCTTTCGTCCCCGGCCGTTTCGGCTGCTGAGGGTGAGTGGAAGACGGTGGGCCCGAAGCGCCGCCCACGCATCCACCACGACGCGCCATTATGGCGCCCGTTTCGACAGTCGGAGGGGCGGGGAGCCAGGCCGGCCACCGCGCGCGAGTTGGCCTTCAAAAGGCGCACCTGGGGCAGATGCTTCCGCTGCCTTGAGCGCGGCCACCGCGTCGCCAACTGCCGGAACCCTTTCCGCTGCCTCACCTGCGACAAGCTCGGCCACCGGGCACGGGACTGCACTGCCACGCCTTCTCCGCCTCCCCCACCCGCGCCGCCACTCCTTCCGGGCTGTGTCGGGCGGGCGACCGCCGTTCCTGGGCTGGTGTCACTGCCGGCGTCACATCTCCGTCGCCCACGGTCGTCTCCGAGCCTCTGCGCTGCTCCTCCGCTCCCATGGCGACCCAAGGTTTCGGCGCGCTGGCCTCCCGCCCAGATGAGGATGTGTGCATCATCCCGGCCACCTTCAAGATCGACCGCGACCGTCGTGAATGGCAGGCCACGGCTGCCATCGCTTGGGCAGACGACGCGCCTACGCCGGTGTCCGCTGCCGAGGTCGCCAAGATGCTTGTCTTCAGGTTCAACCTCAACCGCCAAGACCTCGTGGTGAGCCCTCACTACCCCGAGGAGTTCCGGGTCAAGTTCGAGACCAAAGACATGTGCGACAAGGTGCTGCGCAAGGGACGCGTCAAGGCCGACGACGGCACCATCGTCTTCATCTGTCCATGGCACCCGCTTGCCCATGCCGTTGGCGCGGTGCTGCCGTTCCGCGTCCACCTGGAGCTCGAGAACCTGCCCGCCTTTGCTTGGACTCCGGCCATCGTCGACCACCTCATCTCGCGCCGCTGCTCCCTCCACAGCATCGATGACCACTCCGCGCTCATGACCGTCACATCCACTCTCGGGCTTTGGGCGTGGACGGCCAACCCCAGCGCCATCGCCAAGGTCCTTTGGGTGACCTTCACGACGCGCTCGCCGGACGCCAAGGTCTCCGTCTCCGATGTTCCACCGGAGCACCACAAGCGTGGCGCCACCTACAAGGTCCTCGTGCACATCGACAAGGTGGAGGACTACAACGCCGCCCCAAGTGAGCCCGTGCTCCTCCCCTCCAGCGGATATGCTCCGTACCTTCCGCCAACGGAGTCCTTCAACTGGGTGCTTGGCTCCGTCGACGGAGCACCTCCGCCCCATCCACCTGTCGCTGTGCCTAAGGAGTTCGATTCCAGAGGCTCGGGTGCAGCTTCGCGGCTGCTGGGACCTGACCGCGGCGGCGGCCGCCGTGGCTGCAAGGAAGGCAGAGACAAGGGTCGACGTCATGACGGCGACGACGAAGAAGACCGGGACAAGGAGGGCACGGGGAGAGACCGTCCACGCCGGGCTGATCGCGGGAACGCTGGCGACCATGCTGTTCACAAGCGCGTCCGCTCGCGCTCGCCACGGAGCCATTCCGGTGGAGGGCGTCGCAAAGGACAACGCCGCCACAAGGGATCCTCGTCGCCAGTTAACTGCTTCCGTCACCTCAACATCGTCTCCATGGTTGAGGCGAAGCTCCAACCCTCTTTTGGCTCCAAGGAGGTCGTACGTCGTGCCGCCGTGCGTGCGGAAGTCATGAAGGAAGCAGAGGAGTTGCTCAACCTCATTGCACAATCGGAGGCTTTTGAACAAGAAGCTACTGATGACATGGAGGGTGTCACGCTCGAGTATGCAACTCCACCACCTATGCCGGAGCTGTCATCACCCGTGCGTCGCGCCCGCTCCAGGTCGCCCCGGCCAGCTCTGCCGTCATCACCACGGGACTCCTCCATGCTGTAGCTCTCCGTGCACACATCTTCTGTGTGCACACCTTTACAGCCAGCGTCGCCGTCCACTCCAAGGTCGTCCCCTGCCCGTGCATCACCACCCACTAGCTCTGATTTTGGCACACTGTTCTCGCCATCGCCCCCTACCACGACGGCCCCCGGGCTCCAGTTGGCGTGTTTCGCTCCGCCCGAGCCGATTTCCGAGCCTGATGAGGTGCCGCCGGCGGCTAAGGGAACTTTGGAGGGTTTTCTTGCGGAGATCACCATGCCCGTGCCACCTCCCCTGCTTGAGCTCATGGCCTCTCCGGTGCCTTCGAAGACTACGCGTTCTTCGCCCACCTTCTCCCTTGCAAATCCTCGCCAGAGTGCAAGGATCACCATGAAAAAGGCCAAGAAGTTGGCCACGGCTGCTGCTCAACCTGCGCGCAAGGCCGCTTCCAAGAAGAAAGCGAAGACGGCGGATGCCACTGTCCTGGCCGTGCGCGAGCTGCTTGCCAAGGTCTGTGGCCTCATGGAGAAGGATGCCACCTTCGACGACAAGGCCCAAGCTGCTTACATTGACATGTTCGCGGGCCCCCTTGCTGCTCCTGTGATTGCAGCGATTGAGAAGCTTGTCAAGAATATCCAGAAGGTGAAGAAGGCACATCTCAAGAAGATCACTGCCGCTGCGTCTCCCCTGGTTACTGATGTGTAGACGTGCAATGCGTCCTGTTCCGCACCTGGCGCCTCAAGCCAGGTCCATGTCGCCTTGTTCTCTGTTCTGGGCTGCCTGTGTGCCCCTCGTCGTGTGTACCTGCTGCGGCTGGCTGTGGCGCTGCCTCTGTCTTTGCAAACCACCTACCTTTGCTAGGTCGTGGTTCAGGTCGTGGTTCCGTTCTAGAATAAAAGTTTGTTTCAGTGCTGTCAACGACTTTTCTTCAGAGTTTATACCGTATCATCCATATGGCGCAACATGATGTTCGGCTGCTGAACCTAAATGCCCGGGGCATGAACTCCACAGGCCACTGTGATGCCATCTGTGACTCCGTCCGTGATGCCCACGCCACCATCGTCTGCATCCAAGAGACCAAGTTGGCTGTTGTCAACGACACTATCATCGCGCGTGCCCTTGGCCCTCAGTTCGTTGCAAACTACGCCTTCCTTCCGGCCGTTGGCACCCGGGGAGGCATTATTCTAGCTGTGTCTGACGCCTTCCTCACCATCTCCAACGCCTCCATCACCACCCACACTCTGTCAGCTACGGTTATGATGATGAATGAGCGGGTGGAATGGTCTCTAACGGTGGTTTACGGACCCCAGGGTGATGCTGAGAAGGTTGCTTTCATAGATGAGCTCAAGCTTCTTGGTCCGTCTATGCGCACCGAATGGGTGTTGTTGGGGGATTTTAACCTTATCACGAAGGCTTCCGACAAGAACAACACCAACATCAACCGCCGCATGATAGGCAAATTCACGACTGCTCTTAACGCTCTTCAACTCCACGAGATCGAGCTTTCGGGACGCAGATTCACGTGGTATAATGGTCAGGCAACCCCTACTATGACCAAGATCGACCATCTCTTCGTTTCGGATGATTGGGACATGCTTTTCCCGGACATGCACCTCCAGGCTCTCCCCTCCGGCTGCTCGGATCATAGCCTTCTTCTTCTCCAAGGTGCCTCGGACGAGGAAAGAAAGCCCTCCTTCAAGTTTGAGCAGTTTTGGCTAAAAATGCCTGGTTTTCATGAGACGGTGTTCGACGCTTGGAATAAGCACATCTCGGCGACTGACCCCATTCATCGGACCCACATCAAGCTCAACCGTACTGCCAGGGCCCTCAAAAAATGGCACCGTGCCTCCATCGGCAACATCCGTATGCAGGTTGGGGTCGCAAAAGAGATTATTGGGCGTCTGGATGTTGCGGAGGAAGTGAGGGGCCTCTCTGATGCTGAGCGTGAGCTCAGGAGAACCCTTAAGGCTCGCTACCTTGGGCTCCTTGCCATCCAGAAGATACAGATTCGCCAGAAGTCCAGGCTTACTTGGATTCGGGTTGGAGACGCGAACACCAAGCTTTTCCACCAGAGGGTTAATGGTAGACGTCACAAGACCTTCATTCATTCCCTTCGCACTGCCTCCGGTTTTGCCATTACTCGCGAAGACAAGGAAGTTGAGCTTCATAAGCATTTCCATGATCACCTCGGCACAATCTCTAACCGCAGTATGTTGCTTAACTGGGAGACTCTTGGATATCTCCCCCGCGACCTGTCCGCGCTCGAGGCCCCTTTCGATGACGACGAGATCAAACAGGCGGTCCACTCCCTTCCTTTGGTCAAGGCTCCGGGACCGGATGGGTTTATTGGTGCCTTTTTCAAGGCTTGTTGGGACACTGTGCGTGAAGATTTATCCTCCTCTATCCGACACCTCGCCAGTCACAGTGGAGGTTGCGCTGGTCTTGTGAATTCCGCCAACATCATTCTCCTTCCGAAGAAGGTTGATGCGTCGGCCGTGGGGGACTACCGTTGTTGTGGGGTTAATCACGGCAGATGTTACACGAGGTAACTTGAGATTGGGGCAAGGCGACTCTGGTGTTCAGGAGATTTGTCTAGCTCTACGAGGGAGAAGATGTTTTTTACCCAGGTTCAGGTCCCCTCGGTGGAGGATCCCTACATCCTGCTATAAATCACTATATGATAATATGTTACATGGTGCGCCAATGGCGATGATTGCCGGGTTATAATGACTCCGGCGTGGGAGCTCTATCTCTTGAGCTCTCTCTATTTTGTCTATCTTATTCGGCCTGAGACCTCTCTCTCGAGTCTGTCTATCTATGACCTAGGAGCCTGCTTATATAGATGGCTGGGTCTCCTGGTCGTGCAAGCTAAAAGCTGGGTTATACGGAGTCCTAATCTTAGTCCTTCGTGATCTCCAAGTCTTGAGTCCAACTTGTACAAGGATGTCGGGTCATCCAGAATCTTCCTTCTATGACATCTTCCGAAACTGGGTTATCCTGAAGCTAAGTCATCCTCTGGTCGACTGATCCTCTGGCCGACTGATCTTCTAGCTGAGTCATCCTCTGGCCGACTGATCCTCTGGCTGACTGATCTTATGGCCGAGTGATCTTCTGGCTGACTGATCCTCTGGCCGAGTGATCTTCTGGCTGGGTCATCCTCTTTACTTGTCTTGGGTATACCGGGTTATTATCCCCCCAACAGTAGTCCCCAAGTTTGACTTGAATAAGCTCATCGATCGCTTCACTTAATAATCTTGATCTTGATATGATTACTTGAGGGCAGCTACTAATGGGTTTATGTGAGTTAAACTCCTGAAAACATAATAACCATTAAATAAGATGTGGTCCGGGTTATGTTATCAGACCAGCTCCTTTTGGCGGTTCATTTCATAACCCAGCTTTTCATTTATTTCCAACTCTATAATGTCTCAAGATCTCTCCATGCTGTTCTGGCACTTCTCATTTTTCCAATATTGAACTCCAGAAACATCAATCTGATAGTTATCCTTTTAGCCGGTCAAATCAGAATCTCTAAGTCATATTCCTTAATAGCTTCTTCAGGCTCCAGCAACGAACTTTCTCGTGACTTTGTAGTCAATACCGGGTGATGTTTTTGTCTTTAATCAACATCTTTATGCTTTTTATGCTTTCAACTTGTTTCCTTCACTTGTACTTACTTCTTCTTTCTTTATCACCATTTTCAGGGCAAAAGCAACACTTAACAGGGCAAGCCCTCCCATTGCTGAGGAGGACAACATAGAAATCATCCCTGAGTAGAATACTGTGCCTGCTGCCAAATTCGACTGATAATATGGAAGTGGAAATGCCTTCTGCTCCCCAAATCCTACTGATAAGGATAAAGATTCCTTAACGCCACATTATGGCAATATGAATTTTGAAGGCCTGCTCTCTTTTCTCCATATATTACATACCAAACCTAGTCCCCAAGTATCGAGTAAACTGTCCTCAGTCACTCGGTACTTGTAAATACGTATCTTTGTTCAACTTCGAAAACTTCAAAATACCCCAGTCCCCAAGTTCCGGGTTATTAGTCCACGATAACCTGGGACTTGCTATTATCTGTTACCAATACTGCAATCTCTGTAGCTTTATGTAACTTGAAACTTTCAAATCCTCATAACCCCCAAGTTTCGGGTGATCGGTTTACAATCACCTGGAACTTTGAGAAATTGCTTTAATTATAATCTACAACTTTTCAAAATATATCAGTCCCCAAGTGCCGGGTGATCTGCTTGTCAGTCATCCGGAACTTGGATAAATATACTCTTACGTTACCTCTTGCATAATATCAACCGGACTTACTTGCCGTTGTGGACTGAAATTTATTTCAGTCCCCATGTTTCTGAATTGATTTTTTCATATACTTGAAATTGTTGCCTGACATCTTATCATCTTTCGCTCCTCCTTCTTAACCCAGAATTATATTGCTCATCATGATGAAATACTCTCCCAGATTATCCAGCACAGAAAAAGGCTGTCATTCCAAGCTCCTCCACTTCAATAATCCCTGCTCCAACTCCAACATAAGTTGCTATAGATAAGCCGACTGATGATACAGAAAAAATTCCAGGAGAACCAATTCATGCTGAACATCAGTCCCAGTCCAGGAAACCTGATGATAACCCAGCCAGTGCTGAAGATCCTCCTTCAAAGGAGATGGAAACTGATAACCCGGCTTCTTGAGCCATGTTATAAACTTTTGTCTTATCCTGCATATAAAACAATCATTCGGCCCATGGGCATTGTAGTATGCTCATCAATACTTTAAATTTGATAGTGCGTCTGTGCACTTTTGATACACTCTCTCTTATGCAATAACTATACTTTCCTGGTTTAGATGACCCTTTTGGTTTATCTTTAGCATCTATCAGTCGGCTTTCACATGACTTTCTCTGTTGCCTCCTCTCTGCAAAACAGGGTCAAACTAAGTCCCAGTATAGGCATCATAGTTGATTGAAATTGACAGATGTGCAATCAGGCCATAAAATGTGAGTCGCATCAAACTGGATAAGCAAGTATAACAAATAAATAACTGGCGGCATAAAAGCCCGGTCTTAGGATTGCAACTACAAACTATTCAAGTAAGAGCCCCCAAGACCTGGATCAATGTCTAAAGGTAAGCGCTTAACTTTGCCACATTACCCCACTGATCCAAAATCTCTATGCGTGCTCTCTTGGGCAATCAACCATAGGACATCAAGTCTCTATGCGTGCTCTCAAGGGCAATTGCTATAGGATATATCTGCTTAGCACTCCTTTTTGGCAAAGATGTCGAATAATAATCAGTCCAAATAAGTTAGTAACTTACAAATAATTATACTGATGGTGTACATGCACCCTGAGGATTTGCTTTTTTTCATGAACATGATATGTCGCTCTGCAAATCCTTTTGGTTTAGATGACCCTTTTGGTTTCTTTAACTATGAGCCGGCTTTCGCATGGATTATCTCTGTCGCAACTTCTCTGACAAAAACAGGGTCAGGCAAGTCCCAGTGGGCCTCATGACTGATTGAATTTACATGTGAGCAATCAGGCCATATAAGTGCGAGTCACATCGAGCTCAATAGTAAGATAACCAAGAAAATAATGGCTCTAAAATTGGCCGGATCATGAGATTGTAGCTGTACCTTTTCATAAGTAATCAGCCCCCATGACCAAAGTGGCTTATTTGCCGGGTCTTGAGTTTGTAACTGCGCTATTCAAGCGATCAGCCCCCAAGACCTAAAATTTACAATATTGCGAAGCACCCCTGAGCAGCGCTAACCGAAATTGCGTAGCACTCTTGGGCTAAGCTAATTTTTTGTTGCAAAGCACTCTTGGGCAGCGCTAACCGAAGTTGCGTAGCACTCTTGGGCTAAACTAATTCATTGCTGCAAAGCACTCTTGGGCAGCGCTAACCGAAGTTGCGTAGCACTCTCGGGCTAAGCTAGCAGTTTGTTGCGAAGCTATCTTGGGCAAGGTTAACCGAAATTATGAAGCACTTCTTGAGTTAAGCTATTAATTTGATATGAAGCACTCCTGGGCATCGCTAACCGAAGTTGCGTAGCACTCTTGGGCTAATCTTTTTTTTTTGGTTGCAAAGCACTCTTGGGCATCACTAACCGAAATTGTGTAGCTCTCTTGGGCCATGCTAATCATTGTAACAAGATAATTGGTGCTAGACATAAAAGAAGCACTATATGTAATAAGGGTGAAGCCGAGAGATGTTCCATTTGCGAGATAGATAACTCGACTTTTAAGAAATCCATTGCGAGTGAGAAATAACTCGACTTTGATAAATCCATTTGCGAGCGATAGATAGCTCAACTTTTTAAAAAGTTCCACTGGCCTTTCTTTCTCCGTTTCTTCTTCTTTCCAAATCAGGAGCAGATACACGTGAGTAGCACTCGAGGACAACTCTCCGGATCGCATAATCTTTTCTTTTTCATTGATTGGAGACGTGATTCCTGGATTGTATCTGTCCTCTGTTTTTTCCAAAGCAAGCAGCAGTACGCGTGAGGAGCACTCAAGGGCAACTCTCCGATCACTGCAACTTTTCCTTGGACTTGATCCATTGTGATGGTATATCTTGGCGTTGATTTTTCTTTGCGCTGGCCAAGCCGGATTTTAACTCAAACTTGTACGAAAAGAATCTCCGTCTGATCGTAACCCGGCTGGCGACGTATTTCTTTTCTGATCAAATGACCCGGCTATTTGGGTCGAACCTTGGTGACCCGGCTGTTCGAGCTGTACGGCGACGACGATTTGCTCGACCACGGTATACTGGAACTCTCGTTTTAATACTTCTATCCTTCGCGCAGACGTGATCCGGCATGCGAATCCCTGGTTTTGATGGATGCTGCGCTTGGCGAGCTAGAACGGGTAATGGTTACTTTACCTGGCGAATCAGCGGATCGCCAAAGTTGACGAATCCTCTTATCCTCCCCCAGATATTTTTGTCAGCTCTCGTACGGAGTAGCAAGCTAGCTGCTCCAAATTTCCTTTCTCCAGTCCTCCTCGGTACTTGTTCCATCGATGCATGTGTGCATGACTACATGTAGACTGCTGCCAGCTCTTTCGATTGTGACCACCAGCTTAGCTTTCAGCTGGAAGCAGCAGACATTAGACACGTACAACTTTCCTCTGGTTGCTTGTCAGATCCTTTTCCTTTTCTACTCATTGAGATTTGACCCGGCTTGTGGCTGTTTTGACTGCTTTCTTTCCTTCTCGCTGCTTCATAACTCGCACGCAAACGCATCTCAGCCATGCCCGGCTCAACGCGCTCGTTCGTGACCTTTGCGGATTGGAACCGGACAAGACGTGTTGTCCGGGTCTGTGTTGAACTCGACCAGCCTAAGTAGATTGGGTGGAATACGATGATGTCTACAACCTTAACCGACATTAGCTCGGCGAGTTGCAATCTGAACCTCTCGATCTCAACTTACATATGCCAGCAATTGCCGGCTCAAGGTTGCTTCCTTCACGTCCGGCTCCTCTTTGACCAGATCTTCTGATTTTTCCGACTAATATTCCGGTTTCACCCAAAATCATACATGCTGCGACCTCCTTACTGATTGGTGGTAACTTTGCTGATGACGATATTCTTCATCCCTCGCCGAGCTTCTCCCTTGATGAGGACACTCTTGGACGCAGGCCCCATGGTGGGCGCCAACTGTCGTGGGGTTAATCACGGCAGATGTTACACGAGGTAACTTGAGATTGGGGCAAGGCGACTCTGGTGTTCAGGAGATTTGTCTAGCTCTACGAGGGAGAAGATGTTTTTTACCCAGGTTCAGGTCCCCTCGGTGGAGGATCTCTACATCCTGCTATAAATCACTATATGATAATATGTTACATGGTGCGCCAATGACGATGATTGCCGGGTTATAATGACTCTGGCGTGGGAGCTCTATCTCTTGAGCTCTCTCTATTTTGTCTATCTTATTCGGCCTGAGACCTCTCTCTCGAGTCTGTCTATCTATGACCTAGGAGCCTGCTTATATAGATGGCTAGGTCTCCTGGTCGTACAAGCTAAAAGCTGGGTTATACGGAGTCCTAATCTTAGTCCTTCGTGATCTCCAAGTCTTGAGTCCAACTTGTACAAGGATGCCGGGTCATCCAGAATCTTCCTTCTATGACATCTTCCGAAACTGGGTTATCCTGAAGCTAAGTCATCCTCTGGCCGACTGATCCTCTGGCCGACTGATCTTCTAACTGAGTCATCCTCTAGCCGACTGATCCTCTGGCCGACTGATCTTCTGGCCGAGTGATCTTCTAGCTGAGTGATCTTCTGGCTGACTGATCCTCTGGCCGAGTGATCTTCTGGCTGGGTCATCCTCTTTACTTGTCTTGGGTATACCGGGTTATTATCTCCCCAACAACCGTCCCATAAGCCTCATCCACAGTGTCTCGAAGATCTTCTCAAAGCTGTTGGCGAACCGCTTAGCACCTATCCTCCCCACGCTGGTGTTCTCCGTCTAGAGTGCTTTTGTTAAGAAGCGGTGCATCCATGACAACTTCCTTCAAGTCCAGAACGTTCTTAAAGAGTTGCACAAGTCTAATTCCCCTGGCCTTTTCCTCAAGCTCGACATCTCCAAGGCTTTCGATTCTGTCAACTGGGCCTACATGATCGAGGTGTTGGAGAAGCTTGGCTTCGGGCCCAGGTGGCGTAGCTGGGTGTGCCACTTGTTTGCTTCCGCCTCCTCCAGGGTCCTTCTCAACGGGACGCCTGGGCGGCCGTTCCGTCATGCCAGAGGCCTGCGGCAGGGCGACCCGCTGTCTCCAATGCTCTTCATCCTCACCATAGACCCCCTTCAGCGCATTATTGAGTTGGCGGCCTCGCAGGGTATCCTCCAGCCTATCCCTGCCCGTGCGGCTAGGTTCAAGGTTTCCCTGTATGCCGACGATGCTGGCATCTTCGCCAATCCTACTCTTGAGGAGCTTCGGGCAATCTCTGACATTCTTGGCGTTTTCGGCAACGCTAGTGGCCTTATCACCAACAAGACCAAGTCTGAAGTTTTTCCCATCCGCTGCGACAACATCGATCTACACTCCATCTTGGCGTCCTTCCCTGCTAAGATCATGGAGTTCCCAGGTCGCTATTTGGGTCTTCCTCTCCACTACAAGCGCCTCCGTCGAGTCCATCTTCAGTTTCTTATTGACAAGGCCCGCGCCCGTCTTCCTAGATGGATGGGAAAAAACTTGACTCGTGTTGCGAGGGTGACCTTGGTCAAGTCAGTACTTACGTCCATCATCACGTTCCATCTCATGGTGCTTCCTTTGCCGAAATGGGTGCTGCGTTTGCTCGACCGGATTTCTCGCCGGTTTATCTGGCACGGGGACGATGAGGAGTCTAGCAGCGGCGGCCACTCTCTGGTAAATTGGAAGACGGTGTGTAGGCCTAAATCTCTTGGCGGGTTGGGGATTGCAGACCTTGACAGATTCAGTAGGGCGCTGCGCCTTCAATGGCCCTGGTTACAGTGGATGGAACCTCATCGGCCCTGGGTGGGATCCCCGTCCCCTGTGATGCTTCAGATATGGATCTTTTCAGGGCATCCACTGAGATCACCCTTGGAAATGGTCAAACCGCCTTCTTTTGGCATGATTCTTGGGCGCCGGGCGGCCCCCTCTCCATTAGGGCCCCTAATCTTTTCAAGATTGCTACCCGGAAGAACAGAACTGTCAGTGCCGAGCTTCATAATGATACCTGGATCCAGTCGGTCGCGCGTCTTTCCAATCTCACGCAGCTTGCCGAGTTCTCGGACTTAGCCACCATCATCCAAGACACCCACCTTGTGATGGACCAGGCCGACTCCATCAGGTGGCGTTGGACGGCAGATGGAAGTTACTCCGCCTCCTCGGCCTACGCTGCTCAGTTCGAAGGCTCCCTCCCAAAGTTTGAGTCCTCCAAAATCTGGAGGGCTTTTGCTGAGCCTAAGGCCAAGTTTTTCGCCTGGTTGGTCCTTCACAAGCGCATCCTCACGGCCGATCTGCTTGCCACCAAGGGTTGGCCTCATGATCCTACGTGTCAGCTTTGTCTCTCCCACCCCGAAACGGCTCCCCACCTCTGCATGGAGTGCCCTTTCACGGTGGCGGTGTGGAATACCATCGATGCTTGGTCCGTGGACAAGCTTGGTCCTTTCTCCGGGTCTCACGACTCCGTAGACACGGCATGGTGTAAGACCATCTCGAGCACCTCCTCCATTAGAGCTCGGGAAAGAAGTGGCAGAATCATCTATGTCATGTGGAATGTCTGGAAGGAGAGAAACCGGCGTATCTTCACCGCGACGCGCCAAACATATCTTGAGGTGGCTTTCCTGGCTTTAGAGGAGTTTCGTCAGGTGTTGAGTGTGTTGCACCCTTCGGGGTCGGCATGTGTTTTACTCCGCCGGGAGTAATCCGCATGCGGAGGTTCTTGTAATTGCATAGGGTTGTAATGTTCTACGTTTCTCTTCTTTATAATGAATAGGCAGAGCTCCTGCCCTTTTTCGCAATAAAAAAAAAACTCCAACCATTCATTGGTGTGTCTCGTGACCAGAAACTGAAACTCATCAGCAAGGCATCGTTTCTCATGGTGATTTTCTTTGTTACGTTCTGTCCACTAGCTCCATAGCAAAGCGATTGTGGTCATCTTCCTCTCCTAAGGCGGTTTGAGAATGTATTCCAGCACACGTAGAGGCCCTTGACAAATGACAGTGTACCAATGCTGTCCTGATATCCTCAAGCTGAAGCGCCCTCCACATAGGCTTCACTTCTTTGCATTTGAAAAAAAGATGGCCCCCATCTTCGAAGTATCTTTGACAGACCACACATCGTGTGTCCAGCTCTACTCCACGCCTTGCAATATTCATATGCATTGGATGACTGTTATGACAGAAACGCCATAGGAAGTGATGAATTTTGGCAGGGCAGTGCAGACGCCAAATGTTGGTCCATGTTTCAGATTCCCATGAGTTACCATCGGATGACACCCCACCGAGCTGTGTGCTTTTCTCTCGTGAACCATTAGGTAAACTCGGTAAAGCTGACTTAACAGAGAACATACCCTTAGAATCAAAATGCCATGCTACAAAATCTTCAGTATCTTCACAAATTGGTATGGACAGAATATCGGCAACATCATCATTGGTAAAGATTTGTCTAATCAGCTTAACATCCCATTGTGACGAGTTGGGATCAAATAAATCAGCAACTGTAGTTAGCTCACGGCCCTCAATTACGACCTTGGGGCTAGCTGGTCTTCTCGTTGTGCCTCTCGGGATCCAGGTCCTCCCAGATTTTAATATGGGTTCCATCTCCCACACGCCAAATTATACCTTCCTTTAAAATATCAATGCCTCTCAAAATGCTGCGCCAAACGTAGCTCATACCTTTACACAGCTGTGCCTGCAAAACATCGCCATCCGGGGAAATATAGTGCACGCAGCACAGTTGCACACAAAGAATTGGGAGATTGAATGATGCGTGTTAAAATATAATACCTAGCCCTTTCCATCAGTTCGAACTTTTGGGATAATTAGCTAGTGCATCAATTCAATATGGTATCAGAGCCAGGTGGTCTCAAGTTCAAGCCCCGGCTAACGCGCTATTTAATAAAAAAATAGTTGCGGCCTCCCCATCTACCTCACGTCTAAGGTCTTACCATTTGTCCAGTCTAGACATGAGGGGGAGTATTAAAATATAATACCTAGCCCTTTCCATCAGTTCGGACTTTTGGGATAATTGGCTAGTGCATCAATTCAATAATGCGCCATCCTTGCTTGGCCAGCATAGACATGTTAAAACCGTATAGGTCACGAAAACCAAGTCCCCCATCTCCCTTGGATTTCATCATCTTTTCCCACGATACCCAGTGCATCGACCGATTTTTTATCATTTTGAGACCACCAGTAGCGACAAATGAGCTGACTTATACTCTCACACAGGCCCTTAGTAAGATCAAAACATGCCATCGCATAGGTTGGGATCGCCTGCGCCACCGCTTTAATGAGAATTTTTTTGCCAGCCTTTGATAAACACTTCTCCTTCCATTCTTGTAACTTTTTCCAGATTGTATCCTTAAGATATTCAAAACATTGTGTCTTGTTTCGGCCAACATAAGTAGGCAGGCCCAAATACTTCCCTCCAAACGATTCAGCTGGTAAGCCTATTAGCCTAGCACATTCAACAACGCTTGTTTCAAATCCCTCTTGGCATTCCGACTGAATAAGATGGACGATTTTTCTCTATTAATAACCTGTCCAGAGCATGCCTCATATATTTGCAAGATGCTATTAACTTTCGTCGCACTCTGTTCATTTGCCTCTAATAATAATAGAGTCGTCAGTAAAGAGCAGATGGGAAACTGACGGTGCCGAGGCTGCAAGTTTGATCCCCGTCAACTCTCCAACACTTTCAGCATGATGAAGCATAGCAGAAAGGCCCTCGACACATAAAAAGGAAAGGTACGGCGAGATCGGGTCGCCTTGGCGTATACCACGCCCTGGAGTCACTTCATCGGTTCAATAACCATGCTTTCTCTTACATGTGTGGCGGAGTTGTTAGACGAGAAATGGTACATAAAGATGACAACAGTTAGTCTCGATGACTGACCATCGCAATGGTGAATGCACAAATAGTGCATGACATCATTTTGATCGAACAACAATGTCGACACTAATAACTTAATGTGAATTTATAGTTCACCCTCATGGGTTAAAAACATGGAAACAAAAAAAATGTGTGAAACGGCATTAGACTCGAAGGGTTTTGTAGGCAAGAAAACGACTGATTGCATTACTAAAACGACATTAGGGTCGATGGAGAAACTAGCTAGATCGCCGGTGTTTGCTGCTTGCGAAATTATACTATTACTATTGAAGATTTTTTTTACTTCATTTCAGTACGGGGATGTTCAACCTACCTCCACGTGCAGACGTGCTAGGAGCCTAGGACCAAGTTGACGAAAAGAGTATAGTACATAGTGATGATCATGAATTTCGACCAAACATATTGTTATACCTTTTTTCATCTGTTTAAATTTTATGTTTACCCTAACTACTGACTTAGACGATTTCCTGAAAACAAAATCCAAAAAAGAACGAAAAACCTCGTGATATCAGTTTGTTTTAACTTTTCTAAAAATATCTGCTGTCCATCCATCCACACTCAGATCCATCTCCTCCACCTCTTTCCTCTCCTCTGCCTAGTCTTCCACCGCGTGCCCTACAGGCTGCAGACCTCGCCGCGCTGCAGCCTAGCGTCAACGCCGTTGCACGAATCCCCCCCACAACCAGCTCCCTCCCCGGCCTGTCTAGGCGCGTCGGCGCCATCGCCATCGCTTTTCCCGTTCTTCCTCATCGCGCACTGCGGTCTCCGCCCGGTTCGCAATTTTCCGCCACCGGATTTTGAGGTATGAGCTTGTTTTCATCCAGGGATTAGTCCCCACTGACCTCCACAATTCCTGGGTGCGCCCGTGCAACACCCCGGCACACCATCGAGATCTAGATCTGCTGTAGATCCAGTACTTTCTGATTCACATTCTGTTATTAAAGAAGTAAGATATGCTAAAACCTTTAAATTGTTGTTATAACACCAACCATACAAATCAATACTTGCTGCTGGCCTCATACTGAAGGTGAGAACATCATAATAATAACTTGATAAACCACTTTTTTGGCATGCACTTTGTCATGAGCATGTACATAATGATTTCGTGCCATCAGCGTAATATTATTGCAGTTACTGCCACATTATTCTGTAGAATACGAAAATACCTCATATTTAAAAAAGGACTAATTTTCATTAGTAACTGGAGTACTGGAGACATTGCAACAAATCAGATCACTAAAAAGGTGGAGTTGGAACAATACTGAATCTGTTGCATGCTGCTTGGAATTTGGGTGGTCCTGTGTCATTCCTCATGGAAGGGAAGTGATTAAGGAAGCATATTCATTGCCAAAATAAAAGGAAATGCGATCTCCTTTATATATGTGCCCTGGGATATTTTGTTGTCCAAATTGTTGGGCTTGTCGGTCAAAATTGCAATGGCTTCTTGTTGTTTTGTTGTTCAGCCTGACTCACCTACTACTTTCAGCAGGTAATGCACCAATGAAGACGGAGATTGAGGAGGAAGGCACGGGAGGGCCCTGGACTCAGGAGGACAAATCCCTTTGTGCTTCTGTGCTGGGCTTGGATGCCCTCACATATCTGACGAAAGGTGGTGGCGCCATATCTGAGGGTCTCGTAGCAGCGTCTGTGTTGGTGGGCTTGCAAAATATACTCCAGGACCTGGTTGAACCTGATGGTCAAAGCCTTTGTTGGAACTATGCCATCTTCTGGCAGCTCTCCCGCACCAAGTCTGGTGACATTGTCCTTGCCTGGGGTGATGGATCTTGCCGTGAACCCCATGATAACGAGATGAACTCGACTGCTCGTACTGTTGTTCATGATGCATCTACCGTGACCCGGCAGAGGATGCGTAAGCGAGTGTTGGAGCGACTGCATACAGCATTTGGTGGGGCTGATGAGGAGGATTATGCTCCAGGAATCGACCAGGTGACTGACACTGAGTTATTCTTCCTAGCATCCATGTACTTCGCATTTCCACGTCATGTAGGTGGCCCTGGTAAAGTGTTTGCAACAGGTGCACCCCTTTGGATTCCAAACAATCCGCACAAGGTTTCCCCGTCAAATTATTGCTACCGGGGATTCCTTGCAAGCGCAGCAGGATTTAGGACTATTGTTCTATTGCCATTTGAATCTGGTGTACTTGAGTTAGGCTCAATGCAGAGCGTGACTGAGAGTGCTGACGCTCTGGAAACCATAAGGTCAGTGTTTCTAGGGGCCAGCAGTCAGAAGGCAGCAACTGAGAAGCATCAAGGGAATGGTTCTGCTCAAATGTCACCTAGTTTGACTAAGGTTTTCGGGAAGGATTTGAATCTCAGCCGAGCTCTATCCCACACAGGAGCAGGTCCGTCAAAGGTGAACGAAAGGTCATGGGATATGCAGAAGAATTTTGGTGGTGAGGGCCTGTTGCTCCCCAATGTCCGTAAAGGTTTGCAGAACTTCACATGGAGTCAAGCTCGAGGCCTGAATTCCCATCACCAGAAATTTGGCAACGATATTCTAGTTGTGAAAAATGAGGCTGCACATCGTAGCAACGGAGCTGCACATAACGCTGGATTGAACCCATTTCAGGTTCAGAAGCCACTGCAAATACTGACACAACCACCATCTCAGCCACAGACGCCAAGGCATATAGATTTTAGCGTAGGTTCTAGTTCAAAGCCTGCTGTTTTGACTCCACAATCAGCTTTGTTTGATGGGGAGAATGGCAGTGTGGATGGCTTGTGTAAGGAGCAAAGGGGACATGCAATGGATGACCGGCAACCAAGAAAGAGGGGAAGAAAACCAGCGAACGGGAGGCAGGAGGCACTTAACCATGTTGAGGCTGAGCGCCAAAGAAGGGAAAAGCTCAATCAGAGGTTTTATGCGCTGAGAGCCGTTGTTCCCAACATCTCGAAAATGGACAAAGCATCGCTCCTGGGAGATGCCATAACACACATCACCGATCTTCAGAAGAAGCTCAAAGAGATGGAGTCAGAGAGAAACATGTTCTTGGAGTCTGGTACGATGCGAACTCCTAGGCCAGAGGTAGATATCCAGGTGGTGCGAGATGAGGTTCTTGTTCGTGTAATGTCTCCTATGGACAATTATCCAATAAAGAATGTGTTCCAAGCTTTTGAAGAGGCAGAAGTCAAAGTGGGTGAATCAAAGATCGCATCCAACAACGGCACTGTTGTGCATTCCTTTGTTATCAAGTCCCCTGGCTCTGAGCAGCAAACAAGAGAGAAACTGATTGCTGCCATGCCTCGTGCAATGCGTCCCATGTAGAATTGGCCGATAACTTGATGCACTAGAAGGGCAGACTGCTTTTCTGGCGGTGAACTGGTAGCTACTGACTCCGGTGTTACTCCCCATTGTCCATGTAATTGCTACATGACCACAGAAAGCTCGACTTTGCAAAATACATGTAAGTGCAACTCACTGCTATAAATCTTTAACCGTCTGTCCCATGGTCAATTCAGTTTTGATGTCTACTGGAGGGAGATTCATGATTTTTTAGCTATTTATTATGAACCAATAAACAATATCATCGGAGGTGGGATTTTTTTCTCCCTTTAGCTTCAAAGTTATCATCATTCAGTTGGAATTTTATTCATGCTGATATACAAGTCCGGACAACGTCGAAGGTGCTGTTGTAAAAAGGGAAGGGAATACATAAATCATTTCTGCGCTTTCTTGAACATGCAGAGTCGGGTGGAAAAAGCAAAATTCCATTTGTTAATCATTGTGTTCCTAGAAAATAGGCAGAATTAGTATTTTTATCATTTTTCCTTCTTTTCTATATAAGTACCATATGAGTAATTTTTAGGGAATTCTATTGTGTTGTCTTAGCTCTGTTTGATAAAGATTGTTTCACTCTATTACGTCAAAAAAAAAAAACTTGCATACTTCCAGTTTCACGTGAATACTGGTCTTGTCTAGTGAAACCATTTTTTGCCTTCAGAATTTCCTTTCACGTCGATCCATAACAAGTGTTGCAGTTTTTGAACTAACCCTGGTTCGAAACCGCGACATTTATTTTTTATCGGATGGAGTACATGTACTTCAGTTCGCAGATGTGGTGATGTACATGCTCTGAGTCTGGTACGAAAGTGGGCATGTTATTCTCATATTCTGGGCTTTTAGGCGTTTGGTCCGCAAGATCCTTGAGGCGAGTGGGTTCCGCCTGTCAGCACTTTTCACTTGAGTGCCAACGTGTCAAGCCCCAAGCAGCGTGTCAACCGTTGCCCCAGCCCTAGACTGTCTAGTTGCGATGTCCGGGCACAAATCCCATTTTCCCGATCCGTCCAGACCCGAGGTGTGGAGGTGGCAGCGCTAAGGGAAACTCCAACGCAGGGATCCATTTGGACACATTTTGTGTCTGTTTTTTATCTGTTTGGGTTGTCAAATGGACAGCGTCCGACCCATGTCCGACCTTTTTTGGTCAGTGCACCCAACGCCACTAACCCATTTGGGAACTTGTCCGGTTCTTCCTCCCAACGCTGCAAGTACTGAACCTGGCCGTGAGTTCAGATGAACGCAAGCAGCGCAAAAACACTAGTACTATTACTGCAAATCGCTCAAGCTGTAGATTGGAGGAAAATAGATCAAACAGGGGGGGAGTAGTACTAGTACTAGTAGACTTGGTCAAGGAACAAGGAAGAAATTCACGAAGAGGAGCGGAGCTACCGTGAAGTGCTTCGATTGTTGCCTTCTTCAACACATGAAGCTGCGGCGCCATTGTTTCCTGCTCCACCGGCCCCGACCTAGCTCGCCCTCTTCTACCTTATCGGCCGCCGCCGCACTTTCTCCCAACGCTCCTCTGCCTCCCCCGACCTAGCTAGCCCTCCTCTGCCTCACCGGCCGCCGCCGCACTTGCTCCCCAGCGCCCTCCTCTGCCTCCCCTGACACAACTCGCCCTCTGCCTCACCGGCCGTCGCCTACTTCCTCCCCTAACCCAGCAGCCTCCGGTGAACGGCCACGCGGAAGAGATGCCGAGCTGAGTATGAAGAAGTATGTCATCCTCAAACAAGTGTGTCCCCTCTGTACATGAAGATGGCATCCTCCCGCGCCAGTAGCTTCGGTTCAGGAAAGAAGAAATTCGCGAGCTCGCCTGGCCGGAGCAGTGACCTGGAGGCGCAAGGCCCACGCGCTTGCCGGCCGGTAGCCGAGGGCCTCTCCATCGCCTCGATTGAAACCGAGAGAGGGCAGCCTCGAGCATCCTGCGGCCCACGCGAAAGCCGAAGAGCGCCGCCCGCTGCCGGAAGGACGAGGTAGCAGAGAAACGGCGAGGGGCTCCAGACGAGGGAGTAGCTGGACCGAGGGTCGTCGGCCGCCGGAGAAGGGAGAGCCAAGAGAGGAGCGAGATGCGGCGAGAAGAGAAAAGGAGGAGAGAGAAGCAGCGGAGCCGGTGCATTGTTAGCTGCCACATGGGCCAGGATGTGGGCGCGCGCGGACAAGGGAGGACAGAAGCGGACGCGCGGACCTGTCCGCGCCGACCCAAAGTTGCCTCAAATGTGGTCTCAGTTTGGGTCGGGACGGACACAAAATGGACAACTTTTTGAATTGCGTATGCGCTTTGGGTGATAGTTTTTGTCTGTTCAGATGCAAGCGGACAAAAACGGACCAAATGGGTCTATGCGTTGGAGTTGCCCTAAGAGCCCCGCGGCGACCAAATAGTGTATAGACGGATGCTATTGGCGCCGTTTGGATGTGCCGCGGGCTATTGGGGGGCGTCGGTCCCCACTCGTGACGCGGGCTATTGGGGTGCCGGTCCCCACTCGTGACGTTTAGGTTTTCCAAATCGACGTTTGAACACGAAAATAGATAGTTTTATTCAAATTTTGTTCAAATTAAACATAATTCATTCAAACTAGACATAAGTTATTCAAACTAAACCCTAAGCCTAATCAGTATGGCGGCACGCCGGGCACCTGCAGTGCGGGAAAGAGCCTGCCCGTGTAGGCAAAGATGCCCGACGACAGTCGGCGCAGCTGCAGTTGAGGTAGAAGTCGTTGGCGGCGGACGGCGACGCAGGTGCCGTAGGCGGGGCCAAGGACGCCTCAATGGCGAACTGCATGTGGCTCTCCTTAGCATCGTCATCAGCATCCTCATCATCCTCCTCCGCCACCTGCGGAGGTTGAGGTGCTTGTGTTCCCTTGCGCGCCGAGCCGCCTTCGCCGCCTCGTAACCGTCCCTTTCCCTGCCAATGCCTGCCGTGAAGTCCTCGTCGGAGGTGTTGGTGAGGAGATCGTCGTTGGAGGCCAACCACCCCATAGGCGGTGACCCAGTCGTCAAGGTGGGGAAGAAGGAATAGAGGCGATAGTTGAACTCCATCTTGATCTGCTCGTCCCATTACGTCGAGTTCGGCTTGCACCGTACATCGTCGTACACCTCCCGCGGCATGGTTTGCTGGCACATCTCGATGTAGTCGAGTCGTGCCTGGCCGACGAGGCGAGGAGCAACCGGGACATGGACGGGGTTCATCGCCCACCCCTCGGGGAGGCGGCAGTTCACCGACACCGGCGTGTTGGTACGGATGAGCTCGCGCGCCTCCGCCTCCGTGACCTGCTCCTCCGATGGCGGTAGCGGTGCACGGTTGCGGTGGTGGTAGGTGTCCTCCTCTTGAAGGAGCGGGTGGATGAGGTTGGCTCGTGGTCATTGTGCAACGGCCGCACGGCGCCCCGCTCGTCGTGATGTCGCCAGTTGTGCATCTCCTCCGCATCTCGGCGGTCTCTATGACGCATCGTCGCCTCCCGGCGACGGACACGTTCCTCCTCCGTCAAGGGAGCACTGCTGCACCGGGGAGAGGCCATGGTGTGGTGTGGTGGCGCATGTGAGAAGGAGATGGTGTGGTGGAGGCGGCGAGGAGCCTGCTCTATATAGCGGCCAGGGAGACGAGGGTGGCGTGCCTTAACTCCGGCCACCCGCCCGCCTGCCGCCCATTTATGTCGACACTTTAAAAGACGCGCTCATCTACATTGACGTCGTCGTGGTGTAGACGCATCCTCGCCGCAGAGGCGAAGAGACGGCTCGCTGCGCCCGGCTGGGAAACCGAGACGCCGCTCGCCATGAATGAAGTTGACCGGTCGGAAGCCACATTTATGCTCTGTGTGAATGACAGCGCCGGCCTACCCGTCGAGATCCGCGCGGTTTCGTCCGGCGCCCAAACGACTTTCAACGGGAGGGCGTGGGTTGGGCGCGCCAAACGATATCTTGGGCCGCTTCGGACGTTAGGCCGCTATTAACGTCGCGAGTGGGCGAGAATTTACGTCCGACGCACCCAATAAAACTATTGGCAGTCATATTGGCATCTCGAGTGGAGATGCTCTAGCGGCTGCCCCGAAGCCTCATTTTTTCTCTCTGCAGCGACGTTGTTTAAAACGGTCCTGCAACCAGCAACACCACTCGAGAAGCTAGCCCGCCGCTGCCGCGGCGCCAGACTAGTGGAGCAGCCCTGAAGATGGAAGGGGCATGAACTTCTACCTAGGAATCTACTGTTGGTAACAGTAGATATTATTTTTGTCTTTGCTAATTACTAACTGCTTAGTGACTGAAAATTCGAACCGAGGTAATCAAAATTTCTTACTTTTTTTCCAAATTTGTGGAGTATCATCAATCTAGGGGCCAATGCATTATTGTACCAGTTTATCAGTATACCGTTTGAAAGGATCGGTATGGTCACCTAGAGAGGGGGGTGAATAGGTGATACTCAATTTTTTAGTTCCTTTTCAATTTAGGATTGCCACAAAGGTAAATTCTCTAAATATGCAACTAAGGTGAATTTACCTATATGACAAGTTAACAGTAAACAAGGCACAAGATACAAGTAAATGCTAAGATAAGAAGTAACCGCACGGGAAGCACGCAGAGACACGGGGTTATTACCGAGTTCCTCCTTTTTAGTAGAGTACGTCTCGTTGGAGGGGTGTGAGCTTTCAAAGCTCAAGCACCACAACTGGCTTCACCCTATTCTCCGATGAACCTCGCCAAGGTTTGGTTCACCTTCCACTATCGGAATCCTTCAAGGCGGAATCCAGAGCCTTACAACACTCTCGGGGCACAACCCACCAATGGATTGGGGGCTCCCAAGTCAACCACCTGTAGCAATCAACAAGAAGTGAGTACAACAAGGGGCTAGGTTTTTTCCAAAGGAAACCCTAGCAAATGGTCCCTCGAGTGAATGAGGAGGAAATGAAAAACGGCTTGGTGAAGATGTAGATCGGGGCCTTATCCTTCAATCCTCCAAAGATCAATGAGTTTGGGTGGAGGGATTGGGAGATCTAGTTGGGTGAAGCTTTCATCAATGGAGATGAGAGAATCTTGGAATGCTTGGTCTTCAATGGGGAAGAAGACCCATTTAAATAACCTCCTCATAAGTGGCCGTTGCGCAGCCACCAACCCCGCGGCGGTACTACCGCTGGACGGCGGTACCACCGCTGGGCACCTTCAAACTAGGCGCAACGGCTCTGTCACAGAAAACCAGAGCTTCACCCTGCGTGGCGGTACTACCGCTGTGGAGCGGTACTACCGCCCTGGTACCTCCAGAGATACCGTTGTGCGCAACAGAACCCTGAAAAGAGCGGTACCTCCAGCGGTACCACCAACGGTAGCTGGCTCCAGAGCAGGTTCCTTCGCAGCTTGAGTGCACGGAGCGGTACTATCGCTGACCCGACGGTACTACCGTTGAGCACAGCAGTACTGCCGCCGAGGTACCGCCAGACGTACCGCTGTGAGAAACAGAAGCCCAAAATGGGCGGTACCTCCAGCGGTAGCTGGCTCCATAGCGCTCAGACCTGCTCAGAAGCCTGTGCAGCGGTACTACCGCTGTCTGAAGTAGGATTCTGGGCAAAGCTTTTCGCAAGCTTTCTTCGATGGATGTCTTCAACTATAAATTCTGGGAAGTGCAAAGAAATCATTAGATCAATAATTGTGTTATCACTAACACCAAAACATCATCAAGGGAAGATGCGCTTTCAATCTCCCCCTTTTTGGTGTTAGATGACAACACAATTTTTCACAAAGCAAATGTTTGTAAAATTTAGACGGAGCTCCTCCTAGACATGTGCATTATTCATAAGATGCTTTTGAATACACAAATGCACATACTCTAGGATCAACACTCCCACTAGATTTTGCAAACCTTGCAAGCATAATAATATACAAAGAATAAAAGGCTTGCAACAAATATTAAGACAAGAGATAAGAAAACCACAAGCTAAACAAATAAGTTTCACATGTCTTACACCACATGGAGAGACAGTTCCACAAACTGAAAATAAAAGGTGTTCACAAGCATACGAGAATCAAATGAAAGAAGCGAGCTTGTGACACACAACCCTTGCGAAACCCCCGCACAACCTACTAGATATCTCTCCCCCTTTAGCATCGAGACACAAAAAGGAAGAGACCGATGCCAGCGTCCCAACGGTCACTCGAAACCAAACGGAGGCTGTTGGGAGGTGACTTCATCTTCTTCATAGTCAGCCCAAGTGATCAAGTTCCCTGCGCTGTCCTGATCTTGCCATGCTTCCCACGAGGTGATGTTCTTCTTAGAACGAGACTGCACTTGTTCTCCTTGAGCATGGCAGCGAGCAACTTCAGCTTGGCGGGCCTTCATCTTCTCCTCATAGGCATCATATTGGTGCCTCTCCACCTTCTTGGATACTTGGAATATCTTCTTCATAGCACACGCCATCCATTTGAAGGGTCCCATCTTAGGAGTAGACGAGGGACTGGCCTCATCAACCACTTACTTATCCTTGCGAGCCTTCTTCTTGTGTGCCTTGACTAAGAGCCTCTAGCTTTTGTGAGAAATCCACATTTCCGAATCACCAAGTCCTTCAACGGGGTTCTCCTCAAGCCACTTGCAAACAATGATCCTCATTATGAGAGGAGCAAAAGATATGTTCTTCTTCTTGTTGATCAAAAACCACATTTCATTCCAAATGTAGTCCATGACATCCAATTTTCTTCCCTTGACCTGCATTTCTTGGTGAGAAGCATCAAGTTCTTTAGATAGCCATGGATTTCATCGATGTTACCCACCTTTGGGTTGATGGTCTCACGGTAGATCCGGTGCATGATATCCCAAGTGGGAAACAGTCCTTTAGACTGCCCAACCTTCCATTTTTCAGCGCTCTCCGGGTCATACAGTGGCAAAAGCTGCTCCACCTCGATAGCTTCCACTCCGTGATAGTGCATACGAAAATGAGTCTCTTCAAAATCGTCAGGCTCAAACAGACCAAACTCCTCATAGCCCAACATAGCTGCAACTTCTGCCCACTTGACTTCAAGTTTCTTGTCCTTTGTCATCCATACCAACCAACGCTCCGTCTCATTTCCAAAGTGAACTGTGGCGAGAAACTGAGCCACTATCTTCTCATCAAAATCTTGCTCCAACTCCATCATAGGTAATAGGCCAACCTCCTCACAAATTGCGAGAGCTTCTCCAAAATAGTCACTTTTGGCTCTCATGTGCTCCATGTTGACGAAATGTTGCACCACATGGTTACTTCTCTAATTCTAGATAGGGAACTTTAAATCTAGCCACAAATTTCCATGAAATTTCCACACATGGTTCTAGATCCACAAAACCTACACTTCTACCTACTCAATCTACCACGAATCCACAAAAAGCAACCACTAATTTCATCTCCATCCATCAACTAGATGAGAGAGAGGGTTAGGGCATACCGGAACTCATGGCGGAGGATCGAGGAGGAGGAGAGGCGTAGGAGCCGTCCGGGATCGAGGAGCACGGGCTCCCTTGGCTGGAGAGGCGTCGTTTCCCGGCGGAGGAGAGGCCGGCGGCACCGGGGTGGTACCACGCTGCGAGGACATGTGAAGCACCCGCAACGGTAGTACCGCCAGGGTGACCGGTAGTACCGGCGCCTGGGGAAAAGGCAGAGTGGGCTCTAAAAAGAGCCACGACTCCGATTTAACCGCGATTCTGACCTTTCGCAACATCGAGAACATGAAATCAACACATTTTTAGAAAGAGAGGGATTTTAGGAAAGAGTTTCTTTGGATAGAACAGGTAACTGGAGAAGGAGAGTATGCCCAATTTGCAAGAATCAAACTTGAAAGACCAAACTTGAGCACTCTCCCAAAACTCAAAAAGGTCTAGAAACCCAAATAAGATCAACTCCTCAAAGGAGGAGGGCGGTGGCCGAGGCCACCATGTATGAGTGTATGTGACGTGACACCGCGAAGATATATCTTGGGTTCACTACCACTACTCGTCATTTAAGCTAACAATTCATAGAACGAATATTGAGAAGCAAATGAGTTCTTAATGTCGGCATAATGGGGGGAGGGATAGTCCAATGTATTAGGACCGCACTCCCCCTATGTCCATGCCTACACCTAAACCAAATATAGAGTCAAAATATACGTGTGTATGCAAGATAATCAAGTCAAGCTCCTTGAATCCACGATATTTAGCTCATTGCTCAAGAAAGTGAATCTTGCTTCATCAAGTGGCTTTGTGAATATATCGGCAAGTTGGTCTTTGGTGGGAATATAGCCTAGCTCAATATCTCCACGGGCAACATGATCTCGAATAAAATGATAACGAATCTCAATATGCTTGGTTCTTGAGTGTTGCACCGGGTTGTGGGCGATCTTGATAGCACTTTCATTGTCACACAAAAGAGGCACTTTGTCACAATTGACATCGTATTCCTTTAAAGTTTGCCTCATCCAAAACAATTGAGTGCAAGCGCTAGCGGCCGCCACATACTCGGCTTCGGCGGTGGAAAGAGATATATAATTTTGCTTCTTAGAAGATCAACTCACCAAGGACCTACCAAGGAATTGGCATGCCCCGGAAGTTGATTTCCTATCATCTTGATCACCGGCCCAATCCGAGTCCGTGTACCCACTAAGAGAGAAGGTTGAACCCTTTGGATATCATAAACCAAACTTTGGGGTATGAACCAAATATCGAATGATTCTTTTGACCGCCACCATGTGGATTTCTTTAGGAGCGGCTTGATACCGTGCACACACCCCTACACTCAACACAATATCGGGTCTAGATGCACAAAGATAAAGCAAAGAACCAATCATGGAGCGATATACCTTTTGATCGACATCTATACCCTTTGAGTTAAGTTGTAGATGACATTTGGTGTCCATTGGGATGCGCTTCTCGTTAGCATCTTACATATCAAATCTCTTGAGTATGTCTTGGATATATTTGGTTTGAGAGATGAAAGTCCCTTCTCTCAATTGTTTGATCTCAAAACTAAGAAAGAACTTCAACTCTTCCATCATGGACATCTCAAACCTATCGGTTATAAGCTTTGAAAATTCATCATTAAAAGCTTTGTTAGATGAGCCAAAGATAATATCATCCACATAAAGTTGGCATATAAAAAGCTTTCCTTTAACTCTCTTAGTAAAGAGAGTGGGATCGATTTTCCCAACCTCAAATCCACGGTCTACTAGAAGCTCTCTAAGGTGCTCATACCACGCACGTGGAACTTGTTTAAGTCCATAGAGCGCCTTATCGAACTTGTAGACATGGTTAGGGAACTTGGGATCCTCGAAACCCGGTGGTTGCTTAACATATACCACCTCCTTCAAAGGACCATGTCGGCCCAGTGGAAACCGGGGTACCATGGGCCGGCCTGCTACAGCCCTCAAACGCTCCGCAAGAAATTCTACTAAGAACCAGGCGAGGGTTTCTTTGCTCGGCTGGGCATCTCTGCTAAGGACCAGACGCTCGGCCTAAGGGGCCTCGAGAGGAACTTCTGCCTCAGGAAGGCCTCTCCTAGAAGACCGACAGGTCCTGGCACGTCTCCGCGCTACCCTCGCGAGGTTTTCCCTCGCAAGGGGTCAACTGCTACAAAGCTCGGCGAGGCTCCAGGCCCTCGCGGGGTTCCTTCAAGTGGAAGCAAGCTCCTGCACGCTGCAGAGCGCACATGGGCTCTGCGCCCGCCGCAGAGTGACGCGCGCCTGCGCGCGATGACGAAGACGCCGCAGTTGCCATTCTCGTGTATAAAGCAGTCAACAGAGCTGGAGGAGGCAAAGCGGACTCCAAGACTTGCCAATTTGGTGATAAAGCGGCCGGCCGCCGCTACGCTCCAACTGCGACGTCACCGTGGGGCACGCCCAAAGCTCTGCAGCGCCAGCCCACCGTCCTGGACGGTGGCTTTTTCTGCCAAGACGACGTGCTCTCTGCCATGGACCGCGTCCATGGACGCCCCCGACGCTGTGCGCTGTGCTCCAACTTGGCGGCATTGTGGTATCCCTTCCCGCCGGAGGTTTTCGGGGAAGAGGACCAAGCCAGTATATAAGGAGCCAGTGTACGACCTAGGAGGGGGATCCCGCATTCACCAACTCATTCAACACCAAGCAGCTACGTCTGAAGGAGAAGACGGAGCTCATTCCACCATAGTCCACCATAGCCACAACTGTGCCCTCGGCAAGCACCCTTGTACTGTGAACCTCTCCAAGCAGTGCAATACATCTTAGCAGGACGTAGGGCTTTTACACCTCACGGTGGGCCTGAACCTGGGTAGCGGCTCGTGTTCCATCTCTGTCGTGATGTTCCTCACCGAGCTCGACGAGCACCGTCGCCGAGGTTGTTGAGGATCTGTTTGACGTTGTGTTCAGCCCCTTACTCGTTTCCTGGCTTTGAGAGACACCCCTAGTTCCTGGGACTAGTCTCCGACATTTGGCGCGCCAGGTAGGGGGCTGAGGCGCGTCTTCAACTTCTTCAACCTCTCCGCGCCATGACTGACACGCGAGCTGCGCGCCTTGCGCGACGGACGTCCGGCAGGGCCAACACCGAGCCGCCGCCAACAACAACCCGCGTGGTCGCCCACGCGCCAACCGCGCTTCAGAGCGCAACGCCGAGCCGCGCGTCGAACATCCTGAGGATGACGGCGGCAACGGCAGCGGCAACGACGGCGGCATCGACGGCGAGGACGAGGGAGCTTCCTCCCTGCACCCATCCAGGCGCGAGAGCGCCTCCACGCTGGGCCGAGCGGCGCCCAGTCCAGCCACTGCGCTACTGATGGCGCAAGAGCTGCTGCGCTACCGTCCCACGCAGGCGGGCCACGACAACTGGCTCGGGCGTCTCGAGGAGCTCATCAACGCCGCCGCCGTTCCTGCCGCTACTACTGCAGCACCAGCGCCCTCTCGCTCGCTGGTGCGCCACTCCGGACGCGAGGGGAACATAGCGCACGGCGCTCCTCCTCCCCCTCCGCCTCCGCCACCTCCTCCAGCTGCAGCTCCGGCAGCAAACCACCGCGCCGCGTCGCACGCATCCTCGCCGCACGACTGCCAGATTGTGCAGCGGACTCCGGCGGATGCCGCGTGGAGATCGAGCGCCAGAGGGACCGCCACAACCGCGTCGTCCAGGAGATTGCCGCTGCAGGTCGCCAGAACCGCGGCGTACTCGCTGGTGGCGCTGTGACATACGCCACGGGCTGCACCGCCTTCACCCGCAACCTGCGCCGCGTCGTCTGGCCCGTGAAGTTCAAGCCAGACCTCCCTCCGCGCTACGACGGCAGGACCAACCCTCTGGAGTTCCTGCAGCTCTACACCGTCTCCATCCAGGCTGCGGGAGGCGACGACAAGGTGATGGCCAACTGGCTCTCCATGGCGCTCAAGGACTCCGCGCTCTCGTGGCTCATGAACCTCCCCGAGAACACCATCGACACGTGGGAGGACCTCTGCAAGGTCTTCGTCGCCAACTTCAAGGGCACCTACGAGCGCGCGCTCACCTACAACGACCTTCGCGCGGTGCGCCAGAAGCCTGACGAGACCCTCCGCAGATACATCCAGCGCTTCAGCCAGGTCCGCAACAAGATTCCGAACATCCCGGACTCGCACGTCATCTCCGCCTTCAGGGAGGGCGTCACGAACCACAGGATGCTCGAGAAGCTCGGCATCCACGACACCCTCTCCTCGTGGTGAAGCTCTTTGATCTGGCTGACAAGTGCGCCAAGGCTGAAGAGGGCCTCCTCTTCGTCAAGAAGGAAGGAGGATGACCCTCCTGAGGGGTCCAGGAGCAAGAAGAAGCCTGCGAGAAGCGCAAGACCACCGCCATCCTCGCGGCAGAGCCTGACGCAAAGCAGCCTCGCGAGGCCTCTCCGGCGGCTGAAGAGAAAAAGTGGACAATCGCCCGTTACTGCATCTACCACAACAGGCACAACCACGCAACTGAGACTGCTGGGAGCTCAAGCAGCTCAGCAAGGAGCGGAGAAGAACCAGGGCCGCGGCGGCCGCGGCGGAGGCCGTGGTGGCCGCGGAGGTGGACGCCACAACTTCCAGCAGAGGGCTCGGGGGAACAACGCTGGGCAAAACGGCAACCTCCCCGACGAGAACCCTGGGGGCTACCAGGCCCCTCAGGGGGCAATAGCCTGCATCCTCGGCGGGTCCCAGGCGCCCAAGTCCAACAACCACTTCAAGCAATTCTCTCGCGAGGTCAACGCAGCGCTTCCAGGGCTTGAGGCTTCCCAGCCCCTCAAGTGGTCGCAGTACACCATCGCCTTCGACTCCAAGGACCACCCCAAGTCGACCAAGGCTGTAGGCACCATCCCTCTGGTGTGCACTCCCATCATCAACAACATCGCCGTCGCCAAGACACTCATAGATGGGGGTGCGGGCTTGAACGTCATCTCTGTCGAGACCTTCGAGCAGCTTCAAGTGCCCTACGAGTGGCTATGCCCTCTAGGCCCTTCACGGGGGTGACAAGTGGCTCTACCACACCTCTGGGGCAGGTGAGGCTCGCGGTCACCTTCGGCACGCCGCAGAACTACCGCACCGAGCAGATCGACTTCGACGTCGCGCACATTGGCCTGCCCTACAACGCCATCCTCGGCTACCCCGCCCTCGCGAAGTTCATGGCCGTCACTCACCATGCGTACAACATCGTCAAGCTTCCAGGCAGCGGCGGCACCATCGCCATCCACGGTCAAGTCCAGGACGCAATGCGCTCTGTCGAGACCGCCTACAAGGCCGCTGCCGTGGCATTCCCCGCTGATGAGGACATGGAGCCCCTCGAGAGGCCCGCGAAGAAGAAGCAGCTGTTCTCACAGGAGCAGGCAGCCACGAAGAAGGTGTCATTGGACGCCAGCGGCTCGGGGGCTAGCGTCACCATAGGCGCTGGCTTGCCTCCCAAATAGGAAAGCGCGCTCGTCGCCTTCCTCAGGGCAAACTCTGACATGTTCGCATGGACACCGTCAGAGATGTCCGGAGTACCGAGGGAGGTGATCGAGCACCACTTAGCCGTGTGTCCAAACGCACGCCCCGTGAAGCAGAAAGCACGGCGCCAGGCGCCAGAGAAGCAAGAGTTCATCATCAAGGAAGTAGAGAAGTTGAAAGAAGCACACATAATCAGGGAAGTTCCACACCCCACATGGCTCTCCAACACGGTGGTCGTTCCCAAGCACACCGGGGGCGGCAGGCTCTGCATCGACTACACCGACCTCAACAAGGCCTGCCCCAAGGACCCGTACCCCATGCCTCGGATAGACCAGATCGTGGACTCCACCGCCGGCTGCGACCTCCTCTGTTTTCTGGATGCCTTCTCAGGCTACCACCAGATCAAGATGGCGAAGGAGGATGAGGAGAAGACAGCATTCTCACCCCTTGTGGTGTGTATTGCTACGTCTGCATGCCCTTTGGCTTGAAGAACGCCGGCGCCACCTTCCAGAGGCTCATGAGGAAGGCCTTGGGGGCTCAGATGGGAAGAAACGCAGAAGCCTACGTCGACGACATCGTGGTCAAGACTCGCGAAGAGCACACCCTCATGGAGGACCTCGAGGAGACCTTTGCCAGCCTGCGCAAAGTAAACATCAAGCTGAACCCCGCCAAGTGCGTCTTCGGGGTACCGTCAGGCAAACTCCTCGGGTTCCTAGTGTCTCACCGCGGCATAGAAGCGAATCCTGACAAGATCAAAGCCATAGAAGAGATGCAGCCACCTCGTCGCCTCAAGGACATGCAGCGCCTCGCGGGATGCATGGCCAGCCTCGGCCGTTTCATCTCCAAGTTCGGCGAGAGGGCGCTGCCATTTTTCAAGCTCATGAAGCGGTCTGGCACGTTCAAGTGGACGCCGGAGGCGGACAAGGCATTTGAAGACCTGAAGAAGTACTTGGCTAGCCCACCTGTCATGGTTGCCCCAAGGCCTGGCGAGCATCTGAAGCTGTACCTATCAGCCACTCCACAAACAGTGAGCGCAGCCTTGGTGGCAGAAAGGGAAGAGCCAGTCCTCGCCAAGAAGGACACTGCCACGCCAAGCCCAGATCCCCCCGACAAGGAAGCACCCTCTTCAGGCCCTGAGCCCCATGCCGAGCCCGCGCAACCAGAAGGCACCCTCGTCGAGGGTCCACCTCAAGAGAGGCTCGACAAGGCTCCCGAGGAGCCCAGTGCTGCGTCACCATCGACAACCCTCGTCGAGCATCCCGTCTACTTCGTCAGCACTGTGCTGCGAGATGCTCGCGAGCGGTACACTATGCAGCAGAAGCTCCTCCTCGCGCTCCTCATCGCTTCCAGGAAGCTGCGCCACTACTTCCAGGGCCACCCCATCACGGTGGTCACATCATTCCCTCTGGAGCAATCCTGCGCAACCCAAACGCCACTGATCGCGTCGCAGGGTGGAACATTGAGCTGCAACCTTTTGGCCTGCGCTTCGACACCACCAGGGTCATCAAGGGAGGGCATTGGCTGACTTCGTCGCCGAGTGGACAGACCCAGCAAGAAGAGCCTCATGAGGCAGAAACCACGCCAGCTGGAGACACAGTGCCAAGCCACTGGACCATGCACTTCGACGGAGCATTCGCATGCCAGAACGCTGGGGCTGGCGTCGTCCTGACCTCACCCAAGGGCGACAAGCTCTACTACGCCGTCCAGCTGTGCTTCACGACAGACAAGGTCTCCAACAACATCGCCGAGTACGAGGGCCTCCTCGCCGGGCTCAGAGCCGCAATCGCCCTCGGCATCAAGCGCTTACTCATCAAGGGCGACTCCCAGCTCCTCGTCAACTTCTCCAACAAGAGCTATACACCTAAGGACGGCCACATGGCCGCTTACCTCGAGGAGGTCCGCAAGCTCGAGAAACACTTCAAGGGGATGGAGCTCAGGCACATCCCACGAAGGGAGAACCAGGAGGCCGACGACATCGCCAGGCGAGCATCACGCAGAGAAGCCCAGCAGGCGGGCGTGTTCGAGGAGAGACTCACCAGGGCATCGGTGAAACAGCCAAAAGAAGCGGTCGAATGAACACGGACGAAGAGCTCCCACCACCACCAACATCTGGAGCGCCGAGCTGCGGTCCACCCACAGGGGAACGCCTGCTGCTGGCCATGACGCATCAAGAGACGGGCTGGATCGATGAGCTCAAGGAGTACCTCAGGGACGGAGTCCTCCCTGAAGAGGATGCAGAAGCAGAGAGAGTTGCTCGCCAGGCCAAGTCATACTGCCTTCACGAGGGAGACCTGTACCGCAAGCGTCCAAATGGAGTTGCACTAAAATGCGTCCCCCCTGAAGAAGGCCGCCAGCTGATCAAGGACATACACAGTGGAGAATGTGGCCACCACTCGTCATCACGCACCCTTGCAGGGAAAGTCTTCAGGAGTGGGTTCTATTGGCCCTCAGTGCTTCAAGATGCAACCACCGTTGTCCAGGCTTGCGAGGCATGCCATTCCACGCCAAGCAAGTCCACCAGCCTGCACTGGGGCTCCAGACCATCCCCTCTCCTGGCCCTTTGCGGTCTGGGGGCTGGACATCCTGGGACCTTTCCCACGCTCCAGCGGGGGCTACCGCTACCTCTACGTCGCCATCGACAAGTTCACCAAATGGGCGGAGGTTGAAGCGGTGCGCACCATCCCGGCGAGATCAGCGGTGAAATTCATCAGAGGCCTGGCCTGTCGCTTCGGCGTGCCAAATCGCATCATCACCGACAACGGCTCACAGTTCACCAGCGGCATCTTCAGGGCCTACTGCGAGAGTCTTGGCACACGGCTCTGCTTCGCCTCGGTGGCTCATCCACGAAGCAACGGGCAGGCTGAGCGAGCGAACGCAGAAGTGCTCAAAGGCCTCAAGACAAGAAGCTTCAATCGCCTCAAGGCCCACGGCAAGAATTGGATCGAAGAGCTCCCCTCCGTGCTCTGGTCCATCCGCACCACCGCCACGAAGCCCACTGGAGAAACGCCGTTCGCTCTCGTCTATGGCGCTGAAGCAGTCCTCCCCACCGAGATCAAGCATGGGTCCCCACGGATCCTTGCTTTCAACGAGGACAACCAAGAGGAGCTCCACAACGACGACTTGCTGCTGCTCGATGGACTACGTCGCCGTGCCGCCCTCCGAGCGGCAAAGTACCAGCAAGACCTGCGCCGCTACCACAGCCGCCACATACGGCCGCGCACCCTCGAGACAGGCGATCTCGTCCTCAGGAGGATCCTCTCCAGAGAGGGCCTCCACAAGCTCTCACCCATGTGGGAAGGCCCCTACAGGGTCGCGCACATCGCCAGGCCTGGCGCGGTACGGCTCGAGACGGAAGACGGCGATCCGATCAAAAATCCATGGAACATCGAGCACCTACGCAAGTTCTACCCGTGATCACGTCGCGGCAGGCATTTTTTGTCTCAAGAGGGAAGCACGCGTCTTCACCTCCCAGCTTCACCAAGCTTTCCCTTCACGAGGGCCATCTCCACTGAGAGCTCCTACAACGCGTCGCCACGGGCCGCGGGAAGCCTCAGCCACTCCATGTGGAACCCCATGCCCAGACATGGCGGACTTTGTCTTGGCCTCGCCAAGTGTAATGAACAATTTCAGGTCATCATGAACCTATTGCGCTTCGGCGCCGTTATGTAATATTGCTTGGTGAGTTTGTTTTCTTACATTTCATTCGCGCTCACATTTTTCCCCATGCGCACCTCGCGAGCGGGGGCTGAGCACGGTGCCTGTGTCTCGGGAGCATCCCAGCAGCATCGTAAAATCCAAAGGATCCGAGCTCTAACTCGTGGCTCTCCGCCCACGACCGTTATCTCACCAAAGAGCTCTGACTCGTGGGTTAGCTCCCATGCACGTCACCTCACCAAGGACCTTGGTGCTTATTCTCCTCGTGAGATACCCATGAGGAAATCTATGAGCGCGCATGAGTTGTACAACTATGCATTGCTTGTGGGTTCGCCTCTCTCTCCAACGCAGGGAACAAGACGCCTTGCAGGGAGCTCCAAACCAGCCTCAGGCAGCCTCGAGAGGAAAACACCTCACCAGGAACACAACACCCTCTACGAGCAGGCGTCTCGCCAGAGCTAAGTCCAGAACTTACGCCTCATGAGCTCTTTTTCCCTCTCGCTGGTTTTGTCGCCCCTCGAGCCTCTCTTTTCTCTCTTACGCCTCATGGGCTGCTTGCACGTCAAAGGGGAGCTCCCGAGCATCGCGCCTCGAGGGCTCTTACCTCTCTAAGCCTTACGCACCCCCGGCCTTGTCGAGCCCTGACTCCGGCATACCGAAGCGGCGGTGCTATTTGCGCTAAGAGCAGGGTCCTAACGACGTAGAGCGAAAAAGACATGAGGGAACAGATAAAAGGCCTCCCGAGGGGCACTCACACTTGCACAAAATAAAAGTGTCTTTACAAACCAACAAAATAAAGCAACAAGTCTTAAGATAACTGGTGCCCTTGGCACATCTCTCCACAGGGGCAACCTAAGCAGCGGGGTTGTCGTCGTCGCCGTCGACAGCCTCATCATCCACCTCCTCAGCGCCTGCCTCGTCGTCGCTCTCCTCGACCTCGACCCTCTTGAAGCGTTGAATACTTCTCCACGTCGTCCCACACCGAGGCGTCCAGCTTCGAGGCAAGTTCCTTCTCCAGAGGCTCCATCACAGACGCGAAGTCGAAGCCGGGGTGGAGGTGTGCAAGGTTGGCGAAGACTTGGCCGACCGCGACGCCAAGGAGCTCGCGGCTCTCGGTGTCGACCAGGTCGTCGAGGTTCGTCACGACCTCTTCAAGCTTGGTGAGAAGCTGCTCGAAGAAGCCGAGGTAGGTGGCGACGTCGGAGTTCCCCTCGACAGAAGCCTGGGGGCTTCGGTCCCCAGGCGGCCCGCAACGGCCGCGCACGCCTCACCAAGGAAGCAAACATGCGCTCCCGCTGGCGCGACAAGACCTGCGCAGCCAGAGCGCTCTGCCGAGCTTCCTCGACGAGCTCCACAACAGGCCCCACCTGCTGCTGCATCTCATTCATGTCCTGCGTCAAGGAGGCAAGGTCCTGCTCCGCGTGCTTCCGAGCCTCCACAGCGTCTGAAGGCGGGAGTCAAATCGCTTCTTCTGAGCCTCAAGCTCCCTGATGCGAGCCTCAAGCTCGTTGCGTCTCTTCGTGAAGCGTTCCTCCTGCTTCTTGGCCTTCTCCGCGAACTCCTTCCTGCAGTTGTCGCGGAAGAGCTTCTCCTTGGTCGCGGACTCCTCCGCCATCTGCTCCTCCTTCTTGCGGAGGTTCTCGTTGGTCAGCGCGAGGCGCTTCTGGTAGAACGCCTCGTCTTGAGTAACCTTGCTCTCGCGAGACTCCAGGTGCTCCCGCTGCGCAGATTGATCCTTCTCGATCTGTTCAACCTGTTCCTCGCGCTTGCGTAGCTCGGTCTCGCGGGCATCAAGTTCTGCTCCGCGCTGCACCATCTGGTTTTCGCGGACGCGCAGGTCCTCGCGGAGCTTCTCCAGGCCTTGCCGCACGGTCTCCGACTCGGCGATGATCCCCGCCTCGCGGTCCAGAAGCTCTTGTGCTTGGTGGAGACCGCCGCCTCGCGCGCCGCCAGCTCCTGATGCTTGGCCTCGGTCTCCGCCTCGAGAGCCTCGCGCCTAGCACTCAGGTCCGCAAGGGTCTCCTCGACCTCGCGGACCACGCTGATGCGGATCTCTTCAGCAGAGCGCAGCGCGCCTCGCGTTGCGCCTGGGCTGCCTCGTCCTTCGGCGGCAGCGCTCCACGGTCTCCTGGAGGCAAGCCCAGCCCCGCGCAAGCTCGGCGTCCTCCTCCGCCCTGGCGCGGTCTTCCTCAGCGAGCTGGGCCTCGAGCCCATCGAGCACCTCCCTCGCCGAGCGAAGGACAGCCTCTCGGCGAGCTGCGACTGGGCGCTGACCCGCAAGGCTAGGGCCCATGATTCTCCAGAGGGCCTGGAAGCGCCAGCGCCTGCCGAGGACCCGGGGCATCGCGCCTTGGGCTCTGAGTGTCCTCGAGGCGCGCCTGGGGGCTCTGGTGGGAGCCTCCCCCTTCTTCCATGCTAGGGGCCTTCTGGGGGCTCTGGCGAGAGCCCCCCTCGCCTTCGCGCTGGGAGCCTTCTGGGGGCTCGAGGCGCCCCACCATCAGCCCACCATCTTTCTGCCCCTGGGGAGCACTCTCCTCTTCCCCAGGAGCAGGGTTGGCCTTCTCTGCTGAGGCCGCCCCGCGGCAGCCTCAGTGCCCACCGTAGGCCCTCCAAGGCCGGCTCGGTGGAGGCGACGGCACAGTGGTCTCCTCCATTTCGACGTCAGCGTGCGCCTCTGCAGACGCAGCTGTCTCCGCCGCGCCCTCCTTCGCCGGCGGCGTGGTCCTTGCCGCATCCTTCTCCGGCGTCTTCTCTTGCCGCACAGGAGAGGCGTCAGGCCGCGCAGGTGACGGCATCGTCACCTCTGCCTCCTCCTCCTCCTCGCGGCGCTCCTCTGCCTCAGGAGGCGGCGCCGCAGCCTCGGGAGAGAAGCGGTGGCCTCGGGGCACCTCTTCAGCCGTAGGCGCGCAGACGCCGCGCAGAGCTGGAGATCTCTCCAAGTCTCCGGAGCCTCCGCCTCTTTGGCTCCTCAGGGCGCCTGGAGAGGAAAAGACTCAAAAACCCCTCGAGAGCCTACACAAGAACATCAAACAGGAAAGGGAGTACAAAAACTTACGCCGCGGTGTCGACCCACTTCCTCTTCTTCCGCCGCGCGGGCGGAGCACTGGGCTCCGCGCTCGTCCGTGCCTCTGTTTCCTCCCGGGCTCCGGCGTTCCTGTCGTGGATCGCCTTGGAGCGGGGCTCGCAGTGGCCCGACGAAGCATCGTCATCGTCGCTCTCCTCCTTCCCTCGACACGCTGCGAGGGAGCGACCACGAACTGGTCGCCGCTGCCTGAGGAGATCTCGTGGATCTCAACTTCAGGCGCGCACTCTTCGAGGCGCTCGAGTTCTCCGCCGAAGAAGCGGCGCCTCCCGAGGCGCCGGTGCGCCTGCGTCAGACTCCGCGGGCGTCTCCGTCGTCTCCTCGTCGCCCTCAGCTGGCGCCCCCTGCGCCGCTGACTCCGGGTCCTCGCGAGGCCCAACGTGCCCCTCAGGCACCAGGCCCCACTGGTCGAACTTCGGCATCGTCTGCACGTGCGAGACGCGACGCCCAAGATCGATCCGTGGAGCGGAACGGTCTGGTCGGTAGGCGGGGGATGTCTGGAGACGTGAAGAGGGTCTCCATGATGGTGTGCACCTCCTCCTGCGTGAAGAGGGTAGCGCTCAGGCGCATCTTGTCCCTCTGGTTGGAGTACAGCCACATCGCGTCCGCATGCCTCTGGAGCGGAGCAATGCGACGCCTCACGAAGTCCTTGGCCACCATCTGCCCGGTGAGGCCTGCCTCGCGAGGTCCCTCAAGCGCCTCACCACGGGGCCAAGTGTTGCGCCCTTGAGCGCTTGGAAGACCAGCTCGCCCTCTTCGTCGGGGCGCTTCAGGCAGCTCGAAGAAGGCGCTCTGGCTCCCGAACTTCATGAGGAACCAGCGCTTGCGGAAGTCCTCCACCTTCTTCGTCACGCTGGTCACAATGTTCTCGCCGTTCCGCGCGATGGGGATGTAGACGCCCTTCATGCCATCGGTGATGCGGAAGGACACACACCCCGACCGCTCCTTGTTCGCCGTGAACCGGAGTGCGTAGAAGCTGCGGAAGAGGTCCACGAGGGCGGGATGCCGATGTACGCCTCGCAGAGATAGGCGAAGATGGCGGGACGAGGATGGAGTTGGGGTGGAGATGAAGAACCTGGATCTGGTAGCGCTCCAGAACCGCCAGGAAGAAGTCGGAGAAGGGAGGCATGAGCCCGGCGAAAAGGGTGTGCATGAAGATGGGGTAGAAGCTGCCGAATGAGTTGCCCGCCGTCTTGAGCACCGTAGCGTCGTGCTCGTTGGTCTTCGAGGCCGCCATATGACGCACCTTGTCCAGCTGCGCCTCCTTCTCGAAGCGGAAGCCGGTCAGAGCCAGCTCGAAGTCACCGTCCCTCTGCATCGCAGCAGGCTCGCCGCCCTGCGCCACTGCCTTGCCCTTCGTGGCCGCGGTGGCCTTCTTGGGCGCCATTGCAGCGATGTCGCGAAGGAGGAGTTTGGGGATTGAGCGCTGGGAAGAATGAGATGAAAGGGAAATGAGTGGAGTAATGGCCGCCTGCGCAGAGCTCTCCACTTTTTATCGGCTCATCGAGCCGTTACCAGGTCGTGGCGGGACCCACCACTGCGCCCGTTACTTCAGAGGAGATCGTGGGATCGTGTCCGGCCGCAACGCTCCACGTGGCTCGGGCTTCGCAGGCTTCTTTGGGCCCATGACGATTCGCCTCTGCCTGAGGAACTCCAGCGTGCCCATCGCGGGCCCGGGGCTACTTGTAACAGCCCCAAAATTTGAGTACCAAATTTTCACTTTTGTGTCCTCTTTTGCATCATGGCATGCATGCATCATTGCATCCATTTAAATTGCTAAGCCACACACAATTTATTCTTAGCAATGTTGAAAACCAATAATGCAAAAACTTGTCCCAACAAATTTCACAACAAGGAAGACAATCAAACTTGCAAACAAAATTACGTCGACATCTTATATTTGTCGAGGAAGTCCCAAGGGCTCCAATCGTTATTTTGGCTTGCTTCAAAATCCTAAAAGAATATTATTTTGGAAATTCTCAAAATTGCCTACAAGCACTTCTTATTTTATTCCCCAAGCAAATGGTCTCCAAATGCTCTGATTTTCTTATGGGTGTTGGCCCAAGGTGCAAGGAGGCTCCCCAAAAATTAGCATAATTTTTGGAATTGTTCAAGTTGCCCACTTAATTCAAAAACCATACTGTAATTTGTATCCAGTACTGAAGAAGGACCCATCTGTGATACTTGTAAATCTCCCAGGGGGCCAAGTGCAAAGTCGCTGTCTCTCTCCTCTCCCCTGTATCGACGCGCAGCGTCGCGCTGCCGCCGGACCATCTCGCCGAGCTCGTCGCCCCTGGGCCCTCTCCTCTCTGCCACCACTGCAAGGGGAGCGAGCACACGCTGCCCACCTGCCCCACTCCCATCTCCCCGCCTGCCGGCTCCCGTTTTCTTCCCCCTCTGCGCTCCCACCGAGCCGCCATGGCCGCCGCACCGCGCCGTCGCCTCTCCTCCGATTGAGGCCCTCCCGGACAAATCCCCGACCACCGGCGGCTCCGCCGTGGTCCGCTCCACCTCCACGCCCGAGGAATCGCGCGGGGAGGCACGGGATAGACGCCGACGTCCGTGACCCCGCCGCCACTGCCCGAGCTCCGCCACGCTCGACCTCGTCGCCGTCGGCCTCCCTCCGGCCACCCCGACCTCTCCACTGCTCGCGTGGTGAGCTGCTGGCCCGTGCTGGCTTTTCCCCTCTCCCCTCCCGCACTGGTTCGCCGTGATTTCGCCGTGCTCCACGCCGCGGTCGTCGACGCCGTAGTCATCGCACCGCGTGGACGAACCGGTGAGGATTCCGGATTTTTCCGGGTTCTATACCGGTTTAACAAAATGCTACTGGACCGGTGGTTTTCAGTCCGGTCTATACCCGGATTTGGACCGGAAATAATTCCGGACTGATTTCTCTGCCGGTACAAAACTCGGAAAATTCCGGGCTGACATCCGAAATTCCATATTGATTGTGAAAGTTCAGTTTTCTTTTCACCTTGTATCCCTAATCCACATATATTACATATTGTTGTTGTTAAATCATCAAAAGATCATATAAAAAGGAAAAAAGTATAAAAATCATAATTTCTCCTCGGTGTATCCGAAAAATGCGTGTGACACACCAAAATACCCCGGAAATTGTGATTAAAACCTTAGAATAGATATTACGCATATTTGATCCCAAATAAATTACGATGCCTCTAGTAATTTTTTATAACCATAAGTTTGAAGGAGGAAATTATTAAAATTAATAACTTTTTACCGGGACCTCCGAAAAATGTGTTCCTTATATCAAAATGTTCAGAAAAACATAAGTGATCCAAAATCTTCATCATCATGCATAATGGTTCACAATCACAATAATGTGCTCTAGTAGTAATTATAATCACTAAGTTTAAATATGGGGTTTATTCCAAATAATGTAATAATTATAACGGGGACCCTATTTAACTTGTTGTTCATGTTTAAAGCTTCTAGGGTGCATTTAAAATGTCATATCATCATCCTTGTATGCATTGCACAACTGCCATGTGTTGATTGTCTTTCCGGTGTTGTTTGTGCATCGGTAGATCAAGGAGGTGAAGTGCCACCCCCGTCTTGTGACGATCCGTACTACCAGCACTCTGAACAAGGCAAGCGTAATCCCCCCTCTGAGCATATCTTATCCTATTTTCCGCAAATATTTTCTCCACTATAATATTGCATGCGGTTCTAAATGTCTTTTGCCTGGATTAGAGTATCCTACTAGTTGCATTAGAATCCTGTTGCCAATACCTGTTTTAACTTCCTATTACCATAGGTTTGTGTTGTTGGCCATGGAATACTTACTATGCTATGCAAGTGCTTAGCCATGCTTAGTGAAATGCCTAGTTGTACTAGGGATGGTGAATGCTGGAAACAGGTGTTAACTTGTGACAGTGATGTTGATGGTGGAGAATTGTGGAGATGGATAATAAAATGCTAAGAAGGTGGGGATGAGAGGCCACATGGAATGTGGTGGGTTGTCTCGTTCTTGCCGCCTAGGTGCGAGTTCTGTACCTCCTGAACCAAGACTGAGCGTGCAACCATGCGTGAGGCCTATGCAATTGCAGGAACCCTCATAGACTAAATAACTCGAGCGGGGCTAGCCAGGGTCCTCTAGTTTGGCTTTCCATTTGCGCGTGCGTGATGGTGTTGAACTGAGATGAGGATGGTGGTGTTAGGAAAATAAGTGGCCGTGGGGCGGGGTGTTGTGATCCTGGCAGCCCTACTGCCACTGATGATCCTGGAAAGTCCTTAACGAGGGAGAAGTCGACACCGTTCCCACCCAGCCGGCTTTCCAAGGAAGAGAGCTAATGCGCAGGTAATGGGCCGGGCGGTACGCGTGGCAAACATTTGTACACCCCTGCAGGGTTAAATCTTTTCGAAAAGCCGTGTCCACGGTTACGGACGACTTGGGAATGGACGATGATCATAGAATAACTTTAACGGAATGATTAAAAACTGGGTACTAGAGGTACCAATTCCACGAATGTAAGGTTGACTTCCTCGAGGGTGATTCGGGGAGGTGCCTTTGATGAACAGGTACAATGGTGATGTTGGTGATGTTTGAGAAAGGTGATCTCAAAGAAAAGAGTTACTTCTTACCCCTCTTTGAAAATGTTCTAATAGTCGATGCCTTTGAGTTATGTTTTTCATAAATAAAATCAGCTTTATGCAAAAGAGCCATAAAACCTTGACAGCTAATCATCGAGCATATATTAGCTCTTAATCTTGCGAGTTCGTCGAACTCAACGTCTTTGCTTTTGTTTCAGAGGAGGACTTCACCGACTCGAAGGTGGGTTCTTTGTGGACGTCGACGAGTAGTCTGGGGTTCCCAGGTGGCAGCTTGGGACATCTGGAACAGCTGGCGTTGTGATGTTTATCTGTAGGCCTCTTAGGCCATATGTTGGTTCTTGTTGTTTAGAACAACACACTTCGCTTCCGCATGTTGTAATGTTGGGTCTGTGACCTCTGTTGTCATTTGCTATCTTTCTCTGTATAAGAGTTGAACTATATGATTTTGTGTCGTAGAGTCTGTGATGTGCCAGTTGTTCCACAAGTCTTGATCTTACTATTATGCTTTGATAGTTGTGCCTGTGTTAAGGCATCAATCGGGGTGTTGCGTTGTCTGGAGTGAGGTGTACCCAGCAACGCCTGCCAAAGGTTTTGGCCGGGGATTGGTAAACCCGTAACCTCCGGTTGTATCGCTTAACCGGTGACACACAGCATCACTGTATAGCAGTCGGGTCGGGGCGCCACAAGTTGGTATCAGAGCAGTACTGCCTGTAGGAAACCCTTCTACTGGTCGATGTTGAGTCTAGTGTTTGTGAAAATATTTTAACCTAAAAATGAGTTGTGAAAACCATCTTAGGATTCTTTTTACTCCTTATCTGGTTACCCTCTAATCTCGGAGCAATCTTATCTCGATTTGAGTTTAAAAGTTTTGCTTCTCACCTGTTACTTCAAAATTAGGAGAAACGTGGGTGGGTTCGACCTTGAGTGTTATGTGTCACGTTGCTCCCGCTGCGTTGCAATCCCAAATCAACTCAGAAGTTCCTACCGAGTCGAGTCATTTGATCCTTTCTTTGGGTGTTAACCCACGGACTTGAACATAAGGTCCCGGATTGTGCCAACTAGAGTGTGTTAAGTTGTGATTTCTTAACTCTCACTAGTAGCACATGATGCTGATCTTCGACCCAAGTTCTATCTTGTTGTTTTCCTTCTCGCAAAGTATTATCGTCCCTAGTCTGTGTACTTGTGAAGACGCTAGTGCTATTGTTCGACCATTCGGAGAAAGATACTAACCGTGTCATTGTCAAATCTCCAGAATGGCTCGAGGAGGCGTGGAGGCCGTGGTGGTCGCGGTAACCACAATGATGATGAGGATGATCTGCCGCCACCACCCACAATGGCTCAAGTCTTGATGGCCATTGAGGAGAACCGAGGGCGCAATGAGCGTTTGCTTGAGCAGTTGGTGCAGCAAATGCACGGAGGAACGAGTGCAACACTCTCACTGAGTTCCTGCGTTCCAGCCACCCACCTTTGCTGATGCTAAGGAGCCACTGGAAGCTGATGATTGGCTTCGTGCTTTGGAGCGCAAGTTCTCCGCGCTGCATGTCCCATTGGCTGAACAAGTCAACTTTGCCACCTACCTCTTGGTTGGTGCTGCTGGCTGTTGGTGGGAGAGCCATGTGGCTTTGTTTCCAGCCAACCATGTCTTCACCTGGGAGATTCCGCACTGCCTTCCGAGCGGAGTACATTCCCCAGCCAATCATGGACTTGAAGAGGAGGGAGTTCCTGGATCTGCAACAGGGACGGATGGACCTCCGCACTTATGGTCGTGAGTTCAACCATCTTTCTCGTTACGCCCCAAGGGACGTGACCAATGATGCTGACAAGCAAGAGCTGTTCCGCAAGGGTCTGAATCCGCAGCTCCGCTATGAGCTTTTGCCCTTCAGGTTCCAGACCTATCAGGAGCTGTTCAACCAGGCTTTCACTCTTGAGCAAGGAAGAAAGGAATTGGAAGCTTCCAAGAGGCCCGCATATGGGGACCACCAGAGTTCCTCGGTTCTGAGAGCAAGAAGCGCAGGGTGTTTGTCCCTACAGCGCCGTACCTCGTGCTCCCTTCATGCCGAGGGCAGCAGGATATAGGCCACCTCCTCCGCGCCCACTACTTCGACACTTGGGATAGGCGGGAGTGGGTACCGTCCTATGCTACCTGCTCCACCTGGACTCACTTGCTACACCTGTGGCCAGGCTGGTCACTACTCCAGGGAGTGCCCCCAGAAGGCACCTCTCGCGATAACTCCTGCACGAGCCCCTGCCACTCCAACTGGCAAGGCTGGACCTTTGGTGCGTGGTCGCCTGAACCACGTCTCTGCTGAAGAAGCTGAAGAGGATCCTGGCGTCCTTATGGGTGAGCTTCGAATCAACAACCATCTTGCTACCGTTTTGTTTGATTCTGGAGCATCGCATTCATTCATCTCTATTGCGTTTGCAAAAGATCACCAAATACCGTTTGAGAAGATGAGCAGTCCCTTGATGATCTCTACCCCTGGCTCCAAATGGCAAACCGATGGCGTTACTCCTGAGGTCCAGATTATCATAGCATCCCTGTCCTTCCCTTTCCCGTTGATAGCCTTGAGGTCGAAGGGCCTTGATGCCATACTGGGCATGGACTGGTTAGCAAGATACCATGCTAATCTCGACTGTGCTGCTAAGTCCATCACCGTGACCCACCCTTCCGGTTACGATGTGCAGTTTTGGGCTACATATTCAGGACCTCCATCATCAGACAATCCCCTCTCCCCGGAGATCGCCCTATGTTTCATGGAAGGCTTGTCCCCTCCTGAAATCCAGGACATACACGTGGTGTGTGACTTCCCGATGTGTTCCCAGAAGAATTGCCTGGCATGCCACCTGATCGAAGTGTGGAGTTTGTCATAGACTTGCTTCCCGGTACTGCTCCAATTTCCAAGAAGCCCTACCGTATGCCGGTGGAAGAGTTGGCTCTGTTGAAAGAGCAAATTGATCAGCTGTTAGCTAAGGAGTTCATCCAGCCTAGCAGTTCACCTTGGGGTTGTCCGGTACTCTTTGTCAAGAAGAGGGATTCTACCGTGCCTCGCTTGTCTCTGATTATCGACCGTTGAATGCGGTGACAATCAAGAACAAGTATCCTATCCCCGCATCAATGATCTGTTGGATCAGTTAGCTGGTGCAAGAGTATTCTCCAAGATGGATCTGAGGTCAGGGTACCATCAAATAAAGATCAGAAAGGAGGATATCCCAAAGACGGCATTTGTTACCGCTATGGCTCATATGAGTATACCGTCATGTCCTTTGGTCTCACAAATGCTCCAGCTACTTTCATGAGGCTCATGAATTCCATTTTCATGGATTATCTTGATAAGTTTGTCGTCATTTACATCGATGACATCCTCATCTATTCTAAAACCGACGAAGAGCATGATGAACACCTTCGGTTGGTTCTGACACGGCTTCGTGAACACCGTCTCTATGCCAAGTTCTCCAAGTGTGAGTTTTGGTTGGATAAACTTGTCTTCCTTGGACATGTAATTCTGCCAATGGTGTGGAAGTCATCCCCGACAAAATTCAAGCTATTCTAGACTGGAAAACTCCAATGTCAGTCAAGGACATTCGTAGCTTTCTCGGATTGGCGGGTTACTATCGCCGATTCATCGAAGCTTTCTCCAAAATAGCCAAGGCATTGACTGACCTTCTCAAGAAGGATAAAAGTTCGTATGGTGCCGAAGCTGAAGAGAGCTTCAACCCTGAAAGCCAAGGCTTTCGTCCGGACACAAGCAAGGATTTCGTCGTCTTCTGTGACGCCTCTCTACAAGGTTTGGGTGTGTGCTGATGCAAGATGGCCATGTTGTGGCTTATGCTTCTCGCCAACTTAAGCCGCATGAGCTCAATTACCCTACTCATGATCTAGAGCTTGCCGCGGTGGTCTATGCTTTGAAGCAATGGAGACCATACCTGTTTGGTAACCGTTGTGAGATCTTTTCGGATCACAAGAGTCTCAAGTACCTCTTCACCCAGCCGGATTTAAATCTCAGGCAAAGGCGTTGGTTGGAGTTAATCACGGACTACAATGTGAGTCTGAACTATCAACCCGGCAAAGCAAACGTCGTGGCTGACGCGCTAAGTCGGAAGTCCTATTGCAACAATCTGATGATTGAACAAGCCCAACCTTCCCTTCATGAAGAATTCTCCCGTTTGAACTTGGAAATGGTTCCCTCCGGCTATCTAGCAAATCTGGAGATCAAATCTACTCTTGTAGACCAGATAAGGATGCTCAAACGTGACAAAGGTATTCTCAAAATCAAGGAAAACATTGCTAGTGGCAAGGCCAAGTGCTTTTCTGTCAATGATTCTGGAGTTGTTTATTTTGGTGACCGCTTGGTGGTGCCAAAGAAACAAAAATTGAGGGAGTTGATCCTCCAAGAAGCTCATGAATCTCCTCTCTCTATTCATCCCGGTAGTACCAAAATGTACCAAGACCTTCGACCACAATTCTGGTGGACCCGTATGAAACGGGAAATCGCCAAGTTTGTTGCTGAATGCGACACCTGTCGTCGGGTAAAAGCTGAACATCAAAGACCTCCTGGCACTCTCCGCCCTATTGCTGTCCCGGAGTGGAAATGGGATGAAATTGGTATGGACTTCATCACCGGTTTTCCAGATCCCCAAGGGCAACAATGCAATTTGGGTAATCATTGATCGTCTCTCCAAGGTTGCACACTTCCTACCCGTCCGTGACGAGATACGGGCGAGTCAACTTGCCGAGTTGTATTTGGCTCGTATTGTTCCATTGCACGGGGTCCCTTTGAGGATCATATCGGACCGTGGAAGTATCTTCGTCTCCAAGTTCTGGCACAGTTTCCAAACTGCTATGGGGTCCCGTCTCAACTTCAGTACCGCTTACCACCCCCAGACTGATGGTCAGACTGAAAGAGTGAATCAAGTTTTGGAAGACATGCTTCGGGCATGTGTCATCTCTTTTGGCCAAGGTTGGGAAAAGTATCTCCCTTTCGCGGAGTTCTCCTACAACAATAGCTATCAAGCTAGTCTGGGCATGGCTCCCTTCGAGGCTCTATATGGAAGAAAATGCCGTACTCCTCTAAATTGGTCCGAGACCGGAGAGAGAGCACTCTTTGGTCCAGATGTGATCAATGAAGCTGAGGAGAAGGTGAGAATCATAAGAGAGAATCTAAAAATTGCTCAGTCAAGGCAGAAGAGCTACTATGACAAGCACCATCAGGAGATTCACTATGAAATTGGTGATAAGGCTTATCTCCGTGTTTCTCCCCTCCGTGGCGTTCGCCGCTTCGGAATAAAAGGGAAATTGGCCCCTGCTATGTCGGCCCTTTCACCGTTCTGGAAAAGCGAGGAGATCTTTCTTATAAGTTGGAGTTGCCGGTCAAATTCCAGATGTGCATGATGTGTTCCATGTCTCCCAACTCCGCCGGTGCTTCAAGGATCCTATCCATGGAGTCAATCATGAAGAGCTAGACCTCCAGGAGGATCTCACTTATCGCGAGCATCCTATCCGTGTCCTGGATGAAGCTGAAAGAAAGACCCGGAACAAGACTACCAAGTTCCTCAAAGTTCAATGGTCTCATCATTCCGAGGAAGAAGCAACTTGGGAACGAGAGTCTAGTCTACGTGAGGAGTATCCCAACTTTTTTCCGCAAACTTAGAATCTCGGGACGAGATTCCTGTAAGGAGGGTAGAATTGTAACAGCCCCAAAATTTGAGTACCAAATTTTCACTTTTGTGTCCTCTTTTGCATCATGGCATGCATGCATCATTGCATCCATTTAAATTGCTAAGCCACACACAATTTATTCTTAGCAATGTTGAAAATCAATAATGCAAAAACTTGTCCCAACAAATTTCACAACAAGGAAGACAATCAAACTTGCAAACAAAATTACTTCGACATCTTATATTTGTCGAGGAAGTCCCAAGGGCTCCAATCGTTATTTTGGCTTGCTTCAAAATCCTAAAAGAATATTATTTTGGAAATTCTCAAAATTGCCTACAAGCACTTCTTATTTTATTCCCCAAGCAAATGGTCTCCAAATGCTTTGATTTTCTTATGGGTGTTGGCCCAAGGTGCAAGGAGGCTCCCCAAAAATTGGCATAATTTTTGGAATTGTTCAAGTTGCCCACTTAATTCAAAAACCATACTGTAATTTGTATCCAGTACTGAAGAAGGACCCATCTGATACTTGTAAATCTCCCAGGGGGCCAAGTGCAAAGTCGCTATCTCTCTCCTCTCCCCTGTATCGACGCGCAGTGTCGCGCTGCCGCCGGACCATCTCGCCGAGCTCGTCGCCCCTGGGCCCTCTCCTCTCTGCACCACTGCAAGGGGAGCGAGCACACGCTGCCCACCTGCCCCACTCCCATCTCCCCGCCTGCCGGCTCCCGTTTTCTTCCCCCTCTGCGCTCCCACCGAGCCGCCATGGCCGCCGCACCGCGCCGTCGCCTCTCCTCCGATTGAGGCCCTCCCGGACAAATCCCCGACCACCGGCGGCTCCGCCGTGGTCCGCTCCACCTCCACGCCCGAGGAATCGCGCGGGGAGGCACGGGATAGACGCCGACGTCCGTGACCCCGCCGCCACTGCCCGAGCTCCGCCACGCTCGACCTCGTCGCCGTCGGCCTCCCTCCGGCCACCCCGACCTCTCCACTGCTCGCGTGGTGAGCTGCTGGCCCGTGCTGGCTTTTCCCCTCTCCCCCTCCCGCACTGGTTCGCCGTGATTTTGCCGTGCTCCACGCCGCGGTCGTCGACGCCGTAGTCATCGCACCGCGTGGACGAACCGGTGAGGATTCCGGATTTTTCCGGGTTCTATACCGGTTTAACAAAATGCTACTGGACCGGTGGTTTTCAGTCCGGTCTATACCCGGATTTGGACCGGAAATAATTCCGGACTGATTTCTCTGCCGGTACAAAACTCGGAAAATTCCGGGCTGACATCCGAAATTCCATATTGATTGTGAAAGTTCAGTTTTCTTTTCACCTTGTATCCCTAATCCACATATATTACATATTGTTGTTGTTAAATCATCAAAAGATCATATAAAAAGGAAAAAGGTATAAAAATCATAATTTCTCCTCGGTGTATCCGAAAAATGCGTGTGACACACCAAAATACCCGGAAATTGTGATTAAAACCTTAGAATAGATATTACGCATATTTGATCCCAAATAAATTACGATGCCTCTAGTAATTTTTTATAACCATAAGTTTGAAGGAGGAAATTATTAAAATTAATAACTTTTTACCGGGACCTCCGAAAAACGTGTTCCTTATATCAAAATGTTCAGAAAAACATAAGTGATCCAAAATCTTCATCATCATGCATAATGATTCACAATCACAATAATGTGCTCTAGTAGTAATTATAATCACTAAGTTTAAATATGGGGTTTATTCCAAATAATGTAATAATTATAACGGGGACCCTATTTAACTTGTTGTTCATGTTTAAAGCTTCTAGGGTGCATTTAAAATGTCATATCATCATCCTTGTATGCATTGCACAACTGCCATGTGTTGATTGTCTTTCCGGTGTTGTTTGTGCATCGGTAGATCAAGGAGGTGAAGTGCCACCCCCGTCTTGTGACGATCCGTACTACCAGCACTCTGAACAAGGCAAGCGTAATCCCCCCTCTGAGCATATCTTATCCTATGTTTCCGCAAATAGTTTCTCCACTATAATATTGCATGCGGTTCTAAATGTCTTTTGCCTGGATTAGAGTATCCTACTATTTGCATTAGAATCCTGTTGCCAATACCTGTTTTAACTTCCTATTACCATAGGTTTGTGTTGTTGGCCATGGAATACTTACTATGCTATGCAAGTGCTTAGCCATGCTTAGTGAACTGCCTAGTTGTACTAGGGATGGTGAATGCTAGAAACAAGTGTTAACTTGTGACAGTGATGTTGATGGTGGAGAATTGTGGAGATGGATAATAAAATGCTAAGAAGGTGGGGATGAGAGGCCACATGGAATGTGGTGGGTTGTCTCGTTCTTGCCGCCTAGGTGCGAGTTCTGTACCTCCTGAACCAAGACTGAGCGTGCAACCATGCGTGAGGCCTATGCAATTGCAGGAACCCTCATAGACTAAATAACTCGAGCGGGGCTAGCCAGGGTCCTCTAGTTTGGCTTTCCATTTGCGCGTGCGTGATGGTGTTGAACTGAGATGAGGATGGTGGTGTTAGGAAAATAAGTGGCCGTGGGGCGGGTGTTGTGATCCTGGCAGCCCTACTGCCACTGATGATCCTGGAGAGTCCTTAACGGGGGAGAAGTCGACACCGTTCCCACCCAGCCGGCTTTCCAAGGAAGAGAGCTAATGCGCAGGTAATGGGCCGGGCGGTACGCGTGGCAAACATTTGTACACCCCTGCAGGGTTAAATCTTTTCGAAAAGCCGTGTCCACGGTTACGGACGACTTGGGAATGGACGATGATCATAGAATAATTTTAACGGAATGATTAAAAACTGGGTACTAGAGGTACCAATTCCACGAATGTAAGGTTGACTTCCTCGAGGGTGATTCGGGGAGGTGCCTTTGATGAACAGGTACAATGGTGATGTTGGTGATGTTTGAGAAAGGTGATCTCAAAGAAAAGAGTTACCTCTTACCCCTCTTTGAAAATGTTCTAATAGTCGAGCCTTTGAGTTATGTTTTTCATAAATAAAATCAGCTTTATGCAAAAGAGCCATAAAACCTTGACAGCTAATCATCGAGCATATATTAGCTCTTAATCTTGCGAGTTCGTCGAACTCAACGTCTTTGCTTTTGTTTCAGAGGAGGACTTCACCGACTTCGGAGGTGGGTTCTTTGTGGACGTCGACGAGTAGTCTGGGGTTCCCAGGTGGCAGCTTGGGACATCTTGGAACAGCTGGCGTTGTGATGTTTATCTATAGGCCTCTTAGGCCATATGTTGGTTCTTGTTGTTTAGAACAACACACTTCGCTTCCGCATGTTGTAATGTTGGGTCTGTGACCTCTGTTTGTCATTTGCTATCTTTCTCTGTATAAGAGTTGAACTATATGATTTTTGTGTCGTAGAGTCTGTGATGTGCCAGTTGTTCCACAAGTCTTGATCTTACTATTATGCTTTGATAGTTGTGCCTGTGTTAAGGCATCAATCGGGGTGTTGCGTTGTCTGGAGTGAGGTGTACCCAGCAACGCCTGCCAAAGGTTTTGGCCGGGGATTGGTAAACCCGTAACCTCCGGTTGTATCGCTTAACTGGTGACACACAGCATCACTGTATAGCAGTCGGGTCGGGGCGCCACACTACTGTCGGCCCAGTGGAAACCGGGGTACCATGGGCCGGCCTGCTACAGCCCTCAAACGCTCCACAAGAAATTCTACTAAGGACCAGGCGATCCGCCTGACGAGCCTCGCGAGGGATTTTCCCTCGCGAGGGTTTCTTTTACTCGGCTGGGCATCTCTGCTAAGGACCAGACGCTCGGCCTAAGGGGCCTCGAGAGGAACTTCTGCCTCAGGAAGGCCTCTCCTAGAAGACCGACAGGTCCTGGCACGTCTCCGCGCTACCCTCGCGAGGTTTTCCCTCGCAAGGGGTCAACGGCTACAAAGCCTCGGCGAGGCTCCAGGCCCTCGCGGGGTTCCTTCAAGTGGAAGCAAGCTCCTGTGCACGCTGCAGAGCGCATATGGGCTCTGCGCCCGCCACAGAGTGACGCGCGCGCCTGCGCGCGATGATGAAGACGCCGCAGTTGCCATTCTCATGTATAAAGCAGTCAACAGAGCTGGAGGAGGCAAAGCGGACTCCAAGACTTGCCAATTTGATGATAAAGCGGTCGGCCGCCGCTACGCTCCAACTGCGACGTCACCGTGGGGCACGCCACAAAGCTCTGCAGCGCCAGCCCACCGTCCTGGATGGACAGTGGCTTTTTCTGCCAAGACGACGTATTCTCTGCCATGGACCGCGTCCATGGACGCCCCCGACGCTGTGCGCTGTGCTCCAACTTGGCGGCATTGTGGTATCCCTTCCCGCCGAAAGTTTTCGGGGAAGAGGACCAAGGCCAGTATATAAGGAGCCAGTGTACGACCTAGGAGTTGGATCCCGCATTCACCAACTCATTCAACACCCAAGCAGCTACGTCTGAAGGAGAAGACGGAGCTCATTCCACCATAGTCCACCATAGCCACAACTGTGCCCTTGGCAAGCACCCTTGTACTGTGAACCTCTCCAAGCAGTGCAATATATCTTAGCAAGACGTAGGGCTTTTACACCTCACAGTGGGCCTGAATCTGGGTAGCGGCTCGTGTTCCATCTCTATCGTGATGTTCCTCACTGAGCTCGACGAGCCCGGTCGCCGAGGTTGTTGAGGATCTGTTTGACGTTGTGTTCAGCCCCTTACTCGTTTCCTGGCTTTTGAGAGACACCCCTAGTTCCTGGCACTAGTCTCCGACAGACCATTAAGAAATGCACTCTTCACATCCATTTGATGCAATTTAAAGTTATGATGTGATGCATAAGCAAGAAGGATACTGATGGACTCAAGGCGAGCCACATGTGCATAAGTCTCTCCAAAATCAATGCCTTCAACTTGAGAGAATCCTTGTGCAACCAATCTTGGCTTGTTACTTACAACAATTCCATGTTCATCTTGCTTGTTCTTGAATATCCATTTTGTGCCTATAACATTGCGGCACTCTTTTGGCTTCTCGACTAATTTCCACACCTTGTTGCGTGATACGTCCATTTTGCATCACTATTTTATATCATAATTTACTGCTTCATCGATATATTTCATATTTAGAAGTGTTACTTATGTTATTTTACCTATTTTGCATGTTTGATTAATAATGGAGAATTGGACACCGGAGTCAGGATTCTGCTGGAAAAAGCACCGTCGAGATGCACTATTTCTGAAGATCAATAAATCGAAGGAGACATATGGAAGTTCCTATTTTACTAGAAGATGGAGGAGGCCAAAAGGGGGAGCTGAGATGGGCCATGGTGGGCCCTCCTCACCCCTTGGCGTGGTGGGGCCCCCTGCCTCGCCGAGAGGTGGTTTGGGGGCCCTGGCCCACCTCAGCCGTCCCCCCTTCGCGTACTTGACCCCCTCGGAACCCTAACACACGGAGGAGGGCCATCGAAATATTCCGCCGCCTCCACGAGGCGGAAAACACCAGAGAGCGAAAAGCTCCCCTGCAGGAAGAAATCTGCCGGGGGAAATTCCCTCCCGGAGGGGGAAATCATCGCCATCATCACCGTCATCGAGCTGGACTTCATCGGGATCATCATCATCATCATCTCCACCACCAATACCATCATCACCTCCGCTGCACTCCGTCTCCGCTATAACATCTAGGGTTGAATCTTGTCTATTTCATAGGGGAAACTCTCCCGGTGTTGATTACTCTTGTTATTGATGCTATTGGGTGAAACCATTGGACTAAGGTTTATGTTCAGATTGTTATTCATCATCATATCACCTCTGATCATGTTCCGTATGATGTCTTGTGAGTAGTTCGTTTAGTTCTTGAGGACATGGGAGAAGTCTTGATGTTAGTAGTGAACTATGTTGAGTAATATTTAATGGTTTGATGCTTAAGTTGTGGTGTTATTCTTCTAGTGGTGTCATGTGAACGTCGACTACATGATACTTCACCTTTATGGGCCTAGGGGAATGCATTGTGTATTCGTTTGCCAATTGTGGGGTTGCCGGAGTGACAGAAACCTGAACACCCGTTGATATATCGATGCATGAGGGATAGCAAGATCTCAAAGTTTAAGGTTGTGGTTAGTTTAACTTAATTACTTTCTTGTATTTGCGGATGCTTTCAAGGGGTATAATCACAAGTATGTATTAGTCCTAGGAAGGGCGGTGCATTAGCATAGGTTCACCCACACAACACTTATCAAAACAATGAAGATTAATCAACTATATGAAGCGAAAGCACTTGACAATACTCCCGTGTGTCCTCAAGAACATTTGGTCATTATAAGTACAACAACCGGCTTGTCCTTTGCTGTAGAAAGGATTGGGCCACTCGCTGCAACTATTACTACTGCATTTTATTTACTTGTACTTTATTTATCTGTCATATCAAAAACTCCTAAAAACTCGTCTGTGAGCATTTACAGTGAATCCTTCATCAAAACCGCTTGTCAACACCTTCTGCTCCTCGTTGGGTTCGACACTCTTATTTATCGAAAGTACTATGATACACCCCCTATACTTGTGGGTTATCAAGACTATTTTCTGGCGCCGTTGCCGGGGAGTGTAGCGCTATTGGTAAGTGGAATTGGTAAGGGAAACATTTATTGTATGTGCTGTTTTTATTTTTGCCTGCTGCTAAATCTCATTATGGAGGGGTCTTCTCTTGAATTCCTGTGGCGCCCCGACCTGACTGCTATACAGTGATACTGTGTCCCCGGTTATCCGATACCACCGGACACATTATCAAAGCATAATAGAGAGATCAAGACTGTGGAACAACTGGCACATCACAGACTCTACGACACAAATCATATAATTCAACTCTTATATAGAGAAAGATAGCAAATGACAACCAGAGGTCACAGACCCAACATTACATCATGCGGAAGCGAAGTGTGTTGTTCTAAACAACAAGAACCAAATTATGGCCTAAGAGGCCTACGGATAAACATCACAGCGCCAGCTGTTCCGGGATGTCCCAAGCTGCCACCTGGGAACCCCAGACTACTCGTCGACGTCCACAAAGAACCCACCTTCGAGGTCGGTGAAGTCCTCTCCTGAAAAATAAGCAAACGACGTTGAGTTCGACGAACTCGCAAGATTAAGAGCTAATATATGCTCCATGATTGGCTTTCAAAGGTTTTATGGCTGTTTTGCATAAAGCTGATTTTATTTATAAAACACAACTCCATGGCATCGACTAATCAGAATATTTTTGAAGAGGGGTAAGAAGTAACTCTTTTTCTTCTGATCACTTTCTCATCAGCAACCATCATCACCATCATTGTACCTGTTCATCAAAGGCACCTCCCCGAATCACCCTCGAGGAAGTCAACCTTGCATTCGTGAAATTGGTACCTCTAGTACCCAAGTTTTAATCATTCCGTTAAAGTTATTCTATGATCAGCGTCCATTCCCAAGTTGTCCGTAACCGTGGACACGGCTTTTCGAAAAGATTTATCCCTGCAGGGGTGCACTGTGTTTACCTTCGTACCGCCCGGCTCATTGCCTACACGTAGCTCTCTTCCGGGGAAAGCCGGCTGAGTGGGAACGGTTACAACCTTTACCTTGTTAAGGACTAACCCAGGATCATCAGTGGGGACAGGGCTGCCAGGATCACACACCCCGCCCTGTGGCCACTCATTTTCCTAAACACCACCATCCTCGTCTCAGTCTTGGCCACCATCTCAACGCACACGCAAATGGAAAGCCAAACTAGAGGACCCTGGCTAGTCCCGCTCAAGTTAGTCGGTCGACGAGGGCTCCATATACCCCACCGAAAGGAAGCGCGCTCAGTCTTGGTTCAGGAGGTCCAGAACTCGCACCTAGGCGGTGAGAACGAGACAACCCACCACATCCCATGTGGCCTCTCATCCCCACCTTTAGCATTTTATTACCCATGTCTCCACAATTTCTCCATCATCACATTGCTGTCACAAGTCAACACCTGTTTCCAGCATGTACCACTAGGCAATTCACTAAGCATGGCTAAGCACTTGCATAGCATAATAATTATATCAGGCCAACAATGCAAACCTATGGTAATAGGAGGGGAAAACAGGCATTGGCATCGGAATCTTAATGCATTCTATAGGATACTCTAATCCAAGCAAAAAGACATTTAGAACCGCATGCAATATTATAGTGGAGAAAATAATTGCGGAAAATAGGATAAGATATGCTCAGAGGGGGGATTACGCTTGCCTTGTTCAGGGTACTGGTAGTACGGATCGTCGGGGTATTGCGGTGTAACCCCGGCTGCTTGATCTATCGAGGCATAGCAACGGAAGAACAATCAATCACCACACAAACTTTAGCAAATGCAATGCACAAACACATGATGACATGTCAATTTAAATCCCCGAGAGGAGGATGATTCAACTATTCAATTTAAACGGAGTTTGGGTGCTTAGAGGGGTGCACTTCGAACATACCGTGGAGTTAAATCAAGATTCATCTTTACTTGTTAATTAGCATAGATGATCCTATGGTTAACTTGCATGTGAATGGCATGATCATGTGATGAAATGCATGGTTTAGGTGATTTAAACATTCTTGCAACAATTATAAAGCAACGGAAAAAGAATTGGTGTTAAAACAAGTTTCAGAGAGCATCCGGTTTAAAATCCGGAATTTTCTGGGATGATTCCGGGTTTTGTACCGGATTTTATACCGGGTCTGGCACCGGGTTTAATTCCGGGTCAATTCCGGGTATGAACCGGGCGAAAAAGGTCGAGTCCAGTACCGTTTTGCTTAACCCGGTATAGATTCCGGACCATTCCGGGTCTGGTACCGGGTGATTCCGGGTTCAGTTCCGGAAATTTCCGGGTTGGACACCGGATTTGTCAACGCGACCAAAACGAAATAGAGCTACGGGGATTCGACGAACTAGAGGGATAGGGAGGGAATGTAGGGGTCCAGAAGCACGGCATGCTCACCCTGAACTCGTGGGGGTGCTTGGAAGGACCGGAGATGGACGGAGACGGCCGGAATCGTCCGGGAAAGCTTCCGGCGGTGGTTGGCGAAGAACTTGGCGGCACGGTTGGTTCGAGGCGTCCCGGCTCGATTCCTTCGGTGGAGTGGTAGAGGACGACGAGGCGGAGCTATTGGTGGTCTTCGTTTCGCTCGGGGACTCCTCAATCAACGGCGGCGAGCTCGGCCATGGGAGCTAGCTTTTGGAGCTCTAAGGGGAGAGAAAAATATGGAGAAGAGAGTGAGGGAGAGGGAGTGGGCTGGTTGGGGGTTTTCTCTCCTTTTCTTTAGTGTCCCTTTTTACACAGAGCCCCCTGCTCTTTTGTTTCCAACACGGACTAGTCCTTTTCTCTTTTAATTTCGAAACCAGTCGCACGTTTTGAATTTGTAATTGAACAAGTTGGGCATTTGTTTTTAGATGGTGCCAAAACCATTTGTGTGTTGTTTAGCAAGTTAATATTGGATGCCATGATGCAATGCAACACAAAAGCGAAAATTTTAAACAGGTTTTCAGGTTCTCAAGTTTGGGCTGTTACAACTCTACCCTCCTTACAGGAATCTCGCCCCGAGATTCTAAGAGTAGGAAAGAGGGAAAGGTTACGACGGTACTACACGATCTTCTCGGTGTAGATCGATCCAGCGCATCCTGAAGATCTTCATCGGCTACACTTCAAGGTCACTATCAATGTACACCATCGGAAAGAAGGAAACCTCTCCGAAAGAATGGAGCTTGGTGAATATACAACGGCCGAGTACCTCCTAGTAGAATTTAGGATGAGACTTCAAGCATCCCTTGGATTGACAGTTAAGAGACACTTTCGTGTGACGGGAGATTGATAGGGAGCTTCCAGTTGGTAGACAACTGTTTTCTCAAAAGATTCAGAATATGAACTTTGCACAAGGCCTTCACCTTCTGAGGGAGGGTGTTGAGACAAGGTTCCAACGGATAAAGAGGCAACTCTACCAAACAGCTTGAGTAGAACTTTTCCTCACGGAGGAACATTTCGATCACTAGAGAAGGATCGGAAAGCTAGTTCGAGAGAACTCCAAAAAACCCCGGGATGTTAGTATCGGGAAAACTTCTTGATTTTCTAGACGTCGGGAACCAGCTTCTTGAGGATCACCAACTATCGTTTCTGATTGAGATTTAGATCTGGTCAGGTGTAGAGATACTCCAGACTCCACAGGTAGGAATAGGGAATCTTTGCAAAGCATACCAATGGGTTACAATTGCTAGGACCCCAAGAGTTGGACTACAATGACAGACTCCAAAGGAGGAACGAGATTGCGGAACTCGCGGATTAGCAACTTGTCAGGAGACAGCTGCCCTACTTGATTTACTTGCAGCGAGACATGATTTAGTTCTTGATGGGAAACACCATAGGAGACAAAGAAGTTCTCAGACTTCCTCTCTCTCTGGAACAATTCAATCAGTGGCTTGGATGCATAGATGAAATTCCCAAGGATAGGAGGTAACAACATGCCATTCCACGAATCTTCTGCATATGCATGATTGACTTGAGATGGTTCAGAGAGAACCAGACAATTTCACCCAGATCCACGGCGACATCTTTCAGCAATTGCACGTGAACCAGGGAAAGTCACTTCTAACTTCAGAACCTTGTCTTGTGACGACACAAGGTTAGTTCTAACAAGTTTCCAATGCTCAAGCCCAATTTCCAATATGAATATCCTCAAACATAGAGAAGATAAGAAGGTAGTTGATGGGCTCAACCACAAATTGTTGAACGTGTCACAAATAACCGCTATGCAGGAGATGGAACTGTCCATCCTGGAGATCATTTGTTATTTCTGCATGAATTGTGCGAGTTATTTAAGTGTGCAGGTATCTCGATGGGAGAAGTTAAGAAGAAATTATTCTCTCTATCACTGTCTGGTAAAGCTGCACATTGGTATAAACTGCTGAAGAATGGGTATTCTCTTGGATGGGAGGAAATTGTACCTCTCTTTTACTCCAAATTCTATCCTCCAAGTGAGATTCATAAGGATCGGAACCTCATATATAACTTCTGGCCCTATGATGGAGAGAGTATCGCTCAAGCGTGGGGGAGATTGAAGGCATTAATGCTCAAATGTCCCATTCATGAGCTTCCTGGTAATATTGTTATTGATAACTTTTATGCAAGACTCTCCTTTCAAGATAAAACTCTATTGGATACCACTTGTGCTGGATCGTTCACTCGTAATAAAGAAGAGTTTAAGTGGGACCTTCTTGATCGGATTCAGGAGAACACTGAAGGATGGGAGAATGACAAAGGTAGGGAGTCAGGTATAAGCTATGACTTTGAGTGTGTTAAAAATTTTATGGATACTGATGATTATCGCAAAATTAGCACTACTTATGGTCTTGACTCTCAAATTGTTGCAAACTTTTATAAAGCCTTTGCTTCCTATTTCGGTTTGCCGAAGGAGGGTTTTAAAAATTATCATGAACCATATAAAGATGAATCTGTTTCTCATATATCTAAAGGTGTTGAGGTTAATGTTGCTGATCGCATTATTCCAGAACCTTATATTGAAAAAGTTCCTTTTCCTAATAAGATTAAGGAACATACTATCATAACTGGTGTTGTTAGTAAAAGTAATAAGAAAACTACCAAACCTGATGAGCAAATAACTGTTGAACCTGTTGTAGCATTGGTTAAAGATCTTGTCACTGAAAATTTAGAAGATAGACACATTATCTTTTGTGAGGATGCTTCTAATATTGTCTCACATCCTAAAAGTTCTAGGAAGTCTAGTGTTCCTGTGCTTTCTGTTGGGATAGGTGATCATTGCTATTATGGTTTATGTGATATTGGTGCAAGTTCTAGTGCTATTCCTTATGAGCTTTACAGGGAAATTATGCACGAAATTGCTCCTTGTAAACTTGAAGAGATTGATGTGGTTATTCAGCTTGCTAATAGGGAAACTATCTCTCCAATTGGTATCATTAGAGATGTCGAAGTCCTTTGTGGTAAGACTAAATACCCTGCTGATTTTCTTGTACTTGGGTCGGCTGCCAATGATAGTTGTCCTATTATTTTTGGTAGACCTTTTCTGAATACTTGTGGTGCTGTTATAGATTGTAAGAAAGAGAAAATCTTTACTAAATTTGCTGGTGAATCTTATGAATTCAATTTCTCTAAATTTGCTAAAGCACCTTATGAAACTGAATTGCCTAGTGAGGATTTTGAAATTGCTCAACTTGCATCTATTGTTCTTGCTCCTAACAATGCTTTGCAGCAACATATGGAGAATCATGAAAGTGAGAACTTCAGGGAAGAAAGGAATGAGCTTGATGAAGTATTCCTTCGTCAACCTATGCTCAAACACAATTTACCTGTGGAAGATTTGGGTACCACAATGCCACCCAAGGAGGATCCTGTTTTTGATTTGAAACCTCTGCCTGATAATCTTAAATATGCTTATATTGATGATAAGAAAATATATCCTGTTATTATCAGCTCTAAACTTTCAGGTACAGAGGAGGAAAGGTTATTGGGAGTGTTGAGGAAACACCGCGGAGCTATGGGATATACTCTTGATGACCTGAAGGGAATTTCTCCTACTATATGTCAGCACGCCATCAACATGGAACCTGATGCAAAGCCTGTTGTTGAGCATCAGCGTCGTTTAATACCCAAGATGAAAGAAGTGGTAAGAAATGAGGTATTAAAACTTCTTGAAGCTGGTATTATTTATCCTATTGCTGATAGTAGATGGGTAAGTCCTGTGCATGTGTTCCTAAGAAAGGAGGAATTACCGTTGTTCCTAATGAAAATGATGAACTAATTCCTCAAAGAGTAGTAGTTGGTTATAGGATGTGCATTGATTTTAGAAAGGTTAACAAAGTAACTAAGAAAGATCATTATCCTTTGCCTTTTATTGATCAAATGCTTGAGAGGTTGTCCAAGAAAACTCACTTTTGTTTCCTTGATGGGTATTCTGGGTTTTCTCAAATTGCTGTGAGAGCGCAAGATCAAGAGAAAACTACTTTTACTTGTCCTTATGGAACTTATGCTTATAGACGTATGCCTTTTGGTTTATGTAATGCTCCTGCTACTTTTCAAAGATGCATGTCTGCTATTTTTCATGGCTTTTGTGAGGAAATTGTGGAAGTCTTCATGGACGATTTCTCCGTCTATGGAACTTCCTTTGATAATTGTTTGCACAACCTTGACAAAGTTTTGCAGAGATGTGAAGAAACTAGCCTTGTTCTTAATTGGGAGAAATGCCACTTTATGGTTAATGAAGGAATTGTTCTTGGACACAAAATTTCTGAAAGAGGTATTGAAGTTGATCGAGCTAAAGTGGAGGCAATTGAAAAGATGCCTTGTCCCAAAGATGTTAAAGGTATTCGTAGTATTCTTGGTCATGCTGGTTTTTATAGGAGGTTTATTAAAGATTTCTCTAAAATTTCCAAGCCTCTTACTAATCTTCTTCAAAAAGATGTACCCTTTGTTTTTGATGATGATTGTAAGGAAGCTTTTGAAACTTTGAAAAAGGCTTTAATCACCGCTCCTGTAGTTGAACCACCTGATTGGAATTTACCTTTTGAAATTATGTGTGATGCTAGTGATTATGCTGTAGGCGCTGTTCTTGGGCAGCGAGTAGATAAAAAGTTAAATGTTATTCATTATGCTAGTAAAACTCTTGATTCTGCTCAAAAGAATTATGCCACTACTGAAAAAGAATTTCTAGCTGTAGTTTTTGCTTGTGACAAATTTCGACCCTACATAGTTGATTCGAAAGTCACTATTCATACTGATCATGCTGCAATTAGATACCTTATGGAAAAGAAAGATGCTAAGCCAAGGCTTATTAGATGGGTACTTCTTTTGCAAGAATTTGATTTGCATATCATAGATAGAAAAGGTGCTGAAAATCCTGTTGCTGATAATTTGTCTAGATTGGAAAGCATTCCTTATGATCCTATTCCTGTTAATGATAGCTTTCCAAATGAACAATTGGCTGCAATAAGTGTAAGTTCGCGAGATAGTCCTTGGTATGCTGATTATGCTAACTTTATTGTTTCCAAGTACTTGCCTCCAACCTTTTCAGCTCAGCAAAGAAGGAAATTCTTTTATGACTTGCGGCATTACTTTTGGGATGACCCACACTTATATAAAGAAGGAGTCGATGGTATTATGCGAAGATGTGTTCCTGAATATGAACAACAGGAAATACTGAGGAAATGCCATGGAAGTGCTTATGGAGGGCATCACGCTGGAGATAGAACTGCGCAGAAAGTTCTACAATCAGGTTTTTATTGGCCTACCCTCTTTAAGGATGCAAGAAAGTTTATTTTATCTTGTGATGAATGTCAAAGGGTTGGTAATATCTCTAGACGCAATGAAATGCCTATGAGTTATTCTCTTGTTATTGAACCATTTGATTGTTGGGGATTCGACTTCATGGGTCCTTTTCCTTCTTCACAAGGTAATACTCATATACTTGTTGCTGTTGATTATGTCACTAAATGGGTAGAAGCTATACCTACTAAAAGTGCTGATGGTGAGACCTCTTTAAAAATGCTTCAAGATGTCATTTTTCCTAGGTTTGGTGTACCTAGATATCTTATGACTGATGGAGGTTCTCATTTTATCCATGGTGGTTTTAGAAAGACTCTTGCTAAATATGGTGTTAATCATAGAATTGCTTCAGCCTATCATCCTCAAACTAGTGGACAAGTAGAATTGTCAAATAGGGAGATTAAATCTATCTTGCAAAAGACTGTTAATAAATCTAGAAAAAATTGGGCTAGTAAGTTAAATGATGCTTTATGGGCTTATAGAACTGCTTATAAGAACCCCATGGGCATGTCTCCTTATAAAATGGTTTATGGTAAAGCTTGTCACTTGCCTTTAGAATTAGAACACAAAGCTTATTGGGCAGTGAGAGAACTTAATAGAGATTTTAAACTTGCCGGTGAGAAAAGGTTGTTGCACTTAAGTTCTTTAGATGAATGGAGAAGTGAGGCTTATGAAAATGCTAGACTCTTTAAAGAAAAAGTTAAGAGATGGCATGATAGGAGAATTCTTAAAAGAGAATTTAATGTTGGTGAGAAAGTTCTATTGTATAGGTCTCGTCTCAGATTTTTTGCAGGAAAGTTACTCTCAAAATGGGAAGGACCATTTGTTATTGTGGAGGTGTATCGTTCAGGTGCAATAAAAATTGCTTCATTGAAAGATAACTCTACACAAGTGGTAAATGGTCAAAGACTCAAGCATTATATTTCTGGAGATTCTATTAATGAAGAGGTTGATACAATTAAAGTGGTGACTCCGGAAACTTTCATTGAAGAACATTTTTCTGGGACTGCAGAATTCGATTCGAATAGGTAACAGTTTCGGTAAGAAAAGTTTCGCGAATAACTTTCTAGAAGATATTTTCGTCGTTTTTATTAAATATGGAAAAATAAGAGACCGAACCGGATGGGAGACGGCACCCGTGGTGCCCAAACCATAGGTCGGCGCGGTGGGCCCCCAGCCGCGCCGCCTGGTGGTTTGAGCACCCCGGAGCTCGTCTCCGATCAGGTTTCCTCCTGTACCTTCCTTATGTTGTAAAACTTTTTGCTATATAACTCACCCGAACCCCCGAGGTTCGTATCTCGCCTTTTCATCGTGTTTCGTTTCGAGCTGTTTCTGTCCAGATATTGTTTTCAGATTTAGAAGCGCCATGGTCTCCAACAACAACAACAAGGGCAAGGAGCCTTTGGAAGACGAGACTCAAGACCCCAAGCTGAAGGAGGAAGTCAAGAGCGAAGATGAAGGAGAAGTGGAGGAAGACCCGCGCGAATACCCGCGCGCTACCGTTGCAAGCATCGGAGTGGTGGCAAATCCATTCAAGCCCAGGCAAGGGCGCGGATGAGCACCGGAGGGAAGGTTCCACGACACTTCTTGGCTCCCAGGACATCTTCCCCAGGCAAAATAACCCCTTCCATACTCTTATCCATAAGCATCAAATTGAGAGGATCCCGGAGGCTGAGTTGCCTAGTGGTTGGAATATAGATCGTTCTAACAATACAGGAAAGAGGGATTCTGCTGCTGAGGAGTGGGGAAACAACTCCAAGAGTTGGGACTCGCAGTCTGACAAGTTTATGAATCGCATCGAACACAACTCTGAGCTGATTCGCGCCCTCACCTACAAGATTGATGAACTGAAGGAGCTGGTTGATAAGCTTATCAACAATCCACCACCACCGAAGGAGTAATTCATCATAAGTATTGGCATCCCCTTGGTTTGTTCCAAGCTTGGGGGAGTGCCGCGGTATCACCATTATCTTTACCTTTTACTTTTCCATAAAGTCATATCGTGAGTAGGGAAGTTATCTTATATGATGGTTTGCAATGTGGAAGTATCTCTCTTTTAGTTGGTTATCTATGTATCCCTTGGTGTGAGTTGCCGTTATGAAATATTAATGAGAAGTTTTATCATTTACTTTCTGCATACTTTATTTTAGCTTGCAATTCTCTTTCATATTGATAACCTTGTTGTTAGTATAGGGATCACTTTTTAGAGCACCAAGTTAATCTTTTTGGTTTTGGCAAACTTAGCATTGGTCAGTAGTAGACAATACTTTGAGACTTAAGTAGAAGAGGGAGTGCATGCAAATATATTATTCCATGATCTTTCTTTCTTTGTGGCTCATAAGCTTAGTATTCTTAAGTTAAACTATTTGTGCTTCTAAGGAAGATTGCATGATTATTCTTATCACTTGTATAATTGTTTGTATCCCTCAACTCTTATGCTTGCTACATAACCTTGCTAGCCAAAGACCTGTATCGAGAGGGAATGCTTCTCATACATCCAAACCTTGAGCCAAACCATTGCCATTCGAGTCCACCATAACTTCCTACTATATGGTATTTTGCGCCATTCCAAGTAAATACTTCATGTGCTACCTTTAAATTATTCAAAACTTATTACTCCTAGTTTTGTGTCACTGTTTATTAGCTCATGAGGGTTCTGTAGAGTTTCTCTAGCACTTTTGTCAAACAGACTTTCACCAATGGACTAGTGGCATATACACCGCTTATCCAACAATTTGCAAAAAGAGCTGGCAAATGGGGTGCCCAGTCCCAATTAACTACAACTTTCATTAATAATTCTCTTCACATGTTTTGCCCTGATTTATCAGTAAGCAACTTAATTTGCAAATAGACACTCCTCCATGGTATGTGAATGTTGGAAGGCACCCGAGGATTCGGTTAGCCATGGCTTGTGTAAGCAAAAGGTTGGGAGGAGTGTCAACTATAAAGAAACTAAAATACATGTGTAAACAAAAGAGAAGAGGGATGATCTACCTTGCTGGTAGAGATAACGTCCTTCATGGGAGCCGCTCTTGAAAGTCTGGTTGACAAGGGGTTAGTGTTCACTTTACTACGATTCGTTGACAACGACATACATAGCTCAAACAACTATTTTCATACTCTCTATATGCTTTGCAAAACTTAAAAGCTCTAGCACATGATTTAATCCCTGCTTCCCTCTGCGAAGGGCCTATCTTTTACATTATTGTTGAGTCAGTAAACCCATTCCTCTCTATCTCAAGCAAGCATTTGAGTTGTTGAGATCCAATTAGTTATATGTGTTGATACTTCTAATCATATCTCTCATTTCCTTGTTTCGCACAATAGCTTTTATCCGAATGAATATAACTTTGAAAGTTATCAATGACTGTAAGGAGACTGTTATGATTAAGGCATGTAAGTTCTGCTATATAAGCTCTGATATAAAGACTCTTCTCGAAAGATAAGTATGATCTGTTAATTGTTCTCTGACCAAGAGTTTAAGTTTGCCTTCACCAATCATGGTTCTCTTTATGCACTTCATCGTGGTTCCCTTTACTTATTTCAAGTTAGATTATATGAAGGGAAGTTGCTGTCTAGAATGACTTGTGTATCAATGAATGTGATGCTTCTTGTCCGTATTTTATTTATCGACACTTTGCTCCATAAACTTGTGGTCATGTTTACTGAGCTCAGTTTTCGCTTGGGGACAAGCGAGGTCTAAGCTTGGGGGGGTTGATACGTCCATTTTGCATCACTATTTTATATCATAATTTACTGCTATTCATCGATATATTTCATATTTAGAAGTGTTACTTATGTTATTTTACCTATTTTGCATGTTTGATGAATAATGGAGAATTGGACACCGGAGTCAGGATTCTGCTGGAAAAAGCACCGTCGAGATGCACTATTTCTGAAGATCAATAAATCGAAGGAGACATATGGAAGTTCCTATTTTACCAGAAGATGGAGGAGGCCAAAAGGGGGAGCTGAGATGGGCCATGGTGGGCCCTCCTCACCCCTTGGCGCGGTGGGGCCCCCTGCCGCGCCGAGAGGTGGTTTGGGGGCCCTGGCCCACCTCAGCCGTTCCCCCTTCGCGTACTTGACCCCCTCGGAACCCTAACACACGGAGGAGGGCCATCGAAATATTCCGCCGCCTCCACGAGGCGGAAAACACCAGAGAGCGAAAAGCTCCCCTGCAGGAAGAAATCTGCCGGGGGAAATTCCCTCCCGGAGGGGGAAATCGTCGCCATCATCACCGTCATCGAGCTGGACTTCATCGGGATCATCATCATCATCTCCACCACCAATACCATCATCACCGCCGCTGCACTCCGTCTCCGCTATAACATCTAGGGCTGAATCTTGTCTATTTCATAGGGGAAACTCTCCCGGTGTTGATTACTCTTGTTATTGATGCTATTGGGTGAAACCATTGGACTAAGGTTTATGTTCAGATTCGTATGATGTCTTGTGAGTAGTTCGTTTAGTTCTTGAGGACATGGGAGAAGTCTTGATGTTAGTAGTGAACTATGTTGAGTAATATTTAATGGTTTGATGCTTAAGTTGTGGTGTTATTCTTCTAGTGGTGTCATGTGAACGTCGACTACATGATACTTCACCTTTATGGGCCTAGGGGAATGCATTGTGTATTCGTTTGCCAATTGTGGGGTTGCCGAGTGACAGAAACCTGAACACCCGTTGGTATATCGATGCATGAGGGATAGCAGGATCTCAAAGTTTAAGGCTGTGGTTAGTTTAACTTAATTACTTTCTTGTATTTGCGGATGCTTGCAAGGGGTATAATCACAAGTATGTATTAGTCCTAGGAAGGGCGGTGCATTAGCATAGGTTCACCCACACAACACTTATCAAAACAATGAAGATTAATCAACTATATGAAGCGAAAGCACTTGACAATACTCCCGTGTGTCCTCAAGAACGTTTGGTCATTATAAGTACAACAACCGGCTTGTCCTTTGCTGTAGAAAGGATTGGGCCACTCGCTGCAACTATTACTACTGCATTTTATTTACTTGTACTTTATTTATCTGTCATATCAAAAACTCCTAAAAACGTCTGTGAGCATTTACAGTGAATCCTTCATCAAAACCGCTTGTCAACACCTTCTGCTCCTCGTTGGGTTCGACACTCTTATTTATCGAAAGTACTACGATACACCCCCTATACTTGTGGGTTATCATTGCGCTTGAAGTTATTGAGCTCTTCATGCATGGCTTCCAACCAATCCGGATCTTCAAGAGCTTCAAAGACTTTCTTTGGTTCCACCACGGAGATATGTGCTTGATGTTCACTAAAACTTGCCAACTGCCTCCTAGTGGTCACATTGATTCTCTAGTCACCAAGAACATTTTGTAGATCATGTTCTCTTATTTCCATTGTTCTTGCAATTCTAGCTTGACGACGGGCTTCGATATCCTCATTGCATCTTGGAGGTATCACTTGATCATCTTGATCATTTGTGTCCCCGTCTTGACCGGTATGATGACCTTGATCATCATTTTGCACATCTTCATGAGAACAAGAGTGTTGATCTTGGTCTTGACCTTGGCTAGCATAAATAATAGGAGAACTTGGTTCTTGCATAGCAACTTGGTCAACATGAGGGGGGTCTTGAACTTGTTCTTGGCTTGGTGCATCATTTGCTTCCATGGTGGGCAATGGTTCAACTTGTGATGATGAGGTTTCCACTTGAGTGGAGCTTGGACTTGCTTAAGGAGGCTCATGATGATGGATCTCAATGCGGCGATAGAATCCAACGCCCATTCTTCTTATTTCATCTTGAGCTTCCTCATTATCTACATCACAAACATGAAATTGCGCCACTTGGGAGCCGTCATTCTCATCGAACTCCACACTACTAGATTCCACTACTCTCCCAAAGGATTTGTCATAGACTCTATAAGTGTGGGATTCGGCACCGTAACCAACAAAAATACCCTCTAAAGCTTTAGACTCAAATTTAGACAAACGAACACCTTTGATCTTATAGAAACACTTACAACCAAATACCCGGTAGTAGGAGACATTAGGCTTGTTGTCGGTAAGCATCTCATAAGGGGTGAGCTTCTTGCCTTTGCGAAAGAAGAGCCGGTTTGATGAATGACACGTCGTGGAGATGGCCTCGGCCCATAAGAAGAGTGGAGATTTAAACTCCGCCAACATGGACCTTGCCATATCCATGAGAGTCCGGTTCTTCCTCCCGGCTACACCATTTTGTTGAGGGGTATATGCAGCGGAATATTGATGATGAATTCCCTCTTCACTAAGGAACTCATTTAAGGTGTAGTTCTTGAACTCGGAGCCATTGTCACTCCTAATGGCCAATATGGGAACATTGTGTTGACGTTGAACTTCATTGGACAAGTCGATGACGGCTTGTTGGGTTTCATCCTTCGACTTGAAGAAATAAACCCAACTACATCTTGAATAGTCATCAACAATCACCAAACAATACTTCCCACCAAGACTTGGTTGAGTCACAACACCAAAGAGATCAACATGAAGAAGTTCCAATATCCTCTTTGATGAGATGATGGTCTTGCTTGGGTGGGGAGAATCATGCATCTTTCCTTCAACACAAGCCCTACAAAGATGATCTCTAGAAAAAGAAACATTCTCTTTTAGTCCAAGAATGTGGCCACCCTTGTGGAGACTTTGCAAAGTTCTCATATTGACATGGGCAAGCGGCGATGCCACAACCACCCCACGTCGGCCTTTCCGAATAGGCATATTGCTTGAGTGTTGGTTGACCCCGAAAAGTCCACCACAAACAACTAATGTTCAATGTACCCAACGAAAGCGACCTTTAGAGTCTTGCTCCACATGAGTACCACAATATTAATATCAAAGTGAACGGAGAAACACATATTATTAAGAGCACAAACGGAAAGTAAATTATAACTGAGGGACTCGACAAGCATGACGTTCACAAGGATGATATCACTTGCTACTACCACCTTGCCGAGACCTGATACCTCCGCTTTTGATTTATCACCATAAGTGACGGTTGAGTGATTTGAATTTGGTCTCAACTCCGTCATGAGCTCCTTGCTTCCGGTCATATAACTTGTGCATCCACTATCAAGCACCCATTTCGACCCTCTGGAAGCATAGTCCTACAAGAGATCATTGCTTGGTTTTAGGTACCCATCTTGCAATGGGACCTCTTTGTAGTAACAAGGGTCTTAGGAACCCAAATAACATGAGCAACATATCCATCATAAGGTCCAACATATTTTGCATAAACATCACCATAATAATCAACATATAAAATGTTGTGAGGGTTAGCATTTCCCGCAGAGTCACTACGAATGGTCTTGCCCCTAGTGGCATTACCACTCGCAATAGGAGTCTTGGCTTGGGCGGGCTTGGCCTTGTTCTTCTTGTTGCTCTTTTTCTTCTTTGCCTTGGCAACATAACCAAGACCCTCCTTCCCTTTGTGTTGCTTTTGCTCAACAACATGAGCAACAAGCTTATCTTTACCTTTGGGAATTGAGGTCTTGGCACTAGTGACCTTGGCAAGCTCATTCTTCAACCTAGCATTTTTTCCTCAATAACATTTGCATGATCACATGAGGGAGTAGAGGTACTAGGTGTGTCAAGTTTAGAAAGTTGAGTTTGTAGTTGCTCATGAGACTTGACTAGAAGAGAGTGAGTATTTTTCAAGGCCTTGTGAGCCTTGTCAAGTTTCTCAATGTCTCCAATAAATCTAGAATTAGCAACCACAAATTCGGCTTTTTTCCTTTTTAATCACTTTATATTTAGCAATGACATGATCTCTCTCCTTAATGATTTTAGCAATTATTTCATCATTTTTATCATCAAGAGACTCAAGTTGCTCCCCAAGAGAAGACCTAATTTCTTCCTCTCCCTTGAGAGTAGCCTTCAAGGTGGCTATAGTGACACAATCATCTCTCTCGATTTGGCCCTTTTCCTCAAGGAGGTTTTGTGCCGCACCAAGTTGTCTCATGAGAGGCTCAACATGCTTCTTGGCTTCACCTTGCAAGTTAGCCACAAAAGAATCGAAGGCAACAATCTCTTGCTTTATTCTAAGACTAGTCATATCATCCATGTCTTGTGTAGCCTTAGGAGTGGGAGATGATACCTCGATGGCCTTGGCCATGAAGCAATGAGCGTTGTTGGAGGAGACATTTTCATTGGGAGATTCAAAGAGGGAAGGAGATGTAGATGAAGTGATGGCCAATGCGGCCACCTCACTAGTAGCTTCTTCTTCCTCCTCGGAATCTCCGGAGTCATACTCCTCTTGGGTCACCAACACCATTCTTGTAGGCTTCTTGTTGAAAGGCTTCTTCTTGGCAAACACCTTTGGATTGGCCTTGAGGACAATTCTTCCACCATGTTCCTCTTTGTTCTCATAAGGACAATCGACAACGAAGTGAAACTTGTCTTGGCAATTGTAGCAAGTCTTCACCATTGGCCCATTCATATTGCTAGGATGAACCTTTTGATCAAAGTGAGCCGGGCCTTGCCAAAATACTCTTGACGCAAGAGCCAAGTGTTCATTGTAAGCAAGCTTGAGATCTTTGGGAGAAAGTTGCTTGGTCCTTCATCAACCTCTACCTCTTGTTCTTGGACAACCACCTTGGCCTTCAAAGCAAGAGAGGCACCTTGATGCATCCCCATGGCACGAGCTCGGTTGTCTTTGGCACTCTTGGTGGAAACCTTGAATGCTTGCATCTCTTGCATCACTTCATTGGAGGACAACTCATGATAGTTGTGTCTTCCTTGGAGACTCTTTAAGTCAACGGGCTCGAATGGCAAGAGGGCACTCACATACTTCCTCTTGATCCAAGCATCACCCACATAGTTTGCACCGAGGCCACGAAAGGTGGAAGCAATGGTCTTGAGCCTCCGATACATGTCTTCATGATCTTCACCATCGTGCATGAAAAAGCCTTCGACTTCATTGCTCAAAGCTTCATATCTATTCCTATTAATGCTCTCATTGCCAACAAACACGGCGGAGAGGAAATCCCAAGCTTCTTTGGCGGTGGTGCAATGTTCAATGTGGGGCAACTCCTTGCCGCCCACGGCAACACGGATCAAGTCAAGAGCGGTGGCATTTAGTTGACAATCAACCACTTATCTCCTTGTCTTGTTGGATGTGTCCACGTCTTGGTATCCCTCCACAATGATCCTCCAAAGCTCGATAGAGGCACTGTTCACATAAGAGATCTCATAGAAGATTGTCATTTAGTAAACGAAGATGCATTTAGACTAGGTGGAGCTCCTCTTAGGTTTATCGGAGGATGAGGGATAGGTGGGTTGGGAGAGTACGTGAAGGGAACCGCATGATTCTCTCCCTTCCCATTTGTTGGTTTAATGGGGTTATCAATTTTAGATAAATCATCCCCTTTATCCTATTTTTCCTCGTTACCGTCTGACCCTCGAGAGGAGTCTCCGGAGTAGGAGGTGATGCGGTTACCTTTGCTACCACGAGTTTCACTATCATTTCACGTAACTCGTCCATTTTGATTTCCATAGAGGTCTTCAGGTTAGTGAACTCCTCCATGGAAATTGAAGTGGTAGGTAGGGCAAGTGGGTTCCATCGGCATCGAAGGCCATACTTATCTTAGGCGGTTAAGCCCGAATAGAGAGCCAAGGCTCTGATACCAATTGAAAGTATCAGTATGGTCACCTAGAGGGGGGGGGGGTGAATAGGTGCTACTCAATTTTTTAGTTCTTTTTCAATTTAGACTTGCCACAAAGGTAAATTCTCTAAATATGCAACTAAGGTGAATTTACCTATATAACAAGTTAACACTAGACAAGGCACAAGATACAAGTAAAGTCTAAGATAAGAAGTAACCGAACGGGAAGCACGTGGAGACACGTGGTTATTACCGAGTTCCTCCTTTTTAGGGGAGTACGTTTCATTGGAGGGGTGTGAGCTTTCAAAGCTTAAGCGCCACAACTGGCCTCACCCTATTCTCCGATGAACCTCGCCAAGGCTTGGTTCACCTTCCCTATCGGAATCCTTCAAGGCGGAATCCGGAGCCTTTACAACACTCTCGGGGCACAACCCACAAATGGATTGGGGGCTCCCAAGTCAACCACCTGTAGCAATCAACAACAAGTGAGTACAACAAGGGGCTAGGTTTTTCCAAAGGAAACCCTAGCAAATGGTCCCTCAAGTGAATGAGGGAAAAATGAAAAACGGCTTGGTGGGGTGCTTCTCGGAAAAAAACGGCTTGGTGAAGATGTAGATCGGGGCCTTCTCCATCAATCCTCCAAAGATCAATGAGTTTGGATGGAGGGATTGGGAGATCTAGTTGGGTGAAGCTTTCATTAATGGAGGAGAGAGAATCTTGGAATGCTTGGTCTTCAATGGGGAAGAAGACCCCTTTAAATAGCCTCCTCATAAGTGGCCGTTGCGCAGCCACCAACCCCGCGGCGGTACTACCGCTGGAGGCGACGGTACCACCACTGGGCACCTTCAAACCAGGCGCAACAGCTGTGTCGCAGAAAACCGGAGCTTCACCCTGCGCGGCGGTACTACCGCTGGAAGGGGCGGTACTACCGCTGTGGAGCGGTTACCGCCCTGGTACCGCCAGAGATACCGCTGTGCGCAACATAACCCTGAAAAGAGCGGTACCTCCAGCGGTATCGCCAGTGGCAGCTGGCGCCAGAGCAGGTTCCTTCGCAGCCTGAGTGCACGGAGCGGTACTACTGTTGGACCGGCGGTACTACCGCTGAGCACAGCAGTACTACCGCCGAGGTACCGCTGTGAGATACAGAAGCCCAAAATGGGCAGTACCTCCAGCAGTACTGCCAGCGGTAGTTCGCTCCATAGCGCTCAGACCTGCTCAGAAGCCTGTGCATCGGTACTACCGCTGCCTCAAGCAGGATTCTGGGCAAAGCTTTTCGCAAGCTTTCTTCGATGGATGTCTTCAACTATAAATTCTGGGAAGTGCAAAGACATCATTAGATCAATAATTGTGTTATCACTAACACCAAAACATCATCAAGGGAAGATGTGCTTTCACCGTTGAAAGGACATTTCGTGTTTTGGTTAAGATGACATTGGAGTTAGAAAAGGACCGGTGCTATCTACTAAGTTTATACCCACGTTTTAATCCTTTAAGATGCGTTGAATAATGATTGGAGACGGTTTATGTACATTCTAGAGTTCCAACCGAATTTTGAGCGCGTTTCGAAGTGAATGTGGCTTATGTTGGCTGGCCAGAGGCGGAACCGGTATAGAACATTCCGGATGTCCAGAATTTAGTCTGAAATTTTGAACTCATTCCAGAAGGCCCGAAAAGTGGTCCCAATGGCTAGTTTTTGGTGGACCTATTTAAATCGCACCTTCTTGGCCGATTGGATGCTAATCTTCATAGCTCTAACGAAACACCCATCATTGTTGCTCCACCATTGTTGAGCACCTTAAAAGGCTAGGTTCTCCCCTTCCACACAAATTCAAATCTCTTTGTGGAATCAAAAGACGAGGCCTAGATCTACTTTTTCACCAAGCCAAAGTTACTCAAGCTGCTTCTTACTCTTGAGTTTGTTCGGAAACCCAAACTGCTAGGAGTCGTCTGGAAGTTTCTAGGTTGTGGAATTTGCTCAGAGAAATTTTTCCTACCACTAGTGATAGAGCTTCTACTACGTAGGTGAGTCTCAAGAAAAGAAGGTGACCCTTCGTGGCATACGGGTGTCCTTTATGATATCCCGCACCTCTCCAACAGTGACGTAGTTTCCTCGCAAGGAAGCGAACACTAGGTTACACCTTCGTCTCCGCATGTCTCGGTTACTCATATTGTCATATCTAAACTCTTTCATGTGTGTTATCTAAATTTGTGATACCTTTGTGCTTGAAGTATCTTATTGCATCATATAGTGTGCTTCATTTTGTTGTTAGGCTCACCTTTTTGATCCACATAGACTAACTTGTGAAAGAAAAGATTTTTTTTGTAGAAATCTATTCACCCCTTTAGGTTATAATCTCTATCCTTTCAACAGTTAAACTGGCATGAAGAGGACTATGGTGCCACACAATGTTGAATTGCTTGTGAATTGCAGCGAAATTGTGTGTGTTCCTTGGGACTACAGTCAGAAGGTAAATTAGTCTGGTTGAACATGCAACACGTGTATGAAAATAATGAGCACTCTAGTCAGCTTCTCTAGATTTTGGAGCACTTGTCAGGTACTCGTGAGGTACCCTTGTGTGCTTTGGTTCATGATGTTGCTGCACGATATGTTTGCTGATCCAGATGTTGCCGAAATAGCTGATGTTGATCAATAATCAATGTACCATATTGTTTTGTAAGTGGACCCATAACAACAAGACTTGACGATGGCAAAAAATGGTTGCGGTGTCAGTTGAAGTGGAATTCAAGGTCGATCCCCGCATAATAAATGTTTATCATATTTTGAGAAGTTTGCTGAGAATATAACTTTTGACTCTAGTCAAAAGTCACATTTGTGATGGTGGCACTTATAAGAAACTCATCAATATTGTTGAAGCCGGTGATCAATTGCAGGTTTTTCGAGGAAATACGTAGAAAGAAGGTATTATTTGTTATTGTGATTGCTAATCTAGGTGATCAAGATGATGATATTGGTGAGCAAGTTGAGGAGACATTTGCAACACCATAAGTGTCGACCAAATCTAATTAGAAGTGCAACCTAACTAATTAGAAGTGCAACCTAACTGCCAAAGTCCTGGACCTATTGGATCAATTTTGGCTATTAAGACATAAAGAGTTTCTATATACAACAGATAAACATATGCAACAGATAGACATATGCTTCAAGAAAATTACTGAATAGCTAGAACATAAAGAGTTCGGGAGAAACATAAATTGAAGCAACGCAATGTAAATAGAAATAGACATTACAAATGTTAATTCTGTAGAACGAAAGAAAATAACAACAAGCTCTTCACAACAGTGGTGACCTTACCATGGAGTATGCTAAGGGGGTAAATTTTACGAGCTTAACAATGTTTCAGCCCTAACTAATAACAAATAGCAGTTCATCACGACATACAAGTTATTCTAACTCCTAGCAAATGGATGTTTTTATCACACATACTAGTTAAGGGGACAAGTTCTGGTTGTAAGGAGGACAGATCGTTGCGGTTCTTCTTCTTCTTCTTCTTCTTCTTCTTTCCTGTAGGTGCCTCTATTTGCCCACATAGAGTTAGCCAACTCCTACCTCAAGTTCTTTCAAGCTTCTTGATAATGAGTTTTAACACCATGGCCCAAGTCCTGGCCATATGGTGTCACATCTTCCTCATCATGGAAATACTCATCTATACACCGTCATAGGATCCAGTTCTGAAGAATGCAACATGCAAGAACAAGCTTGACTTGGGTGTGGAAAGGGTGACTTCTAATCAAGGATCTTAAATCTATTTTTCAAAGCAGCAAAAGATCTCTCCATTGTAACTCTACGGCTAGAGTGCCTCAGATTAAACAATTCATGGGCAGTCCTAGGGTAGTTCCTACCACTAGACTCATTGAGATGTATCTGGTACACCTGAAATATTTATCCCATCTGCTCTATTCATGCTGCCAGCAAAGATACTAGCATCATGGGCAGATCCTTCCCAACTAGCTACTTGAGGTCGAAATCAACATCCGCAAGCACATTCTGGCTGGTGTAGTGCTTTCTACCCATGTAGGCGGTAAAATGTGACATCGACACTCTTGCCATGACATGAGTATCATCAATTGCACGGATATAGTCTTGTTGAATGAACAGAATCTAATGTTACAAATCAATACAATGATGGCATGACATGAACAAAAAAAATCTGAGTTGCTCACCTTGAAATATGGATATATCACCTATGGCGTTCTCGTATCTTCTGTGGAGTCTGACCAGATGGTGGCTTGATCATCTCTCCTCTGAGCTCTCCAACCGCATACAAGAATTGCTTGAAATATAGGGATATTGTCTCAATGGATCTCCTGAATATGCGGTGAATCACTTTGAACCTCTGGTTATGACCAACAACATGCAGGAACATTGCTACTTGCTCTTCCACAAATGTGTGGATGCTATCTTGTAACAAGGCTCTGCCCCTAAACGTCTCCACAAGCTTCACAAAAGGGGTTCTACCCATTCGCTACATGTTCACAACCTCTACCTCGTTGTTGTTGTAGATGTAGTTCAGATTGGACATGCTCTATTGATATCAGACAACAAATGGTCCATATCTGATTACCACCTGTAGTTGCGACTAACGACTCTATGATGGACTAAAAGCATCCAGGCATGCATCACTGCTATCAGTGCTACTCCCTGAACGATTAGCTGCATCTATGCGCACTAGTGAAATAAAGATCCATAAGTAACCTAAGCATGTACGTATACTACTGCCATTATACGCCTACGAACGGTGGGATGGTGTTTACCTCCATGGAGAAGAATGCCAGGACCGTAGTCGAGGCGGTAGATGGATAGATCTTGGTTCAGCCTCCAGAGCTCTTGGTACTCGCCGCTACTAGTGTCGCCGTCGCCCTCGCCACCACCTTAGCCTCCCAAGATCTAAACCGCCGCCCAGCTGTGGCTTAGATCTAAATCGTCCTCGCCACCGTCGGTTTAAATCTAAATCGTCCCTGCTGCCGTCGCCACCGCCTCCATCGGTGCCGAAATAATGGAGTTTGTCCTCCCGCTCGAGGTGATCGAGTAAAAAAGGTGGTGAGCATAGCTTTGCCGTCATACGACCGCACCAATTTTTCCTCTTTCGCCATCTCCATGCTTGCACCCCCTCCCCACGAATTCGCTCTCCTTGACCTGGCTCTGGAAAAACGGCCGGATCGACTGTTCCCGCAATTGTATGGGATCGGGCCAAATTGTATTCCGAGCAACCAAACGACCCAGTTTTACATCCCAGGGGTTGTTTGGAGGCAATGCGACTAACCAAAATGCCCCGACTGATCCTAGTGTCGCGCGGGGAGTGTCATTTTGCTCAACTAGTGGATTCTCGCATGTTGTTATAGAAGTGGACTGTTCAGAGGTTGTTGACCTCTAGTCTTTCATCGTGATTTAGGATCAATTTTGATGCCTACTTTAGGAAAATTGGAGAGATTTTGTCTAGTTTTATTTTGTTCTCATTTAAGCATGTTATAAGAGAGACCGGTTACATGAGAGCCTTCCTGTATGCAGCCTTCTGGCTGATTGTAACCGTTAATCAGTTCGAGTAATAAAGCTCTCCAAGTTGACGGCAAAAACAAATTGCCCCTAAGTTAATTTTATTTACAACAAAACTACCACTGAATATATAAATTGACGTTCCCTCACAATTTTTCCCCTTCCCTCAGCCGAACAGTTCATTTCCCCCAAATCGAGTTCTGCACGCGCAGGAGGGAGCTCAGGGCCTCAGCTAGGGTTCCGGAGGCGCGCCGCCGCCGGCGTCTCCGGCCTCGCTCCCGGCCGGAAACTGATCCCGGCGACTCTCCACGACCACGTCTCCACCGTATTGGGTGAAATCGCCCCGCCCCGCCCTGCCCCGCACCCGAAAAGAAAAACAGCTGCGCGACGGGACTTGCGGGAGGCAATCGACGGGAGGAAGGCAGTGAGGCAACACAGGCACTCCACGGCGGCGCGCAGGTGAGTGGTCTCCGGTCATCCTCCTCCCTATGCCCTCTCCGGCAATCCTCCTCATCTCTTCTCTCTCCGGCTGACTCTGCCCACGGCCAGCAAGAGCACTCTGATGGAGGCCGGCCTCCTCGGGCTGCGCTAATGGCGCGGTCCCTCCCCTCGCCACCTTCCTCTCCCCCCTTCGATGGTGCAGCCGCACTAACCCAAATCCCCTCCAAGCAGTGAATCCCGATTCAAGATTTTATTTTTTTATTATCTGACGTATTAGTGTAGTTTTTGTAGGATTTGGGTAGAGCTCGACCTCTTGCAGATGATGTTCTTCTCTTTCCATTTTTTGGTCTAAATCCCCAAACCGAACCGAATCTGACTATGCACTGATTTATTTTTCAGGTCGGTTGTTTTTGGCAGACTGAAGTGTTGCTGATTGAAGGTAAGAATAACAGTCCAACTTGATTGCTGCATTGTACCAGCTTCATGTCAGGTAATTTAGAGTTGGTAATGAAGATATTAACTGAAGGAAGATGCGAAGGATTAAATTGGCAGAAATGTATTTTGAATCATGAGTTCTTGCTATGGCATATCTGAATACTGAAAAGGGAACCAAGGGATTTAGGCAACTTTAGTGACGACGGGCGCAGACCTACTCTTAGCAAGTATTTGCTATAAGAGACGTATGATGTTTCTGAATGCTATGATCAATTGCGTTTGACTGTTGCTTGTACTTTGTAAACCATTTTGCTCTTGTGGACCATTTTTTAATATGTTTGTTACTTTTTTTAATACATAATTACCATTCTTATGTATTCACATGTTGTGCAGATTTCATTTAGCAAAATAGAGGCTTCATGCCTATATAAATGTTCAATTCCACATTTGACCATCCAAACAGGATTTGGAATTGCTGCCTCACTGGGATTCCATGAGCCAATTCAGTGAACAACCAAACAACATAATTCGAATTTAGGGCATTTTCAGTTTCTTTGATGATTTGGTATTCCTGCACAATCCAATTACAAGCCTCCCAATATCGTCATCCAAACGAAGCCTAAAGGTTATGTATAATGCTTGTCCATAAACACAACTGCACGAACATGTTGTTTAAGTTGTTTGCAGGAAGTTTTTTGTTTTTAGTATATCAGGTAGCCTGTTACATCGGTTTAAGCTGTTAGCATCAAAGTTCATTTTTTATATCAGTTAGGTTTTAGTATATCAGCTAGTATATATATCTTATTCTGAATTTCTGATGTGTTTGTTTGGATTCTACACTTGATTTGTATTCTGTGAGCATAGAGGCAAATAAAATAAGATCGTACAGATTAAGCATATGTATGATGATTGTCCATAAACACAACTGCATGAACATGTTTAAATTGTTTGCATTCTCCGGATTAGAATGCAACCAATATGGAGGCAAAAAAAGAGAGGAAATGTTAAAGATTATAAGCCCAGGTTCCTGCATTCTCTGAATTAGAAACAGTGATACGATGACTAGCTTGCATGACTTATTAAAGATGTACATGTTTCCTTTTATTTGCCTCTATACCAACGTGCCACAGATCAAGTCATGGATCCAACTTAACACATCAGAATAAATGAGTTCCATGTGGTAACTTTGCTAAATCGTTACTGTAAACCCAAAAGGAGCATTTTCCCATATTTTGGCTTCTTTCCCACACTTGTGACTAGTCTCTCAACTCAGCAAAAAAAATGTTCTTGAATTCACCTAACACTCAAGCATCTAACTCCTCCAAAGCCTAGGGATTACTCGAGATTTCAAACTAATCTGAGAGATAATATTAATAGTCTTTGGCCTGAATCTTTGGTTGACTCACAGCTGCTCCATTTGAGCCAGAGTTCTTGTAATAGGCTGAAATTCTTGGAACCCAGTGCTCCAGTGAGACAGTGAACTGCTCAAAATCTTTGTGACTTTTGAGTTTAAACTCATAAATTTGCGAATTAAAGATTTTATCACACTAGGAAACATCTCGTGGGTTGCGAGCTTTAACACGTCTCGGGTTCAAATCCCAGTTGCGCGCTACTAATCTGTGCGTAACATAAGCTGGTATGTAGGTGCCACCGCAGGTAATAATATACTCCCTCCGTCCCAAAATAAGTGTCTCAAGTTTGCATAAAAATGAATGTATCTATACATGTTTCATGTCTAGATACATCCACTTTTTGATAAATCTAAGACGGTTATTTTTAGGTGGAGGGAGTAGAAATTACCCAATGTCAACCCAAGGAGCATGACTCCAACCACTATGATGAGAGTGTTGCTCCTAATTTTTTCCTTAACTTGGGATTTTGGATTTCATAATATGTTTGGAACTTTTGGCAGTAGAATCTCTAGCCCCCCTATAATATTTTGAAACTGGCCAAAACCTTTGTTTGATCTTCCACAGTACTTGTCCTTCGAACCACCTGCTGATGCTACCAACCCGGTCGCAATCTCTGCCTAGCTACCTGCCATGCTATAGCGTGGAGGTAGGATGTGGACAACTGGACATTAAGGGTGCCATGGAGTACAAGTGATTTTGTGAAATGAACAATTTAAAACAACTGGATGCAGCGAACCAGAGCAAGTGACCGAGATCAAAGTGAAAACAATTGATTGTTACCAGCAAAAATAAATCAGTTAGGCAGATCTCTACGCCATGATAATCCAGTAAAGGGGAAAAGAAGAGTTCGACAACGCAGTATGCTACAGTAGAAATTAGGAGTTTTCTTTAGTTCATATGTTGATCTCAATAAACAATATCGATAAGAGTTTGAGTCTCTAATAGTTTATTGTTATTTTCTTTCCAGCAACAATAAAGTTCTCTTCTCTTCTATCCTTTTCAATTTTTGTTGACTTGCAGTAATCTATTGTAGTTGCAAATATTTATCAGAGGGAGTTACTCGGTTTGAATTCATTTGTGTAATTGAGATCTCCAGTATTTTCAACCGTGCCCTTTGTAAGAGCGGTTCAGGGTCAAAATTGGTCCTTAGAGAAATACTTTTGGATTCATGTGTTAAGCTGAAATCTCTTAGCATACCGTTATGCACCCTTGGCAGTTCGGGGCCAAATATGTTCACTGGGTAAAATACCATTTGAATGTCTAGCCAGTTTACTGCTGTTTTTTTTTTGTGGTGACTCAGATACATTTAGTTCAAACAAAAAATCCAAAATGTCTTTTTGCGTGGAGTGTGAGGAATACAAAATGTGCATACTTCGTGCAATGATTCTTACACACTTTATAGTTCTTCTCTGATTTGTATCAGCTCTTGATTTTTATTTGTAGTTCTACTGCATTACTTAAATTGCTTGCTCACATCAACATTTTTCATATACTCATTTACTAGGATAGGCAATAATCGTGCGACAATATGGACCGACAAGGCAGGGATGACCATGTAAGTACTTTATTTATCTACTCCTAGCTTTCTTTCCTATAGCGCTGTCTTGGTTGATTTCGTGCTTATGATGGGTGGATAACATTGTTGCAGGAAGGGGTGAATGTTGTTGGGTTTGAAGTCCCAGCATCACCAGATTCAAGCTACAGCAACCCTATTCCCGGAAATGAAGATGAAGCCCGAGAACCCCCATTGGTTCCTCCTCATCTGCAGCATACGTTACTGAGCTTCCCGCCGAGCCACGATGACTCCAGCAGCCTCCCTCCGCCCCAACCTGTGGTGCTCAACCACCTCTACATAGAAAAGGAGAACTCGAGGTCTGTCGTTGCCCTGGGGATCACACACCGGTTTAAGGCGAAGTTTGTCACGGTCGTGCTTTACAAGCCAGTACAGAGGCGGTAGGGTGGTGAACATTTGTGTACGCCGTGTTCCCCTCCTTCCATTGGGTTGCGGTGACCTGCCAAACGGATAGAAACCCACTGTTGTAGTCCTGCAGAAACACAGAGAGAGACCTGGACTGCTCATCATTCTCAAATGATTTAGTCATGTACTTAATTGACTGCTGCTGGTCGCAATGATGATGATGCTGCTGGTCGCAATGATGATGATGGTCTAGTCGAATCATGTTTGTCATCTCTCTCTTTTGACCATTGACGATTGAATAGTGATGCATGTCTGAAGCTGTGAAACCTGATGGCAAATGGACGAGGCTCACCAAGAAACCAAGAAATTGAACAATTTCTTAAATCATGTTCTGTTTTGTTGTTGGTATGAAAAAAAGGTAAAACACAATTGTATCAGTTTGTTGAGAAAAAGAGTACCTAGCAGTCGAGCAGATGAAAGCTTAGAATTTGTTTGGTTTATGCGTGCAATGTTTCATGAAGAAACTACCGTCTGCATAATATAGTGACCTGGCAAAAAAAAGCTGTTTGGGTGAGGTGAAAATCTTCAGAGCAGCATAAGATATACAATTTATTCTGACTTTAATGGAATTTTTGAAACGTGTGTTTAAAAAGAAAATAGCTCTGTATGTGGTGTATTTCACTTGCTTGTGGCCCCTTAAGGTATCAGACTTATTACCCACAATATTTGAAAACAAGTGGCGTTTTGGCACCCGAGCACAGATGCTCTCGAAATCAGGACCATGCAAGGCTTGTTGAGATGTGTACTTGGTCATTGTCGGGTAGTGCCCAGGCAGAGTAAAAACCAGCGGAGGTGCGGTAAAGTTGACACCAAGATCATGTTGCCGGCTGGAATAGACGGATGGTAACGCGGAAAATTCTTGTCCCTCCGGGACATGACGCCAGGAATTCGTGGACCGTGGGCGTGTGCCGTGTGACCGTTGGTCCTGGACACTGTTCATTCCTTCCGCTGGCCATAATTATTTGCTGTCGTTTCAAAACCAGTCATGCGCTGTCGCCAAGAACTTGTCTAATTCCACAAAGCATGATGAACACTAGAGACATGGACTATCAGACTTCATTTCTTTATTGAAAATATCGACCATCAATGTTCTACTGTGACACCGGAAATAGAAACCGAAAAAAAAACCTTAACTGGTACGGAAAGTCATTTTGGTTCCCCAAGTAGAGTGATCCTTTTATTTTTTAAATACAAAAATCTTATTAACAAGCTTTCAAAAAATCTAGAAGAAAATCTGGGTGTAGTCAATGATGCATCTTATAATCATGCAGAATTGCAATGCAATTTTTTTGTATTATGGACTACATAGAAATGACAAAATTTGATATGTTTGAAGATTTAAAAGTGTGTATACTAGAACCACACACTCGTAGATCAAAATATTAAAATTTTCAAATTTAGATTTGACACCTTTTTGAGATATATCATTGACAATATGCAGATTTTTTTTACTCATAATATGATTTTTAATTTTTTGATAAATAAAGGGATCACTGGAGCTCGAGATTGAGCAAGTCCACGCTGATAGAAGACAAACAAACCCCTTAGATGATGAGGAAGAGGCGTAGGAGTCGGTGCTCCTCGAGTGGTTGCCCCCGCAGGAGGAGACGAGGAGGCGCCATCTTCGTCGGCCCCATGGCCACCGGTAGCAGCGCTCGCGTGGCCATGGTCGCCTCCGGTTTTCATCGACCTTGTCGACGACGAGGAGGAGGAGTAGGCCGTCGGCGACTACCCTAGCAGATCTAGAGTTTATTAATTTCCACTTGTGTTTTCTATAGTTTGAATTTGTATTAAATAATTTTGGCGACCTAATATATATGTTTTTATCAAAAAAGAAAAAACTTAAATCCTCCGCGTTGGCAGGCCGACGGACACAAACGGATAGGTGCCTGTTTAGCCACCCAAACGGATTAAAACTGACAGATTTTATGTTTGTTTGGATCGGTCCGTCGTGCCCTTATCATCTAATCACAGCTCCTTTACGGCCATCAGGACAAGACAAATTGATGTGTTTACATCACACTAGTTGTGTTGCACGTGCAACGCACGTCTCCAAAATATAATAGGATATAAATTATTTATGTGTCATTCCTCTTTTTAATGAGTTTCTTCTTACATAGTTTAATTATAGAAGCAAATGTGCCCGTACGTTCCTCCTAGGGATTGATTTTTAAAATAGTTTTTAGGTCATGGAGAATTTCGATATTAAAAATTATTCTTTTATGAGACGAACATTCTTGATGGGGACTCTACTACTATCAAGAATTATGGTAGCTCTCTTATCGGATTATGCTATCGTAAAAATGATAGGTCTCTCTTAACTTTTGCCATCCGAATGTCGAGAGCACATGTTATTTTCCCCCTTCACTATGATGCTCCTAGTACTTGCCTTGAGCATATTATTTTTTAGCTTGTACACGGGCAGGTTCTTGCTCTAGACTTCGAATCCCTCTAAAATGTGATCTCCGTGTTGACGGCCTTGGCCAGTTAGTCCATCTCACCGTCGGCATCGGCGCATGCCTTCTTTGTCCAAGATGGCCCTGATGGCTGATGCAACATTCTCTTTGTTAGTTGCTGCCTTTAATTCCTTTATCATATAGCTAGTGTGGAATTCAAAGTACACCGTGCCATCTCTTTTTCTTTTGTTCATCCAAGCATCAAGGTCATGCCCTACATAGAATTTTGATTCAGGTTCAACTCCTTTTGTCCTGTAGTGCATGGTAGCAAGTGCAATTCTTCTAATCTGGTAATGTCTTGGATCAAGGATGGAAATACCATGTCGTTGTTCCCTTCTTCTTGCATGTCGCATGTTAATATGTCTATATAGGGCTATTGCATGGCAAGCACAATACCAGGACTGCCTTTACTGAATTGCACTGATTCCTCGTCGACGTCGTCTGCAACATCTCATACCAGATGACGCTAGTGTGTTAGGCATGAACAGATGGGCAGATTGGTTAGGGATTTGCATCGAGGCAGCTGTTCCGGGCTTCCGGCCGTGACGGACTAACCGATGACACTCAATAATTTACCGAACGAATCACGCCAGAACAGGGACGTACGAAAACGACATAGCAATCCAGCCACAGGCTATTGCAGCCGCCGTGGAGACTCGTCGCAGGCGGAGCGAGGCACAACACAGAGCCAGCGCCGGGAGCGCTCTCGCGGGCGCCGTCGCAGGGGCATGGGGAGCTATGCCGATCAGAGGTTTTCGGGGGTGGTCGTTGATAGCACCGCCTTCGTCCGTCCGATGCGAGACAACGTCGTCTTCCCCCGCCTCCTCGAGTCCAGGCACGGTGGAGCCCATAGTTGCACACGACGCTCCTCCCAGCGGGCAGCGGCCATGGCCCTCGGCATGGTTTCTCCAGTAGCGACGCCGAAAACGGTCACTGAATCGCATCATCGCGGACGGTGTAGTGCTGCTGGCGGCGGACGTCGCCCGTCTAAATTTGCTCATGGCGCTGCGCGCGGTTGGCATGTTGTGGTTCACCGACCACGTCATATGTTTCCTCCAAAATCAATTTTAATCTTCCTCCGCCATGGCCATGACGCACCGGTCGTGACAAGATCAATCTAGCGGCACAGCCAAATCAATCTGCCGTGGATCGATGTTGGGATTTTTGACGCAGCTAACCATCGTCGCCTCTACCCCGTCGCCATGTTTCTCGGTTTCTCACCTCGCCGAAAGCTGTCTCGGGCTGGAGTCTTGGAGACCTAGGATGGACAGAGGAGAAGGACCGATGACACGAACCTCGTTTCCATCTCGGACGAAGGACCTAGCGCCGCCGGAGGTCGGGCGGATGAGGGTCTCTCCGTACGATTTTATCCTATTACTTTGCGTGATCGAACAGGATCGTGATCGGACAGGATTGAGGAAGGTTTGACCGGTCAAAATTATTTGGTGCTCGACATCAGGACAATCTGAATCATTGATGAAAAATTGAACGGTAAGATTTAAAGTGTTTGATGCTCGACATCAGGACAATCTGGATCGTTGATCGAAAATCGAACGGGTAATATTTAAAGTATCCCAACATGTTTGCCCTTTTAATAGTAGTATAGAAACATGGTCTCTCTAGCCTTGGGATGTTTTTTTTATTTTTCTGACGCACGCTCAGCCGGAGTGAACAGGAGTAAACAGCATCAATGGCTGCCACCGATACGTGGAGAGGGCTGCTCCAAAATATTCTCTCTTCTGCTGACCTTTCTCGTGCTTGGCTCATGGTTCGGATACTGGACCATACCGTCACTTTCTGTCCTGGGATGGCTAGACGGCAATGAGGTGGCTGTTTGGTTTCTGCCCACACCCGCCCAGCCAAATCCAGGGCGTGCCAATATTTTGGCGAAGGATTCGGCCCCCTGGTTTTGCCAGCGCGTGGGCACAGAATTGTACCTGGCGACCAATATTTTGGCGTGGCTTAGGGAGTTGGGCTTCAATCCAAACGCAGCGCTATGGCACCAGTCAACGCCAAAATTTTGGTATGGTAACCGTCGGCCACAATCCAAACAGCCCCTTAATACCGACCAACAGTGGGCCCTTTGCCTGGTTTTACTGTGGTAGAAAATGGCTGAGGTGAACTCTGCATACGAATCTTGATGACATTGTAGGTACAAGATTTCAGGAGCACATGTGCTCGGGTGCCAATATGGATTTCTGACTATGTAGAGGTAAGTTTCCCCTCATGAAACTCGGCAAACAAGGCCATCAGATCGCCTTTGATGACCACCAAAAAGGTATAGTAAAATTTCGATAGGAAGCCACTCGGATCAGGGGCATTATTAGGCTTCGTTTCAAAGACAGCCAGCTTAGGTAGAATTACAAAACGGAAGAATTGGAGAAACACAAGAATTTGACAAGATGGTAGGTGCAAACAGAGAAAAACTGTAGGAATATTCATTTGGATGTAACAGAGGAAAAAAAATACCTCTATCCTACGCGAAAGGTGTGAATGCAATCAATACGAATTTCAGAGGTATCATTTTTTTTATCCAGATTTTCTTAGAAAGAAAACATTAGAATCCTCCAAAATTCTTATAATTTTTTTAAATTCAATTAGGCCCTTAACCTGTTCCTATGTGAATTCGGCAGCAAGGGAACCATTCTCTTGATTGGAGACTTGGAGTATCCTCACATCTCTAAGCTCATCAAGTAAAGTCTGACTTGCCGTATGTTGACCAACAAGATTTATAATAAATCATGTTCCCCTCCTCGAACTCATCGAGAAAAGTCTGGCTTGCGATGCCGTCACTTGGCCACAAGATAAAAAATACCTCTTAGGGCTTGTTTGGTTCACATGATTTAAAAAACAAAAGAATAGAAACAAACACAATAATGGAATAGGGATGCATGTGCAAAACACACTAATTTGTAAATTTACGTGTTTCGTTCACAAGAATAGGAAAAACACAACAATCTTAATAACCATGATCAAATTGAAGTCAAACCACATGAAAAAATATAATTAGGATGCTAATACTAGACATCAATCTCATCCTTCGTGTATAAGAATTTTAGAAAGAGGTCAAGGTGGATTGTATTTTTTCTTTAAAACTGAGAACATTTTTTTTTCTTTCTGTTTTGTTCCTTTACTCCATTCATTTGAAGCAAACGGATGAATAATGTCACCATAACATGATTTATCTCCACTTTTTCTTTGAACCAAATAGGCCCTTGTTATTCTGAACTTGGCTCTATGTGTACAACAGGTTCCTCTTCTTAAATTAACTTCGCCACCCCCTTGAATTAACGTCGCCACACGCTCACGACACTACCACAGTTTAACAATCAACTCAAAATTGGTTAGGCACAAGGTTTCAGCCTTTTATCAATTTCATGGACAATTGGTAATAGTCCCCCCCCTCTCCTTCAACTACTTTTTTACACACCCTCGTAAAAAATGAAGAAGTGTGCATGTTATAAGTTGCCAGCGGTCAATTTACCCGCTTCTCAGGTTGCCAAACTCCTGTAACCAGGTCAATAAAACCGCCACGTTCTAGTCACCGTAACTCAGAACTTAAAAAGAGGTTGATTCCCGGAGAATGTGTAGCAGCTCTACTGCTAAGCAAGGGAGGTTGGAGGTTGATTCCCAGTCACAATACATGTTTAGATTAATGCAGGTCCCAGAAAATGTATAAATATCTCATGAGAGGCCAACCGCTTCACCTGACCTAACCTAATAATCCATTAATTCATGATGACAAGTTAGCCGGAGCTCTTCGATTCTGGTGCTTCTTTGGAGAGCTCAAGTGAAACAGGACAGTGATCACTTCCATAAAATCCTGCCATCAAGAAAGTCCATGAATCAAAGTATGTTAGAACTATTACGGATACCTGAAAACAACTGGGGAACTTGTTGCGATCATGGCGAGATATAAGCACTTGGGTATATATATAGCCGAACGTATATATGAAGTGTATCATCATTTCATATGCACATAGGATGAAAAAACAATAAATCAACAAAGATTTGTACCAGTTGCAGTTTAGGGCATTTCCAAACCTATTTGTAGCTGTATCTTTATCCCTCCATATACCTAACAAACAAACAAACTAGACACGAGAACTCTAGATATTTGTTTTCTGACATTAAATATGTAAGACCAAAACATGGTCCAGTCAACATCCTTTCATCCATGATCACTCCCCTTATTTATTTGCAGCAGATGATATGCAAATAAAGTTGCGAACCGAGGCTTAGCTAGGATGGCTAGGACGGGTTCGTGCGTCCTTTCCCGCCCGCATTTGAGCCTCCATGCTCGCAAATGTGGATCATACACACTTCTTCTAGTAATATAGCAGCACTGAGAGTTTCTTCCCCTTAGGCTACTCTTTAAAATAAAATAAACTGGGAACTTCAAAAGGACTAAAAAATAAAGACATATCACAGTTATATATAATAAATCACCACACAAAGAAAGTTGTGCAATACAAACCTTCCAGTTCAATTCCATGACCATGCATTTTACATGAAACTATTCTGTCCTTCAACCGTTCTGAAACAACGAAATAATCAATCCGCATTCTCTTTCCTCGGTACCTGGGGAAATATTAAGCAATAAATGAGTCCATACAGAAAAAGATGAATCACATACACTAGCATTAGCATTCACATGTATTAGCTACGAAAGAACATTGCTTATCAGGAGACCATAAAATCTGATAAGCAACTGAACACTATAATTAGCAATTCAACAATTATACAATCATGGAAATATTCTTACTTCCCAATTGGATTCCCAGACCAAGAGAAGCCACACTCCATGTCTTTTTCTTTGTGCAGGCATCTGTAAGCATCTACTAGCTTTCCCCTGTATATCAACATGTAATTCCATAAGGTATTCAAGACAATAATCAATACCACAAAAGATTAATGCCTCTATGTGATCAATTTATGCCTAGTTAATTTCTACCGGTATGCGCTGTTCATCATTCATTGGTTTATGTTAAGTTTCATGCATCAACCAGTAGACCAAAAGTCCGAACTGATGGAGAAGATTGGGAAATCCACATATACTTCAACACCCCCTCTCACGTGTGCCGATAAGGCCTGAACGTGATAGAAAGAGGGCAATCAATTTATATGTATTAAATTGCGAAAGCCAAGAGTTGAACCCAAGACCTTTGCTCTGACACCATACTGAGTTTCATGCATCAACCAGTAGAACCAAAAAGTCCAAATCCACATTTACTTCATCAGTTTAAAGGTATGCTTTTAAGACCTGTTATTGAATCAGTCCAGAGAGATGCCAGTATTGGTTCCCTATAATTTTAAAGTCCTCGTGTGTGTGTGCAAAATCCTTGGTCGGTTTGGAATTTAAATGTTACAACGATAAGTCAAGTGCTTTTAGAAAAAAATAGATAGAGGCTGTATTAACCAGCAATATCTATATGATGATATTGATATGAGAAATTTTCATAAAACAACTTCCAAGAAATTATAGTGTCACGAGTATTACAAATATATCACAGAAGAATTGTGTGCTCAAATTTGTGTTTTAGAGACCATGTCTATTTTGAATGGTCCACTTATTTATGAATGGAACCATGGGAGTGATACCTTAGTCAGTAGAGGACGCAGTTTGTTGATAGAAACTTTTTGTTTATCAGTGGCATACATATCTAATCGTGCCTTACTCAGAATACTTCATAGATTTGTCAGTGCAGTATATATACTGGCCAATTGGACATGGACTTTTCATAGTGCAATATATAGACTGAACAAATTTTTACTCGACAAAACATATACTTCATAGATGCAAATTGTAGATTATAGTGTATATTGAACACGATAGATGCTGATTTAGAACAAACATATTATCCCTGTTATGCTGAGCATTTAACTTACTGGAATACTGAAATAATAATCTTTTTATGTTTCCATGATCACAGTTCCAAAGTATTCACATCTGAGATGCTTATTATGGAATGTTTTTGTTGCTTGGGTCTAAATAGGGAGGACAATTCGCTCACCCATATACCGATGTGGGGCCTCAGCTGAGAGAAAACGATGATGGCTAAGGTAGACTGAGCATGGAAACCAAATTAAAAGGATGCATGCACTTGTTCAAGGGCGGCATCCATTTGAGAATTGAGGAAGTTTTCTATCAAACGAAAAAATGGTGGAATGCATTGGCTTACACTTACTTGGACAATAAATTGCCAAACCGCTGTCTCTCTGCCAGAGTGAATCCTGGCTGCCCACAGTCCTGTAGAATAGATAAAGATATTTCATTGCCAAAAGGAATGTACAATAAAACTGCAAGGTGCACTCATGGTGTAATGGAGAATAGGATGTTATCTGATAGTCCAGACATTGAACATCTGTTAAGGGCTTGCTCTGTTTGCTATTACTCAGGATATATACTAATGCCCTTAAGTTGTCAAATTATATCTTGGTGATATAAATAGAAGTTTCAATACGAATTCTTTGAAAAAAACACAACTCTTATTGCTTATTGTCAATAAGGTAACCTTATAGCCATATGCCGTACATATTAAATAAAAGAGCACACACATAATATACAAAATTATAACTATGGCTAGCACCCAATGAACTGCTAGCCTATTTGCACAAAATTCAATGGTTTCAAAAGCTTGTCAGTTAATGCCACATATGTGTAACCTGAAGCAGCTAATTCCCAAAGCCAGCCTATTTGCTGCCATGGCTAGCAATAGCTCCTGCAAGTAGATTGCTAAAAACCTTATGTCCTTAGTTTGGCTTCTTTTCTAGAAATATATACTTTATTCTGATAAACTAACTTTAATAGGAAAATTGCAAGGTACGTCAGGCTACTGTTTGGTATCTTGTAATGAACAATGTAATATGCACCTATGGCGCAGAGACCGGGGGAGCTTCCATTTTCTATAAAATAATTGCAAGTTACGATTTTGAAATCTAAAAGATGAAGCACAGTATTAAAAAAGAGATAAAATAAGCGGTCGATAAACATAAAAAAATCAAGTGTAATACAGTAAGAGAGGAGAGAATTCGGCTGTCCTCAATTGTGTGTCCTACTTCATTAGCAAGATGGACATATATATTGGCCCACGCGTACCAAACCTAGACAAGATGGGCCATATGGGCCAAATCAGTCTATAAACCTGTCAAGCCCAGGATTAGCAACATGACGCAATTGGATTTGTTTGATAAGCATAGGCGAAAGTGGAAAAATGTGTAACGGATTATGGCAAAATTATTTCCAACAGTTGTGCCATGGTAACATAAACTGGATTTACAACAGTAACCAATAAGTGCATATGTCAAGTAAATAATACCTCTTGATTTGGAGGGATATACCCATTGAGCTTAGCACTGCTAAAAAAATCAGGATGGCTGACATCGATCTCGTCGTGACTGAAAGATTTCAAAACGAAAAGTAACATTCAGGGGCTAAGGTTGGTTTGTGATAAAATTAAGAAGGTCATTCTGTCTATATCTTGTATAGAAAACATGGATTGCTCAAGTATGGCCACATAAAGCAATGAAGTTTCTCTCCCTTTCCATTGGAGTTTCCACTAAAAAATATTTACTTGAATTGCATTTTCCAATTATAAGCGACCATCAAAAATATGTCGGTTGAACAACCTATCATTAAGGAGAGTAGGGACTTGAACCAAGGACTTCAACAGCCAGAGCCTTGTGCTTTACCACGAGGCCACATGGATGGCCCCTAATCGTGAAGTTTGGGTTAGCCGTATAAAAGGTAAATCCACAACTCAAATGTTTTATTAATTCTATGATGTCTTCAGAAGACTCAAATTAACTTATCATGAATCAATAATAAATAGCAACTTTAGCCAGAGGAGGGCTTGTCTACACAAAAGAATCAGCAAAATTACCTAACATTCAAGTCTCCACACCAGATTAAGGGCTTGTCTACTTGTTGAACAAACTCCAACATTCTTTTATCCCACTTTCTTCTTCTTTGAAATGAATTCTCCTCCTCTTTCCACCCGTTGTTTGGAGCATGTGTTTAGTAACAGCAATGATTCAAATTCCACAATGATAACACGACCGTCTGCCTCATGCTTGGAAGCTGAAACAGGTAAAATACTATGCTTTCAGAAAGAATAATAATTTCTGTGAAAATGAATTCTAGAAAGCAGGCAAAATTTCAGAATTGCCAGTTTATTTCCATGTAGGAGCAGGCCTATCAGTGCCACATACCCACATCTACTGCGCCAGGAGGTCCCCCCTAGTGATTAGGAGGATAAGATCCCCTTTGATCACCCGTTATCTTGAGGGCAAAGAGAAAAAAAGTAGCTTGCCAATGCACTATCGGTGTACCATAACTCAAAATATGCCACCTATTTTTTCAATGTGCTACTCTTACAGCTAAGGGCCAATTTGATATATGCCGCTATCAACTTCATGTATTCATAAATGACAATAAAGTCAATTCCCATATTTAGTTTCCAATACAATTCAAAATGACCATAAATGTTAAGATTTAGTTTGATAATGCGAATACGGGTGATGTAAGCACTAGGTGCTAGGTACTAGGAGGGCAGCATGCTGCTGCCTCAGGACCCCAGCCCAACAAGTCACTGAAGCAGCATCAGCCGCGGTGGCCACAGGGTGAGAAATCAGAGAAAGGTACGAGGAAAAGGAGCATACACCCTCAGATGTTATTGCACCTCTTCTTACAGTTTCACACAGAATGGCCATCAGATCCCACCTCTTATATACAGGTATACTCACATAGCACCTCCTCCACTCTGATAAAAATCCTGCCAGCATAATATAACAGCCTCTAATTCTGCTTTTTGCTCATTTCCAATGAAACTGAAGCCTGAAAGTCGGCAGCAGTACCGTGCCAGGGAGGCTGGATCTGCCTAGCTCTCTGATTAGTTCACTTCAGAAGCTCGATGTTATGGTTTTAAGAATATATATATGTACTACTGGAGAAATTACCACCTTCTTGGAGCTAAGACTTTATAAAAGCAGATCATATAACACAGCCACAAAACTAAAATACGAGAAGAGCCATCATACGAGCAGTAGCTTATCATGCTGACCAAATCAAATCCTATATACAATCACAAAATGTGAAACGTGACGAACAGAAGTACTGTCTAGTGAAGTATGGGACATTTAAAAAAACTGTCTAACAGGGGAGACAATTGCTCAATCTCTCAAAATCAAACTTACATGTTCTATCCAAGTTGAATGACACTTTCTTTGGTTCAAACTTCTTCATAAACACAGCTGTGCCTGCATATTTTGATTCTGAAAGGGACCACCAGACACGGTAGTCTTTGAAAGGTGAGCTCGACAAAGCACGCAGCACTATCTGCATGACCATCAATAAGCGATTGTAACATAACTTCATTAAGCCCAACAAATGCAGCAGCTGTAAAAGTGTATGCTGAAGAGAGAAAACAGACTATGGAAACTAAGTTGATACTAATTCATAATAGTTTTCTGCTTGCTCACTGGGCCATATATGCAAATACAGTCACCACAAATACAGCAAGACTTCAGGATGCGACCGATAGAAATGAAAAACCAATCTTGTCAAATCTAGAGTAAATTTCTCAGAATTGCATATGCTCTTGCAAAACTATCACAAAACCACCCTTTCAAGAGGCAATTTCAACAAACAAAACAAATATCACTGAAACATGGATTTTACAAAGCCATTTCAACGAACTACACATCTTCTTCCATAATACTGCGGTAGCATTTCGATCAGAACCAACGAATCTGACAGGTGGGATCCACTTTTTCCATAGTTACAGGGTACAGGGCTGCTCCTTAGCAGTAGCACTACCTGTTTTTCTTCTCGAGACGAGCCCGTGTCATCTTTTAGCTCACTAGGATTTTTTGGCCCCCCTTTCGAACCAGCTGCCGGCATTCGCACTTCCTGGCACATGGCAAAGAAGTTCAGCGAAAATTCTACTCACTGATATACAAATAATATGCTTAATTTGTAAAGTATAATAAAGATAGCAGACTAGCTGTGATTATTAATTAAGAGTATAAAATAAAACAACAATGTGTGGCCAAGGAATCTAAATACTAAAAAAGATCAACAATAATAATATTAAGCTGCTAAGTTGTCATAACACATAGCAACTAAAGACATTGTAATTGAAAAAGAAATGAAGACCTTGATCGGTCATCTTTACAACCCAAAAGTAGGGTTTGATATAACCTCTGTCCTACTGTGCAAAAACAAGAACACAAGGCGGGTTTGGATTTCGACTATTGACTATTGAGCTCGCTTTCCAAAACATACTTGGTTAATTGATCCACCATATCCACAGAGCAGAATACATAGAAAAGCATAGTTTTCTCATACAATGATTTAGTGTGAGAAGTACTTCACCATATGGTCTATAGTTTTTTGTAACTTTACTATTGCTGCACATGCTATTTATGTCAGTACTTGTGGTAGCAGCAGAGTGGGTACCTGAGCAAAGAAATAACTGGGATAGGAACACTAGCACTGACATAAGTACAGGAAAACTAAATACGAGTTTTTTTGGGCGCAAGGTTGCCAACATTAATCCATAATTAAGAAATGGGCAAGTAAATATCAGTTCCCTGCTCTAAGAACATTTTCATTGCATTAGTCTGCTTCATAACATGCTTATTAAAACACCACCCTAGCATCTACAGTAGAACCATCAACATTGCATGTCCCACTATTCCAGAAACACAACAGAGAATAGTACGGCTCCTCTCAACACTCAACAGTACATAGCAGGTCAGGCCTTGCTTCATCGTGTTCAAGTATAGCAAAGCACAAAAAAAAGGAAAAAAAATGCACTTCAGGAGCCCTCAGCTGGCATAATCTATCACCAGCTAGTCAGCTACGAGCATACGACAGTGTGGCTGGATTGGTTTTGCGACCCAAGCTTGGCACACCTTGGACCACTAGGAACAAATTTACTATTGAATTATTGATGCTATATATATATTCCCTAACCACCCTGCTCATTGCCTCTTCAAAATGGTTGCCTTTTTGAAGCAATGGAAGCCGCTAAATGCCTTTTTAGAATTCAGCAAGCTGGCTTCAGATGTTTGCAAATAGAAGGGGTTAAACCCTAGGGGGGCATAATGTGATTAATCTTGGCATAAAAGGACAAGAAATATGTACGCCCCACGATGTGCTCGATGAAATGCCTCCGAGGAACGGCAGCCCTTGCATGCCACATTGCAGCATACTCGCATAAAGATCCCTCCGAACAGTAGTACATCGCACGGCAGTTTGAAGTTGAACCCCCAGGGAGCAAGCAAATCCGGACACAGAGAAGGGCGCCGAGCGAGGCTCACCTGGACGCAGATGACGTCGGGGTCGAGGCGGGCGACGAACTCGCAGAACGCGGGCCAGTCGCTCTTCATCCGGAGGAGAAGGCTGTTGGCGTTCCACGTTACGAACCTGCGCGGCTCCTCGCAGGGAGCCCCATCGACGCAGTCAGAGGTGGCGGCCCCAGTAGCGGTGGGCCTCTTCTTGGCGGGGGAGCCGTCCTTGGGCACGGGCTGGAAGAAGCGCTTCATCGCCTGGTGCTGCGGCAGCGCTCCTTGGCCGCGGAGGGGAGAGAGAGCAGAGATCGCCGGAACTGAAAGTGTTGGAGCGGATTTACCTTATAAATGATGAGCACAAGCAAGGAGTGTCCACAGCCCAAGTTTGCTCTTAGCCCAGCTTATCTCAGCCATCCATTCACCTCTGCACAGTAATTTTTCCCACCGTCCTTTTACCTGGGGCCGTTGGATCCTCTCTTTTTTCGTTTTTCACTCGCTGCCAGACCCGTTGCGTCGATGACATGTGGGCCAGCAAGCGGGGCGGGCCCAGCTGCAGCACGTCCGCCGCGTCGCCCTTCTTTTCCTGAGTTTTACTGTCGCGGTGGATAGCGACGCCAATGACCTCCCGTCCCCGTGCGCCCCAATCCCCTCGTATCTCTCTCCCCCAATCCCCTCTCCTCTCGCAAACCCTAGCCCTAATCCCGCGTCTCGTCCTCCAGCTCGTCTCTCCTGCCCAATCGCATCCCGTGCCGCCGCCCGGCCTCCTCTTGCTCGTTTGCCCCCGCCACACCCCCTCCCCACTCTCTTTCGCGGCGGCTGGACGTGGCGGCGACGAGAGGCGGCCGCGCGGCGAGTCCTCTCCTGCCTCACTCATCCTCGACCTCCCTCCCAGCCCCCAGCCGCCGCCTCGACCTCCTCCTCTCTCTGCTCGCTTTCTCTCTCGCTTAAGAAGGCTCGAAGACGGCCGGATCCGCGGCCAGGCTGGGAGAGGCGGCCGGCCTGGGCAGGGCGGCAGCAGCCGGGCAGGACGGCGACGGTGGCCAGGCTGGGCGGCGGCGGCCGGGCCAGGCAGGGCGCCGGCAGCCAAGGAAGGAAGAAGCGGTCGGGCCAGGCAGCGCGGTGGTCGTCCCTGCACCTCCTCTCCTCTCCCGTCCCTCATCCCCACAGCTCCTCTCCTCTCCCAGGTCATCCTCCCACCTCCTCTCCTCTCCCAAGATCCGAGTCTCCCTCTCTTTCTTTGCCCCTTGCATCTTTCATCACGCTGATATTTTGGAAGTCCAGCATTCTGATTTTTAATTGCTAATTGATGTTTTTTTCTAAACAGATGTGTGCAGCTTCTAGAAAGAAGAGAAGAGAGATTACAAGAGCAAAAAGTATGGTGAGAGAGAGCTGGTTTTGCATTTCAAGAACCCGTTGATAAACTAATTCAAGAACCCGTTGCTTTTGTTTGCATTTTATTGATAGAATTTTAGTCCTTTCTTATGTAGAATTTGCCAATGAACGAGCTTTGGAACAGGCACTGCAATGAGGTTGTTTTGTAAAGGTATAGTCTGCGGGAGCTCTCTCCCCGTTTGCTTTGGCTCTGGATTTGTGCTAATTATTCTGGGTATTTTCTTTGTACCCAGGTGCCTATGAGAGCCACAGAATCCATGTGGTTTTGTTTTGCTGTGGCATGTGTGGCAGCTGCATCAGCCTGACAATTAGTTCTCAATCAAGGTAATTTACCTCTCCCCCTTTACATATCATGGAAATATGTGGTGGTTTCTTTCCATTACTGAAGCGAGGACTGCAAATGTATTTTTTTGTGCTTGCCATTTAGTTTCTGTCCCCACTTATACACTTCAGCATTTTTGTGTGTCCACTGTCCATGTGGCTCTGAGATTGTATACAACAAAATCCACGTTGAAGTATATTGTTGTTTCATATACTTTGGAATGCAAAGAAATTGTCGAATGAAATGCTTCAGTAGCATGTTATGCTTCAGTAGTATGAATAGTCAGATCCCATATATTTTCATGATTTTCTACATTATGAGGATTTAATGAATAACCTCGGACCATAACATAGTTAATTCAACGCATATCCATTTCTTTGTTCTTTCCCTCTTTGACATTTTTCCTTCTCATTTGGTTATGCCCAGTTGGTGTGTATTAGGCTTGCCGCAGCTTGGCATGGCGCCAAGACATCTCGGCTGCGGTGTATTGCTGCTTCTCCATGTAGATTTGATGTTCTGGCCGAGAGTTTCGTGCCGTTTCAGAGTTCAGACTTGGGATCACTACGAGGAAGGAAGGTGTATTGAGAATTGTCCAGAAAACCCGTCTTGCTATGTAGTTTATATATAGACCGGGGCTCTATCCCCTTTTCTTTCATCAATCTTGATTTTCAACATCTCAGACAGTATAACATTGATGATGCTGGGTGGCACGCTCGATGGACTTATCCTCCAACATGCATGCTCTCCTTTTTGTTTGTCATTGACTCCATGGATTGGTTTTTATGTTCTTGTGATCAAGTAGTAGATGCTCATCCATTATACATACGAGAAATGCCTGCTAATTTGGTGGTTGCATGGACTGAGTGATCTAATGGTTGTTTTTTAGATTGATGTGCAATAAGAAATGATTTTACCTCGTCCATTATGCACATTAGAAATGCATGCTGACTCTTTCTTCTAACTCTGGTTTTTTATTTGGAATCGTAGTATTTCGAAGACACTTGAAAGGATTAAAAATGAAGCTATGCAGGATCTGAAACAACTGTGCCGAACAAAGAAAATGAGGTAATTCATCTCTCCAGCAATGAATTTATTTAGTTTTTTCTAGCTGCAGACTTGACTCACTATCTGTACACAAATAACATGCTCAGGTATATTGAATGCTATGTACAGAAAGTAGGTAAATCAAGGTTGGTCCACCCACACGAGCTCCTCCTTTTGATTCGCTACTCCCTGATTTAATTTTATATTTTGCAGGCATTGTTTGGATGTCTAGCAGATTCACTAACAGCAAGCAGCCACCATTGGTGCTCCTGAACTGCATGGCTGCCGCAGGTATGCTTATCCTCTCTGTTTTCCTTGCAGGTTTCCCCAACTCCATATGCAGAATACCCCTATTTCTCAAATCAATATAGCAAGATAAATACTCTTCTGTGATAATAAGCAAAACTGTTTAACAAAATTATCGTTGCTTTTTATATTCTTGGATTATATGAATGAGATTGTCAAATTGGTGTTCCATTATTCATCACATGTCCGAGAGTAGGCTTTGCATCCTTATCATGTTGATTCATTCTTTTCCCCTATTTCATGCTTTTACTTTACTGCAGAAGGAAGGGTAATGCAATTACATATAATAAATACTCTTGACAATTCTGAATTTATTCTACTGCAATTTTTAAAAACGATGAATATTACATTTCATCGCCTTGGTTTATTTGTAGTTGATGGCAAGCTGGAAGGAAAGTCCATTGCTCGGGATGCTGATCTTGAGAAGCACCCATCGAAGATCAAAATTATAGTTTTTCAGTTATGAGCTTCTGATGCACAGGTTTTCCTTCTTCGGGGCCGATGGGAGGTAGTTCGTGTTTGCCTTTCAGTTACACTAGAACTGTATCACCTCTGAATTGTGTTTGCCTTCCAGTTACACTAGCTGGTGCCTAATGTTTTTTTCGGTAAAGAGCTGGTGCCTAATGTATGTCATTGTTTTCCATTTTTATCCACTGATAGGGTTTGCATATGGATTCTGGTCATGCTGTTTCTCATGGCAATGTATTCGAGTTGCTTTTCCTTTGAGCTATGATTGTTTAAGAATTTTCATTCAGTTCATGCATAATCAGGTTTGATTCTTTTATGCAATGATTCAGGTTTCAGGCTTTAGACATTTTGAGTTCCTTGCATAAACCGTTTGGGCATGGTTAATACTATATTGATCTGCAAAGTTGAAAAATATCTTCTGCCTCTGTGACATGAGGTCTTACGAGTATATAATGGTTTAATCTGTTTGTAAGGCATATAAGGATTCACTTGTAAGGTTTAATGTAGGAAATAAACTATAAAATAAAAGGTAGGGTAAACAAGATTGTAGTACAAGCATAGAAAGATAAACTCTACAAGAAAACCAGAAATATATAAGAGGGGGAGAACATTCAGGAAAGGGACTCTCAAGCCAACTGTATGGAGGCTCAAGCATTTTGGACGAAACAAATTCATTTAGGAGACCCAGTTCTGAAATGAGCATTTTCTTTGTCTAAGCTTGATCGCCTGATCTTTTTCTTTTGTTCCTTTGAATCCATATTGGCTTCCATGCCTTTATTATCCATAGTTAAACCGGACCTTTTGATTTAGATAAGTTTCTTTACAACTGACTTAAGCACGACGTTAAGTGTGACTTTGTTAGAATAGTCCTTCAAGGTGTGAGTTCAAAATGTGTTGACTGACTACCACTGAGATGCAGAGCCATTTCGTAGACCTTGCACCTCATAGAACATGTTATGCCTTCTGTAACTTGAACAAATTGCATACAAAATATATTTTTTGTCTCAACTATCATCAAAATGCATGCATGTTAAGCTCTTGACTCAGAAATTACTATGGAACTGGTATAGCATGAAGGTGGCCCCTGTGGTGTCTTAACTATGCAGGTACATCTTCCTTGCTTTATCTAACTGTAATTGTGCCTATAGAAGTTCTCCAAATTTTATTTCTTATAGCTCAGTACAATATTTTTCATCATGATTTTACTTTCCATCTCTACTTCTTTCTGCTGGCATAAGTCGCTACATGTATTCTCTATCTGAAAACAATTTAATTCCTGCAACGAGCTGACTTCCCATTCTTCCAATTGGAAGGTAAAATAAGTCGGTCATTTCAGAACACGGCGCATATTCTGCTACTATTTTTTTATTGTTGCTTGACCTCTTGCACTTCTAATTTCAGTAGTTGGGAGAGGTACAACATAAGTGTCCTTGAGTTTTTACTTGCAGTGTGCACTTGGCCATATTGATTGGTGTTTGATTTAATGTTTCAACCGGTGTTCGATTTAATGTTTCAGTGGGATATGTTGTTTTCCTTTTCCTATTAATGGCCGGTCCTCTTCTCAGTTCCAATCATTCAGTTTTTGTTTTGCTATTCACGCTTGCCATGAAAATGTATAGGTTTAGGACTACAGATTTTTTTTAATCTACATTTGTTTCTCTGACCAGTTGCTATACAAAATGTTCTGATGTATATCCCAATTTGTTTTATATTTTTTGACATTTTGAAAAGTTTTTAAAAATGTTTTACGCCATGTACCACGTATCGACACTATATGGGATAGACTTATGACTCAAATTCCGACATGATTCTGATCTTTTTTTCCTGTTCAGATAATCTCAAATTGGTGCAGAATTCTTCTCCTTGGTAATAAATGCATGATGTGTATTGCACACCGTCTTTCATTTGCTTGCTATTTAGGTTTAATAGATTTACCTAACCGTGCCTGATTCTGATCCAAGCTCCGACGAGGAAGAAACAGAGATGTCAGGAGACGGGGTAGCTGGGGAGGGCTCGGAGGGATTCGATAGGCAGTTATCTGGCACGCCGGCTTGCTCGACTGCAGGGCATCAGGCTGCACTGAGAGTTACGGCCCAAGACACTCCATCCATGACATTGCAGGAGGCGTACTACAACAAGATTGTGGCAGAGAACCAACGCGAGGAGGAAGAACGCCTTGCAAACCAGGTCGGGAAAAACATCGGCGTTGTGGAGCTGAAACAGATGAAGAGCGTAGGCGCCTCGATCGGAATATATCGAATTCTCAGACCCAGGGCAAGGATGGAGGCATTTCCATTGAAGCCACCGGCGATAAGCATCAGGCCGCCTACTCTGTAAAAGAGGTTATCTTCCTCTCCGATGATGAAGACTAGGGCATCATTGCAATTTGGTCTTTAAATTTGGACCAGTTCGCGTTTCTGTGAGCTATGTCTATACACCATACTTTAGTTTTGAACTATAAGCGAAAATAACTGTGTTATTAGCCCCGCGGCAATGATGCCGCACTACTCAATGTGCATGCTCCTCTGTATTGGAACAAGTAATTTATTATTTTGTAATTTGTTTCTGTTGTGTTCTTTCACCAGTTTAAATTCCATCTTTAATTGATGTTTTGTGCAAACAGGTTCAACATTTCCAGGTTACTATCCATATGTAACTGAGCCTAATAAGTGCAGAGAAAGTTAGTTGCTTGAGTTATTTCTTCCCATTCTATTTTTAATCGATAAATAACATCGAAACGCAAGTTGAAGATCATGGCTCATAAATATACCCCTCTAACTAAAAACTATAGATACCAAATACCACATACCTATGTGCGTGCTAAATTATTATTAATTGTCGTCATACTATTTTGCACTAAAGTAGTCGACTGAATAAACTTGGTTGTGCCATATGTTTTTAAGATGCAATGTGCCATATTGAATTGAAAATGACCGCCAATTACATTTCTGAAACTGGTTTAATTTCCGAAACCTTTATTCCATTTAAACTTCGGAACCATTATCCTTATACCAAAAAAAGAAGATGCCATTCAGATACAACAATATCGGCCTATTTGCTTACTTAATGTGAGTTTTAAAATCTTCATGAAGGTGGCTACTAACCGAATCACTAAGGTGGCTCATACGGTAGTAAGACCAACCCAAACTGCTTTTATGCCTGGACGACACATTCTAGAGGGAGTGGTCGTCTTACATGAAACTATCCACGAACTTCATAGGAAGAAATTGGATGGAGTTCTTCTTAAAATTGATTTCAAAAAAGCTTATGATAAGGTCAAGTGGCCTTTTTTGTCACAAGCACTACGAATGAAAGGTTTTCACCCTACATGGTGTAAATGGATTCAAGAATTCATTAGCAGAGGGAGTGTCGGAATAAGAGTAAATGATGATATAGGACATAATTTCCAAACACAAAAAGGTCTTCGGTAAGGAGATCCGCTTTCACCTATTCTCTTTAACGTGGTGGCGGATATGTTAGCTATTTTGATAAACCGTGCAAAAGAAGATGGTCAGATAGGGGGCCTCATACCTCATCTAGTGGATGGGGGGTCTCCATTTTACAGTACGCGGATGATACGATTATTTTTATGGAACATGATTTGAGTAAGGCGTTGAACATGAAGTTGATACTCAGTTTCTTCGAACAATTATCGGGGCTTAAGATTAATTTTCACAAAAGTGAGCTCTACTATTTTGGACAAGCCAAAACAGTGGAATCACAGTACAGACAACTATTTGGGTGTGAATCTGGATCATTTCCTTTCAAGTATTTGGGAATACCAATTCACTTCAGAAAGTTGACAAATGGAGAATGGAAGCCGGTTGAAGATCGGTTTGAGAGAAAGCTAAGTAGTTGGATCGGTAAACTTTTATCTTATGGGGACAAATTAATACTAATTAATTCGATTCTGACTAGTCTACCAATGTTCATGTTATCTTTTCTTGAAATTCCAAAGGGAGTACGAAAAAGATTATATTTTTATAGATCAAGATTTTTCTGGCAAAGTGATGGTCATAAACGAAAATATAGGCTTACAAAATGGAATATTATTTGTAGACCTATAGACCAAGGGGGCCTTGGAATTGAGGTTCTCGAACTTAAAATAAATGTTTGCTAAGTAAATGGTTATTCAAGCAAATGAATGAGTAAGGAGTGTGGTAGGAACTATTGCAAAATAAATATCTTCATTCTAAGACACTGTCACAAGTTACAGCTAAACCCGTTGATTCTCCCTTTTGGAAGGGACCGATGAAAGTGAAGGATGATTTCTTAAATAGAAGGTCTTTTGTGGTTGGCAACGGCATGAACACGAGGTTCTGGGAAGATGTGTGGCTCGGGGATTCTTCCCTAGCGCAACAGTACCCGTTGTTGTACAATATAGCTAACCAGAAACAAGTTTTGGTAGCTCAAGTTTTAACTCAGCCCCCAAATATAACCTTTAGAAGAAACCTCACAGCAAACAAGTATGAACAATGGTTACACCTAGTTCACCGTTTGATGGATATCAATCTTTCAATGGAGCCGGATACTTTTGTGTGGCGGCTGACCACATCTGGGGTCTTCACGGTTAAATCCATGTATTTGGACTTGTTGAATGGTCATACTCCTTTTTTAAGGAAATATATTTGGAAAATGAAAGTGCCGCTAAAGATCAAGATCTTTATGTGGTTCTTATATCGGAAAGTAATTTTAACCAAGGATAGTCTAACGCAACTGGAATGGCAACAAGTGTTGTTCTTTTTGTGATACAGATGAAACAATTCAACATCTTTTTTTCGAATGTCCGGTAGCTAAACTCATTTGGTGAATTGTGCATGTTTCTTTCAACATCACACCACCGCAAAATATTACTCATCTGTTTAGTAATTGGCTTAAGGGTATTGATAAGACAGAACTCAAGTCAATCCGTGTGGGGGTATGTGCGGTACTTTGGGCAATATGGAATGTACGGAATGATTTTGTTTTTAACAAACCAAAAAAAAAACATCTTTTTTGCAGGTCATTCCTTTGATTACTCACTGGATCCGCTCATGGTCGTATCTCCTACCAGTGGAGCAACGCCATGTTATGGATTTTGGATGTGTCCGGTTGGAGATGGTCGCCAAGGACTTTTACAATCGTGCGGGCTGGCATTTTGATAGGAGAATTGCATTATGAATCTTATTTTGTGCTTTGTACTTTTCCGATGGTTGATGCATGTATCGACTCTTTGTCAGCTTTGAGTTGTAACAGACTAGCACAGACTTTGTCATAATTTAATAAAGCGGTCGTATGCATCATTTTGATGCAGAGGTTGGGACGTCCCCTTTTCAAAGAAAAAGAAAACATTTGTGCCTCCTCTCCTAATCCATCTGAAACACAGAATATCTTTCTGCGTCCTCTGTCTTCCTCCCCCTCTTAGTTTCCTACAGGAAGCACAACAACATCTCTTTATCTCTTCGCACCATCGCATTCGAGGGATAAAAAAGTATCTACATGTGCATAGGCTGGTTTATATGCACAAATGATATGGATTAACCATGTTGCCTATCAAAAGGATGTTGGCTCAGGAGAGTGAAACAATAAAACAACCGTCCGTGTTTAGCTCTCTTTTTTCTTTACATGTTTAGTCGTAAACACGTGAATCTGTAGAGCTCGGAAGATGAACTGAGTTTCAGTAATGTTTTATCTCGACTCGTGCAATGGTTAAGAGCTTGATGTGCCCACTATCTCCTAATGGTTATCTTATCCACGCAAACCATTACTCAACTTGAACATATCATATGAATTAGCTTATTTCATAGCTCCAGAGTCCAGACTTCCAGTTTATCATAAAGGATATAGATAAGATTACTCTATGTCTGCATTAAACTGAACAAGAAAAAAATCATGATACATGAGCTAATATTCCTCTCTACCTACTGAATATGGTGTAGCCTCTACTCTCTAGTCTTCCATGCAAAAATTATGATTGGGTAATTTTAAACATAACAATACTTTTAGCCAGATGATAGAAAATTACAGTTCTTTTCTTGGGTACTAATGAAATTAACAGTATGCGAGTTGTTTTGTAGGGTAACAATTGTTAGCTCTTATCCAGCAGATACAAGAATGAACTGACAATAAAAAAGATTGTGTTTACCCCGTCTAGAGTACAACATACAGGTTGTAGTCCTTGTACAGAGGATGATTACTCCCAGTATGCAATACTCTAAGTGGACACAAATACATTATACTTAAGCTACCCTTCTTTGAACCTAATATTTGTCTTAGATAGTATTATTCATACACATGAAATCAATAGTTAGCAATTAGTTTTTCCATTTGCTTGAAATCTCTATTTCATAGTTGTTGCTTGCTTTTTTTTTTTTTTAGAAATAGGCTTTCGCCCCGCTATGATAATAGGAACCACCCGATACAAGATTTGAGACCACTGCTGGGGCAAAACAGCACAGTTACGCCCAAAAGAAAAGAAAAGAACAAGAAAAGAAAGCCGACATTGGCGGATCAACGAAAACAAAGGCGACCCGCTACCGCTGCGCTCTCTCCGGCAAAGTCCCACCACTATCCTAGCACACTGAAACGTCGCGTACCAAACAACACCTCCAAGAAGGAAAACAGCGACGACGCTGCTGCTGTCCGGACTAGTCCTAGGGTTTCCCCGGTACGCTACAGGTAGTGGGGAAGAGGTACACCCGACGCCCTTCAGGAAGGGGCGGCGACACTCACAAGCATCAACGCGTCGGTGTCAAAAGACAAGGATTTCTCCCGACCTCGAAAAAACCACATCCCTGGACAGTCCGACGTGCTCCACCCATCTGGCCGCCCACCAACAAATGCCACCACGGAAGAAGGTCACCATTGTCGTATCACCAGGTAAGCGCATCACGACTGGTCGAACCGAGGAAGACCCGCCATAGCCAGAGCTGCAGTACCACAACCACGTGGGAGGATCGACCTCCACAGCCATAGACGGTAACCGACCGGACGCAGCACGCAGGAACACACCAAGCCACATTGGAGCCGGAGGGCGGCTGCAGCACAACCACCTAGAGGGCTACCTCCACCGCCATCGGCGGATGCCGACCAGACGCGGTAGCAGAGACACACCAGGCTGGGCAAGCCCGGCCGGTCCCTGAAAGGGTCCGTGAAGTCTCCGCCACCCCGCTGCTGCACGTAGGCCGACGCCGCTGCTACCCTCAAGATCGGCACCAAAGGCCCGGCCGGACCAAACGGTCCGCGAAGCTCCTTGCGCCACGCTGCAGAAGACGTGTCGTCGTTGCCGCCACTCCGTCACAAGCATCGCCACCGCAGTCAAACCAGGTAGCCGGGTCGAGCCTGGGCCCACACTAGTCCATATCGAGCCCAAAGGGCCCAGATCTGGGCCTGCAGGGCCCTGGCCGAACCCTAGCCACCGCACCACCAACTGGTGGCGCCTCCGCTGTGCTCACCTCCGGAAGCAGAGAGGAGACCGTGTCGCCGACCGCCGAAGCCCGTCGCCACCACGCCACTTCCCTGCCGAAGACCGGGCCGCCGCCGCACCGAAGAGCACCATCGCCGGAGGGCAGAGCCCCGCCTCCACCCATCCAGCGCGGGAGGGACAAGCCGCCGCCGCCGGCGCCACGCGGGCCGCGCCCGGCGGCCGCTGCCGACGGCGGCGACGGGAGGGAGCGAGATGGAGGAGACCGGGCCGAGGGAGCCGAGGTCGCAGCCTGCCGCCGTGGGGGCGGCGCGGCTGCGCGACGGAGGAGGGGGGAGGGGGGAGGGGGGAGGGGGAGGGGCGGCGTGGGCCGGCCGGCCGGCGGCGGCGGCTAGGGTTCGAGCCGCTCGGGGGCTCCACCCTAGTTTGTTCGTGGAGAGTGGTGGATCGATCTGTCTTCCTACTGATTGAGATCGCTTGCTTCTTCTCACGGTACTGTTTTGTACACTCCAACACAGTGTACTAATTGACAAAATATAATGCGGCAATTAGATGTAGCAACACATGTATAAACATTTAGGATCTATTAGCTAGGATCATACCTGTACCTCAACTCTCGAAATATACTCACGTTTTGTAGAATCATTTAGAATCTGAATCTATTTCGGTGTGAAATCAGAGATACGTACTCTATGTCTGCAAATCTCTCCTATCTAAAAAACGAATTTGGTTCCTCTTGTACGTCGTCTGACTTCGTCCTCCTACGTCGTCCCACTTCGTCCAACATCTCACACCGATTCCCAGCGCGTGACAAGTGGGACCTATCCTTCTCCTCCCGCACGACTCTCTCTCGATCCACTTTTTCCGGGTGGAAGCATCTCGCCGAAGATTCGCCGGAGCCTAGCACCTAGCAGCGAGGCGGCGGCGCAGGTACTCCTCTTCTTCGCCGCCCTCCTGCCCTTCTCCTCCTTCGGCGAGGGGACGACGCCACGGCCCTCCCGCCCCGACGCTCTCCACCCCGAGCCCTCCCCGCGGTCTCTCACCTACGTATTCTCTGCAGACACGGGCCCTCCACCGAGCAGAAGACAGAGGAGGTCGCGAGGCCGAGAACGCCGCCGAGTGCGAGCTCCTTCACCGGCATCTCCGCGGGGACGCCGGCGCCCGACGACAGGAAATCCATGGACGCGGCGGCACCGCTACGCAAACGAGGTCAATCTCCTTTCTCCCAAGGAGTCCTTGGCAAGGACCACCGTGGAGACCCCACCTTCCAAGAGCTCGTCGACATCGGCATCCAAAGGTACATTTTCTTCTTCTTCTTCTTCTTCTTCTCGAATTGATTGCTTCCATGCTTGCTATTTCGAAAAAATGCTTGCTATTTCAAACGTTTAAGTAGTTCTGCAAGTGTTACTTCTCTACTTTCAGATTTTTTTGAAAGAAAATGTACAACACAAAATAACAAACTATGTGTACAGTTTTCACCTTTCTCGATTTAGTCTATTCTATTTTAGGTATCTCACATTATTGGTTCAGATCTTAATGAAGTTACAGATGCTTGATGCAAAGAGGAGTATTAAGCAGTGTATGTATAAATGATTATATAGCTGTTATTTCTAATGCATGATACGGTATAAATTTAGATTTACACATTTTGCATTCATGTATTTCAATTTAATGTGCATCTTTATAGCAGCTTGAATATTTAGAATATGTTGGGGTAGAGGTTCAGCTCAAAATATAGGAATAGATTTTTCTATGTTTCCAGAATCTCAAAATTGTTAGCTATTTTAATTAATTGGCAACCACAAGTGGGAAACTAGAACCGATAGTGCAGGAAAACGTGTTATGACTCCTTTACTCCTCTATGAATTGTCTCATGAAATATTATGTGTTCTTGATATTCCATTTCTTAACCTAGAGGATTTTGCCTCTCTGTATTTTCTGATATTCCAAGAGGATTTTGATGCACCACTGATATAAGTGGTGTGCTCAAGAGGCTTAATAGTTCATTTTCACAAGCAAATGATAGTTGTAAGGACACAGGGAGAGAAAAGAGTCGAAGAGAAGATACTTGAAGGGCCTCGAGAACACTATCTACCTCAGTACGTACGCTTCCCTTCCCCCACTTCGTATTCTGCTGCATTTTTCCCGTTTTCTGGTATCTTTGTTCGTCGGTGACAGGCTGACAGCTGGACCAGCCAAAGTCGAGAGAATTGTAGCGATGCTTGCGTTTTTTGTTTTGCTGCTGTTGAAAGACATGATTGATTCTCTGTGACGAGTTCTGAAACTGCAAATCATCTCCTGCAGGCAACATGGATCTGTGCACGGTTGTGAGATGCACCTCACAGGAGCAGAGAAGCACCATTGTGTCATGTAATTATCCTTGATTGTTTAGGTTTCGTTGAGTAATACTAATCACTGAGTTTATTTTTCTGCTCTATGCTTGTGCTTGAATGATTCCTTTACTCCACATAATGACATTTCAATGCTATACTCCTCTGAACATCTCATTTGACTGAATCATGCATTTCTTATTTGTAAATGGCAAATGTTTGACCTGGTACACCATATTGCCCGTCTGGTGCAGAGAGACCTAGATACTGTTGGAGCTCATGAGGATCAAGTGAGATGGATTTTGGGGGGTTGTTTATATAGGATGTGAGCTTTTACTACCAACGTAAGGTTTGTTTGATTGAGAAGCTAATGGTGACAAGTTGGGAAAACTGATGGGGTTTCTACAGAAAATAATTTATGGGGGAGGTGAAAATCTTCGATTCGTTGCCATTTCAAGGGCAAGAAGCTATTATTGAATTTAACTTAGCTTTCTATATGGGGTTTCAGATGCACCTTTTTTATCAAAAAGTTTGTAGTACATTGGTATTTAGTTTTCCTAGGAAAACTGATGGCAGAAAATGGTATGGTCGGAGAGAGAGCAAAAATGTTGTTATAGGCATGACCTATGCGTCATTGGAATGTCACCGGAACATCGCAAGAACAAAAATGTTGCTACGTGCTCAGAGAGGGGTGCAGAAGTTCAAAATGTTCGGGTATATGGTGTATTGCTTGCGGATTTGGAGAGGGGGAGAGAATATATAATTTTCTGGATGTTTCTCCGTAGCAACGCATGGGTATTTAGCTATTTATTAAAAATTTAAAGAGTCCGTAGCAACGCACGGGCATTCAACTATCCAAATGTAAAGCAATCTTTTTGAAACCTATGGCGGGGAGCTCCCGCATTGCATATAAGAAGAAGAAATGATCCAGTTAATAAGGGAAACCGGATCCAAAAACCATACAACACGCGGTTAATTAAGGAAACCCGGTGAAAACCACAAGCATTGAAAACAAAGGTACTGTGTGGGCTATGCATCTACGGTCAGGGAGCTGTTGTAGAACCCCCACCTTTTAACAAAGGTTGGGATTCCCCGTGAAACGTGCTAGTCCCTGGATCGACTTGCTAGCACACACAGTTTGAGATGCAATACCATAACATTGTATCAAAGTATATTACACGATGATCCAGAATTTAAAAGATTCGATACAAGGTGCATAGCCGAAGGCTAGCTCAAACCAAAGTAAACACACAGCGGAAAGCAAATGATACAGTGAGCCCATCATCTTCATGTGCCACAGGCAAGCATGTTGGTTGTAGACTCGAAACCCTGTCGAAACCTCACTCATCGTCTGACGGACCTGCAACGGTGAGTTACAGCCCAACTATATGGGTCAGCACAATTGAATTGTGATGGCAAGATGACACTTATGTGGATATAAATGGCAACCTATCTTCTACATGAATATTTGGCTAAGTGGAGTTTGAGGCTGGTTTGCATAAAGCCAGTTTCATCCTATCATTTGTAAAACAATTTTCATCTTAGACAAAGAGTACCACTGATAGACATCAGTGAACACCTTTGACAACTACTCACAACAAGCACCACCGATAGACATCAGTGAGCTCCCATCCCTTGTTCACCCCTCAAGTTTTAATTTAGAAATTGGGATGAGGAGATCTTCAACAGCTTCCCGGTCTAGTTGCTCAAAATTGTCCATAACCGGGGACACGGCTAAGTATACTCAGTTTTTACTCTCGAGAGGGTGTGCACTTTCACCACAAGACCCAATCATTCCATCCTCCATTGCAACCAATTATGAAATGGAAAAGAGAAGACCGAGACGAGATCTTTCAGAAGTAATTCCCTGGAGTCAACGTCGGACCCACTCCAACCTATCATCCCCTACATCTGCTGGTCACGACAGAACCAGGGTCTCACAACCTAATTGATCAAGACAGAGCCCATATGACATGTGGCTGCACTAGAAGCTACTGAACAAGGAGAGTCTACAATCTCTTTAAGCCTGGGTGACTTTCCACAATTGTGCACTTCCACCAAGGGCAAATTACCATAGACATGAACCATAGACATGGACCCCCTGAGTAGTCACCCACCATGGTTCTCCAACCAGCACCCAGGTAGTTCATTGATTAGTTATTAGTTTTCATCACTATCCAACTAATCAAAACATTTTTCATAGCATGACTATACTAAGTTCCATACTACAAAGTTCTGGGTGGGGGATGGCTACACACTAATAGGAGCATAGCATAATATAAGATTTCAACAACAAGCCTATCATGCATACTACTGAAAACACTAAGTGCATAGTAGTAAAAGTAGTAGGACTTTTATGGTGTCACTTGCCTTGGCCAACTGAAGAGTTGAAGTTACACTCTTCACAACACGCAAAGCACTCCGTACAATCTAAACATAAGGATAACACAATAATAAACAAACAATTCAACAACATCAATGCATAACAAAGCAAACATACACATCAATGTATTCACAAAACGGTGGTCAAGGATTATCACATAATTCAATATGCAAAAAGAATTAATGTGATTAGGTTTAGGGTTTGCCAATTTGGTTAAAGGTTGGTCAAGCAATTATGTATGAACATCATGGATGTCATATGTAACTTGCTGTGGTGTTCCAAGGGTTCTAAAAGGTTGGTCTTGATCAACATGGTCACACAAGGAATTTTGGAAAAGGTTTAACATATTTAAAACAAGGATTTTTGTAACACCATATCTTTAGAAAGATCTTAAACACAAACCTTAATAATTGGGTTGGCAAATATATTCTAAAGATGGGTTTTGGTCTTTCTGGACAGAGACAACTAGTTGGGTCAATTTTCAAAAAGGAATCATATTAAAATAATTTCTAGGATTTAAACTATAACCAAAATACTTCAATTGAGCATCTGGTTTTTACAACAGTTTAAAAGTATTCAAAAATATTTATAAAAGTGACCAAGTTATTCTACAGAACCTAAGGTTTACAAAAATATTTTATTTGCAATTTTTGGACTTATAAAAATAAAGTTATGCTAAATATACTCAAATCTCTCATTTGAAATTTGAAAGATTTAAACTTTGACAAAACAGTAAACTAATAGTTCTAAAAGATTCTACAAGTCCAGAGCTTTTCAAAAATATAAAGTTTGTTAAATTTGGCTAAACCAATAAAAAGTTGTGAAGGTTCTAAGCTACAGGGGCTTTTCTGCAAAAACGTCATTTTAAATCAATTAGGGATAAATCCAGAAAAGGGTGGGGCCACGTGGCTGTTTCCTATTGGTCTGTACCGATTCACTAAAATGATCTAATCTTGACCGTTCACTACGGATCGGACGGCTCAGGGCTAGGGTTCTCACCGGGCGGCGATGGAGGTCGCCGGAGATGGCGTAGACGGCGGCGCAGCGCTCCGGTGATCGACGGTGTCGACGTTTTCGTGCTGCTCCGGCCTCGTGAGGAGGTCCGCGACGTGCAGCACAACGCGGCGAGGGCGATGGTGAGGTCGTCGTCGTCGATCTCTTCCTGGGACGGCGGCGCGACGCGGATGGAGCGGTGCGGACGCCGGCGACGCGGCCGTGCTCGAATTCGTCGATGCCGCTGCAGAAAAATTCGAGGAAGGGGTCAGTGGGGTGCGCCATGACACGGGGAGAAGGATGGTGAGGGACTCGGGCTTCGGTGCTCGCTCATTTCGCCGGAAAGGGAGGAAGGCGGCGGCGGCAGTGGCGTACTCCGGCGAGCGATAACGGAGTCTAGGAGACGCGGTTTGAGGGGGAGAGTGGGGGGAAATGATGAGGAGATCTAGGGCTATCCATATAGGGGCTAAGGAGTGCTCGGGGGTGCGCGAGTCGTGCGAAACGTGGAGGTCGTGGGCGAGGCCGTGGTGCGGCGGCGGTTACGCGAGGGAGATGATCCCGACAGGTGGGTCCCACCTGTCGGTGAGAGCGATGACGCGCGTGGGCTGCGTTAGCTGCCGCGCGCGCGGTAGGTTAGGTTTTGGGCCGGCTCGGCTGGCCCGTTAACTCTTTTTTTCTGCTTTCTTTTTCTTCTCTGTTTTTCTTATTTCTTTTATAACTTTTACTTTACAAAACCAATTTGATTCAAACCAAATTCTAAGAATTTGTAAAATCAAAACCTTTCTTATAAAACTTACAAACACTCTTTTCCCAACATTTGTAAATTTGAAAACTCAAAATAATGCATAAGGTTTATTAGAACCTTTATGTTTATAACATAGGGTTTTATAAATCCCTTTTGAACTAAAACCAAAATCGAGAAAAAGATATGAGTAATATCATTCAATATGATAAACTCAATAAAAATACTTTGATACAACGTAATTTGTTTTAAAAGAGTTTGGGTAATACATTTTAAATACAAATAATCATTTGAAACACCAAATATACATTTCACTTCAATTCTTTAAATCTTGAAAATGGAAGGTAAGGAATTATTTAAATTTACCAGTACTCATTCATATCATGGGCTTTATAAATCCCAAAATAGAATACCACAAATACAATTTTTGAAAAAGAGTTACCAAGAATCATTTCATAATCATATGAAAGATTTAAAACAAATTTTGAAAATAGTTTATGTTTAAATAACCCAAAACAATTGGTAAATAGAAGTTGTTAAGTAATTTAAAGTAATATATTAAATTCCAATTCAATTTGAGTAATTTATTTTATTCAAACAAAAGTTTTAATTTTTAGTGATTTTTAAAACATTCCAAATTTTTGGGATGTTACAGACTACCACCCTTAAAAGGAATCTCGTCCCGAGATTCGAAGAGGCTAGCAAAAGGGATGTGTTCGGGGTATCTGGGTGGCTACCACCCTTAAAAGAAACTTTTGTGGGTTGTCTAACTCTCTTGTCTCCTTTGCCGAGGTCACTCAAGTGGGTCAGCTATATCTTTAGTTGTTTGAGTTGTGCTTCATCATCCTTGACTCATGCATATAGAATGTACTAGTATTCGAAATGAACATGTGCTGAGCATTAATTGATGTTGGACTTACTGTTCTCAACTTCAAGCCCACCAAATACTTCTTCCACATTGATATGATTCACATGCCCTTTCTTGAATGGGTTGGGCTTGGCAGCTTCTCCAGCCTTCCTCTCTGGGCACTCATTGGCGTAATGCCCCATCTTCTTGCATGAGAAGCATTGTACCTGACTGAGGTCCTTCTTCTCTGAATGATTGTGGTGGTGTTGTCCATTGTGGTTTCCCTGTCCATTGTGATTGTCACCTCGATATCCTACATTATGGTTGTGGCCGTGGTTGTAGTGGCCATTTCCTCCATGTTGATGTCCATTGCCTCCAGGCTGATGTTCATTACCACCATGTTTGTAGAATCCTGAGTTGCCACTGCCATCATGATGGCTACGCATTTTCTGATGTGGTCCAGAGTAGTGCTTGTCAAAGTTGTGCTTCCTCTTCCTGTTCTCAGCATGCTTTTGTTTGCTCTCCAGAATAGTAGCCTTGTCTAGCAGGGACTGATAGTTGGGTGCATAGACAACTGACAGTTGAATGGCTAGCTCATCATTCAGACCATCCAAGAATCTCTCCCTTCTTTTAGCGTCAGTGTCGACGTCATCTGGAGCATAGCGTGCCAGATTGTTGAACTCTTCTATGTATTCAGCAACTGTACGGATTCCCTGGCGTAGGTTGCGAAATTCTCTCTTCTTCAAGCTCATCACACCAGTGGATATGTGTGCAGTGCGGAAACCTTCCTAAAATGACTCCCAAGTGACCTCCTCAATTGGGTGAGTGATCTGATAGTTGTCCCACCAGCTGGCTGCAGGTCCTTCTAAAAGATGTGCTGCAAACCTAACCTTCTCTTCATCAGTGCATCCAATGGTCACCAGATTCTTATTCACCGAGCGTAGCCAGTCATCAGCTACAACGGGTTCTGAGGCGCTAGTGAAGGTTGTTGGCCTCAGCCTTAGGAATCGGGTGAGCATGTCCACTTGAGGGGGTGGTGGTGGTGGGTTGTTGTTGTTGCTGTTGTTGTTATTGTTGTTGTTGTTCCCTAAGATCTGGGTCATCACTTGCACAAGCTGGGTCATGACTTGTTGTAGCCCATTGTTGTTGTTGTTCTCATTGTTCTCCTCATTGTTGTTGTTGTGGTTGTCACGTCGAGGAGGCATCTGTGGGTTTAGCATAGATGAGATAAAGATAGAGAGGTCTAAAGAGAAATTTCCTACCCACCAGCAGATCAAGGCAACTCATAACAACAAACGACTTCTAGCAATCAACACAATCAAGCAATCCTTTCCTTAAAAGACAATCCTTTGATAAATTCGATTTAAACAACTAAGGTGGTTTGGAAAAACAGACGTATCAACATCGCCATTCCACAGGGGTTGGTATGGACAATACACTAACGCAACGTTGTTTCGAATAAAACTAATTTGGGGTCCAATCTAAGGTAAACAGGGTGATACATTTCCGCGCCAACATATTCTTCCTCCTTACTTCAATTCTCTTCACTTCATGGATGCAATCTGGGCATCCTTAGAACGAATCAGGTCTTCCTGATTGGAGAGTTCCAAAGCCATATTCACTATGTCAGTCTTCAACTGGTTCACCGTGGTCTTCAAGGCAGTAGCAGTCTCATTCTCCTTCTCAAGAAGATGGGTACACTGGGCTTGCAGTTCGAGAATTTGTGCCTCCTGGTGTTCAATCTTGGCTTCCAACTTCATGTTGTCAATATCAAGTTTCATTTTGTCTTCGATGAGAGCATCCTTCTCCAAATCCATCTCTTGTTTCTGTGTGCCGATTTCCTCTCCTATCTCCTTGAGTTCATCGAGGTACTTCTGGGTGTTGTGAAGTCTAAATCTAAGTCTTGTTCCAAGGTACTCGATGGCCTCCCATGTTGCACTTCTTGCTGAATCAAAGAATGATGTTTGAAGTATTGGATTGGTGAACAAGCAGCAACCTTCGGTCTTGTGGTCATCGCCTTTGCTCTTGTACATGTGGAGTTGCACCCACCAGTACTCTTGACCTTCATCCATGAAAGGAAATCCTTTGTATACTGCTTCTCCTTCAAAACCCAAGCTCTTCATGTTATCCTTTAATGCTCTTGGAAACTCAGTCCCACTTTGTAGAGTCATGGTCATCACTGGTCCCTTCTTGATGGATTCGATGAGGCTGGTCATCTAAAACAAAAGTAGATACTTTCGGAAGTTAGATACTAGACGAGAGTACAAGAAGAGGTACCATGAGTTGTATATAAATTTTAGAAAACTGAATAAAAATAGATTTTCAATCCTAGGGTCAAAACCTATTTCTATCCAGACCTAGGGTCACGAATCTACAGGCAACACAGTGCTCTGATACCATCTGTAGAACCCCCACCTTTTAACAAAGGTTGGGATTCCCCGTGAAACGTGCTAGTCCCTGGATCGACTTGCTAGCACACACAGTTTGAGATGCAATACCATAACATTGTATCAAAGTATATTACACGATGATCCAGAATTTAAAAGATTCGATACAAGGTGCATAGCCGAAGGCTAGCTCAAACCAAAGTAAACACACAGCGGAAAGCAAATGATACAGTGAGCCCATCATCTTCATGTGCCACAGGCAAGCATGTTGGTTGTAGACTCGAAACCCTGTCGAAACCTCACTCATCGTCTGACGGACCTGCAACGGTGAGTTACAGCCCAACTATATGGGTCAGCACAATTGAATTGTGATGGCAAGATGACACTTATGTGGATATAAATGGCAACCTATCTTCTACATGAATATTTGGCTAAGTGGAGTTTGAGGCTGGTTTGCATAAAGCCAGTTTCATCCTATCATTTGTAAAACAATTTTCATCTTAGACAAAGAGTACCACTGATAGACATCAGTGAACACCTTTGACAACTACTCACAACAAGCACCACCGATAGACATCAGTGAGCTCCCATCCCTTGTTCACCCTCAAGTTTTAATTTAGAAATTGGGATGAGGAGATCTTCAACAGCTTCCCGGTCTAGTTGCTCAAAATTGTCCATAACCGGGGACACGGCTAAGTATACTCAGTTTTTACTCTCGAGAGGGTGTGCACTTTCACCACAAGACCCAATCATTCCATCCTCCATTGCAACCAATTATGAAATGGAAAAGAGAAGACCGAGACGAGATCTTTCAGAAGTAATTCCCTGGAGTCAACGTCGGACCCACTCCAACCTATCATCCCCTACATCTGCTGGTCACGACAGAACCAGGGTCTCACAACCTAATTGATCAAGACAGAGCCCATATGACATGTGGCTGCACTAGAAGCTACTGAACAAGGAGAGTCTACAATCTCTTTAAGCCTGGGTGACTTTCCACAATTGTGCACTTCCACCAAGGGCAAATTTGTAACATCCCAAAATTCTTATCAGGTTTATATTCCAAAAATGAGAGCCAACAAAAACTTTTGTTGTTTATTGTATGTTAATTGCCTTTTGTTACTTGAGATGTTGTTCTTGCTGTTTGTGTGAGTGTTTGCTCTAGTGAACACTAGTAAGAAAGAAAGAAAGCAAAATATAAAATCAAAGCAAGAAAAATAAAAGTGACAAGTTGTCACATAAAAATCTTCAAGTGACAAACTCAATTAATTTCAAACCAAAGTCAGTGGAGTTGTAATGTAAACACTCCCCATTTTGTTCCTACCACTTTCCCCTCTCAAATATTATTTTTGAACTAGTTTTAAAAATTCAAAAATAAAAACAAATGAAATAAATTAAAATAACATAAACAAAGTACTTTAAAAGAAAATGTTTCAAAACATTTTATTATTTTATGCCAATTTTTGTGGAGCCTCTACATGTTAGGGGAAGGCCCCACAAATTTTTGCAAATTTTTCTAAAATGTTTAAGTGCCCTAATTAAATCCTAGAAAACCTTCTGGTTTTTAAAAAGAAACAGAGAAGGACCTAGTTGTGATAAAAGAAAAGAAGGAGCAGGGGGTTTTCTGCAAAACCGTCGTCGACTCCAGCCCCGACGACCATCGCCGTGTCGCCGCGACCGTGCTCGCCGTTTCCGCGCTCCCCAGGCCCCCCCTGGCCGCGCACCCCCTCGCCCCCGTGCCTCTGCAGCCGCGGCGCCGCAGAGGAGAGCAGTTACGCCGCCCTTCGCCTCGATTTCCCTCCACCGTCGCCGTGGCAAGCTCGCCGTCGTCGACCAAATTGGCCCTGCTCGCTGCTCCCCGACACGCCGCGCTTGGCCGAGATCTTCTAGAACACGTCCGGACCCCGGTGAACGCCTTGTCTCCACGTCCCTCGCACCGCCGCGTCGGATTGGGGAGAAATATCTCCGCCGTGTCGCCATGGACGTCGCCGTGCACTCCGTCCACCGTACGCCGCATCCCGCGCTATAAAACCACCCCCGCACCCTCTGCGAACACCACACCACCCCACTCCCTCACTGACCCCTCTCAATTCGCCGTGCACCGCCAGGAGGGCGTGCTGTGCCGTAGCCACTGCCGCCGTCGAGGTCCGTCGTGGCCACGACGCCACACTGCCCCATTCTTCCCTCTTTGGCCTGCACTTGCTTCCCTCTGCTTCACCGCACTCACCGCACCCTTTTTCCCTTTGATCAGTGCCCAGACGCGGCCGTGGAACCTCGCCGGAGCTGCTGTCCGTGGCCGAGGAAGACGGAGACCTCGCCGCCGACGAACCACTCCACCCCAGCAAGTGTAACTCGGCCAGAAGCTTCCACCTCACCACCGCCGTCGATCTGCATCATCTCCGCGACCTTCCGAGCCCTCTAGGTGAGAGATTCATCCACCTCGCCGTCGCCGGCGCGGCAGCGCCGCTCGTTTTAGGTCGTCGCCGATGGCGACCTCCGTGAGCCGTTGGATCGAAGATCTACGGCCACGTACCGCTTCGTGTTAAGTTAGACTGCCATGTGGGTCCCACTGTCATAATTTTAATCTTTTCCCTCGCGCGCGTACCGTTTCGCTGAGTCACTGACGGGTAGGACCCACCCGTCAGGGATTTCAACATTATCCACAACAGTGGATTTTTCTAATTTAAATTCTCTGAAATTCTCAGTACTGATGTCAACTTTAAAATTAAATATCTCGAGATTTAGGAATCCAAATAAATCAAACTCAAATGTTCTGGAAAGCTTATGAAATTGTTTAACCAACACAATTGGTCTCATGTCATTTAATTAAATAATTAAAAAGTATTATTGAAAATTCCACAGAAGGTTTAAAATCTAAACTTGTTTGTTTCTGATACTCTGTTAGTCCAAATAATTCCAAACCAATTTTGCTAGCTTAGTACTGCCTTGTGTTAGCTCCCCTAATTTTGGTAGAATTAATTAAGCAGTATTAATTGCTGACTTTAAAATAAACCCTTCTGGACTAAACAGACAAATATGTTTATTGGTTGATCCAAATGAGTTAGGACCAATTTTGTTAGCTCACATATATCCATGTTTAGTTACCCCTAAAAGGGTTTAATTTTTGGAACAATATAATTTAAATGGTAGCTAAAACTTGATTTTAAGCTACTGGATTCAATCCAATGTGTAGGGAGTTTGGTAACTCCAAATGATCCAATTCAAATTGGGTTGTATTCTACACATCAGTAGCTTTCTATAGAAATTTAGTTTGTATTTTTGTGACCAACAGAACTCAAGTTGTGGAATTAAACATGAATAACTAGTTTCTGCCATAATTTGGACTTAATTAAATAATGTTTAATTCAATTTATTTGAAAACCAAATTGTGTGGTTTGATGTGTGCAGTAGCCAATTGTGATGTTAATGATGGTTATGTTGAGGTGATTGCTTGTATAGCTTAGTGATTGTTTGTATTGTTTGTTTGTTAATTAGACGAGAACGTTGTCGGATATATCGAGGAAGGAGAGTTTGCTGAATTTGAAGAACAAGAGCAAGATCACTTTGCCAAGCAAGGCAAGCTATTCTCTGAGCTTGCACTACCAACATATGCATCTACTTTCATAATATGTTTACTCTCAAAGCAAGATTTACAAAACCCATTTCAAAAATATATGGATATTATTTTGCCACCCTATGTAGTAGTTTATATAAAACTTTAGGATGGGAAAACAATGTTGTTTATTCAAAACTCCTTTGAAATGTTTGTGAGTTTATGGAACGCCGAGATGTCGGTGCTGTGTTGGAAAGTGGAAAAATGGTGATGTTTGTGAAAAATGCACAGTGTCCTAGTACTATGGAAACCAATCCTACCCTGTGCGACCACATTTACCACATATGGGAAAAGGCGTAGTCATGTAGTTTGCTCTTATTAGTATGGGATACCTCATCGACGGAGATGACTCCGTTATGCATGAGGGGATGGTCCGAGGATCTACCCCCTGACCCGGGTCCTCACACAAGTTGGTGGGGAGGATAGAAGGTTCCACCATAAACCGCCGGACAAAACTATGAGTCCTCACACTTAGGGTTTCTGACGGGAAACCGGACTGGGTGTCGATGGAAAGTGTCATATGGGAAGGATCCTATACTAGCATGAGCAAATAAGAGGCTATGGCCGGCGGCTTACTTCGCATACACCTGGTATGGCGAGACGTGGCAGACACGATGAGTTGCCGGATGGATGTGGGTTAAAAGCGTGCTACCTCTGCAGAGTGTTTAAAACTATTCGAATAGCCGAGTCCTCGGATATGGACAATTGGGAGACTGTCCTAAGACCTTGTGCAAGTTTTAAAAAGGCTTTGAGTTTTTAAAAGAAAAATGAAGTGGAGATTGTTTCCTACACCTATACCAACGGATCGGTATGAGGTGGTTGGATGAAAGTGGACCATGACGGGCTATGGTCGGAAAAGGAGGAGTTTTGGAAAAACAGATGAAAACGGTGACTTCTTTAAAATAGTTATAAAACTCTTCTTACCTTTTTCAATAAAGATATAGAGATGTTTTAAATAAGAAAAGTTGTCAACTAAAATAAAACTGGTGCATACTCATGTTGGGATAGTTTGCGAGTACATTCAAATGTACTCATATTGGTTTCGTCCCTGGCTATTGTCCTAGCCAGACTACGAGGAGGAACACTACGCAGAGCAGGAATATGGCGACTTCTACGCCAACTAAGGATCTCCACAAGTCAGCTGCCTGTCGGGTCGTCATCGTTAGAATATGATGTCGATTACGCCGTAGCTTCCGCTGATATATTTGGTTTGGCCCATGAAGGCACCTATGTAAGAACTTGGTCTAAATGACCATTTATGTAAGACTTTTATTCGGTACTGTAATGGATGTAAACTTTGGTATCCAATTCGGATTATGTGCAACGACAGACTGATCACGGGATCGTTGTGTTAAGCATAATCGGGTATTTCGGACAGCTAGTCCGGGGTCCCCACAGACTTGGTATCAGAGCCATCCTGACTTTAGGAAACCTTAGTTAGCATGGTCGTTTGTCAAATGTTACAAAAGATGAGTTTCTAAAAAGAAAGGAATGAAGTATTTTGAAAATTGCTTATCTCCAATCCTCTTACTTATGCAAAATTTTACTCTCATTAAATGTTACATTTTCCTTAGTATCCCTAAAATTTTGTACACCTCTCATTAAGTTTAAAATTTGACTCACTTGTTGCCCTACTATATTAAAATTTTGATATACTTGTCACCTAACTAACTTAAAATTTTGCTTAAAAACTGTAGATGGCACTCCACTGGACCGAGTTCGTTCAGCTGGAGAAGGACAGCAAGCTGACGTTTGAGAGGGACTTGTTCGAGTTGACCAAGCTGTTAGGTCGCCCCGCTCCAGAGTTTGAGGGAGCTCAGATTGATGTTCACGGTGTTGGAAGGCTGAGCTGGCTCATCAGTCGTCAGTTCGCAGGAACATCAAGTCTCCCAATTCCAGGACGCTCATCTTCACCACCAAGGAGGCCACCTGGGTTGACGGTCTCTGTACTGCTACACAGAGGATGCTAGCCCGACTTTGTGAGGAGCACAAGGCGGAGTTAGTAGACTCCCGTTTCCGGTTCTACGGGAGGCGCAACTGTGATGGACACCCTACTCCTTCACCTTACCACCCGATGTTTGGGAGCTACATCATGGACATGGAGATCTTACTTCAGTGCACTCAGGATGATCTGTTGCGCACTAGGATTCAGCTCCACTTTGACCGCGAGTCGCTCGTTGAGCTTCGCGAGAACGAGATGAAGCTGATGGTGGAGAAGGTTGCTCTTCTCAGGAAGAGGGCCCAGCTGAGGAAGACTATCGTGAAGCTCCGCACGAAGGTGGCAGAGCAGGATGGACTGATTGAGGATCTTGAGCACCATACTGACGAGATGGAGGAGGAGGGCGAGGATCTCCGCAAGGAGAACGACGCTTTCCTCAGTGACGATGATGACTTCGTGGAGGAGATGGACTGTGAGGAGGAGGATGATGAGGAGGAGTTAGTTGACGAGGAGGAGGAGCCACTCGAGCCAGTTCTCGAGGACGAGGAGGAGGATCCCGAGGAGCCAGCCTACCAGTCAGATGCTGACGTGTTAGAGCTGGAGGTTCCACCTCAGTAGGCGAGTGACTTGATCACTACCGCAGGATTAGGTTGACCCCTATAGCTAGTCGAGTAGTAGTAGTGGTTCTTTTGGAAACCAGATGTTATGTATCCTAGATGTAAGCTTGATGTTGTAAGCTTGATGTTGTTGTGAACTCCTTGATGTATTGTTTGTGAAATATAAGTATGTTTGTCTTGTTTAAATCTGTGTGAACTATTTTCATATAAACTTAAATTAATCAACACTTGAGAGATCGTCTTTTCCCTTAGTCGAACTTTTCTTGCCTTGTCTCTTATACCCGGTGTGCTTCAGGATGCCACCCCGTCGCAGCAATGCGGAAGGATCAGGATCAGCACCACCACCACCGGACCCAACCCCCACCCAACTTCTCGCACTTATCATGGAGGAGCGTGAAAATGCCCGGCAAGAGCGCCAAGCTCATCTCGCTGCCTTACAACAACTCGCAGCCGCTATAACAACAACAACAATAACAACAACAACAACAATGGTGGCAATGGCAATGAGAACCAGCGATCTACCTTAGGCGATTTTCAGAAGACCAACCCACCCACCTACTCCAAGGGACTTCACCCACTAGAAGCCGATGATTGGCTTCGCACCATCGGCAATAATCTTGAAGTTGCTGCTGTGGGAGAAAATGAGAAGTGCTGTATGCAACCCACTATCTCGCTGGACCTGCAAGAGCTTGGTGGGAAACTACCAAGGCTCTCCAGCAGCTGGTCATGTCATCAACTGGGCTGAGTTCCAGGAGAAGTTCCGCAAGAAGCATATTCCCAGTGGACTCATTGAGAGGAAGAAGGATGAGTTCCGTAAGCTGAGGCAGGGAAGTAGAGATGTGGTCGGTTATCTTGAGGAGTTTACCGACTTATCTCGGTATGCTCCTGATGACACCGACAAGGAAGAGAAGAAGATGGAGCGTTTCATGAGTGGACTTCATGATGAACTTCAGTGTGCTTTGGTTATCCATGACTTCCGTGATCTGGAGTCACTTGTGGACAAAGCCATCCAGCTGGAGACCAAGCGCAAGTCGATGTATGAAGGTCGCAAGAGGAGGATGAATGCTCAGGAAGGCTCGAGCAGCCAGAAACCTCGTATCTTTCAGCAGAACACCAGGCCTGCCTATCGTCCACCCCAAGCTCCACGCCCAATTACCCTAACCGCCCAAACAACTTCAACCGTCCCAATGACAATAACCGTCCCGGAGGAAACTTCAACAACTTCAACCGCAATCCCAATGTGATCTGCTTTGAATGCGGCAACAAGGGTCACTACTCCAAAGAATGTCCCAATCCCAAGAGGAATGTCCAGCGCCCCAATGCGCCGGCACAGAACAATGGTCAAGGCCGCAATGGAAATGGAAATGGCAAGAATGCCGCACCTCGCGGAAATGCTGCTGTTGCCAAGGGTCGTCTGCACCACATCAATGCTGAAGAAGCTCAGGATGCTCCGGATGTTGTGCTGGGTACGTTCCTTGTCAACTCAGTACCTGCAACTGTTCTGTTTGATTCTGGTGCTACCCATTCATTTGTTACCCAAGAATTTGTTGCTAAGGGAGGTTTAGTTAAGAGCCTCTTACCCAAACCCATGGTCATCCAAATCCCAGAATCCACCGTAGAGACCAAGATGTTTTGCTCCGATGTACCCCTTGAGATCAAAGGAGAAAAGTTTCCAGTTAACTTAATTGTTCTGGGAACCCAAGGCATCGATGTTATACTCGGTATGAATTGGTTAGCCAAGTACCATGGTCGAATTGACTGTGCCAGAAGAGCTGTATCCATCACCACCGACAAAGAAGTAGAAGTGGAGTATGTGTCTAAAACTAGTCAACCTCACCCAGGCTGCCATGAGAGCATAGCTCGACCCGCCCTAGATGAGATCCGTGTTGTTCATCTGTTCAAGGATGTTTTCCCAGAAGAATTGCCTGGTATGCCGCCAGATAGGGATATTGAGTTCATAATTGAGCTTATCCCAGGAACATCCCCCATATCCCAAAAGCCTTATCGGATGAATCCGGAAGAACTGGTTGAGTTGAAGAAGCAGTTGGCTGATATGCTAAGCAAAGGTCTTGTCCGCCCAAGCGCTTCACCATGGGGATCACCCATTATTTTTGTGGACAAGAGAGACGGTACCACACGCCTGTGTGTGGATTATCGCAAGCTGAATGACGTGACCATTAAAAATAAGTACCCTCTTCCCAAGATCGAGGATCTGTTCGATCAAATGAACGGAGCCCGAGTCTTTTCAAAGATCGATCTTCGGACAGGATACCATCAGTTGAAGATCAGAGAGACAGATATTCCCAAGACCGCCTTCACCACTCGTTACGGTTTGTTTGAATACACCGTGATGTCTTTTGGTCTGACCAATGCCCCAGCCTATTTCATGAATCTCATGAACAAGATTTTCATGGAGTACCTCGACAAGTTCGTGGTAGTTTTCCTTGATGACATCCTTATTTATTCCAAGACCGAAGAAGAGCATGCTGAACACCTGCGTCTAGTTTTGGAGACCCTCCGAGAGCACCAGCTGTATGCCAAGCTTAGCAAGTGTGAGTTTTGGCTCAGTGAAGTGGCATTTCTCGGACATATTGTATCCGCTGGAGGAATTTCTGTTGACCCTGAGAAGATACAAGCCATTCTTGACTGGTTATCCCCAACCAATGTTTTTGAAATCCGAAGCTTTCTCGGACTTGCCGGTTATTACCGCAAGTTCGTTGAAGGATTTTCCAGTATAGCCAAACCTCTGACCCAACTGTTGAAGAAGGACAAGAAATTTGAATGGACTCAGAAGTGTGAGGATAGTTTCCAAGAACTGAAGAAGAGACTAACCTCAGCCCCAATCCTGATCATGCCAGACGTCACCCAGAGTTTCGACGTGTATTGCGATGCATCACGCCTCGGACTTGGTTGCGTTCTGATGCAAGAAGGCAAAGTTGTGTCGTATCTGTCCCGGCAGTTGCGACCGCATGAAGAGAATTACCCAACCCATGACTTGGAGTTAGCTGCTGTAGTCTTTGCTCTTAAGAAGTGGCGTCCCTATCTTGCGGGACATCGCTGCGAGGTCTATACAGATCACAAAAGCTTGAAGTATATTTTCACCCAGAAAGATCTGAACCTGCGACAGAGGAGATGGATGGAATTAATCAAGGATTATGATATTGGAATCCATTATCACCCGGAAAGGCTAATGTAGTTGCCGATGCCCTTAGTCGCAAACCTTGCACCCTGAATGCCCTGATCCAAGCCGAACAGCCAGCCTTGTTCAAAGACTTCCAAGATTTTGGACTAGAGCTTGTTAGCCATGGTTATCTCGCCAATCTAGAGTTAACCCCAACCCTGATGGATCAAATCAAAGAAGCCCAAAAGGTCATGAAAGCATAGAGGGAATTAGGAAGAAAATTTCCCTCGGCAAAGCACCCGGTTTTACCGAAGATGCTGAAGGAGTGCTGAAATTCAATGACCGTATCTGTGTGCCCAATGTCACGGAACTTAAGGAGTTAATCCTGAAGGAGGCCCATGAGACCCCTTATTCAATCCACCCCGGCGGAACCAAAATGTACCAAGACCTTCGAGAAAGATTTTGGTGGCATGGAATGAAGCGAGAGATTGGTTCATTCGTAGCCAAGTGTGATATCTGTCAGCGAGTCAAGGCTGAACATCAGCGACCCGCTGGATTGCTTCAACCTTTGAAAATTCCCGAGTGGAAGTGGGACGAGATTGGAATGGATTTTATTACCGGACTTCCAAGATCCAACCGAGGCCATGATTCCATCTGGGTCATCGTTGATCGACTGACCAAGGTTGCCCACTTTGTTCCTGTCAAGACCACTCATACCGGAGCTCAGTTAGCAGACCTGTATATTTCCAGAATAGTGAGCCTGCATGGTGTGCCTAAGAAGATTGTATCTGATAGAGGCACGCAATTCACCTCAAGATTCTGGAAATCCCTTCATGAAGCCCTCGGAACCAAGTTAGCCTTTAGCACAGCTTATCATCCCCAGACCGATGGCCAAACTGAGCGAGTGAACCAGATATTGGAGGACATGCTTCGCGCATGTGTTCTATCCTATGGTTCCAAGTGGGAAGATTGTCTTCCGTTTGCAGAGTTCTCGTACAACAACAGTTATCAGTCTAGTCTGCAAATGGCCCCTTTTGAAGCCCTTTACGGCAAGAAGTGTCGTACACCCCTGAATTGGTCCGATACCGGAGAGAGCAAATTGTTCGGACCAGATACCCTCCGAAAGCTGAAGAGCAAGTTCAGCTTATTCGTGAACGCCTCAAAACTGCCCAATCCCGTCAGAAGAGTTACGCTGACACCAAGCGCCGTGACCTCACCTTCACGTCGGAGATCATGTTTATCTCCGAGTGACACCCCTCAAGGGAATGCAGCGTTTCCATGTCAAAGGAAAGTTAGCACCAAGGTATATTGGACCCTTCAAGGTCATTGCTCGTCGAGGAGAAGTATCCTATCAGCTGGAATATTGGACCGCACTCACCGCACCCTTTTTCCCTTTGATCAGTGCCCAGACGCGGCCGTGGAACCTCGCCGGAGCTGCTGTCCGTGGCCGAGGAAGACGGAGACCTCGCCGCCGACGAACCACTCCACCCCAGCAAGTGTAACTCGGCCAGAAGCTTCCACCTCACCACCGTCGTCGATCTGCATCATCTCCGCGACCTTCCGAGCCCTCTAGGTGAGAGATTCATCCACCTCGCCGTCGCCGGCGCGGCAGCACCGCTCGTTTTAGGTCGTCGCCGATGGCGACCTCCGTGAGCCGTTGGATCGAAGATCTACGGCCACGTACCGCTTCGTGTTAAGTTAGACTGCCATGTGGGTCCCACTGTCATAATTTTAATCTTTTCCCTCGCGCGCGTACCGTTTCGCTGAGTCACTGACGGGTAGGACCCACCCGTCAGGGATTTCAACATTATCCACAACAGTGGATTTTTCTAATTTAAATTCTCTGAAATTCTCAGTACTGATGTCAACTTTAAAATTAAATATCTCGAGATTTAGGAATCCAAATAAATCAAACTCAAATGTTCTGGAAAGCTTATGAAATTGTTTAACCAACACAATTGGTCTCATGTCATTTAATTAAATAATTAAAAAGTATTATTGAAAATTCCACAGAATGTTTAAAATCTAAACTTGTTTGTTTCTGATACTCTGTTAGTCCAAATAATTCCAAACCAATTTTGCTAGCTTAGTACTGCCTTGTGTTAACTCCCCTAATTTTGGTAGAATTAATTAAGCAGTATTAATTGCTGACTTTAAAATAAACCCTTCTGGACTAAGACAGACAAATATGTTTATTGGTTGATCCAAATGAGTTAGGACCAATTTTGTTAGCTCACATATATCCATGTTCAGTTACCCCTAAAAGGGTTTAATTTTTGGAACAACATAATTTAAATGGTAGCTAAAACTTGATTTTTAAGCTACTGGATTCAATCCAATGTGTAGGGAGTTTGGTAACTCCAAATGATCCAATTCAAATTGAGTTGTATTCTACACATCAGTAGCTTTCTATAGAAATTTAGTTTGTATTTTTGTGACCAACAGAACTCAAGTTGTGGAATTAAACATGAATAACTAGTTTCTGCCATAATTTGGACTTAATTAAATAATGTTTAATTCAATTTGTTTGAAAACCAAATTGTGTGGTTTGATGTGTGCAGTAGCCAATTGTGATGTTAATGATGGTTATGTTGAGGTGATTGCTTGTATAGCTTAGTGATTGTTTGTATTATTTGTTTGTTAATTAGACGAGAACGTTGTCGGATATATCGAGGCAGGAGAGTTTGCTGAATTTGAAGAACAAGAGCAAGATCACTTTGCCAAGCAAGGCAAGCTATTCTCTGAGCTTGCACTACCAACATATGCATCTACTTTCATAATATGTTTACTCTCAAAGCAAGATTTACAAAACCCATTTCAAAAATATATGGATATTATTTTGCCACCCTATGTAGTAGTTTATATAAAACTTTAGGATGGGAAAACAATGTTGTTTATTCAAAACTCCTTTGAAATGTTTTGTGAGTTTATGGAACGCCGAGATGTCGGTGCTGTGTTGGAAAGATGGAAAAATGGTGATGTTTGTGAAAAATGCACAGTGTCCTAGTACTATGGAAACCAATCCTACCCTGTGCGACCACATTTACCACATATGGGAAAAGGCGTAGTCACGTAGTTTGCTCTTATTAGTATGGGATACCTCATCGACGGAGATGACTCCGTTATGCATGAGGGGATGGTCCGAGGATCTACCCCCTGACCCGGGTCCTCACACAAGTTGGTGGGGAGGATAGAAGGTTCCACCATAAACCGCCGGACAAAACTATGAGTCCTCACACTTAGGGTTTCTGACGGGAAACCGGACTGGGTGTCGATGGAAAGTGTCATATGGGAAGGATCCTATACTAGCATGAGCAAATAAGAGGCTATGGCCGGCGGCTTACTTCGCATACACCTGGTATGGCGAGACGTGGCAGACACGATGAGTTGCCGGATGGATGTGGGTTAAAGGCGTGCTACCTCTGCAGAGTGTTTAAAACTATTCGAATAGCCGAGTCCTCGGATATGGACAATTGGGAGACTGTCCTAAAGACCTTGTGCAAGTTTTAAAAAGGGTTTTGAGTTTTTTTTTTAAAAGAAAAATGAAGTGGAGATTGTTTCCTAAACCTATACCAACGGATCGGTATGAGGTGGTTGGATAAAAGTGGACCATGACGGGCTATGGTCGGGAGAAAGGAGGAGTTTTGGAAGAACAGATGAAAACGGTGACTTCTTTAAAAATAGTTATAAAACTCTTCTTACCTTTTTCAATAAAGATATAAAGATGCTTTAAATAAGAAAAGTTATCAACTAAAATAAAACTGGTGCATACTCATGTTGGGATAGTTTGCGAGTACATTCAAATGCACTCATATTGGTTTCGTCCCTGGCTATTGTCCTAGCCAGACTACGAGGAGGAACACTACGCAGAGCAGGAATATGGCGACTTCTACGCCAACTAAGGATCTCCACAAGTCAGCTGCCTGTCGGGTCGTCGTCGTTAGAATATGATGTCGATTGCGCCGTAGCTTCCGCTGATATATATATTTGGTTTGGCCCATGAAGGCACCTATGTAAGAACTTGGTCTAAATGACCATTTATGTAAGACTTTTATTCGGTACTGTAATGGATGTAAACTTTGGTATCCAATTCGGATTATGTGCAACGACAGACTGATCACGGGATCGTTGTGTTAAGCATAATCGGGTATTTCGGACAGCTAGTCCGGGGTCCCCACAAAATTACCATTTACCATAGACATGAACCATAGACATGGACCCCCTGAGTAGTCACCCACCATGGTTCTCCAACCAGCACCCAGGTAGTTCATTGATTAGTTATTAGTTTTCATCACTATCCAACTAATCAAAACATTTTTCATAGCATGACTATACTAAGTTCCATACTACAAAGTTCTGGGTGGGGGATGGCTACACACTAATAGGAGCATAGCATAATATAAGATTTCAACAACAAGCCTATCATGCATACTACTGAAAACACTAAGTGCATAGTAGTAAAAGTAGTAGGACTTTTATGGTGTCACTTGCCTTGGCCAACTGAAGAGTTGAAGTTACACTCTTCACAACACGCAAAGCACTCCGTACAATCTAAACATAAGGATAACACAATAATAAACAAACAATTCAACAACATCAATGCATAACAAAGCAAACATACACATCAATGTATTCACAAAACGGTGGTCAAGGATTATCACATAATTCAATATGCAAAAAGAATTAATGTGATTAGGTTTAGGGTTTGCCAATTTGGTTAAAGGTTGGTCAAGCAATTATGTATGAACATCATGGATGTCATATGTAACTTGCTGTGGTGTTCCAAGGGTTCTAAAAGGTTGGTCTTGATCAACATGGTCACACAAGGAATTTTGGAAAAGGTTTAACATATTTAAAACAAGGATTTTTGTAACACCATATCTTTAGAAAGATCTTAAACACAAACCTTAATAATTGGGTTGGCAAATATATTCTAAAGATGGGTTTTGGTCTTTCTGGACAGAGACAACTAGTTGGGTCAATTTTCAAAAAGGAATCATATTAAAATAATTTCTAGGATTTAAACTATAACCAAAATACTTCAATTGAGCATCTGGTTTTTACAACAGTTTAAAAGTATTCAAAAATATTTATAAAAGTGACCAAGTTATTCTACAGAACCTAAGGTTTACAAAAATATTTTATTTGCAATTTTTGGACTTATAAAAATAAAGTTATGCTAAATATACTCAAATCTCTCATTTGAAATTTGAAAGATTTAAACTTTGACAAAACAGTAAACTAATAGTTCTAAAAGATTCTACAAGTCCAGAGCTTTTCAAAAATATAAAGTTTGTTAAATTTGGCTAAACCAATAAAAAGTTGTGAAGGTTCTAAGCTACAGGGGCTTTTCTGCAAAAACGTCATTTTAAATCAATTAGGGATAAATCCAGAAAAGGGTGGGGCCACGTGGCTGTTTCCTATTGGTCTGTACCGATTCACTAAAATGATCTAATCTTGACCGTTCACTACGGATCGGACGGCTCAGGGCTAGGGTTCTCACCGGGCGGCGATGGAGGTCGCCGGAGATGGCGTAGACGGCGGCGCAGCGCTCCGGTGATCGACGGTGTCGACGTTTTCGTGCTGCTCCGGCCTCGTGAGGAGGTCCGCGACGTGCAGCACAACGCGGCGAGGGCGATGGTGAGGTCGTCGTCGTCGATCTCTTCCTGGGACGGCGGCGCGACGCGGATGGAGCGGTGCGGACGCCGGCGACGCGGCCGTGCTCGAATTCGTCGATGCCGCTGCAGAAAAATTCGAGGAAGGGGTCAGTGGGGTGCGCCATGACACGGGGAGAAGGATGGTGAGGGACTCGGGCTTCGGTGCTCGCTCATTTCGCCGGAAAGGGAGGAAGGCGGCGGCGGCAGTGGCGTACTCCGGCGAGCGATAACGGAGTCTAGGAGACGCGGTTTGAGGGGGAGAGTGGGGGGAAATGATGAGGAGATCTAGGGCTATCCATATAGGGGCTAAGGAGTGCTCGGGGGTGCGCGAGTCGTGCGAAACGTGGAGGTCGTGGGCGAGGCCGTGGTGCGGCGGCGGTTACGCGAGGGAGATGATCCCGACAGGTGGGTCCCACCTGTCGGTGAGAGCGATGACGCGCGTGGGCTGCGTTAGCTGCCGCGCGCGTGGTAGGTTAGGTTTTGGGCCGGCTCGGCTGGCCCGTTAACTCTTTTTTTCTGCTTTCTTTTTCTTCTCTGTTTTTCTTATTTCTTTTATAACTTTTACTTTACAAAACCAATTTGATTCAAACCAAATTCTAAGAATTTGTAAAATCAAAACCTTTCTTATAAAACTTACAAACACTCTTTTCCCAACATTTGTAAATTTGAAAACTCAAAATAATGCATAAGGTTTATTAGAACCTTTATGTTTATAACATAGGGTTTTATAAATCCCTTTTGAACTAAAACCAAAATCGAGAAAAAGATATGAGTAATATCATTCAATATGATAAACTCAATAAAAATACTTTGATACAACGTAATTTGTTTTAAAAGAGTTTGGGTAATACATTTTAAATACAAATAATCATTTGAAACACCAAATATACATTTCACTTCAATTCTTTAAATCTTGAAAATGGAAGGTAAGGAATTATTTAAATTTACCAGTACTCATTCATATCATGGGCTTTATAAATCCCAAAATAGAATACCACAAATACAATTTTTGAAAAAGAGTTACCAAGAATCATTTCATAATCATATGAAAGATTTAAAACAAATTTTGAAAATAGTTTATGTTTAAATAACCCAAAACAATTGGTAAATAGAAGTTGTTAAGTAATTTAAAGTAATATATTAAATTCCAATTCAATTTGAGTAATTTATTTTATTCAAACAAAAGTTTTAATTTTTAGTGATTTTTAAAACATTCCAAATTTTTGGGATGTTACAGCTGTAGTGGACAGACCATGCAAACTACACCTATCTAGATTCTAGAGTATCGACATGATTGTTAGCATGAACGTCGTATATAGGGATTGATCTGCTATGCGTTCTGTGTGGCCGTGTGGGTGATGTCCACGGCGAGCATGCGCCATAGGTTAGACCACGTACTTGCCGCCGTCTCGACTATCAAGATGTTTATATGACCGCCGCCTGCCACCATGAACGCCAGCTGCAAGGGGTTATCTGAATGCCATCATGGCTTGTAGCAAATGAAATATGTTAGAGTCCACAAACCTCTACTCTTCGGAACACTTTTCTCCCCGTTTAGATCTGTCAACTGTCATGGGAGCTAAACACTGAAGGTTGTTTTTATTGTTTCACTCTGCTGAGCCAACTGAAAGTACAAAGATGTCGCCTAGAGGGGGGGGGGTGAATAGGCGTTTTAAAATAATTACGGTTTAGACTTGAATAAATGTGGAATAAAACTAACGTTTAATTTATCAAGCACAAAACCTAACCAAGCTAGGTTCACCTATGTGCACCAACGACTTATGCTAAACAAGAACAACCACTAAGTGATAGCAAGATAGATAACTTCAAGCTCGATGGCTATCACAAAGGTAAATGCATAAGAAAGAGTAGATCAGGGGATTTAAAGACAAAATCCTGAAAGTGTTACCAAGTGAAAGATATCTCAACGAATGATATAGCAACTCCCAAAAGAGAGAAAGATTCCAAAGGATAAGCTAATCCCTCTACACTTTTCATGATGGCACAAAGTACCAAGACAAAAAGGTTTGTCTTTCATACGAACATGTCATTGGGACCAAACACCAATTGAAAACCGAATAAATACAAATTGAAGACAACTAGTGTTCAAACTCATATAGAGTAGCTCCTCCAAGATTTGTGCATTATTCATGATCTTGCATTTGAATACAAAATGCACATGAATGAGATCATCACTTTCCATATATATTATCCAAACACTAGTCATGTTCAAGAGAAGCAATAAGATCCAATGCCAATATAAGAGACGGTGTTCTACTCAATTTAGGATAGTTCCTCCAAGAATAGTGCATTCTCTACAAGTATGACTTAGAATATAAATGCACAAGGATGGGATCACGACTTTTCCTGTTGCAAAGAAAACCTACCATAAATTTGAGTAGAGCAAAGAGGATCCAAGGCAACAAAGCACTTTTAAGCAAAATGGAACTTTGTTTGAGCAACATGCCACATAGGAACAAGATAATTTAGAGTATCAATTCTAAGTGGCAAAACCTCAAATGTTCACATTTTCTAAGCTTGTAATATGCACAAAGCTTATTACTCCCCCATAATATGATAATCCATTTCTTTTAAAACAAGAGGCAAACAAAACCAACTAGAGATAATTAATGGGCATTAGAATTTGAATTTCTCATGAGAATGACATACCATCTAGAGGCTAAATAATCTTGAAACAAAGTACTAGATGAGAATGACATACCACCTCATGATAATCCATTTCTTTTAAATACTAGATGGTATTCCTCATGTACACACATTTTTAGGATTGTGACGTGCCGAAAGCATATCACTCTCCAAAATGGGGTGGTCCATTAATATCTCAAAGGAGCCAACAAAGATACAACAAGATGCAATACTCACATGTACATGGTGTGCGAACCAACATACACATTCTAGATTACTCAAGATATGTAAGTAGTGAGCACAACATATACAAACATGTGCAAGGAACAAAACCAAACACATGCTAGGGGCAAGCAACTTTCAATTAATAAGTAATTTAAGTGCAAGTTACCGTAAGGAGGAACATTGGATATGAGATAGTGACATGATAATCCAAATGACTTGGCTTGGGAAATATGATTGATGAAGATCCATTAATTCTTCATGATGTAGCCAAGTCCCCAACGACCTCCAACAACACCTATTGATTAAGTTTTAGCTTGTTGGTCCCCAACCAAGTTGGGTCCTAAGAGGTTAGTCACAATAGGTTTGGCAACGCAAATGGTTCTTTTCTTGACACCACTTTGAGTATCAATAAATTTGGCAAACACATTGCCAAACTTATCCTTCCTAAGAGAGTAAACATCATCAATTATGATGGGGTTGGATAAGGTACCGTTAGTGCATGAAGAAGCAAGGTGATCCTTTTCACGGCATATGTAGCAACATCTACTTCTACCTTTCTTCTTAGTTGATTTCTCAACGTGAGAAGCTTTGGCTTGATTCTTCTTAAGAAGTGGCCTTTCTTCACCATTGTGATCTTGAGATTGAACTTGAGGCCGCTTCCCTTGTTTCTTCTCTCTAAGAGGTTTCTTCTTCATTGGGCAAGATCTAACATGGTGCCCTTCAACCTTGCACTTGAAACAAACAATCTTGGCTGAATTGTTGACTTGTTTGTGGCCCTTCTTCTTGTTGTTGATCTTGAACTTGTTCTTGTTCCTGGAGTTGAATCCAAGTCCACTCTTGTCATTGGGACATTTTTGCATACTCAACATATTGTCAAGTGCAGACTTCCCAACATGGCCCTTCTTCAAATCTTAGAAGTGACTTGTGCCTTGAGCTCTTTGATTTCCTCTACATGGTTAGTTCCAACACAAGTACTAGAGGAAGTAGACGCTTCATTGTTAGAGCAACAAGGCATAGAAAGTAATTCATCACAAGACGTAGTAATATCATGAGTTGATGAAATACTAGGACTAGCACTTTGCAATGAAGCATTTTGGGTAGTAGTGCTAATGTCCACATGAGGCTCATAAGATTTTACCTTAGTGATAATAGCCTCATGAGCTAACTTAAGCAAATCATGGGAGACTAGAAGATCATTATGAGAGCTCGAGAGCTTCTCAAGATTTTCTTCCAATTTCCCATAATTGCTAGTTAACAACTCAAATTGAGCCATTAGCTCAACATTCTCCTTCAACATGGATGCTTCACAAGAAATAGAGTTAGTAGCACAATCATCATTATTTTTAGCTTTGAGGACTTTAGAAAGAGCAAGAGCATGTTGAAGATCCTTATTAAGTTTAGAAATATCAATAGCATGGGATTCTTCAAGATTATATAGGGACTCTCAAGAGTCGAACTATGAGTTTGCTCTTTCTCAAGAGCAATAGAGAGGTCCACAATTTCATCAGCATACTCACACTCACGACTTCCCATTTCCTCAATGGTGCACTCATGCTCACGACTTTCCATTTTCTCAATGGTGTCCTCATGCTCATCAATAAGTTTCTTGCTCTCAATAGCAATAGTCAAGATTTCTATGAAGGTAGAGCGAGCATTTTTATTTTTGCTTAGAGCATGAAAGACAATTTCTCCTTTCTTATTCAAGGAGGAGATACTATCATCTTCATCATTATCATCATCATCATGAGATATATTGGGGTTCAAAGTAGGAGATACCTTTGAAGCCTTAGCCACAAGGCAAAATAGAGGACTGGTCGATGATGATGAAACACTACTTGACGCACCACTCAAGTCCACATCTTGTTCCATAGATGGATGAGTTTCCTCTACATTGTTAGTGACAAAAGAACTAGAGGAAACACAAGCATTTGAATCATGGCAACAAGATAGAGCAAGCATATCATCATGACATATAGATGAGCAATTTTGACAAGATATGCAAGGACTATCAACACAAGCATGTAAAGCATTTATGGTGCTAGAAGTGTTGGAGTCCAAAGATGAGGCATTGCAATGATGTAGAGGTAAAGAATCATCAATTGTAAGTTCACTACCATCATTGCAAAACCTATCACTACTCACCATCTCATTGGTTTGTGGCTTACCACATGTTGGTGAAGTAGAAGAAGTTGAGAGCTCATCACGCCCGGATGTGGAGGGAGTACAATCATCCTCAATAATGTTGGACACATCATATTTATCTTGAAGCTTTGTCCACAACTCATGAGCATTCTGAAAAGGCATGATTGACCCAAGGACTACATCGCTCAAAACATAGCCAATGGTATTAGATACTAGAGAATCGAGATAAGAGTTTTCCTCATGCTCTAAAGATAGATTTTGTGAGTCCTTTGGAGGAGGAAAACCCATATCTACGATTCTATTCATATTTGGACCCATGTCCTTGAAAAGATTAAGCATGCGAACTTCTCAACCAACATAATTTGTGCCATCGAATATAAAAGTGGGATCGTGCACTAATTCTCTAAATGACATCTTTACTCTCTAGGCGGTGAAGCCAAATAAAGAGAGCCTTGGCTCTGATACCAATTGAAAGTGCAAAGGATGTCACCTAGAGGGGGGTGAATAGGCGTTTTAAAATAATTACGGTTTAGACTTGAATAAATGCGGAATAAAACTAACATTTAATTTATCAAGCACAAAACCTAACCAAGCTAGGTTCACCTATGTGCACCAACAACTTATGCTAAACCAGAACAACCACTAAGTGATAGCAAGATAGATAACTTCAAGCTCGATGGCTATCACAAAGGTAAATGCATAAGTAAGAGTTCGGGTATAGAGATAACCACAAAGTGCACACGAGGAGATGTTTCCCGTAGTTCCTTCCCAAGGGAAGTACGTCTACGTTGGAGGAGTGTGGAGCCACCTAGGCGCTCCAATAGCACGGATGTGATCACTCTATTCTCTGTGAGCTTTGCCGGTGAAGGCGTAGCTCTTCCACTATGAGGTCACCTTCGAGGCGTTGACCAAGCCGTACACAAAGGTCGGGGAACTCCACAATGAGTTGGAGCCTCCCAACAATGTCCCGAAGCACCTCGCAACAAGTTGAGGCTTCCGAAACCCACAAAGGCCTCCTAGGGTTACAAGCAACCCAAGAGGCAATCCACAAAGAGAAATAAGCTTCTCAAACTTTACTTCCACGAATAACCGTGGAGAACTCAAACCGATGCACCTAATGCAATGGTAAGAACATAAGAAGTGCTCAAAGTCCTTCACTCTCAAATCCCACCAAAGCAACTAATGCTATGGAGAAAGATGGGAGGAAGAGCAAGGAAACAACCAAATGAATCCCAAGATCTAGATCCAAAGACTACCCCTCACTAAGAGGAGAGATTGATTGGTGGAATAGTAGATCTAGATCTCCTCTCTCTTTTCCCTCAAGAAGGAGCAAGAATCATTAGAGGGATAGAGAGGTAGCAAGCTCAAGGAGGGTCAGCAATGGGGGCAAAACACGAGCTCAAGAGAGATGGGGAACCGTTGGGGAAGAAGACCCCCTTAAATAGGTCCCTCGAAAAACTGATCGTTATGTGCAGTTCTCGTGCCCAACAGTACTACCACTGAGCCCAGCGGTACTACCGCTGCGGGTATCCTGGCGGTACCCAGTGCAGCACCGATTCCCAACGGATACGGTACCGCAAGGGCGACCGCTGCCTCGAGGTAGCGGTACTACCGTCGGAGTTGCCGGTACTACCGCTGGACTTAAATGAATAAATCCAGCGGTACTACGAGGCCACTACCACCGGGGTACCGTAAGGATACCCGAGGCTAAATCCCTCCTAGCGGTACCTCTAGCGGTAGCTCCAGCGGTAGTACCGCTGCCTGATGGGCAGCAGTACTGACCGCAGTACTACCACCATAGGAAGTCCTACTGGGCACTGCAGCAGTTCCGCTCCGGGAGGAGCGGTACTACCGCTGCGCCTAGCGGTACTACCACCAGGTGAAAATTAGCCTGGTACCATAACTGCAATAACTTTCGCAAGGAAACTTCAAATGAGATGAGACCAACGAGGTTGGAAAGATAAGGACAAGAGCTTCCTTACAAGATCATACCTTTGAAATATCAATAACCATAAATAGAGTAAAGTCACCACACATAGGAAGGTGTGAAATTTTCTCAAGGATAAACCGATGATATTTCCAACACCGGAAACGCAACAAGTTTTCCATGCGAAATCCATTTTCGAAGAACATGAGCTTGTCATGAATATCACGACAAGCACCAAAACCCAACAAAGATAAAGCCCAAAGAAGAACCAAGAAATATGATGCTAGAGATGCGAAGGTTTGAGCTCTCTATGATGATACGATCAAGTTGCTCATTTGAGAGCCCCTCTTGATGGAACGGAAACTATCCTATAACCTGGTCTCCCAACTAACACCATGAGATCGGTAAAATAGAAACCCTATCAAGATCATACCTTTGCCTTGCGCATTCCACTTGAGCTAGATGATGACGATCTTGACTCCCTCAAGTGGACCACCTTTCTTGATTGCACTTCGCTTGATGAAGACTCACATGTCGCTCCCCTATACACCATTATGGGAGAGTCTCTCTAAGGCACGTCTTCACTTCGACCATTATCTTGATGACGCCCACCACTTGAACCCATGGGAAGATACCTAACCCCACATGGATACTCCACACATACACATCATGGGTTAGTTCACAAAGCTATATGGACAATTGCTTACCATACCATTGGATCACATGATCCCACATGGTGCACCATTTAGCTTTGTGTGTCGATCACTTGAATCCACTATATCTTCTTAGCCTTGATCAACATTGTATCTTTTCTTCTTTCTTGATCATCTCAAATATGTTCATTATATCCAAAGATCGTGAAGGCATTCAACCTTAAATCCAATACATGGAGTTCAAGCGTTGCCTATGGAAAAACCTATAAAGATATCTCAATACACACATTAGTCCATAAGGATTGTCATTAATTACCAAACCACACATGGGGCAACCATGCTCTTTCACCAACATTGTTTTGATAGGCAACATAGTTAATCCATATCATTTGTGCATAGAATGGTCCTGTCCACAAGATGTGGAGGCAAGGTGAACCTGTCAAGTTATCAGAAATTCAGAATACGAACTGCACATTCAGAACTCCTAACGAATGTATAGATCATTTCATTACTAATTCAGAATACACGCTTGCGCGGACGTTTGATATCCACCTCCACTTCCTCCAAATCCTCATAGAGCCCTTAATCACAGCGATGGAAAACTAAGCTTCTCCTATGCCGTCGGCGGGCGCGCCACGGGCATTTGTTCCGCCACGCTGCTCTGTACCAGAGCGCGGACCAAATCCAGGGGTTCTTCAATACGCCCAGCCTCCTCTCCCAGTGGAAACCTAAGAACATACCACCATCGTTTGTGATTTTTTCACACCCTAGACGCTAGATCGAACACCTGCTAATCATATTATGCAGAGTACTGATTCATTACCTGTCGATTGGAACTCGAGGCCTTCCATCTCCACAGCTGGTCGGGCCAGCAGATCCATCTCCGGCGCTCCAACCACCACTGCTGCGAAGCAATCTAGAAACGATACCAGTACAAAAATACAGTCCCCCGATGTTCCTATGGCGTCATGTTCCTGAGGGACAAGAAAAAAGGGACGTCAACCGCCGTCTCCTTTAGCTGACGCAGTACAGAACTACAGCTGAAACTTACCGCACGTTCCGTGGATTTTACCCTCCCTCACGCTTGCCGACAAACCCCCAATACACAGATCTCAACGTAACATGGTCGGTCCAGATAACAGGTGTATGTGTGCTCGGGCACCAAAATGCCCCTCCCTAACTCTTCTCACTATATTACTATTTGTATTACCAAATTAGTATTGTAGTACCAACTCAGATGGCTCACATACTCATCTTTAGTAATGAAAATAATAGTTTAGTACTAACTCTTCTCCCTCTAATATTATTTTTAAAAACGAATTAGTACTGCAGTACTAACTCAGATGGTCATATACTCATTTTTAGTACTGAAACTAATACTGTAGTACTAACTCTTCTCACTTTAACACTATTTTTAGTACCGAATTTGTACTGCAGTACTAAACTACTAACTCGGATGGCTCACATACACATTTTTAGTGCTGAAAGTAGTACTAACTCTTATCACTCTAGTACTATTTTTAGTACCGAATTAGTACTCCAGTACTAACTCAGATGGCTCGCATATTCATTTTTGGTACTGAAACTAGTATTGTACTGTAGTACTAACTCTTCTCACTCTATTACTATTTTTAATACCAAAATAGTACTGCAGTACTAACTCAGATGGCTTGCATACTCATTTTTAGTACTCAAACTAGTCGTACTAACTCCTCTCACTCTAGCACTATTTTTTTTATGGAATTAGTGTTGTAGTACTAACTCATAAGGCTTGCATACTCATTTTTAGTACTAAAAGAATATTGTTTTCCCGCCGAAACCACATTTTCCTTCCTACATGATTATGGTGTTGATGACAAGATGATTAGCGGACTAACCATGGGTTACTCATATGCATATTTGAAGATGACATAAGATGGTTTGAGGCCCAAAGAGAAAGATTGATTTTCTCAGTGATTTAATTAATATGAGTAGTAGGAAATCAGTATTATCAAGAGGGGTCCGCATCACAAAGATTGTTAAAATAAATTTACTCGTAAGCCCATAAATGCACTTTAAGCCTTCCATGATAGAGAGAGTACACTCCCAATAAAGATTGTTGTTTCTTGACGCTCGCCCGGATAATCCGGCCACTAGCTGAACCAGACGTTTATTCCGTGGTGTATCGTCCTGGTGGCCGCGGGTATTGGCCCAGATAAGCAGGTGCCCGGCTGTACTGGATTTTATTCGAGGGTAATAGCTAGGGTTGCCCGAAGTGGCGCATCGCCGGGGTATCATCAGATGAATGCACATATGATCAGGACCCTGTCTAATACGACCATCACGGAAATGGATCCGAGGGTATTTTCCAGGTGCGCTTTGGGGCCATCGATTTTTGTATCAATGCGTGGTTGTTGCCCGTTATTTCGGCCCCCAAATTATCCGATTTTGGTTTGGTTAACCTGCCGCGGGTTTCCAACACGTAACGGTTGGTTTTTTGGGCCCATATAAATAGTACTTCTACTCCAAGTGGAATGCACAACTTTGTACCTATCTCATCCATTGTTTTTTAACTTATAGTTTAGGATTCGCTCGAAGAGATCAGGATCAAGGGCTCCTTTGATTCTTGGAATTTTTAGAACCCAGGAACAATAAATGTAGGACTGGAATGTCATGTTCTTTCCATCCTGCATGATTCGTAAACTGCAACATTTTGGATTAATGAGTGCTTGATTGTACAGAAAAACCAAATATATATATATAAAGAGATTTGGAGTGGATGATCCCCCCTATATAAAACAGTGTGCAAATGAATTGTTCGTAGGAATTCTAAAGTATTGTAATTATGTGAATCCAACGACTATCATAGGATAAAAAAATGCAAGGTCCAAATCCTAAAAAATCCTTCACAATTCATCTGAATCAGAGAAGCCCAAAGTGTTTCACCAAGGAATTTGATTTCCACCTACTAAGTCATTGTGGATCTTATAGGTGTTGTTCAAAAGATTCAGTACAATCTACGCTCATGATTTTCTTCATATACTTACTCCGTTTCATATAATAAGATGTTATTACTACCAACATATTCCTAGTTGTAATAATATATTTAGATTATGGAATAGAGAGAGTATATTTTATGAAAATCAAAAAGGCGACAGAAAATATGGAATACTGGCGCAACTGGTCGTTGAATTGTGACTTGCTGATTTGATATTTGGAGTGGCGTGAGCTCGTGGCGACGTCTGTCCGTGTCGAGAAAATGACAAAAAACTACGACATTTCGGTCTGACTTGTCGAATAACTACCATTTTTTAGGGAAATGTCACATGACTACCATCTTTGGGGAGAGGTCGTGACACATAACTAGAGATGCAAGTGGACAATCCAACGGACAATGCGGACTGTCCGTCAGGCTCATAAGGATGACTCCAACGGGCCGACGCATCGAGTCCGCGAGCGTCCGTCCCTGTCCGTTGGAGCCAAAAACACGGCCCAACGGGGCGACGCAAACGGACTGCGGTCCGTTTTTCTGTCCGCCGCGACGCATTCCTGGCCCAAATTTGGGGCAGGAATGCGTCGGCCACGGACGCGCGGCAGACCGCTTTTGTGTCCTCCTCCAGTCCGCTCTCTCGGCAAAATTCACACCGGTCTCTCCTCTCCCAAAACCCCAGTCCACACTCCAGCCCTAACCATGGCCGCCGCTGCCTCCGCCGCGGCCGCCGCCGCTGAGTTTGGACCAGACGCCGCCGGCACCGCCGCTGGACCTGCGCCCCAAGCTAAAAAGAAAGTAAAGAAGGAACTCACGCTAGAGCAGAGGGCCGCAGAGACCAAGAAGCGGGGCGCCCGGAGGAAGAGGTTGAATCAGGACTAGCTCGACGCCGCCAAGAAGGCCGCCGCCGAGCAGCAGGGCGAGGATGACACCTCTGACCTCGTGTCCAGGGCCGCCACCGTTGCCCTCCTCCTGATTGGGATTATCCCGACCGCGGCCAGCTCCAACGCCTCGACGTCCCGACCGCCAAGGTCGAGATCTTCCGTGAAGGCACCATCGCCTGCGTACGGGTATCTCCCTGGAACCATGCCGCCGCGGGTTTCCCCTACCTCAGCCGAATCCGCGGCCGAGGTATCTACCCTTGATCTCAACGCGCCCGCTACACCTTTGGCCGCACACTCGCCCGCGGCGCAGACTGCGGCAACGCGTGCAGCTGCCCCGGCAGTGGTCGCCGCCCAGGCCGCCCGTAACCTGTTCGGCGATTTGCCCAGGCCGTCGCCGGGTGACCCTAGGTACTATGAGGAGGAGGAGGACGGCTACGACGGGGAGGACGTCCTCAAGGACATGGTCAGGGACAACACTCAGTACGCCGACGACGACTACAATGCCGGAGAAGATGAAGTTCCGCCGACCGGCCCCGATGTGATCAACATCGAGGTTGAGCCGGTTTTCCTAGACGAGCTCGACACCCAATCCCTGGCCATGAAAAGGAAGATCAGCCAAAGGGGCGCCTCATTCACGTTTGAGGAAGACGTGCTCATTTGCGAATCCAGAGTCCTGGATCGAGGTTGGAACCAACCAAATTCCCGGGCCGAGCAAAGAGGGTCGGCATATTAGGGCCGGTTCACCAAGCGCTACAATGAATGCATAATCCTTTCGCCCCATAACATTCAAACGCTACGGACCGAGACATCTATCTCCAAGAGGTGGCTCCACATACAAGGGGAGATGAGCAAGTTTTGCGGCTCCGTTGAAAACGTTGAAGCCCGGCCACAAAGTGGCTATGGAGTGAAGGAATTGGTAATTCCTCTTCCCTTCTTATGCATTTTGGTTGCAATGATTTTGGTTGCTATAACCTTGTATGCACAGGTGTTGCAAGCTTTGGAAACCTTCCAGGCTCAATATAAGAAGACCTTCAACTTGACCCATTGCTACCGGGCACTCAAGGACCAGCAGAAGTGGAAGGACCTCTACGCCTCCCTCAAGCAAGGTGGACAACCAGTTGATAAGGAAGAGGCCACAACGAAGAAGGAGGAGAGGCCAAGGGGGAAGAACAACTCGAAGGCCGAGTTGAAACGCGATGCAACAACCCTTGCGTTGCAAGAGACATTGAACGGGTTCCTATCCCAAAAGGACAAGACATGTGACAAGAAGGAGAGGAGAGAAAAGGAACGCCTAGAGAGAGAGGCGTCTTCCAAGCTCTTTTTCGAATTGCAAAAGAAGAGGCTCGATATAGAAGAGGAAAATGCTCGGACTAGAGCACGGGAAGCCGAGGCAAGGGCCAAGGAGGCCGAGGTTAGGGCCATGGAGGTCGAGGTAAGAGCAAGGGAGGTCGACCTGAAGGCCAAGGACCTTGATCTCGCCTTACGCGCCGAGGAGGCCAAGATCATGAACATGGATATCTTGACCTTCACCCCTAGGAAGAATGCCTACTATCTCAAGAAGCAAAGGTACTACATGGACCAATATTGATCAAATCTTGGTCCTTCTATTTATTATGTTTCATGCCGGTGTTGAACTATGGCCAATGGCCGGGATTTGTAATATTTTGGGTATGTACCCAGACATGGCCTGTGTGAGGCCGGAATTATGTTTTATACTTGTTTTGTTCCAATGTGATCAAAAACCCTGGCCGAAAATGATCAAAAACTCTGGCCGGGCGGACTCAATGCGTCGGCCCCGTTGGGCGCAGTGGCCGGAAAGAGGCGGACCTAGGCCGGACGCGCGTCCTGTTGCCGACGCAAACGGACCAAACGCGGACCAAACATGCGTCCATTTGCGTCGGCCCGTTGGAGTCATCCTAACGCTGCGGAACGAGCCTGACTATTTCATTAGCCCTTCTTTAATATTCTTACGAGGCCGACCGAGGCTGATAGATATTTCGTTTTCACGAACGTCCGTCTACATGCCTACACATAGCACTGATTCTTCGGTTTAAGTGTCTTAACCAGTTTTCTGACCGGTTGGACCCACCTGTCGGGTCTACGTGGCAAAAAAAAAACGCGACGGAGCGAGGAGACGGTCGTTTCTGTTTTATTTTTTCCTTTTTCTTTTGGCTCACAATCATGTTGACCAGCTGGTAGCCCGCACGTAAAAAAAAATAAAGTAACCGGGGCATGCGCGGGTGAGTGGTGCTGGTGCGGCCGCGTGCTTGTCGCCGGCGCCGTGCTGGCCGGACCTGGAGAAGACCCGCCGCGCTGGCGCTTCCCTGCGCTGCCTCCTCGTCCCCTACCCCGCCTCTCCGATCCTCGCCTCCTCTGCACACTCCTCTCCCGCCTCTCCGACCCTCGCCCTGCTCGACCTCCTGGCCCCCCGACCTCCCTTCCTCGGCGCTCCTCGTCCCGTACAACCTCCTCGTCCGCGCCGCCTCCTGCGCTGGGGAGTTACGCCTCGCCTCCGGCCTCCTACTCGAGATGCGCCGCCTCTCGCGCAGGAGACGCCTTGCTCTGCGCCGTGCGCCTGTCTTCCGCGGCGCGCTCGCCGCCATGAACGGCAGCCGTGGCGCTCGCCGGTCGTCTCGCCAGCTCGCCGCGCCCATGCTCGCCGCCGGTACAAGAATATGGCGGGCGGAGGTGCGCCAGGACGAGGTGTCGCACGACACGACTTGGCCGAGCCCAGTGCGTGCGCCGGCATGCACCTCCGTCCACGTACTCTAGTCTGCAGGGACGGCACGGCGAGCTTCGCGTCCCTCTCCAGCGCGGGTGAGTTTCAGGCAGTCTCTGCGCATAGCAGCCGTCACGGGATGTATGTGTGGCCGGGGCAATGTTTCCTTGATGCGGGCATTTAATCGAACACTACCTGCGCGTGTGTGAGGGAACATAGACACGGAGAATCTAGCATGGGGAGCCGAACGCACAGGCCTACTGGCCTAGGTATCCATGGAGAGTAGGAGGCCGGAGAGTAGCGATCGTGTGATCTTAGATCAAAGTATCAGCTCTCTTCTGCTTTGGTGTGTCGGGAACACGAGCGGCATTCGGATCGCGCCGTCGTCGGCATCGTGCTCGTGGGCCGAGCTCGCCTGGGACGCTGCCATGATTCTCAAGTAATGCTGCTGCTTCGACTTCTCACCTCCCGCAGCACACGCCTGCTCGCTACGCGAGAGGTTCGGTGTGAGCAGTAGCCGGGTTGTGCACCGCGCGTCGCCGCCGGCCAGACTTGCCGTAACCGAGTGGAAGCCGACCACTGCGCTCGACGGCTACTACCGAAAGATGCCTTCGTAGAGGAGGTCTGGCCCCTCCACGTTCCTCCGCACGGTGCTCCGCCCCGGGGCCGGGTCGGAAAAATCTGGGTCATGTGCGAAAATCTAAAACGGGCCCATAATTTAAACTAATAAATAATTTTAATGTATATGAAAGAATGTTTAACGTACAATTGAATATATTGAGAATCATACCTATATAAATCGAAGTTGTATTATCTATCATCATTCGTTTTGTGTTCTTTAAAATGAAATCTAAAACAGGGCCATATGTAGACTGATTGTAACAAACAATTGCAAGTGCAACGGTAGAAGGGTCAAGAGATTATCATATGACACTTCTGATACTTCTTTTCTAATAAACTTTTCCATAGCACCTTTTTGAGATTTCATCAAATTCAGTTCCTTTTATTTTCTCTTAATCAGACTGATGTTTTCCCTTGTCAAATCGACCTGCGCTGTGTCATAGGGTCTGTCGTGTCATTTCGTGTTCGTCACTACTCGTTTCCTGCGTGCGTCGGCGGGCCTTGCCGCGTGGGAATCGTGGACGTTTTGAGATCGATTGATCTACGTCTACTGTTTCCTATTCGTCTCGATCGACTACGACGACTACTCGACTAGCACAGGCACGAGCGGACGAACCCACGCGCCACGCGAGATGGAGTCACGAAGACGGCCCAACAGCGTGCAGCGAGCGATGCGGCCCAACACGCAGCATAAAAGCCAAAAAAATCCAGATGTACAGTACTAGTGGCGCACATATGGCATGCGCGCCACTGGTAATACACATATGCGTATATAAAATTTTGGGGCCCCCAAATTCGTGGGCCCTGTGCCGGTGGCACAGTTGGTACCACTGTGGGCCCGGGCCTGCTCCGCCCAGTTCAAACGCTGTCGCAGCACCTCTCGCGCTCATTCATGCCTCCCTCCAGCCAGATTTTATTTATATTCCAGCCAGCCAATCAACGCAAGACGTGGTATGTCTAACGTCCGTTACTTGGAAACGTTATTGTCATGCCACCTAGACCCGACAGGTGGGTCCGACCGGTCAGAAAACTGGTTAAGACACTTAAACCAAAAAATCTGTGCTATGTGTCACGACCTCTCCGCAAAGATGGTAGTCATGTAACATTTTCCTAAAAAATGGTAGTTATTCGACAAGTCAGCGCCCAAATGTGTAGTTTTTTGTCATTTTGTCCGTGTCCGACTGTCGCTGTTTTGGGTCAAAGCTCTATCTCCGCGCGCTCGCACCTCCTCCACCCAACAACCTCCTCGCGCAGTGACGTCTCTGTGGCTAACACAAATGGCGGCGCTCGGGACCCTCCTCTGCGGCAGCGCCGTCGCCGGCCAGCAGCGGTTCCGGCGACGCGCTGCCCCGTCGTTCAACGCCAACGTCTCGTACGGCGCCGCTCACCTCGTCAGCCGGAGGCAGCAGCTCCGCCCGGCGCCATTCCCCGCTCCTTCCTTCAGCACCCTGTCTTCTCCGACCCCGGCGAGTAGGCAGCTCCTCCGTTCGCCGGCTGCCGCCTCCTCTTCTGACTCCGCGGGGTCAGTGTCTCTTGCCTTCCCGCCGCTCCGCACTTTTCATTTTCATTCAAATCTTGTAGAACTAGATCTACACCAAGTTACTGTAGATAGTTTCATCTACCAGCTGTATTTTTTCGAATATAGGAATTAAAGTGCCCCTTTTTTCTATGTGATTCCCTTTTCTCTCAAATGCGAGTACGATGTACACGACACGAGAGCACGTGCACTCACATAGCGCCTACTGTAAACTAGAGATTACATTGTACGCGAGTACATTGTAGTTTCAAGATTAGTTTTATGCCAAGATTAAAGTGCGGTATGGTTTGCTAACAAATCTCAAATCGTCTGTGTTTATGTTGTACTTGGTGTTTCTTAAAAACCCAAAGTATACAATTTAACATGATCCTTAGTAGCATCAGAGCATTGAGATAATTTTTGTTAACCTTAACCTAACACAACTTATTGTGATTACTATAATTCTTGTCATCCTAACACAACCTATTGTGGTTACTTATAGGCAAGCAGAGCCTGTCGGCATTTTGCAGAGGAACCCGGCTCTTGTCACGGGCTTCTTCTTCTTCATGTGGTATGTTCGCTCATCTCTATCTCTATGCATCGATCAATACACACGTCCACTTATGAGGAGGGAGGGGGTAAATAGCAAAATCTTATAGGAGACTGCTCAGCAATCAGACATTTTAGGGGCATATTTTCTTTGTGTGGATACCAAATGCTAAAGTCAAATTTGTATCTTCTCCAATCATTTGCTTGGTTGAATGAAATCTCAAAACAAAAAAACGAAAAACTTCGTTGGATCCCCTAAAATATCCCGATATTTCTTGTGATCCAAATATTCGACGTAGCTACTTACAATTTCCCTGAAGAAAAGTACTTCAAGAATCAATTTACAATGTTGCAAATTGCGTCACAGGTGAAAGATGCTATCCATAGTAGTCTAATGATTGCCATTTTGATATTATTTGTAGGTACTTTCTGAATGTGATATTTAATATCCTCAACAAGAAGATCTTTGACTACTTCCCCTATCCATAGTATGTACTCGAATTCTCTTTCATGCTGAGAAGTTTTGTTCATCATCTAAAACTTGTACGAATTTATATAGCTTCGTGTCGGTGACCCATCTTTCGGTAGGAGTATTATACTGCCTCATCAGCTGGAGCACCGGTCTGCTAAAGCGCGCGGTATTTTCACCACACCCTTGACTCATGGTTCATTGTTTTTACTGACAAGTAATGAACAGCGTTTCGCATAATTATATTCATGACAACAGGATTAGTATGTCTATTTTCTGAAAGACTTGACACAGTTACTTATAATAATTCACTGGTACGCATATTCGTTATATTTAGCAAACGATGTTAGTTCTTGCTATATGTATACACTGTTGAAAAAGCCCAATCAATTCAAACATTTACAGAAAGCACTCGAGCTGTAACACATTTTTTTGTGGGTCTTACCTATTTGCAATCAACTTATAACCCGTTACATTAGAATGTAGAATTTATAAACAATGACATGGGTTTCGAAGAATCAAGCTGTGAATTACATATAAACTGTAGATTTACTTCTATGTCAAGAAAATGTTGTATATTTCTGTGAATCTTCTATTGTTTCTTGTCATGTTCATTTTATGTTAATGACATTATTCTGGATGAAAGTTGTAAAACCCAACACTGTTGTACTCTTGTAGCCAATCAATTCAACGATTCTGAAGCTGCTGTTGCCAGTTGCAGTTTGCCATGCCATCGGTCATGTAACAAGCACCGTGTCTTTTGCTGCTGTATCTGTCTCATTTGCCCACACCATTAAAGGTGCTGCAACCATATTCTAATTTTGCTAGGTCATTTTGGCCCTCTGTTTTTTTTTAAAATTATTTTGGCCCTCTGTTAGCTGTGCTGAGATTTTATTTATTTTATTCCCTCAAAATAAATGCAATGCAGCTCTCGAGCCATTCTTCAATGCGGCTGCTTCACAGTTTATCCTTGGCCAGCCAGTTCCCTTTACATTGTGGTTATCTCTAGCTCCAGTTGTGATAGGTAATCTCTGGTTATTACACTTTTTTCTTTTCTTGTGATGCTACCTATGTATCACTTATTATGTATTTTTTCCACAGTATTTTCATAGTCAATGTTAATATGGTATAGTATTCACATGAAGTTTCAGCTTCCCATGTTTGGTAGCTGTTTGATCAAGGTTGTTCAAGAGGAAATAGATGTTATAGAACACATAAATATCCATGTGGTTGATGTGCTGGTGTTGTAGATTTCCTTTTTCATTTTGATGTGCGATAATGCAGGGGTTGTTTAGGTTCATAAAGTGTGACTAACAAGATCGTTAAGATGAGGAGCATAGGCACTAGGCAGGATAGTTTCTGCCTTGACAGGATTTGGATTGTAGAATCATGTTAGGATTTCACCTCGAAAATCACGATTCTGTTATGAGATTTGGATCAGGACTAACTGCTCTACACTGATCAGGTGTATCATTCGCATCTCTCACTGAACTCTCCTTCAACTGGACTGGTTTCATCAATGCCATGATTTCTAATATCTCCTTCACATACCGTAGCATTTACTCCAAGAAAGCTATGGTTTGTGCCTTGACTCTAATGTTTTCACCCATTTTCCCTTCCACTTAAAGAATTTATATTTCATAACTTCTTTTCTTGTTATTTCTGGTTTTTGTCCCAGACTGACATGGATAGCACCAATTTGTATGCCTACATCTCTATAATTGCTCTCATTGTCTGCATTCCTCCAGCAATTATTGTAAGTCTTTTTACCATTAAACATTAAGTAGTATATTTCTTCAATGGATTTTCGTTACTCCTATTTCATGCATGACTCCTTTTCTCCATAGAGAAATCCATTTTTTTTATGATTAGACTAACATCCTATCGCAAGCCAAGCATAATGTGTCCAAACTGGATCCAGTTTGGACAAACAGCAGCAAGTGTAATCAGGAAAGGAAAACTTACCAACAAACGATGAAACACAACACGAGAAAGAACAACAGAGAAAATGATTGACACGAGAAGAAAAGAGACCTTCTGCAACTTCTTAATGCGAACAACCCTGCATCCTCAACTCGAGTGTTATTCGCAAAAAAGTTCCACTTTTCAACGCTGACTCTAGCATAAGTTCACTTTTCGACCGTGAACCCTAAAACCTCTTGAATGCAACCTTGAACTACATAAATCATCCACTTTTCACACTAATGTGATTTGACAAGTGAATTTGACTGATGTGGATACCACCCGTCCTCACTGTCATACCATCACATTTCAGTTTCTTAATCAATCTCTAGAAAATACATTTCTAGCATTTTTTTGTGGAAGTTTTTTAGGATATTTTTTCTTGGATTATTTGCTTCTGTAGTCTGTAGTGTCTGGTACCGACATGGATATAATGTAGAGGGCACGTGGCATCCACGCCACCTAAAACCTATTGTGAAAGCACCCAATGGTGGAAAGTGGACTAGTTGTTGGGGAATTAGCACAGTAGCACACACTTAACGCGATATGAAAACTGCAATGGAACAAAGTATAACTTTAGTTCCACTTGTGTACCAACTCAAGAATCTTTGTTCATCACAGAAGAAAATTAGTTCCACTTGTGTACCAACTCAAGAATCTTTGTTCATCACAGAAGAAAACATATGTATCAACATATATGGACCCCTCCCTCCTTTTTGTATACAAGGCCACGACGTATTCGAGGTAAAATGCTGACTAATAATTTGACCAACGAAATATGAGTTATATGTTGGTCAAATTATTAGTCAAAGTTTTGCCTCGAAATGCATAATGGCCTTGTATTCAAAGACAGAGGGAGTATGAAGTTCAGACTGAACCTAGGATATATCCTGAGTGCTCTCAGCACACAGCTAGGACAAGTACTACCAGATTTCATACTAGGTGCTCTCAGCCCAAAAGTGCAGCAGCAATATCAACATGCATGGACACCAAATTTTTACATGGAAAACCTACAAATTGCGGTTAAAACAACGAGCCAAAGCCATCCTAATCTTCTTTCACTATGTGGGATACAACTAGTTCTTCTCTAGGTACTAAAGGCTCTCATTGACGGCCACACAGCCTGTCGCTCAAGTCGCACCCAGGGGCGGCCGGGCGAAACACTAGCCACCAACGTATCCTCCCCTTCCTGCCCACCTCGTCGTCGCTGGTGGAGCCGGCAGTCAAAGCCTGTCAGGCGGACGGTGGGGGCGGGCTTGTCTAGTTGCACTGCAGAGCCCTCACGGAGCTCGTTGTGACGGCCTGGACGATGCGTGCATTGATGAACGTCCGACGCCAGGACGGCGCCCCCAGGTCTTCTCGGTGGTGGTTGTGCTGCTGCAGCTGTGGGGGCAATGCGACAACCGGTTGTGGCGTCCATAGTGGCCGCGACGACGACGCATCTTCCCGATCCTAGTTGGATGTGGGCCACCTTCAAGGTGTTCCCGCGCACATTGGCTATTTTGCTCTAGCGATGCTAGGCTGCTAACCCCCTCTCCGGGGCGCATGGTCAGTGGGTTCCGGCCTCTGTATTGGAGGTTCCCAGTGAGGTACTCCGGTTAATGGTCTTTCCCCACTCCGTCCAGGTGTAGTGCTGTAATAAACTTTCTGTGTATATCCTCGATGTCACTAGCTCTCGATATCGTGTTGGTGCTAAGGCGGGTATAATTGGTATCGTCCGAGTCTCTGACACCAATATATTCACTTATATCGGAGAAAGCACCAAAGGCTCTCATACATCAAGTTTTCGTCATGTTGGATAGCAACAATAAGATTTGGTGCTTCCAAAGTTAGGATTTGAAAAATCTTACCAAAGATGGTGGAGCCACAACTTAAAAGAGACAAAGTGGTGGATCTGAACTTGACAACCTTGGGGAGGAACTCCTTTGCTTGATGGCAAGCATCTTCCTTCAACTTCATCTCTTTACTTTCTCTCTTGGTTTTCCTTTTTTTCTCCAATGGAGGCTAACCAGAATTTTCGTCACTTATTCCAGCGGATGCTGGATGGAAGACTTATTAACATTCCCCTTCCCTCATGTGCAAATCTAAAGTGCAACCCTGCATAACCTTAATGTGTAGGGCTCTTGCACATGTTTGGGCTGCCTAAAAGGCTTCATATTACCCTCCTCACATCCACATGAGGAGGTAGTCGAGGTTGCAACTCAAACGGTATTTGATTTACGGGCTTGAAAGTGAAATTTCTGCTAGATTTTAGCGTTTAACAGTGGACAATTTCTATTTGCAGTATCATACTTGAGTACTAGGAGACGGAAGTTCACTCCATTATTAGGTTTTGCAACACTGGAATTAACGTCACAAGTTCCTGCTCACATGATTTTTCTGTGACTGCGTGATTAACCTGATATAATTCCTATTCACAAATTGCTTTTACTAACGATTCTGCATGAGTGTTGAACATTGATTGTCATATATCTATTCATCACAGTGTTAACTTGCAGCTTGAAGGACCTCAACTAATGCAGCATGGATTTAAAGATGCAATTGCCAAAGTTGGATTGACAAAGTTAGTTTCCAATATTTTCTTGGCGGGCTTGTTCTATCACCTTTATAACCAGGTACAAAGTTTCACGTCATATCTCATAGCGTTAATCAGTACCAAAAACAATCATCAAACCTATGACAATGTAGTAAGAAGATACAGATAAACTTAAACATGCTAACCACAGTGCAACCCTGCATATTCGATGCTCGGTGACTTCTTTTAGTGGTTCCAAATTGTGCCCTGATGGTAGTTGTCAGTCTTTCATTTTTCTGTTATATATTTGGTGCTAAAACAATTATGGACATCCAGGTTGCAACAAACACATTGCAGCGAGTGGCCCCTCTAACACATGCTGTCGGCAACGTGTTAAAACGTGTTTTCGTCATTGGCTTCTCAATCATCGTTTTCGGTATTTCAGTGGCTTCTCTTGTTTCTTAATGATCAATACATGGGCATACTCGTTCTCTTAAATATTTATAAATGGTGTACACTGTAGTAAAACACTTGGTTTATTGTTGACCAGGTAACAAAATCACCACACAAACTGGAATTGGTACTGCTATTGCTATTTCTGGTGTTGCCCTCTACTCAGTTATCAAGGCTAAAATTGAGGAGGAGAAAAAGGTATGTTTATCCTCACTAGATCTTCTAGATTAGATTTACTAGATTGTGTTGCATAATTGTATTATTCCACAATACTTCTCTTACTCTTGCTGGAACATGACTGCCTCTTAGCTTTGTTTTGGACCAGGGATTAGAAATTAGTATCCTCAGCTTTATTTGGCAAGACTTTGTGTTCAGCTTATTATACTTTTAGAAAACTATTTATAGACCAAGCTCTTGTGTCCTGATCAAGTACAACTGTAGCTGTTGATGTTGCGGAACCATATGATTTACACGCATGCCATCACCTGTGCTGGTCAGACATAAGCCCATAAGTTTGCACTTTGCATTGTTACAGAACAGAAGTGACAACGCGATATTTTTCTGCCTCTTGGTAGAAAAACATGTAGTAATGAGAAGTAAGAAAAACCCACTTTGAACTTCGCCTGAAGCAAAATTGATAAGTAGAAAAAACAAACAACCTAATGAAGATGCCCTAGTTTCAATGTAGCCAATGGATCTTCTCGTTGTTTGACACATCCGAAGATCAAGTATAAAACAGATCTAAACCACCAATATTTTTAGCTGATTCATCTAGTTTTGTGATTAAATGCAGCAAACAAAGGTTGCATAAGGAGTTGAGTGCTGCCAATATGTCTGGATGGTTGTTTTATCAGTTCTATATCATGTGGGGAAGGAACTAAACTTCCAAGGCGGACAACAATCAAGGTTTCTTCTAAGTCTTGTATACCAGCTTGGCACTGAAAAATAGGTCGCAGATCGCTAGGTTAAGTTATTTCAAACAGTTCTGAAGAAAACTCTGCGTAGAGAACTTTTAGTTAGAATATGTTCATTCTAGTAACTGCTCCTAAACTTAAGACAACATGTCTTCAGTTTCCATTATTCATGTATTATGCTGGCTTCATGATGCTGGTGAGCTTTAGCATCATTATGCATTGCCAAATTTTTTGTGTGAGACAGATGGAATGAGTTTTATTTAGACCTTGCTTGAAGAAAAGTGATGATAATTTTTGTTTGTTAGTTGTGATTGCTTATCAAGCCTAGTGCTCGATAAAGTGATGTGATTTTTTTGGATGTAAATGTTGTGAAATAACCAACCAAATTTACTCAAGATGTGCGATTACTCCCTTTAGTTCTTCAGAAGCTGTGTTTTCAACATCAACATGTTTTCAAAGTGCAACTTTGATCACGTGTTTATATTATAATACATCGATGGAACCAATTTTCTTATATTATTATGAAAATACTTTCGTAGGCCAATTTATTTGCATGACTTTCAGTCATCCAATCCAAATATAAAAATATATATGCAGTCAAGTTTAGAAAGGTCGACTACAATGATATCGGATGGCCAGCTTTTCAAAAGCGGATGGTAGTATACGTCATTTGCTTTGGCCCTGCATTTAGTTGGTATTGTGATTCAGATTTTTTTTTTCCGAGAAAGCAAAAAAGTTTGTGTTTCATTTCATTGAACAGGAAGACAACATGGGTACAACCTCTAGAAAAGGAGGGACACACACGACCGTCCTCACGAAATGACTACAGATACGTAAGGAGGTGCCCTCAACTACAAACCACGACGACATCAGGTTTCGCCAGCCTTGGCTCCAGCCAAGAATGGCGAGGTGTTAAGGAACACCGCTGTTGCCAGACGCCTCTAGTGACGATTTCAGCTCTAGAACTGCCCAGCCCAGACGCCTCCAGTGACGATTTCAGCTTTAGAACTGCCCAGCCCAACGTACCTCACGCCCTTGTGTGCCTAGAGAGAGTCAGCGGGGTGAAAGGCAGGGACCGGCTGGGACTAGTGTAGAACTCGTGGGGAAGTGTCGACGCTGGCATACGTTGCGCCCCGGACGTCCACCTCCTGTGTAGCATTCGACGCCAGAGCGCCATATCGCCAATCTCACGCTGCCGCATCAGGCACTCCACGTTGTCGCCTTCGGTAGGAGGCACCAGCCAGCGCAGTGCCTGCAGGCCGGCCACCGCCAGGAGCGCGTCGAGCAGGCAACACGAAATCACGTGCACCGCGCCACCACGCACTGTGGTCGCCGCCGCCGCACCAGCACGCAGCTTCCGCCGCCGGGATCCGCCAGGGCAACAGAGCAGCCATCACCCAAAGGGCCGCTTCTCGCATGCTCGCCCACGCAGCGTCCTCCTCCAGCAGCGGTCGGGAGGGATGGGAGGAGGGAGAAGGGTTGGTAGGGGAGCAGGGCTGCGGCCTGCCCGGTTCAGGCCAAGTCCAGATCGGGCTCGAGCGCCGCCGCCTGTCGGTGCACCGCACGATCTTGCATAGCTTCGGCGCCGCATTGCTGCTCCGCCACTTCGCCACCCACCACGCCGATTCACCTCCGCCCTGCCTTCTCGCCGAGGACACCCGCACGACCCACGCTGCGTCGGCTCCACCAGGGTGCGCGCACACACACACCCTCGCACCACCTTTGTTCAGCCGGGCGCCGCCGACGGCGGCCAGGGAGGCAGGGGATCGGCGACTTTTTTCTAGGGTTTGGTGTCGCCTCCGGAGTCGCTCACGCGAGCGACCGGGAGGCAGGGGGAGCCCTGATTCGGAAACTTTGTGAACGCAAATTTTATGGAAAAAGTTACTACACAAAGAGGTGGAGGAAGGATTAGTCAAGTTCCAGACTTTTTCTAATTAATTTCACGCCTATTATTCGATCTGCCACGATGGTTGCCCATCCACCGGGCTATAAAACTTTCATCTTGGATCGGCATGATGTCTAGACATTGCCATCAAGTAAGAGCATCTCCATCGGCACCTCATAAAACACCCCGGAACGCCCAATGGAGTCCTAGTCTGCTAGATCGGAAAAGCGGATACAACATCACCCCTCATCTGTTTCGGCCCGACCCAATTTTGTTTCTGGCACCCCTGAGTAGGTCTCCAAACTTGGAGGCAATCTAGGATGCCGAGCAACGCCCGCACAAGCCATCCGACATGTTGGTCCCGCCTCTCATAGGCACATAAAACAACATATATAGATGAAATGAATTCAATTTCAAACACATTTACACATAATTTATATAAAACTAAAAACACACCTAGCTACTCGGCGTCCTCCTAGTTGGTATTGGGTGATGGAGTTCCCGGCTCGTCGTCCTCCGGCGATACGACGTCTGGAGCTTCCGGCTACCACGCCGGTGCAACCGCCTGTCTCAGCCATGCGGGGTCTACACCAGCCAAACGGGATGACCACGTGGACCAAAGTTCCCATGGGGACGATGCTAGATGTGCGGGTGGTGTAGTGGCCGGCTTGTCGTCCTCTGGCGCCTCCTGCTCTGGATCGGGCAATACGGCCTCCTTCTCCTCTGACTCTGACAACACACCCTCCTTCTCCGGCAATGACATCGTGAAGAGAGAGGCGAGCATTTGGGTGATTGCGCGGGTGGGGCGCACTTTAATACGCGGGCGAGGAGGCGACATGACGGCGTGGCACCTTCGTTACGCATAGCATTTACTTCGGTGTGAATGGCGGCACGATGGCTATTAACGCAGGTGTGAAAGGTGACGTGACGGAGTTACGCCTTCCCCTCGCGTAGCATTCGCGCTGGCGACGCGATGTCGTTGCGCCTTCCCTACGCATGCATTAATGCCGGCCTACCCTCAGCCTTCCACCACCATGTTAAGAAGGCCTCCTCCCGTGTCTGCTCGCTTTCATGTTGCTCGCCTCGCATAGTCTCTCCTAATCCCTTCTGTCGTCGGCCATACGAGCGCACCACCGCCGTAATGTACGTAAATAGGAAGTGGCTTTCTAGCACGAGGCCAAGGAGTTTGCCAAACACGGCATCCTCGCGCCGCCGAAGGCAACATTGTCGAAAGGCTTTGCCATCTCTTTTGGCTGGGTGCCCATGGCGCCAATCCCCAAAGGGGGCTTCGATTTCAAATGGGCGACCTACCACCACCAAAAGAAGCTACAATTGTTTATGGACTCGTGGATCGATTCAGAGAGCTCCCATTGGCACACGTTCTTCCAGGAGCAGCGAGAAGTGGCGCTCAACTGCTTCATCGGGCGCGCATCCACCGCCAGCCAACAATTTCGCCGAGTAGAACGCGAATCTGGTCTGAGCCCGACCGTACCGTCCGAGGCGTCCTCGAGGCCGCCCGGGCAGAAGCGGCTAGCCATCAAGCTGTGTTTGATACCATCGAGGCCGGCCCCGACGACATTCCTTCCGACACCGCACGGGTTAGGAGGCGAAGGATTTAGATTTTTTAGGTTTTAAATTTTGTACTATTATATTTCAAATTTTGAGTGAAATTTATATTTTGCTATGAGATATCCCTATTTTCGTTTTGCCTGAGGGGGCTGATGTCGGTAGCATCCATATTTTGCCGAACATGTGTCCGGCACTTTTTAAATTGACACAATTTGTGAGTGCCTAACAAAATTCTAGAGTGTCGTGCAGATACTCTAACATTGTCCGATACTCTCCAAAATGGACACAATTTGGGGTGTCAAACAAAATTTCAGGGTGCCGGTGGATGTCTTCCCAACCACAGGAAACACAACACGTGCTATATGCCTCTATCCATCCTTGCGTCAAACCAACGTATTTATTGCGGGCCTCTTTGGATTGTAGTAATTTCATAGGATTTGTATAGGATTTCAATCCTTAGGATTTTTTTTTCCTATGGATTGCCTTTGGATCAAAGGAATGGTACTATCCAAATTCCTATGGATTAGATTCATATGTCTCAATTCCATAGGAATTTAAACATCCACCTCAACCTCTTGTTTAGACTCAAGTGCGTAGGAACGATGCACTTTTCTTGTGATTTTCCCACGTTTCATCTAAACGACTATTTCTACAGTTTTACTGCGTTTTACAATTCTCTATTTTACATTGGTAAACTTGTGAAATTTCTATGTTTTTTCTATTCCTATGTTTTTCAATCCCGTGATCTAAAAAGGCCGAATTCATGACACGCGGATGGCACAATGCATCAAAGCTGATTAAACAAAACACAAACTAGTCCGTACGGGCACATGTAACAATGTACGGCAGATTAGGCTGTCATGTGTCAGCTGACCTGCGTCGCCTACTGCCTACAGGCTACAAGGCTACACCAAGCTGTGACAAGCACCACTAGAGAACAAAGATGGTGGGACATTCTAGTAGCCACGTTGCACACACTTCGTAAAAGGAAAAAACGGCATGTCATAAATTTGCCGGACGATTCACTGCAAATATGCTATCAAGATCAAGATCGCGTGCTATTTACAGCACGCCACTGCAAACAGATATAGATCAGTATCGTCTGACATATTGTACTGGTACGATTTACAGCACGCTACTGCCTGTACAAACCTCCGATGGCGTGTCCGGGCCAACAAATCAAACGGGCTCCGGTTCAGACGACGGCATGCGGCCGGCGACGACGGCGCGGCAGATGGGGCACGTCGAGTGCGAGCTCAGCCACATGTCGATGCAGCCCACGTGGAACAGGTGCTTGCACGCCGGCAGCCGCCGGACCAGCTCGCCGACCTGCACGAGCCCCAGGCATATGACGCACTGCGCCCACCCTGTCGACCCACACTCCGCGTCGCCGGAGTCACCCTCCCTCTTGTACGCAAACGCCGGAAGAAGCCTCGACACGGCCGGATCGGGGTGGTCAAAGCCACCGCCGCCGTTGCTCCGGCTAGCAAGACGCAGACTTCTGGCGACGGCCGTGGCACGCCTGAGAGCGGCGCGGCGGCGTGCGCTGAGGTAGCAGAACGAGAGGGCGATGGCGAAGGCGGTGATCGCCGAGGCCCAGACGAGGCCGGCGATGAGGTAGAGGACGACGAAGGAGAAGAAGATGGCGAAGGTGAGGAGCACCACCAGGCTGTGGTCCCTCTCCTCGTTGTACGGAGAAGAAGCTTCCGGAGCACGGTGGTGGTGCGAGAGCCCATGGAAGAACATGCCGGCAAATTTTCTAGCTAGCTACGCGCTCGCTGACCTTGCTGGTCTCGTGGATAAAATGATCCAAGTTCTGTGCAAGATCTGTACTATAAGCCGTACATGAAGAAGATTTGGCTTTGACCGACCGATGGCAACCATTTATCAGACTATTCCAGAGAGCAAGTGCCGAGGATTTGCCCAATGAGGTTAACTAAGAGCTGGGGGCACTAGCTTTGACTTTGTGCTGATTAGCTGACAAAAGTTGCATGACTGAATCCAGACGTGCTTGCATTTGATCTTCAGCATTTTTAATCGTCGGAGCAAACGCGTCTCACACTGGTGTAATTTTTTTTTGCGGGGAAGTACAAGTGATATCAATCCAGAGCCCTAACAGAACAGTCCTCAGGAAATAGAGAAATTACAACCAAGTCCTTTAGGATAAGGAAGACGAAGCCGACGAAGAAGCCGTGCCGCTGGCGCGCCGCCGCCGCTCCTCCTCTGTGACCTTGGATCGGACGGAGTCCCATGGCGTGCGGGAAGTCAACGAACCTCGAACCCGAAGGGCCTCCACCTTGCATCGCCACCATCACCTTCAAGCTGGATCTCACCACCTGCAACAACCAGAACTTCAAACACCGGAGCCGCCGCACACGAACTCCGGCACGGGAACTCGACGCACGGCACCTCCACCGAGATGCGAGCGCCGGGACGGAGGCAGAGACATAGTGGGGACCCGTAGAACACCACCACCGGAGAAGAACTCCGCCACCACAAACCACCTGCTCGGCCGCACCCTCCTCCGAGCGCCGCCGAAGGTAAACCCACTCACACCTAGCTATGTACAGGCGAGATCCGAGGTTCCCCCACCCTCCCGCCGCCGGAGCGGCCGGCGGAGGGGGAGGGAACCGGAGAATCGCCGCCGGCGAACTGGAGTGGACGGGAAGTTTCAGAAAATCGCCCTACCCTACTGTAGCGGGGGGAGGGGAACGACCAAGGCTTCCACACTAGTGTAATTGAATTGGAAAAATCTCGGATTTTTTTTCTGGTGTAATTGAATTGGAAAAATCTCGAACCCCGTCACTATTTTTTTCACGAAAAAATGGATTGTGGCGCTAGATTCACTCAATTGGTTTCAATCCACTAACTCTGGCAACTTTGTTATTTCTACACCACTCGACAGACTTGACATGCTCACGTTAGGTCTGCTAACTTGCCGTTTGTTTGAGTCGTTTAATGATACGTGAGTTCCAGCTTTTACCTATTCAGCATATATAGCTGAAAGACATGGTTTCAACTTTCAACAGTTTTCCTTTCATGCAGGTCCCACCACTTTGGCCCGTCAGTCGCGACAAAAAGTCAACCAAATATTTCCTATAGCCTGACCCATGCCGTCTGAGCATGTTGCTCGCGTTCCGCCTTCGCCACCAAGCCTAGTTTGATCTAACTCATTCGCCACGACACGTGTATTTGCATATACTCCGTATATGTCATCTTCATAGTTAGACAACAAGTTTAAACATGATTTTTAAGTAAAAGTTGACTTACAAGTTTAATACATGGTAGGTGTTTGTTGAAATTCACTAGATGGAAATCGAGCAAATTTAATCATATAAACATGAAATTAGATGGTATAACTTCAGAATCTTGCTCCGCTCGCTGTTCTTCTGAAGGTGTGGTCCTCGCTGCGCAAGTGAGACGTAGCGAAGTGACCACAAAATTGTTTCTACCGAGACACCATGCTAGGGATGCGACACAAGACGCACGCCCCAAAGGCCCGATCGCAGCTCCAGGTCGCTACACTCCCACAGATCTTCTCGGAAGTGTTTCAATCCAGCCATGGCGTGGATCAGGAGATCACCAGCGGTTCAATTGGAGAATGGGAAACATAGACTTCGATGAGGAGATCGTCACTGATTTACATTTTAGTAAGCTTATCCCTGGCTTCTACCTTGTTGAGATTCTCACTTGTGTCGGCTTGCGCGTTGGCCAATTCCTCCTGCCAACAACGAGCAAAATCATCAAATTTATTTTGAAATCCTCATATTCTTCTCGGGTGACATGGCTAGAGTCGGACTTGCTTGGTCTTGCCCATCTTAGAAAAACTTCAGCGATCTTTAGATCTAGAATTTTGCTAAAGTAACAGTGTGTTTCCTCAACCGAATCAACAATTAATCGCAGAACTACGCGTCCACATTACCTCTTATTACTTGCTTAGGTGCAGAGTCGGGAATTTAAATGAGAACTTGTTCTCAAAACTCTCGCCAGATCTAAGCCAGAACAAGAAGAAGAATGAGAAATTCCCCCAAATCGATAAAAACACAAAGCAAGGGGGTGAGGAATTCAGAGAAATTGTAGATGAGGAAGTTAGAGAAAGATAGGTGAGGACTCGGCGAATACGCGGCGGTGCTAGGATTATATTGATAGGAATATGCTGAATGATCCTTTGGGTTTACAAGGAGTGGTTTAAATAGCTCCAGTGCAATGGAGATTACACGGAAATGAAAACTAACAGGGCGACAGCAGGTGGAACGACATTGGCGCGAAACGGCTACCTGTCACTTGAATTCACGCCGTTAGATCTTCATAAGCGAACTGTTACCAAGAACTCTCAGCCGTCCGATAATTGAAGCGAAGAAACATATTTTCTGGTGTCCACAGCTTCAGGGTTCAGATAAGACGATCATGATAGGTGGCATCATGTACTGGGCGGATTCCATCCGCGCAAGGCACATCCACGCGAAGATGTGAGAATAGGAGATCAAGTAGCTAGTTCTTCAATGCTTGCACGTTCTTGTGAGGAGAATGACTGGCACACTGTGTTTTGATTCTTCAGATAGTCCAATCCAACTTTTTCCGTGACATTTGTCGATGTAGATTGTGTCATTAAATCAAATGAGTTTTCTTTGAAAGCTGGGCATGTCGTTGTGCCGGGACAGGACATCTTGTCATCCTTACTCGGAGTCAGAGTTTGACTCCAGAAGTCCAGATACGCATGCAGTCTGTTGCACAACCTCTGCCGGCTGGCCGGTCTCGAGGGTGTGCAGCATGGCCAAAGTAATCGAAGGAGACGAAGATGTGAAGAACACACACGTACAGAAATGTAGATTGACAGGGGTGTAGGCAAGAAATTCTTTATTATCTCTGTTTCTGTAACCAGTACGAACAATGATTGCCTTGCTTATATAAGGGGGAAGTGATAGAAGGATAAGAACCCCCTTAACCGTAAACGTGAGAGATAAGCTAGGCTAACGTGGACCGGGCACGCACCACCGAAGTGGGCTGTGCCGGTCGCACGGCCTAGTTTCCCAACACCCCCTTGGGTTTTATCCTTATAGCCATGACTCAAAACTCTGAAAAACCCAGTGGGAAAAAAATGGAGAAAAGTACATGGTATACTTTTTCTATGTTGCACGAATTGCCTCGTTAAAAACCTTATATGAGAAACTTCATAAAAACTCACTAAAGGGAAAAAGAGTACAACTCACTTAACTTTTAGGTCAAGTACTCAATCATTGGGATCGAGATTTCAGCGATGAGTTTGTCAAGATTCTCCCCTGAACCTTGCATTTCCCTAAGTCTCATCATACCAATTCCGAACACATCTCTTGAAATAAGATGCTGGTAATGATTTAGTGAACAAATCAGCAAGATTTTCACACGACTTAGTATGCAAGACTCTTACTTCGTTCAACTTTTGCAATTCATGTGCATAGAAGAATTTGGGGTCGATATGCTTTGTGAGATTGCTCTTCACATAACCCGTCTGGACTTGTGCAACACAAGCGGCATTATCTCATAGATGATAGTTGGGGTTTGGACGGTGTTCAACCCACATGTCAGCTGGATGTGGCCGATCATCCGTCGAAGCCATACACACTCTCGTGATGCTTCATACAATGCTATGATTTCCGAGTGGTTCGTCGAAGTTGTTACTAAAGTTTGCTTACAAGATTTCCAGGAAATTGTTGTTCCACCACAAAGGAAAACATATCCAGTCTGAGACTTGCAGTATGCGGGTCTGACAAGTACCCAGCATCAGCATATCCAACAAGCGAAAGGTCTTGATTCCTCCGGTAAAACAAGCCAAGATCTTTGGTCCCTTGGAGGTATCGGAAGACGTCCTTGATGCCTTTCCAATGCCTATTGGTAGGCTCAGAATGTACCTAGCAAGCAAATTGACGGCGAACGCAATGTCCGGCCGTGTACAATTCGCGAGGTACATGAGTGCGCCAATTGCACTTAGGTAGGGGAATTCTGGTCCCAGAACTTCCTTCCCATTGTCCCGCTGTAAAGATCTCCCAATCATGGGGGTCTTAGAAGGATATGCCTTATCAAATCCAAATCTTTCTAACACCTTCTGGGTGTAGGCAGACTGGTGCATTAAGATCCCAGCAGGGGAATGCTCAAGTTGTAGACCTAGGCAGAACTTGGTTTTGCCTAAGTCCTTCATCTCGAATTCCGACATCAGGTAGGAACTCGCTTCCTCAATATCCTCAGGTGTACCGATTATGTTCAAATCATCCACATACACCGAGATAATACAGAAACCATCTTGTGATCTCCGTATAAAAACACATGGGCAAGCTTCATTGCTCGTGTAGCCCTTCTGATGAAGGAAATCGCTTAAACGATTATACCACATCCTACCCGACTGTTTGAGTCCATACAGTGACTTCTTAAGCTGAACACTGTATAAACTTCTATTTGCTCTACCTTGGTTCGGAACAGGTATACCTTCGGGTACCTTCATGTATATGTTGAATCCAAGTTACCATAAAGGTAAGCGGTGACAACATCCATAAGTTTCATTTTCAAGTCCAAGTTTACTGCCATTGAGATCAAGTATCTAAAGGTAATTCCATCCATGACAGGTGAGTAAGTTTCCTCAAAGACACCTGGTCGCTGAGAGAAACCTTGAGCAACGAGCCTTGCTTTGTACCGTACTACCTCGTTATTTTCGTTTCTCTTTCGAACAAAAACCCACTTGTGGCCAACAGGGCGTATGTGGGAAGGAGTTAGACAAACAGGTCCAAACACCTCTCTTTTGTTAAGAGATACTAACTCGGCAGTTATCGCCTTCTGCCAATCTTTCCAATCCGACCTTTCTTACAATCAGCAAGCGTGTTAGGCTCGGGGTCAGGATCTATGATTGAGGCAATTTTAATGGCAAAATATATGTCGACATTTGCCATGGCTCGATTAATTGACTCACCAGAATTAACATAGTTAATGGCCATTTCGTCATGGGGTGCATCAGGCACATTTCCTTCCTCCACCGGATTTCCCAATCCAGGAGCAAGGTCCTTTAGCTTTCCCGCTCCAATGTGTGCGCACACATCTTCGCTGGGTATTTCCGATATAGGAAAATTCAAGTCCGGAATTTCGTGCACTGAAACTTCCGTGCTTGTGCCAGGTCTCGACTGGCTCCCCTCTTGAGGGGAAGGCTGTGATAAATCTCTCTTGTCCTTTTTCTTCGGGCGTCCCCGAGTACTTGGGATTTGAGAAACCGGATTCCGCGTCCTTTTAGGCCTAAGGGCGGGAGCGGGTATACCCTTATTTTCTTTGGTATTTCAACCCTTTCCGGTGCATTGCGTGCAGGCACATGCGACTTTGTCACAGTCTTTAGATCACTAAAATGATCAGGCAGTTGATTCGCTAGGAATGCAAATCTATTATCTTTTGGACTTCTCTATTGACTCAGCAGTGCGCGGGTCATGAGCGTGGATCCCCGTGGCTTGCCACGTGATTTCTCGACTTTCATCATCAAGGGATTGATTATCTCCCCCTAAAGTCGGGAAAAGATCCTCGTCAAAAATGCAATCAGCGAAACGGGCCGTATGACAGTCACCTGTCGCGGGTCCAGAAACCTGATTATGGACACAGTCTCATAACCAACGTATATCCCCGACTTACGGAGCGGTCCCATCGCTGATCGCTGAGGGGTGGTATTGGTACATATACCTGGCAACCGAACCTACGAAGGTGGGAAATTTTCGGTGCCGACCCTTGCGCAAGCTGCATAGGAGAGTGGATGTTGTAGGCCGATGGTCGAAAGTTGATGAGATTGGCCGCGTGTAACACTGCGTGACCCCAACATGTAGTTGGTAATTACAACCCTGAAGGAGCGGTCTGGCAATGAATTTAATTCTTTTAATCAATGCCTCCGCAAGTCCATTTTGTGTGTGGACGTGCGGTACAGAGTGCTCAAGTTTGATTCCCGTTGCCATGCAATAATCATCGAACGCCTTGAAGTAAATTCACCGCGTTGTCCATTCGAATAGACTTGATACGATAATCAGGGAATTTATTCCTCATTTGTATGATCTGTGAGATCAACTTTGCAAAAGCATGGTTCCTTGTTGACAGCAGGCTAACATTGGACCATTTAGAGGAAGCATCGATGAGCACCATGAAGTACCTAAACGGCCCGAGAGGGGCTGAATAGGACCGCATATGTCCCCTTGGATACGTTCCAAGAACGCGGGGATTTCATCCTTCACCTTTAGGGGGGATGGTCTAATGATTAATTTCCCCGTAGCGCATGCGGAGCACACGAAATCATCAGGATTCGGGAATTTTTACATTAACACTATGACCATTCGAGTTGTTAATTATATTTCTCATCATTCTAAGACCGGGATGGCCTAACCGATCATGCCAGAGGCTGAAAAGTTCAGAGCTTCTAAAAACAGTTTTAAGGGTAGTGTACACAGGCGGTGCTACAATCTTGGTGTAGTACAACCCTGTAGCGAATGAAGGAAGCCTTTCGACAACATGTTTACCATTTTCATCGTGTGCTTTGTGATGAGTAGGTATTCCTTACCATTACATCATCATGGGTCTCAATATGGAAACCATTAGCACGAATATCTTTGAAACTTAAGAGAGTACGAGTCGATTCTGGGTACAACAATGCCTCATTGATGACCAAAGTTGTTCCCATGGGGAGTATAATAGTTGCTCGTCCGGAGCCAACTACATGCGGACCGCATCCGGCGATCGTCGTAATATTCCCCTCAATTTTAGTAATGGACTCAAAGTACTTTGTTTCTCTCAAGATGGTATTAGTGGTACCGCTATCGGCAAGGCACGTTTCCTCCATTCGGGCGCCACACGTGTTCTAAAATATAGCGTCTAATTAATAAAAATGAAGCGAGGAAGATGCTACATTAATACATAAACGCACAAATATTTCAGAACATAACACAATAATCTCTATTAAATGATGGAATAAATGAATGAAAACAATTCATCCAATCGCCGATGAACAAATAAATGTTGGTGAAACAAATATTATTGCTCTCATAGAGCTTACAACCAAATCAAATAATTGTATCAAATTTATTTCCATAAAGGAATCATGAAATAAATGAAGAGAATTTAGGTGGATTCCGCAAAGTATCCATCCACCTCAGCCCTAATCTTGTGCTCACTCCTCTTCTCTTTATTAGCGAGCATCTCCGCGGCAGAGTCGATGTCCAGCTATGGCGCTGAAGGGGGGCACGGTGTGCTCAACCTCCATGGACATGATGGCGTTCGTGGGAACCGCCACATGAGCCTCCACAGGTGCCTCGCTCTGCGCCACCATGGGCCCGACGGTGGGCGTGGGGATCATCACGGGCCCCGCAGCGGGTGCCGGTGGTGCCTCCATATGTACAAGGTGCGTCTCGCGCGCCTTCTTGGCCTTGTAAGCGTCAACGACGTGCTTTGGGGCCGACACTGCCTTGAGAAATGGGTCTTGGAGCCGCAACGGAAGCCATCCTGGGGCCTTGCCACCCCATGACCCGCCTGATGTTGCTTTGCCGGGTTGGGAGGGTAAGGTACCTTCTTGCCTTTCTTGCCACACTTCTTGAACTTGGGCTGGCGGACCTTGTAGGTGCCGACATAAGCTTCCTGACTTGGACCCCCTCCGAAAGGCTGCGAGTTGAAGTTCTTTTGAGAACCTCATCCAGCTGAAGATGAGTACAGATCCAATGTAAAGCCGAATTGTAATCTCCCACCGTCTTGAAGTCCGCAAACCTCAGACGCAACAATTCTTCCTCCGCCCGTGGCTTAATGGTATACTTCAACCTAGCGAACCGTACCTCAAGGGCGGTCCACATGGCTGAAGCACTCCGTTCTGCCATGTACTCGTGTTTCAGCATAGTACACATATGATGGCGGAGGAAATATAGTGCTTGGGCATTTTCCGCCGGAGTGGTGGTGCTGGGGCCGTCGGGGTCCCCGCATCCAATGCTCCCTTAAGCTTCCGGCCCTCAAGGACGAGTACCAAATCCGAGGCCCAGGTCAGGTAATTGAGCCCGTTCTGAGCCAACTCCTCAAACTTCCGGTTCATGATTCCGGTCATCTGCGATTTATGCAAAATGTATCAGATTACAGCAGGTAATCGGTTGCATAAAGCGATGTTGATACAAAAAATTCAATAAGACGGCGTTTCAAAATTTAAAAGGACATGCTAAAAATGCTCTACTAAGGATTAAAACAATTAATTACTGTAGTAAAACATGATATAAAAGCATGTGTACATAGAGATATTATGCTAAGCGTGATCTTAACGTGAAAATTGGCCCTAAAAATGGCTTTCCATAGCTATTTTATTCCCAGATATACAATTTCAACAAAAATAGACTATTCCAGTGACTTACAGATAAATTATTCAGCAGGAATAAAAATATACATAAATCTGGAAAAGTATATGTGCTAAAATGTAAAATACGCATGCAGACCGCATTCGGTCCGGCCCGATCGGCAGCAGGCCGAAACTGGGCCGAAAAACCGGCCGACGGCCCGTCACCCATCCTCTCTGCCCAGCACTGCCTTTTTTTTTCGCCCGCAGACCATCAGACCGGATTCGGCCCGAGAGCACATCAAGGGCCAGCCTTGGCCCAGCCAAAACCCTAGGGAGGGCGGCGTGCGTTGACCGAGCCAGAGACTCAGGTCGCGGCGGAGGCTAGCCTCCCTCTGGCTCGAGGGCGGGGCAGGCTGACAGCGGCAGGGAATTGGAGGGCGACGACCCTCCGACCAGCAGGGTCGGCGGCGGTGCGGCGTGGGGCGGAGCGTACGACGCACGGGCGAGCGCGGACAGGCGCGGGCGCGTATCGGGTGGCTCGTGGTGGGCGCGGCGAACAGCGAGGCGTGGCCAGCAGGGCCAGAGCCAGAGCTCAGACGCGGGACAGAGACGGCGAGCGCACGACACGACCAGGCACGGCGAGCGCGGGTTTGCGCGGTGTGCGGCAAGCGCGGATGGCCAACCGAGGCCAGCAGGGCTCCGGCGACATGGGCACGGCGACGGCCTCGACGCGAGGCTAGTAGGGCCATGCGGCGGTCGGCGGCTCCGTCGGGCGTGCCTGCTCGGGCAGCATGGCAAGCGGGGCCGTTGTCCTTGGGACGGCGCTGCCGACGCGCAGGTGCGGCCAGCAGGGCCGACGAGCTCGCTGGTGATCGGTGGCATCCTTGACGCTGGCGACGAACGCCTCGGAGACCAAGTTCTCGTCGCGGGACAGCGACGGCGCGTCGCAAAGCAGGTGCATCACGGCGGTACCGTGACCATCTGGGTCACGTCTGTACCGACTCCCTACGGTGGCATCAACAAATCCCCAATGAATCCGCGAGTATCGACATTGGTCGGCAACGTATTTGTCAGCTCTACTCTCTGGAGGGAAATCGACACCGTAGGTAACATCTAAAAATTATGGTAGACGCAAAAATGGAAAGGAAATGCCGATACGGATCCATTTTTGCGATCAGATTGTGGTTATACTTTCGCGATCGATGCAGGGAGCCTGCTTGATGTAGCCTCGACGGTGGCTCAACGGAGAGTATCGTGCTGATAAGGTGTTGCACAACCTCTGCTGGCTGGCCAGTCCCAAGGGTGTGCAGCGTGGTCGAAATAGTCGAACGAGACGAAGATGCGAAGAACACACGTACAGAAAAGTAGATTGACACATGTGTAGGCAAGGAACTCTTTATTATCTCTGTTTCTGTAACCAATACGTACAATGATTATCTTGTTTATATAAGGGGGAAGAACGTGGGAGAGAAGCTAGACTAAATGGACCGGGCACGCACCACTGAAGTGGGCTGTGCCCTTGAACAGTCCACGTTTTCGATCCGGAGGGGAACAGAGCGAGCGCCCTCGTATCGATGCCAGATCGGTTTCGACTCCGAGTCTCGAGTAGTAGTTCTAGTTCACGGGGTTTCCGGATGTACGTGTATATAAGTCATAAGTGGCACCATCGACGATCTACCCTGACGAGTACCTCAACTCGCTGCACTTCTACTTCTTGGCGATTGTCATCGGCTCGTACGCGATGGCGAGGAGCCTTGACGGCGACGGCCACCTGCAGGCTGCCTGGCCTCACTACATGGGGCGGTATGAACGGCTGGAGAAGCTGGGCGAGAACATGAACGGCGAGGTGTTCAAGGCGTGGGACACCCAGACCAACCGGATCGTCGCCGTCAAGCGGCTTAGCGCGACCGGCCACGACGGCTTAATCTTTTCCGGCCTGCCGGAGGTCTTGCGGGAGTGTAGGAGCCTGACCACGTGCGAGGACACCCCCTGGGTCGTGAAGCTCCGGGATAAAGTCGTCCCCGCAGTTTCCAAGGGCGACTCCTTCATCGTCATGGAATACGTCGGGCGCCTCAACCTACGCAGCTACATGCAGTGCCGTCATCAGCGGTTCTCCGAGGCCGAGGTGCGCCAGATCATGAAGCAGCTCCTGGAGGGTGTCGATTCCGTGCACGGCAAGGGCATCATGCACCTGGACATCAAGCCCGAGAACGTGATCCTCGACGACGGCACGGAGGACAGGACGCAGAGGCCGCAGAAGGGGGCGATCCAAGACGATGCACGCGGCAGGGTCAAGGAGGAGGACATCATCTACAAGATCGGCGGCTTCGCCATGTCCCGGAAGAAAGAACGGGGCCCGACGCAGCCGGAGGTGATGATTCTGACGCCGTACAGCGCGCCGGAGCTCCTCCTGCACTCGCGCCAGTACGACGAACGCGTGGACACGTGGGGGCTCGGATGCATAATGGCCGACCTCCTCTCGGTCACCGGAAAGCCCACGTTCGACGGCGACTCGCCCGCAGAGATCATGGGTAAAGTATTTGGCGTCGTCAACCCGCAGGGGATCAAGGACTGGCCTGGGTACTCGGCGATAGCACAAGAGTGCAAGTCGAATCTGACCGGAAAGGGAAGCATCCGCCGTCTTCGGCGCCGGTTCCCCCGGCGCAACTTGTCGTCCGCCGGCTTCAAGGTGCTCAGCGGGCTCCTGGAGATCAACCCGGCGAAGCGATTTACCGCAGCAGAGGCGCTCGAGAAGCATTGGTTCGAGGACTGTCCTCCGCGACGTGGGTTTGGCGGCTGCTTCCGTTAGATTGTCTGCCGAGCTCTTACTATGTTTGAGAATAGAGTATCTGGATTCTACTTGTAAGCTCTGTATACGATAGCATGTGCATTACGTAAGCCGGCAGACGTCGATCAGTAGGTTGGATCACTTGTACAGTTGTACTAGTAGATAACAGTAAGAAAAATTTGTATGTCACCTTATAAAATATTGATTGGATTCATGCATTCACTAGTACCAAATATCCACGAGCTTTAACTGTAAGAGACCACTAGTACTACTGCTCGATTATCAACCAGTTCATCTTACAAAGTTGGATTCAAGGGAACAATGGAGAAGAAGGTGGGGATCAAGGAGGAAGAAGAAGAACTAAGCCAAACAACACACGCCACAGGCGTCCAGCCAAGCCTCGGCCGAAGCCGCCGTTCCTTTTCCGTTCCAAGCCCCTCCCCTGTCTCCTCTTCCAGTGAGTTTATAGTGCTTCTATTCAGAATCAGGAGCAGGCCATGGCCCAAGAGCAGCGGCCCAGTATGTGGCCCAACCGTAGAGAGTAAGGTCGTTGACAATCCCCACTCCTTAAGAATCGGCTTGCCCTCAAGCCGATGCTGTGTACATCCACCAGGGTCCCATGTGCGGTGCTGGAACAAAATGTGAATGTTATTCCTGTTGATACCACCATTGGCTGCATCAAGAACAGGGCCTGGACCACCAGAGATGTTCTTGGTCAATGTGGTTATATCCCAGCTGAACCAGAATACAGATTTGAATGCCCAGTGACCACCAGCTGGTTGCATCTGTAGCCAGTTACATTTTGAAATTGCCTGGCAAGAATAAGAATTCCATGGAATGTGCCATTCAACAAGTTGGAAGCCAAAAGAAACGACACATGCTGTCATGAACTGGTCACAGCTAGAGTGTAGTTCCAGTAGCCAATATAGATTCCCAGCATGAACTGTCATACATAACCTTGTAAATTTTGCATCCAAGATGTGGGCCTTAGGCTGAGTGAGTCTGAAGTAGATGCCCTTCAAGATGAAAACCGAGCTGGCCAACATATGGAAGGCACCAAAACCTCTAATCATAGATGCAATGCATGAGAGCTCAGGCGAAAATCCCAGATTACACTTGATTGCAAGCCACACGAACGTAGGTACATCAGAACCAGAAACAACAGCACTGAGACAATCCCCTTGCCACACTTCAAACCAAATTGCACTCCATTGCCCTTGATTGTCCTCAAAATCTTGCACTGGTGGTGGCACAACTGATCGCCTCTCCCAAACAACAAAGAGATCATTGCCACGCTTTTGCTGCGCATAATGGCATATGTTATGTTCGTGGAGTAGTGGTGTGCCTGCACGAGTGCAGCTCGGTGGTGGCCACGGCGCAATTGCACTCACACTATGCACAACATTGAACACCTTGTATGTGACATCAAGTCTGAGCACGGGGACACAAATTTGTCCTGTGTGAAGGTTTGATGGGAAGAAATGATAACTCAGCGCCCATACAATTGTCCACTGAAAATTCTCATAGCTGTAGAGAAACATGTGGCTAACGCAACAGCAGTGAAACCATGAATCTGGCGAGACAAGAAGAATTAGCCAGGGAATTTCCCATTGCACCACAGCACAACAAGGGAAAAGTATATGTCCAGGAGTGAGAAAACAAAATGCAGACTGCTGTTGTGTATGACTGAACAACCATTGCATCAGCTCAAAATAGTGAGGTTGGCCTTGCAGAATAAGCTGAGAATTCCAACCCTTGCAGACTACTAGTGGTAGAAGTAGAACCCTCTCACAAGTATAATGTTGCTGTAGTTCTGCTCTCTCATTCGGAATAACAAGCGATGCACCAGAGCTAGTAGACTGTTGTACTGTAATTGCCCACTGAAAATAAACACTTGCAAAATCACAGGTCACGTGCACCCATGTCTCTATAGCTGAAATAAGCATTCCCCAATCTGGAATAGCCATAGTAGTACCTCCAGGAGACCAATGCCAATCATCCATATAACACCAAGTCCAGAAGATACTCATAGCTCGCCTTGTGAATAATAAATCCAGCAGACTCTCCACGCTATTGCTTGCAATGGGCAAGTGTGTGTCATAACAAAAAGAGACTGGCCGCTTGAACAGTGTTGGCTGCAGCTGTATGCTCGGAACTCCAGGAACAGAATTACTCACGAGAACTACAGTATATCCAAGTGTCATTGTTTTCAAGACTTGACAGTCTCTTGATAGCTGCAGATTATCCGGTGTACTGTGCAGGTTGAGAATTCTTGGTGGAGGCCACGGTTGGAACCTATTTTCAGTGTGCTTGGCAGTGTCGACGTTGTCCACAAGGAAGGTGGCCGGCAAGGCGCTGGCTCCTGGGGCAAGGACGCGATTGATGGAGCACACCTCAGAAACCACCATGTCGATGGTAGCACTCGGACGTAGGATCAAGCATATGGCAGGCGGCGCCGAAGTGATATGGTCACCACTATCGAGCAGGACGCCTACAGCTGGGCTCACGAGAGCAGCCGAGACAGTCGTTGGCGATGCTGGGGTGGACGCTGACGACGCCACTGGGGACGATGGGGTCGATGTCGCGCTCGTATCACCGCCTGGGCATACCGTCGAGCAGTTGGTCGGCGTCACAGAGCGGTTGTCCTTCTGGGGCACTACGGTCGCGGCCGCTGACTCGAGGATTCCGCCGGTGGAGATGGTCTTGCTCGGGGCACGCGAAGACGTGGTGAGGGTTGGTGATGCGGAGCCGCCGCCGAGGAGGTCGTAGAGAGGCCGAGCCTCAGGAGTGAAGTCGTCGGTGGTATCACGCTCGAAGCTGAGGACAAGGTTGCTCGCAGCGGGTGTCGTCGGGGCGGTTGTGGTCGAGCTTGTCGCTGACGAAGCCGACGCCGCTGCTGCAGAGCCGCTCGGGGCACGCAGGGGCGCAGACGAGCGCGTTGTCGATCTAGCCGTCGACGCTGCTGCGGAGGCGCGAGCGTGGTAGGAGGCCCACTTGGTCTCGTAGATCTCGTCCGTCTCGGACGTGAGGATGTCGTAGAGGAGCTTGGATTCTGCGGAGACCGATTCCATGGCTTTTTGGTGGTGGAAAAAAAATTGGGTGGAAATTGTGGGGAGAATTTGGGGAGGAATCGCCTGGCTCTGATACCAAATGTAAGAGACCACTAGTACTACTGCTCGATTATCAACCAGTTCATCTTACAAAGTTGGATTCAAGGGAACAATGGAGAAGAAGGTGGGGATCAAGGAGGAAGAAGAAGAACTAAGCCAAACAACACACGCCACAGGCGTCCAGCCAAGCCTCGGCCGAAGCCGCCGTTCCTTTTCCGTTCCAAGCCCCCTCCCCTGTCTCCTCTTCCAGTGAGTTTATAGTGCTTCTATTCAGAATCAGGAGCAGGCCATGGCCCAAGAGCAGCGGCCCAGTATGTGGCCCAACCGTAGAGAGTAAGGTCGTTGACATTAACATATAAGAAAACCTTGTCCTAAGAAATTCAAGGCTTGTGATCACAAATACTCATCAAAATAACCGGAGATAACAACCTAAAGGATCTCTATCAAACTGTATCAAGTAAGCCGAGTAAGACGAATATTGATCCGTGGCGGCGAACTTCCACTCTATGACATCAGGTTCAGTTGAATTGATGAACAGGCTTTGCAGTCGAGACAGCTGAGAGCAGAAAATTCAGACAGCACCTCAACGGAAGGCATGTCATGCTTGTAAATTTTCCGGACGTTTACTGCAAATATGCTATCAGTATCAAGATCAAGATGCGTGCAATTAGGACGGAAGTGCCGCCGGTGAGATAGGGAGTAGTGGAGTACTGCTCATGCCATCCGTGTCGGTAGAAGTTCACTGTGTGATTTACAGACTGCGCAAGAAGACTGAAATTCTCCCGGTGTGTGCCTTCCCCACTGATTTCCCGACTCAGGCAAGAGTTATGTTGTTAACACCAACTGATTCTCTGGAAAGCGTGTATATACACATATATACGATTAACTAGTTTCTTCTGAAAATCGTACCTAAACGGCAACGAAGGCCATTTGTACATCAACAGATAAACAGATACCACCACTGTAATCTGAAACAAACACACATCTGACTACTACAGTACGATTTACAAGGTTCGCGCCAAGTCGCCTACCGATCAAACGTGCTCCGCTTCAGATGGCAGGCCGACGGTGAGTTCGGCGACGACGGCACGGCAGATGGGGCACGTCGAGTGCGAGTTCAGCCACATGTCGATGCAACCGACGTGAAAAATATGCTTGCACGCCGGCAGCCGCCGGACCAGCTCGTCCACCCGCACGATCCCCAGGCATATGACGCACTGCGCCCACCCTGACCCAGCAACCGCCGCGTCACCCTCCCTCTTGTACGCAAACGCCGGAAGAAGCCTTGACACGGCTGGAACAGGACGATCCAAGCCACTGCCGTTGCTCCGACCATCAAATCGCAGGCTGACGAAGACGGGCATGGCCGGCCTCCGAGCGGCTCGGCGGCGGCGCCGCACGCCGAGGTAGCAGAAGGAGAGAGCCACGGCCAAAGCGGTGATCGCCAAGCCCCAGACGATGCCGGCGGTGAGGTAGAGGACGACGAAGGAGAAGAATATGACAAAGGTCAGTACCACCACCAGCCTGTGGTCTCCGTCGTTGTACGGAGAAGCTTCAGGTTCAGGAGCACCATGGCGGTACGAGAGCCCATCAAAGAACATTGTAGTGGTAAAGAGCTGCTAATTGTCTAGCTGACCTTGCAATGTAGCAGTACAAGCTGGTCTCGTGATAAGCAGTTCTTCGTATTATAGGCCGTAGATTATGTGTACCAGAAAGCAATGCCATTGTTAATTCAGGAGGTGCCGTACCGTACCGTACATGATGAAGATACCAAGATTTGACCGACCGATGACAACCATATATTAGACTGTTCCAGAGTGCAAGTGGTTAAGGATTTGCCCGATGAGGTTAACTGAGAGTTGGGTTAGGAGCTTTGACTTTTGTTCAGATTATTTGATAGAAGTTGCATCCCGTTCTGAGACGTGCTTACATTTGGTCTTCGGTATTTTTAATCATGGGAGTAAGCGTATCACACTGGGTCCAATTGAATTGCAGTAACGCCCATAAATTATGCTCACTTGTTTCGTCATGTTGCACTTGCCAGGGAACAATGGAATTATGCTTCCCGTGTATTCCCTTTTGGTGTAGCAAAGTCAGATAAGATATATCGAAGACTTCATGACTGACTGGTACAATTTGCAGAAAAAATATTACACCCAAATGTCAAATTACTACCTATATAAAAGACCAGCGGTTTCTCGCGCTGAGAGCGCCCGTGGTACTGTTCTAATGAACAGTACTACAGTAAGTACTGCTCATATGAACAGTGATCCATTTTTCGATTTTTTTTTTGGAATTTTTTCTGTTCTCCCAAAAATTATATACAAGAAATATATGCGCGTCGACGAGTAGGTTTCATTCCCTGAACGGTTTCAAGTTTTGTCGACTCTAACTTCTCAATTTTGATCCAAATTCGCACAAACATTCGACGAATTTTATCATTTTTTTCATAAAGAACCTCGCGTTTCTCAAAAATTATATACACGAAATATATGGGCGTAACTATATTAAAGACAACCAAAATGGAGCTCCCACAGCGCTCGCGCACTGTAGCCAACACTTTAGACATCTAAAGTGTTGATAGTGTTGAACAGTGCCACGCGACTCATTTATAAAAGGACCCTGCATTTTTCGCAAATTAGGAATCGGTCCCTCTATTACCTTACCTCACTAACTATCTATGCATATATTAAGGAGCATGGATTTGAAGAGCTAAGAGCCCGTACTGTTCACACAAACAATTTTTTTGGCTAATCCCCACTTTTGCAAAGTTTTAAATCTCTTTTTCGCGCTCACATTTTTTACACAACTTTTAAACAAAGTTTTCCGGTAATAGTTTCTTTAAAGTTTTCGGTTAAAAGTTTCTTTAAGATATTTTTTCCACGGCGAACAAATTTTTGACTGCATCTTATTTTCCCCTAATTTAATTTCTTTTCCACGCTTATATTTTTGACACTCCTTTCAAGCATAATTTCCTGGTGGTAGTTTCTTTAAACTAACGATAAACAAATTTTTGACTGCAATATGTGAGCTACAGATTTTTAGATTTCTCGAACCCGTAAACATTTACAACACAAATTTTTTAAAGGTAGTTTTCTAACGATAATTTTTTAAGTAATTTTCCCGCGGAGAACAAATTTTTAACTATAATCTGCGAAATTCAATATTTTCCGTCTCATATAAAAAACATAGTTTTCCAGTGATAGTTTCTCTAGCAAACAATTTTTCCCCTGCAATTTGTGAACCACAATTTTTACGAACATCAAGCTACGGTGACGGTGAATTGCTCACATTTCTAACACACCTATTAAACATCGTTCCCCAATGGCAGCTTCTTCACTACAGTGTCAAGACACTTTTCACATGAACAACAAAAAGTACCATCTTATTTTTCCCTAATTTTCACTTTTACAAAAAAACTAAAATTTCTTTCCCGCGCTCATATTTTTGACACAAATTTTAAGCGTAGTTTTCCGGTGATACTTTCTTTAAGCTAACGGCGAACAAAATTGTAACTGCAATTTGTGCGCTACAAATTTTTAGGTTTCTCGACCATATAGACACTTTCGACACAAGTTTTTAAACGTAGTTTCCCAACGGTAATTTTGTAGAAAACTTTTCTATCTAGAACAAATTTTCGACTGTAATTTGCAAATTTCAATATTTCCCGTCTCATATAAAAAAAGGCTAGCTTTCCAACACAACTTTCATTTGAAAAATAAACTATTCCCGTGGTGAACAAATTTCTCACCATAATTTGTGAGCCACAAATTTTTAGACTTCTTCCCCACGATCATATTTTAGACACATGTATTTAAGCGAAATGAATCCTAGAACAATTTTACACCAAAGTCGCGGCGTGCGCCGCGCTAAATTCACCTAATATATCTAAAAGAACGGCAAATTTGATGGAATTGAATAGTCACAATCCATTATGCCAAACATGATTAAAGTTAAAGCAGTCGAGTCAATCAATCTACATAGTAGAGCGAAGTAGTATGAATCTGTAATAAGGAGCAACACCTAGTGGCGCCCAACAACTACTCCCTCCGTTCGGAAAAGGATGTCACAAAAATGGTCTATCTATAGTTCATTTTTATGACATCCTTTTCCGAACAGAGGGAGTAGTTCATAGAGAGACGACTCGAGACCAAAGCAAAACAAGGACTCTGACTAGGGCTCTCCTCAGGCAGAGATCAAAGCTGATTGAGCAAGAATCCAGCGGCAGGAAGAAAAGTAGAGGCTAGGCTGGGAGTTAGAATCCAATTTGGTCAAGAGTCGAGTCAGGGCAGAACACTAGGGATGAGGCCAAATCAATTATATGCACAGTGATGAGTTCTGTACCGAATAATATGCACATAAGCTAGGTATTCTAGTCTGCAAGAAATAAACCTGAAACTTCCAATTCCTAACCCAAACACCTCTAAGAGGTCGTTTGGTAGCCATCATTTCGAGCCGGTCATGGGACACCCATTACCCTTCTCAACTCACCGATCATGGGACCAACTTGCAAGCGATAGTCTTGCCATATAGTTGGTGAATCACTCTAGTGAATCATCCCTACAATCTACTCCCTTCGTTCTAAATTAAATAACTTCCTTTTGCCTACATATGGATATATCTAGACATATTACATGTATAGATACATTTACACGTGCACAAATAAAAATCATTTAATTTGGAACGGAGAGAGTACTGAAAAAGACATGCACCAGGAGTTCAGGACATAATGTGTAGATTAAGCACTAGTTTTAGCTCAAGGTACGTCAATTACCCCACCAACTGATGTGCAATGTGCATGTGCAAGAGAATGATTCCTAAAATGTATTTATAGGGTGATAGCACATAATAATATTTGACACGTACAAGAATTTTGATGGGGCAACACCTCTTATTTTTAGCATGTCCGTGGAGAAAGCTGGTGGATCTAGGAAAAAAACTGATTCAGAATGGCTAGGCATAACAGATCGGGACATTATTTGTGCTTTTACTAACGGAGTAAGAAACCAGGCCTGCTTCGCCTCCATCAGCCACGAAAATCCACAGACCTTCGTGTCACAACTCAAAGGAGCGTCGTCCTCCTTCCTCTCCTCGCTACAGTACGGAGAGGGCGACTTTTTGAGAGTCCACCGCCAAATCCACCTCGCAGCCGGTGGGGCGTGGGTTCCTCCCTCTCCGGCGGCCGCTCCGGCGGCGGGAGGGTGGGGGAAGCCCGCTCCACGGCTTGTACATAGGCTAGGGTTAGGTGTGTGTCCCACCGGCGGCGCTTGGAAGGCGGAGGAGCGGCTGGTGTGGTGTTTGCTGTCGGCGCGGTGCCCCTTCGACGGCGGTGCTCTCCGGAGGACGGCCGCCTCGCGCGCGACTTGTGGGAGTCCGGGGATCGGTGGATCTGCTTGGCTTCCTCCACCACGGCCGGATCTGGTGGCGGCGGATCCGGATGTGTTCTTCTTGGAGGTAAGTGCTGTTGTTCTGCGCGGCGGTGCCGGCGGCTGCGGAAGTGTTCTCTTCGGAGGCGATGCGGGGGACCTCCCGTCTGCCTGGTGGTGGGCTCCGACGATCCATGGTGTGGGGAGCTTGGGCAGCGGCGCGTCTGATGCTGCTTCGTCGTCGTCTTCGTCGCCGAGCCTCAGTGGACCTTGTTGTAATTTCTTCTTAGTTCTGGGGCTTTCTGTAAGAGTGCGGATCTGATGTACTTTCCTCCTTCGCAAAAAAAAAACTAATGGAAATGTTAAAGAGGCTATTACGCTAGACCTCACGACGACAGGATGCACAGGACGAGAAAGGGGGCAGGTATACATCGCCCAGGGACCTGTCGAAACTTCAGTAATGACCTCCGAAACCGTGTGGACCCAGCCTCAGATCATGACTGCCTGACTGGGACCCAAAACAGCCGGCTTGGGCACCACAGTCCTATCCTGACTGAAGCAGAACACCGATCCCGGACGGCGAAAAATGGGGATTCGCGCTCACCTCCACCACTGCCCAATCAAGCATGGAGGATGAGCGGACTCAGCCAACAATTCTCGATCCAAAACCACGCTCGGGGGCTTGGACCGCCAAAGGTATTCCAGTTTTTAAGCGCCACATCTATAAAAGCCTTGATCGGGTCACCAGGAGAATTCGACATAGAAATGAAATGCGTGTCATGAGTTCGTAATCTTGTTAAACGAAATTGGCATGGAAGTACGAAGTGTATGTTTTGTCCACATCAAGAGACAATAAAACACTTATTCTTCGAATGTAGTTTCACACGTTCTATATGATCATCCATCCAAATAGCGTCTAACTTATATCAACCAAAGTCTGTTGCTAATGTTTTTGGCAACTGGCTACATGGGATTGATAAAAAGTATAAAACCGTTATTAGGGTGAGAGCGATAGCCGTTATATGGTCGCTTTGGCTTAGTAGAAATGACAAGGTTTTCAATGAAAAAAATGTTTCTCGTTTATAGGTTCTCTACAGATGCACAAGTATTCTCCGTTCGTGATCCACCTTACAACGGGAGGGTCATCGAGACCTCTTTACGGAGGCATGTGCACCTTTGGAAGAGGTGACGAGGGATATTTTTACCCGACATGGATGATCGCTTGATCGCCGGATTGGTCCACCATAGGTGTTTGCGTTCATCTTCAGTGCTGGCGTTTTACTTTATTCACTTCGTAATTGTAATCCGTCTAGTGCTATACTTTCTTTTTATTTTGCCACTTGGATTGCGGCTGTGTGTATTGATATGCAGAGACTGGGTGTAATGCTTAAACTTTATGTAATAAATCCCTTTATTTAAAAATGAGTTCATGACACACAATTAAGCAATGGAACAGTGACTCGGCGTATCGGCACACCGAACCCCGAGCGACAGGGGTAACGTCAGTCAGCCCCGACAGAGTTGTTATCAGGCAAAGAATACATCGACAAAGAAAAGGCCTTGCAATAAGGGGACTTGGAGCCGATCTATCGGCGAAAATATAGACTAAACACTTCCACTGTTGCCCAGACAAAGCAGTTACCGCCCCCAGGTCGGGGCTAAAGTTCGCATCATGCCCCGACGAACGGGAAACCAGCTCAAGCAACACAGCCGAGGACTTCACGAGGTCGCTTGATCACATCACAAGGCAGGGTAAATATTTCCTTCGTCAGAACAACGGAGGATGATGGTCCAACCATTCAAAGCATCCCGGCTACAGAGCGCCGTCACGGGTCTACAACAGATCAGATAAAAGAAGTATAGGAACTACTCCAGGGAGAATGCTAGTAAGTACTACAAATCCACTACCATACATCTTAGAATAGCATCGCCGCTTGCTTTCAACAATAAAATAATAAGATCGTTTTTATTGGTTTTTCATCAGCACACCCTGCTGAGTGCTCGTAAACATCCGGGGGCTAGATACGCTACTCATATTATTATTATTTGTTCTGTAATATGTGTACTGACCAACTACCTGCAGCAATTCACATCCACAATGGTAGCAGACAAATTGCCTCTCATGCTGAAAGATCGAAATTTCCGCACTACTATCTGCAAGTAAGGACTAAAATACTTGGGGAGTACACCAGGCCATCACAGTGAGAAGTAAGGAAGGATTAGCGAACCGTTTTTTCTCGCTCCTGCGATTATGAGGACGATCTAGGGCTTTACCGCTGCCGCCACCGGCGGCCGGTCCTTCCGATGATTGGCGAGGCCAACTGCTTCTTGTCCCCGTTTAGGGTCTCCTTCCTCTCCTGGATTCAATCCTGCGTTGAGTTTTTTTTCCTCCCCTGGTCTCCAACCAGCGGTGAGTTCTTCGGGTCAGCTTTCGATTTGGCTGAATTTGTTCTTGGTTGATTGAGGTATAGCGTGATCTGATCGAGTTGCGTTACTGCTGATTGGACTCTTCGGATTATAATCTGAGGTGCAGGTCGTGCAACGGATTGTTGGCTTCTGGTTGAAGTATCTCCTTGTGGGGAGAACAGCCGTCCCTGAGGAGTACCGCCAGTCACAATGAACATCTTATGTCTAAATTGTCGAGGGTCCGGGCACCCTGAGACAGTTCATTAAATCTGCAGCTTGGTTAAGCTGCATCGTCTGAGGTTGATTTTTCTCTCGGAAACCAAACTTTCTGATAAGAGAGCACAAGATATGAAGGGGAGGCTCAGCTTTTCGAATGCCTTCGGGGTAAAAAGCGAAGGGCTGAGTGGTGGTTTAGTTCTGTTCTGGAATTCAGATTCCGTGGTGTCATTGAAATCCTTTAGCAGGTCTCATATTGATGTTTTTGTTTCAAACGACGATACAGGTGATAGAGAGTGGAGATTCACTGGCTTTTATGGTGCCCCGGTGAGAGCAAAAAGGAAACAGAGCTGGGAATTATTGACCTATTTGTGACGTGAGTTCGATGTTCCCTGGCTCTGTGCAGGAGATTTTAATGAAGTGGTGGCAGCAGGAGAGCAGATTGGAGGTCTTGGTAGAGAGGAATGGCAGATGGAGGGTTTTCGCGATGCTTTGGATGAATGCAGGTTTGAGGACCTCGGCTATATTGGGTTGCCCTATACTTGGGACAATAGACAGCAGGGGAGTAATAATATTAAAGTACGCTTGGATAGAGGTCTAGCCGATGATAAATTTAATGAGCTGTTTGATAACACTCAGGTGATTCATGTCCAGACCACAGAGAGTGATCATTGCGCCCTTGTGATCAATATTCGGAAATCGGAGTGGTGTGGAGTCGATTCTGGCCCAAGACCCTTCTGTTTTGAAAATGCATGGACTCGACATCAGAATTATGATGATCTGATAAAAGAAAGTTGGAAGCCAGAGATAAATATGTTGAGTTGGGTGGCTGATGCGCTGGGATGAGTGCGCTACAAATTGCAGAAGTGGAACCGAGATGAATTTGGCTCAGTTCCCAAACAGTTGAAGGCTCTTCGTGCTAGGCTGGAGAGAACTCGGTTGGCTTCACTTGGTTCAGGACCCTCAAGTTCAGAGAAACATCTGATGCGACGCATCTCGGAGCTGCAGTCTAGGGAAGAAGTCCAAGCTCAACAGAGATCGAGAGTCCAGTGGTTACGAGAGGGGGACCGTAACACAGCTTTTTTCCATGCTAAAGCTAAACAGAGGGGACGTACTAATAAAATTAAAGTGCTGCGTAGAGAGAACGGTACTATGGAAACATCACAGGTTGGGTTGGAGAACATGGCCATTGAGTTCTACCGTAACTTGTTTACAACTCAAGAAGTAACACAGCCTGAAGTGGTCACAAACTGGGCACCTGAAAAGCTCACGATGGAGATGAATGAGAGATTGATTGCTCCTTTCACGGATAGAGAGGTAGAGGAGGCATTATTCATGATGCATTCAAATAAATCCCCAGGGCCGGATGGTTTCACTGCGGGGTTTTACATCAAGCACTGGAATATTTTCAAAGATGTTGTGTGCAAGGCAGTAGGTCATTTTCTACATGGAGGGGATATGCCGGAGGAAGTTAATAGCACAGTTCTGGTACTAATTCCTAAAGTTAAAGCTCCTCAGGATTTAACTCAATTCAGGCCGATTGCATTGTGTAATGTGCTATATAAGATAGCCTCAAAAGTTTTAGCTCTCCGTTTGAGGCCGATATTGGACGAGATTATTGCGGAGGAACAGAGTGCCTTTGTACCCGGGCGCTTAATCACAGACAATGTATTGACAGCTTATGAATGTATTCATTATCTCAAAAGGAAGAAGGGTCAGTCCGGAGCTTGCGCTATCAAGCTAGATATGGCAAAGGCGTACGATAGGGTTGAGTGGTGCTATCTACGGAGTATCATGTCAAAGCTGGTTTTTCGAACCAGTGGATTGATTTGGTGATGAGATGTGTGGAAACGGTCTCCTTCTCGGTGAGAGTAAATGGATCCTTCTCCGAGGTGTTCAAGCCTAGTCGGGGCATCCAGCAAGGGGACCCCATCTCTCCGTATTTATTCTTATTGTGCGGGGAAGGTTTCAACAGCATGATCATGTATATGGGACCTACACATCTAGCCAAAGGAGTGAGAGTGGGTATCCATGCACCATGGGTATCGCACTTGCTATTTGCTGACGATTGTTTGATTTTCTCTCAGGCATCAAGGCGGGGCACTGAGAGACTACACAATATTCTTGATTTATATCGGCTTGGTTCAGGTCAGCTAGTGAAAAAAGCAAAATCGGCAATTTTCTTCAGCAAAAATGCCACAAGTGAGATGAAGACGGTGGTGCACCAGCAACTTGCTATCACTTCTGAGGCGCTTGGTGAGAAGTATCTAGGGCTGCCCACCACTTTGGAAGGTCTACTGATTCCCAATTTGAGCACGTTATTGCTAAGGTGAAAAAGCTTCTCAATGGAGGCATTCCGAGGCTCTTGAGCAGCGCCGGTAGAGAGGTTTTTATCAAGTCAGTCTATCAAGCGATACACACGTACTCGATGAGCTGCTTCAAGTTGTCGAGGAAATTTTGTAAGAAGCTCACGGCGGTGGTGGCGAGATTCTGGTGGGGAGGAGATGAGAAGAAGAGGAGAATATGCATTGGAAAACATGGGAGGACATTGCTATACCCAAAACAGCCAGGGGTATGGTTTTAAAGATTTAGCAATGTTTAACCTATCGATGTTAGCTAAACAGGGCTGGAGACTGATGACCAAACCCGAGTCATTATGTGCAAGAGTTCTAAAAGGTAGATAATGTCGTGTCTCGATGCACGGACACCGGGAGTATAGGATACCCCCATTTAGGTTTGGCACGGGGCGCGAAGGAGGCTGAGAATCGTCTTCTCGGGCGGAGTCTAGATCAAGCTCTCCTCTCCACGATCAAAGCATGCAACCAAAGAGACACAAGGAGCTACCCAGGTTCAGGCCGCCCGGAGGCTAAAAGCCCTACTCCTGCATGTCTGGATTGATGGGTTCTTCGTAGTGTAGCTTACAATGGAATCTCCCGGATGGGGTACCCGGAAGGGTTTTGGCTGGAGGTAGAAGAAGGACAGATCCTGACCTGGAGGAGATCACCTTCCCCTCTACCTTCGCAGCCCTAGTCTAGTCTTGCTCTGGTCGAACTTGTCTTCCTTCTCCTCCCCCCCCCCCTCCTCCGTGCCTTGGTCCTCCTTTTATAGGCTAAGGGGTTGCCACATGGTCACGTGAGGGGCATGAGGGACCTTCGGGTGAAGGACCCTCCTCATCTAGTTTAGGAGGAGACGTGGCCTCTCCTCAGCCTAGCGTCTCCTTTGGGTTAGGTGGGAGCGTCCGCCTGGGGGTGGACAGGAGCTGACACCACCATGGGACGTGCTTCCCGCCCGCGCTGCCTTCGCCTTGCTTCCCAAGTCTTCCGTGGTGAGGTGGAGAGCTTATCCACAGGGACATGGGGAAGTACCCGAGAGGGAGCCTGGCCTCCTGCCGGGAACTCGGGCTCTCGGGTCCTTCCTGGCCTTCTTGCTTGGTTCGGGGACCCGGCAGGCCCCCAGGACCGGAGCCCTTTGTCGACGTAGGCCTTGCGTGTCATGACGGTGAACCCGCCAGCTTGACTTGAGTCTTGGTCTTGTCCATCTTCATCTTGGGCCTACATGGGGTGGACCCACTTTGGCAGTACTAGGGGAACCCCATGTTCCACTGCTGCGACAGATACTTCCACGATAAAGATTTTATGGAGGCGGGGATCAAAAGGAATTCTTCTCACACCTGGCGAGCAATTCCGCATGGTAGAGAAGCACTAAAACTTGTGATGATTAAGAGAGTAGGGTGTGGCTCATCGATCCGTATTTGGGACGACCCATGGGTTGATGCAAACATGAACTTCAAGCCAATGGTTCGGAAAGATAGTGCCACGGCTACTATGGTAGAGGAGCTTATTGATCACTCTACGTTCCAATGGGATGAGGCAAAACTTGTAACCAATTTTGTTGCTCCTGATGTCCATTCGATTTCCTGTATGATGATAGGGCAGGAGGAGGATTGGTGGTCTTGGAAGCATGAAAAATCTGCCTGTTTTACAGTGAGATCGGCGTATGCTCAGCTAGTGTCACAAAGAAGATGCATGGTTGATGCATCTACCTCAAACGGTGCAATGTAACCCTACTGGAAGAAACTTTGGAAGCTGAATACTCTGCCTAAGGTGAGGAATTTTTGGTGGAGAGTCATCCACAAATATATTCCTAGCCGGTCCATACTGAAAGATAGACATGTGGAGAAGATATCTTATTGTGCTGACTGTGGCGAAGATGAAACTATACTGCACTCCTTGTTTCATTGCACATGGGCAAAAATATTCTGGGAAGAGGTTAAGAGACTTACCAACGTTAAAGTGCCAGTGCTGCATCCGGATAATTGGGCCGTGGATTTGATTGACGGCACCCTTGTCTCCTGGCAAAATGTGGCTGTCATTTTATGCGGGTGTTGGGCAGTATGGACGGAACGGAACACACGAAGACATGGCGAGCGAGGGAGGACAGTGGAGGCCTCGGTTCGTTGGGCGGCTGACACAGCGTGTGACCTGTCAACACAAATCAAACCGACTAAAGCCAAAGCGAAGGTGATTCAGAAGTGGACACCTCTGGCTGAGAACTGCGTAAAGGTGAATGTGGACACCGGATTTGATGAAGGTGCTGGTTCAGGTTCAACAGGAGTGATTATTCGAAACCATCTTGGAGCTCTTATTAGAGCCTAGGCCCTATGGTATGAAAGGGCTGCTGATGCTAGAGCAATGGAGGCGCTGGCGCTGAAGGATGGCCTCCGATTAGCAGCCGACCTGGGTTTCACGCACATTCTGGCCGAGAGTGATGCCCTTGAGGTGGTTAACTTGTGCAACAGGAACAATTTCGAGAGGGCGGACATTGGAGGTGTCTGCAGGCAGATTAAAGAACTAGAGGATAGCTTCAGTAGTTGTGTTTTACTGCATGTGCCTCGTCAAGATAATGAAGTTGCACATCTGTGTGCGAAGCAGGCAAATAGTTCTAACTACATCCCAGCATTTCTTCGTGAGTGTATGCATCATTCATGTAATCATCCTGAGTAATATATAGTATGTGAGTTTCAAAAAAAAAGACTAAAATGCTTGGGCTTGATCCGTATGAATGTACTACCAGACTAGTACACAGTACCCTACTACATCGTAGGGGCGGGAAAAACTGCAAGCGGTCTCGAACCCGTATTCGACCTTCCATGTCTCTGAGATCAAGGCTATCACGCCCAAAACCTACACTAGGAACTCGGGCCTGCCTCCGAAAACCTCAAAGGGGGAGCACACTCGGTGACGACCGGGACACTCTCACGGGTCTCAGGGAACGTTTGAGCCATAGTAGGTAAAAGGCGGGATGTGCACTACTCAGGTAGGTACACTACCGGTACGCAACGCGTCCCAGCTTACAACCCCAAAGTAACAAGGCGGCAAGTGAAAGGTCACGGAGCCCATGAGATGCACTACCAACTACATCGCATTACCAACTGCATCTCAGTGGGAAAAATTGTTTTTGTTAGAAAAATCTCCCCTTCTTGCAAGACACACAGATATCATTGCCACTACCCCGTCTCCATGAAGTTGAGTTGTTACATTCAAACGACTAGGCAAGCTACCATGACGACAGAGGCGATACGGATCCTCGGACTCGGAGCATTCTAGCTAAACTATGACTTACAAGAGAAAAGGATATATGATTTCATCTACCGCAACTCGGCCTGAACCACGAGCTTCTCTTTGGCAAGGCCAAGGCGGATCAGCCTTTGGCGAGCCACAGCCTCTCGAAGAAGGTTCCTTTCAGATGACAAATATTCAAGTTCGCATATTCTCCTCACCGAAAGGGATGCGAAGCGTTTGAATTTAAAAGAGGCTACTCCACTCTCCCCGGAGAGCTCCTTGAAAAGTTTGTTTGCCAGAAAGTTATTTGTCCTCTCACGTTCAACTTCAGAACAAAGTTGAACACACTCTGCGACGAGGGATTCACGGTCAGCAGTTGCAACGCCGACGTCATCAATCATCCCATCCAACATGCGACGGAAGCGGGAGTTATAATCCTGAAAAAGAACAGAAATCAACAAACAAGCGAAGGAAGAACCTATTGACATGTTCCCCAAATTTTGCATCCAGGTCATCAAGTCTGGGTTGGATCTACGAGATCCCCTCCATCTGCGCTTAGATCGTGCTCATGGACTCAAACTCCTTCAACACCCGCTCTTCGAACGTCCCATCAGATTCACGAGATGTCAGCCGTTGTTGCTCTCTCTCTGAATCAACCCTAACACCGATCTTGGATATACAGTGAATCACTCAAGGAACAATTCACAACCAATCGGTCGATGTTACAGGGCGGATCTCGAGTTGTGGAGCACGGATTGGACCGTACGAGGCTCTGATACCAAGTTGTTATGTCCTTGCCGAAGATTTCTCCGTCGGATTTGGGATGAGGAAGGATTTCTCGAGGAAGCTCGGTGTAGGAGAGGAGAAGGAGAGAGGCAGAGAGACTATTTCATTCATTAATTAGACAACGTTTACATCTCAGATCCTGAGCTTATAACAGCGCTCACGAACACCTTTTCCCTCACCTACTTTCTCTGGACCTAAAGCTCTCTCACACTGACACCACTTTTGGCCAAACACCCTTTCCCTGGCAGGCCAGCCTTTCTCCTAGTTTCTCTGCCGCGGCAGCGTTCGTCTTCAGCTTCTCCTTTCTCTGCCGCAGCAGTTTTTCTTCATTTTCTCTGTCGCGGCAGCGCAACTGCTAGCAGGCATGACAATCGCCTTGCCATCCCCCTTGGTCCTATTGCTGATCATCGGCGGCCCCTTGGTCCTGCTGCTGATCGTCGGTGCCCCCCTTGGTCCTGTTGTTGTTCCCTCGCCACCCAGCCAATAGTGTATTCAACGAACATGCCAAAAATCGCCTTCAAATACTTTGTATTGTGGACTAAAAAAAGATAAAAGTGTGGATCTGAACATGCGTATTTTCAAATCTCTAAATTTATCAAATTTTATATTTTGATGTAGCCCGGAATATGAAGTATTTGAAGTTGGTTTTTTGCACGTTTGTGGATACACCATTGGCTACAGCCGAGATTTTTTTCATTTTTTTATTGAAACTCGTAATTTTTTTATATTTTTAAAACTACAAAATCACTGGTCAGGAGGCAAAGACACTTTCCGTAACTCACTGTCCTATTCAGTGTGGTGTTTTTTATCTTCCTCTAAAGATGGGACCAAATTCAGAGTTGGCTACGCCAAACATGCTAGGCCACGCTTTCTTTCACGAGAAGATTGGGCGAATGCATATGTCCTTGTTTTCGCAAAAAAATAAAAATAAGAATGCATATGTCCTCTGGATCAATATATGCAGGTGTGTTTATAATATATGTCGAGGATATTATTATGTCCACAGTTCCATCAAACGGTGTTTTACAACATTGAGATGTGAAATTGTTATATAGTCAGATTATGGTGTCTACAGATTCTGATGGAGAAAATGGCAATAATAAGGCACTAACTAATCGATCGACAAAAGCAGTTTGTTTCTGCATCCTAAGCTGGATTCATGGCGATCCATCCTAAGCTTTCCTTACGAAGAGGCGAATCGGCAAAAATTGCTTTGATGAAATTTCGCACCTGCACAAAGGAAAGAGATCAGTTCAAAGTAACAATGGTAAAACATTCGGTTTCAACGGATTCCGAACAAATAAGGCTAAAATACAGTAAGGCCAATTGATGTCCCAGAACAGAACTAGAAATGAAATGTTCCAACCTAGAAATGAGTCACGCTTGGACTTGTGAGGTAATAAATCTGGCTGGGGGCAAAGGCATGCAAATGATAACCAGTACCTTCCATATCATTCCTTCAACCACTTACTCTAACAAAGCTTATTTCACCTTCTCATTATGTTATTTACCAGTAAGCAACTAAAGTGTGCTAAGATAAAAGTAACTTGGCAAGTAGGATACACTGACATATGACGCCACACACAATAATATGAAGGCAAGAGTAACAGTAAATATGTAGTACTACCAACAACAAACGACCAAGTACTCAAGGATCATAATTTACTGAACTCCAATTCAGGTACAAAGAAAAGGAAAATGAAACTTGCTCACCTCAGATGATGTGAAAGCGCAGTTAACTAGCTCCTCACTTTCCCAAGCAGCTGTGATGTACTTCAATGACATATCAAGCAACTCTGAGCAACATCGATTTTTTCAGTATTAGTGGAGAGAACATAAAAATATATGAACATGCTAAAATAGTTCCAAACTTTGAGACAAAATGTACCTGCTAGCTTCCGGAACTTCTTTAAAGATGGTACACTCTCATCCAGCTGGACCAAGAACTTGTCATCACCATCATCGTTCTCAACCAGGGACAGAAATAGTGAGGAGAGGTTTTCAAGTACATATATACGATTCGTTTCTTCTGAAAATCGAACTTTAAAGGCCATTACAGATACCACCAGTGTAATCTGAAACAAACACACATTTTACCACTACGATTTACAAGGTGTGCGCCAACCAATCAAACGGGCTCTTCTGCTTCAGACGGCAGGCCGACGGTGAGCTCAGCGACGACAGCACGGCAGATGGGGCACGTCGAGTGCGAGTGCAGCCACGCGTCGATGCAATCCACGTGAAAAATATGGCTGCACGCCGGCAGCCGCCGGACCGCCTCGCCGACCTGCACGATCCCCAGGCATACGACGCACTGCGCCCACCCTGACCCAGCAGCCGCCTCGTCGCCGCCACCGCCCTCCCTCTTGTACGCAAACGCCGGAAGAAGCCTTGACACGGCTGGATCAGGACGATCCATGCCACTGCTGTTGCTCTGACTAGAAGGACGCACGCTGCCGACCGCCCTGGCATGCCTGCGGCGGCGCGCGCGGAGGTAGCAGAACAGAGGGCCACGGCCAAAGCGGTGATCGCCATGCCCCAGACGATGCCGGCGGTGAGGTAGAGGACGACGAAGGAGGAGAATATGGCGAAGGTCAGGACCACCGCCAACCCGTGGTCTCCGTCGTTGTACGGAGAAGCTTCAGGTTCTGGAGCACGGTGGTGGTACGAGAGTCCATCAAAGAACATGGTGATGGTAAAGAGCTGCTTGTTTAGCTTAGCCGTTCGCTGACCTTGCAAAGTAGAAGTACAAGCTGGTCTCATGATAAGCAGTTCGTATTATAGGCCGTACATTATGTTGTACCTGAAAGCAATGCCATTGTTAATTCAAAGATGCCGTACCGATACCGTACATGACGAAGATTTGGCTTTGACGGACCGATGACAACCATATAATACACTGTTCCAGAGTGCAAGTGGCTAGGACTTGCCCAATGAGGTTAACTAAGAGCTGGGTTATGTCCCTTAAAAAAAAGAGCTGGGTTATGAGCTTTGACTTTGTTCTGATTAGGTGATGAAAGTTGCATCTTGCATGTGATCTTTGGCATTTTGAATCATCGGAGCAAACGCATATCACACTGGGTCCAAATGAATTTCAGCATCAGCCATAAATTATGTTCACTTTTATAATTGTGTGTTGTTTCGTCATGTTGTACTTGCCAGGGAACAATGGAATGATGCTTCCCATGTATTCCTTTTTGGTAAACTGGTTGGTATAGCAAAGTCGATATGATATCAAAGATTTCAAGACTGGCTGGCACATTTTCGAGAGAGAAATAGTACAGCCAAATCAAATGTATAACCAAATGACGGCAAATTTGATGGAAGTGAAGAAGCACAATCCATTCTGTAATAACATGATCAAAATTGAAGCAGTGGGCACTACTCATCAATCTACCGAGTAGAGTGAAATAATATGAATCCGTAATAGGGAGCAACACCTAGTGGCGCCTAACAACTAGTTCATAGAGAGTCAGGTGAAGAGTCGAGACCGAAGCGTGTTGAGGAAGCAGAGATCAACGCCGACTGAGCAAGAAGCAAGAATCCAGCAGCAGGAACAAAGTAGGCCTAGGAGTTAGAATCCAGTTTGGCCATGAGTCAAGTTAGAGTGGGACAGTAGGGATGAGGCCAGACCAATCGTATGCACATGGACTATATAATGCTAGGTATTCTGGTCTCATTATTCAAACAAATAATAAACCTCAAACTTCCAATTCATAACCCAAACACCTCTAATTTCCTTTGTGAACACCCATTACCCTTCTGAACTCACCAATCATTAAGGTATCAAGCGGGATCCCACCAATATCCCGGGTTTACTCTACTTCATTTTGAATTTTCTAGTTTAAAAGTTGGTATTAAAATTTAAACTAGAAATCTCAAAATGAACTACAAGCAGGATATTGGCAGGACCCCGCTTACTCCTACAGATCATGACACCAACTTGCAGGTGATACTACCGCCATATAGTTGGTGAATCACACTCGTGAATGCTTACCCATCTGGTCATGACACACCAACTGATGTGCAATGTGCATTTACAAGAGTGATTCCTAAAATGCATGCATTTATAGAATGATTGCTCATATAATAATTTAACATGTACAAGAATTTTTATGAGGCAACACCTCATTTTTTTTAATGTCTGTAGAGAAAGGTAATTGATCATGTTCTCCCTTAGAGGAACATCAATATGAATTAAGCAGCAAGAGATAGCGTAAATAACTGTAACACATTCATAAACAAAAAAATCTAAGCTAGTGACATTGGTTTTGAGCATGCAGATGCATGCTTGTGTTCTCCCTTTTTAATACTCATGTTAAAATAGGCGGTATTGACGAGCATGGACTGTGCAGCATCAAGCCAACCCTATGAACAAAGTTGATACAGAATAACAGTTGCTCCCTCCAGTTCCTTAGAAGTTGCCGGTTTGGACATAGATAGATTTAAACATTGACTATCAATTCTTTCACATATGTCGATTAGTATTAGAAAATCATATAGGCAAATTTTCAGCAAAATGTACTTTTGCGAAATATGTTTTTTTGGGTTCCATAGATATACTCCAATACAAATAAAATTAGTGGTCAAACTTATGCTTTGGAAATCAAGTCCATGTCCAAAATATGAACCGTAAGGAAGCAGAGGGAGTAAGATTGTACGAGGTACGTTCTGCACAGGATTGAAGGATGACGTGCAAATAATAGGCTTCTTAGTTTATAGTGTGAGGTTCTGTGTGGCCTGTCAAACTTTTTGATCATGCTACTTTCCGATAAAGTGTAAATGGAAATATTTGTGATTGTATGCATTTCGATGCAGAGGCCACGGCAATAATAAGCTTCCATTTTCTACAAAACAGAATTCAAGGATAACCAGTGATTTGTTCATGGCCAACAGCACTAAACCATTCAGCTCGATGGGGAATAGTGAGACGACGTGGATATGTATAATGTGGAGGGCGTATTGAGAGCGGGTGGGTGACATGCATTAAGCGAAATCAGTTGTTATGCTTTTGATCTTCTTTGCGCGAGAAGACCCTTGACTGAGGAGACGTGTTTGGCTTGGATGATGCCGCTATGCTCCTATTCACTTTCAGAGACCGCTACCGCTATGAATTTGCCGGTTTTGCGGCAACCCTTTCACTAAGAACATTCAGCTCTCCCCTTAAGGTGCATAGCCGAAAGTTCTACCTATCGTAGATTGAGTAAAGCAAGTCAAAATTTAGTAAAAGCTCATAAATGCTTTATCTTAGTGCACGGACAATTGTTCGTCAAACAGGACCTATAACAACGAATATCTATAAGTTTTTGTTAGCTTATGTCAAACTGGATCACGGATGACACATCACCCCTAATAAATTTTCAATGTTCACTCTAGTTTCATGTTATAGTAATTTACTATTTTATCATTGTGTGGGATTAAAGTAGACAAAAATATTGTTCGCGTACTGTTTGGACCATACATGAAATTCCCTAAATCTTAACAAAAACAATTGGAGAAAATAGATCTCATAGGACCATGCAATACTGTGCGATTAAATGCAGATACATTCAGGAGAATCTTAGTTATTACACTATATACCGACGTATATCATTGTGTCAGGTCAGACACTACATTCTAAGGCCATGATTCCAATTAACAAGTTGTAGAGTCATATTAAACCTCAAGCTAATACAAGTTGGCAGTTAATGTGTTCTCCGGTTAAAGTGCCATGCAAACTGATCAACAGCCATCATTGCCTGTGAAGCCGAACCAAGTGAACCATCATACCTATGCATTACATACCAACGTTAACTGAATTAGTTTTGACAGACCAAGCTGTATACTAGCAATACTAGAAGGAAACTTGATAGCTGTTGTTTGAATTAAAAGTTGAACAAGGAGATACGTACATAGCGACTAACAAGTAGGCTCCAGTCTGCATAACCAAAACTCCTTCACCTTCATCTTTTGTTGTGTTAACACAACGGGCACAAAACCAGTGCTCATGGATTGAGGTGACTAAATCTACAAATGCATAACTTGCAATCACAATATTGCTGGAGGTAACAAGGAAATAATTAGGTTTCAACTATCCCTAAGGAGGTAAGGAATTTTTATTTTTCGAACGAGGATAAGGAAGATTTAGACTCACATTGGTTTGGCCCAAGAGAGAAGAATTCCGTCTGCAGATTGTTCCTTCTATAGAAGTCCATGAATGGTTGCAGGTCAACAGCAGTAAATCTTGTTCCCTCTTGCTCTGCTCTGGACAGTTCAAAAACATTGTGACTTAAAACTTCTGAAACTTGAACATTCAAGTATCATAATGAATAGGGTTTTGCGTATCATTGACAATTCGGTATCTGTCACATCTGTGATTAAGTAATTCAACTCCATATCAAACAATGCATCGCAAAATCTAGTTTGTCAAAATTGGTATTAAAATGCATCTTCCATTACCTGTGGCTGGAAATAATACTGATACTGAACTACAGCATTGCTAAATTCACCAACCAAAGATTCCAGGAAAGTTTCAATCAAACAATCACAATGCCAAATCCATATGCAACGTCCTAGCTATTGAAGCATCGAACTGGTGTGGCCTTTGCTAACCGAACAGTGACTGCAGGATCTCCGCTAGTATCGAAGATTCTACAGTCCCCTAAACCTGCAGCGGGGGAAATACCCATTAAATTGCCCGTGATATCCCGGTCGGGGATGAGACTTACACGATGGGGAGGAGGCGAGATGGCCCGGTGGGGTCGTAGTTGAGCAGCAGCGCCGCCTTGACCGGCATCCCTGCAAGAGGATGGGGATTATTAGTTCACGCGAGAGACGGACCAGAAGCAGTAGCGAAGCGAGAGGGAATGGAAATGGAGCAGCGACCGGCAGATCCGACGTGCTTTCCGGTCCACTTCTCCCACGCTCGGCGCGCCGACGACCAGTCCGTAGCCATCGAAGCAGTGGCGTGCGCCGCGACGGGTAGGCTGCGCTTGGCAAAGGCGGCGGAGGCGGAGGAGCGACGGGGGATTGCTGCCGGAAGAGTGAAGTCCCCAGTTGTGGGTTTCTGACTTTCTGTTGTGCCGTAGCTGGGCACAGCCCGCTAGTTTCTTCTGGGCTTTCTTCCAGTATCGCTCCGGCGATTCCTACACCCAAATCGCCCGCGCGGCCTACAGCCCATGCAAACGACGAGATCAAAAAAACATTAGAGTAAAATTATAAGAGTTGGCGTCAGACAGCCTAATTATTTCAGTTCAAAAAAAAAAATCCTAATTATTTCAAATGTACTCCAAGGACGGCTCTCTAGAGAGAGAAAAAATTGGCCGCTCTGACTCCTACCCAAGCCGCATCACTTCCCGCCACCGTCGTCCAATCTCGTTCCCACCGGCACTGATTGCCCTGATTCTGGCAAAAATGGTACGAGAACTCAATCAAGCAGGAGTAGGTCTTTATCTCCACTGTGAGGGGACTAACCTGGGTACATTGTGTCCTGAGATCTCGTCCAGGATATTCTCAAGTCGGCTAGGTCCACACCTTCAATCAAGTCATCGGAAGCCTAGTTTAAAAAACCGGACCGGACCGGCGGTTCAACCAGAAAAAACCGGAACCAGGGCCTCTCCCGGTTCTTTAAGCGCACTGGACCGGCTGCGCCAGCGGGCTGGATTAAACCGGAGAAACCGAGGTTCGACCAGCGGTTTTCGCAATAAACCGGGCCATCCGGTCCAACCGGTTCAGTTGTCTGTGTTTAGAAAAATCAATAGAAGCGAGTGGAATTCGAACCCTGCACCTGTACGTGCGCGCGCACGGTGGAGACGGAACCAAACCAACTGAGCTACGACAACATGTTGTACAATCTAGAGAAATGTTCCTATTCTAGCCTTGTTGGCACGGTGGCAGCTTGTGATGGCTACTTAGCTATTGGCTGTTGCTACCTTTTTTTTAACAAGGCTATTTGCTGGCAAGTTGCTGTTCATTTTGACTACTTTGTTATGTCATTAGTATGCCAAATTGCAAGTCTGAAATATTTTGCATACCTAATTTTTTATTTATTGCAGCATTTATAAGTAAAAATATATTACTTTATATCTTAACAAACCAGACATTGAACCGGTGAACCAGCGGTCCGACCGGTAAAACCTGAACCGACCGCCTCACCGGTTCGATCACCGGTCCGGTTTTTTAAACTATGATCGGAAGATGAGATCTCACGTTTCAAAGCCACGATAGTCGTGAAAGTTATTCACATCCCTGAACATGGATGCACTTTGTCCGCGACCCAAGGGGTTGAAGGACGGCATCACGCTGTCAGAGCGGAAGGTGCCATAGAGAAGGAAGCCGAAGCCAATGTGAAAGAACATCTCTTATTGTTGGGTTTTGGTATTAATGACAAAACAATTATTTGATCTAATGTTGTCTTTGAACTCCACATGAATTTATAGATAAGACAACCATCAAAGTAAGCTTGAAATTTGCTGTGTGCAGTTTTCTGCTTCAAGCAGCGGTAATACCGCTGGAGGCAGCGGTAGTACCGCTGCACTTGTTCCCGAGGTTGTGCTGGGCGCACTGGAGCCAGCTACCGCTGGAGGAACCGCCGTTTTCGGCCTTTGGGTGGACACGCCGATACCTCCACCGGTACCGGGCCGGTAGTACCGCTCCGTGCTTTCGAGCCGCCGAAGGGACCAGTCCAGGGGCCAGCTACCGCTGGATGTACCGCCGTTTTCGGCCTTCAGGTGGACACGCCGGTAACTCCACCGGCACCGAAAGGGTAGTACCGTTGTTCTCAGTGGTAGTACCGCCACGCAGGCTGAAGCTGCAGCGCTGGGACTGAGACCATTGTGGTCTGCCCAGAAGGACGCAATGGTAGTACCGCCGCCCCTAGCGGTAGTACCGCTACGGGAATTTTTGTTGCGCAATGGCCAATTATTGGAGGGGCTATTTAAAGGGGGTCTTCTCCCTCATTGAAGACCAAGCTTCAAGCATCCTCTCTCCTCCATTAATGAAAGCTTCCTCCTCCTAGATCTCCTACACCAACCACTCAACCAAGCTCATACTTGGAGAATCGAAGGAGAATACCGAGATCTACAAGTCTACCAAAGCGATTTGCATTTCCCTCTCATTCAATTGAGGGACTCTTTGCTAGGGTTTTCATTGGAAAAACCTAGCTCCTTGTTGTTGTTTCAGCTTGTTGATTTGGGAGCCCCCAATTAAGTTGTGGGTGTGTGCCCCAAGATTGTTGTAAAGGCTCCGGATTCCCCTTGAAGGATTCCGATAGTGGAAGTTGAACCAATCTTTTGTGGTGCGGTTCAACGGAGAATAGGGTGAGCCCTTTGTGGCGTTGAGCAAGTCTGTTGTGGTGAAGCTCACCCCCCCCCCCCCCCCCCAACGAGACGTACTCGCCTAAAAAGGAGAAACTCTGGAATACATCCTTGTCTCCGCATGCTTCCCGTTCGGTTACACCTTTATCTTAGTCTTTACTTGTATCTTGTACCTTGCTTAGCCTTAACTTGTCATATAGGTAAATTCACCGTAGTTGCATATCTAGAGAATTTACCTTTGTGTCAAGCCTAATACGATCTTTCACAATGTCATATGCCTCGCTAAGGAGCACTCCCGCACCATCGAACGTCTCACTATCCTCCCCTCCTCCTCAAGCTCCTCCAACCCCTTCGTCATTGACGGGGATATACCTCTCGGGTACCCTACCGCGAGGGTACCTGGTGCACGTATCGACTAAGGCCCAACCATCAAGAGCCCACATGAAGCCCATGACGGAAGGCCCAAGAAGATGGAGTATCCTCCAAGATTAGGCATAGGCATAGTCGGTTTAGACTTTCCTTACATGTAATCTGAGTCGGTTGCGAACTCCCGAGACCCAGCCTACTCTATAAAGGCTGGGAGGGCCGCCGATCCAGAACACGCAACACTTGAACCACCAAAACCCTAGCGAGATCGACATCTCGCCAGGACTCCATTGTAGCTCGCATATACTGTCAGATCAATACCAGACAAGCAGGAAGTAGGGTGTTACTCTCCGGAGGCCTGAACCTGGGTAAATTCTTGCTCTTGCTTGTTAGCCGACGAAACTACCAGCTCTACCACGTTCTCTCCCTCGTAATCTCAACTCTAGGTCCTTAACCATGGGATTTGATGAGTTAACCCCTCGTCAGTCATCTTTGACAAGTATTACCGCCCCACTAATGACAAGGGGAAGGGCAATGCGCCATGGTGAATCCTCTCCTTTTCGTTTTCGTTTCGGTATGTAAGCCCTTTTGTTGCCCGGTATGAAGTAGATGAATTTTGATGTTGTTCGGTATGAACTATGATGATGAAGTAAATGTGAATTAGACGTTGATTGTGTTTTTCGGTTCTACATGATCTATGTTGCAGGAGATTGTATGGCTTTGAGAGGTGATATACGAGGGGGACACAACTGCAGACTTGGACATTTGAGGGGTGATTAGCTCCTGTCCGTGGACACGTCCAGACACGTCCGCGGAGTGGTCAAAGCTATGTTCGGTTATAAATGCTCTCAGATAAATTAATTGCAGTATTCTTGTCTTTGCCATGGCCAAAACAAAAACTCATATGGAGATATAATCTCCGGCCAGTGCGAATTTATTCATGGTAAATCATTATTCAAACACATGAGTGATGACATAACAATTCCTAGCTTTTCAAGGAGATGTAGTCATTTTTTATCATCCACTCCATATTCCAGTGGTCATTAATATTCTTGAGAGTCCAATAGGCCCATCCAAAAGTGGCCTTCCCGTAGACACCCATCTGCGCCTTTGCATACATCTGGTACTCTTTCTGTGTTGCATTGGGCACTAGCCACTCGGCCACCCATTCACCTGTAGCACAATATAGGTGAGACATGCATACTTTTTTTTTTTTTGAAACGAGAACATAGGTGAGACATGCATACAAGTTTAACTCTCCTCGTGCTCCAAAATACGGTCGATCGGTTAAACGGACTTACCCACAAAGGTGAGAGGGCCATTCTGCGTGGTGACCTTGGTGAGCTCGCCGGAGAAGTTGGTCCTGACGAAATCGATGTTCTGCTGCACGGTGAGGTTATTAAACATGCTGTTGAACACCGTGTAGTAGTGCACGTCGAGGACGCTCCCGGCGAAGCCGCCGGCGAAATTGAGGAGCTCGGTGGTGTTCTCCCCGATCCCGAGGCGGTTCGACATGACCACGTACGCCGTCGACGAGTGCCTCCTGACGGCGCTGTAGCCGTCGCGGTAGTACTTCATGAGGCTCTGCAGCGACGCGCCGGGCGCCAGGGGCTCGTTCAGCAGCTCCACCGCCAGGAGGCTCGGGCTCTTGGCGTACCTGGACGCGAGAAACTCGATGACTTGCACCGTCTGCGCGATGTTGGCGTCAGAGGTTCCCCACTGCTGCGTGCCGTCCCGGGAGGAGCTGTGCTCCCAGGGTTCTGTGACCCCGGAGCTGCGTGCAGGTCGACGATCACACCCAGATTGTACTTCCTGTCCATGCATACACACGGATTGGATATTTGTATCATATATATGAACAAATTTATCTGAAGAATTTGAGCAAGAAAATTCAAACTTACGCTGCCCATTTGAAAGCGTTGTCCAAGGTTTTCAGCGAACCTCCGACGTAGGGAGCCGGAGGGCTGGGGTCGCTGGCGATCCACCATCCGACCGGGATCCTCACTGCCGTCAGCCCGCTTTCGGAGATGAACTTGAAGTCCTCCTCGACTATGTATGTTGCCCAGTGGTTCTGCCAATTTACCAACCATGTAATAATTAATAATCCACGAAATTTGATCTAAGGAACATGAGATATATTCATATTTTTTTTTTCAAAACGGAGAAATCCCCAAACTTAGATAGACGACCACTGGCAGACAAAAATGTGCGCGCTTATGCTTGGTTGGCCTGTTAATCTGGTCGTTTCTTCCCTGAAAGCTCCAAATCATATTCTGTACAAGTGCATGGAGCCTGTTAATGTACAGTCATTTATTTGTCTTAGTTTGCCACTTACATTCATGTGCCCAACTCGTACCAAGGAAAGACAGATAATGGCAACGCGATCTCTGTAACATGTTGGGATATTGCTTCCAAAGTCCAGGCAATACCGTGCTATTCGCGCACCAATAATTGATAATATCCTTTTGTTTTCTTCTATTATTAGCTAGGCATGGGCCAAATCGTGAACAGTACTGCAATTCACAAGTAAGACACATCACACATCACATGGACATTTCCGATATCTTACCCTGAGAACGGGTGTAGCCTTGGATGTGCCGTAGCCGTTGCAGATCTGGTACTCCCCTTGCAGCTGCCCAACTTTGGTCACGGCGAACACCGACGGATCATCGTCGCCCCAGCTCGTGCTCGCACCGTAGTCCGCTGTCACCGAGCCATCTTTCTTTGCCTGCCATGTGTGTATGAAATGGCAAGTTAAATATTCCCTAGAGGATATCTGTACAGGCATGACAATTTGTTCTGAAAACAATAGCCAGCACACAGTTAGGCAAGACGACTAGTCGTAATGCGTTGAACAACCGGCGGCGCACCACAGGTAGCGACATTTGGAAAAGAAAGTTCCTTCGTTGCGCCGAAGCCGACCCACTTAATTGCCACTGAGCACTTTCAGACTTCCTTAATTATTGTTATCTTCTCACCTGCAAGAAGAACCCGTTTGGCGCCATAATGCGCGTCCTGTTCTTGTCGCCGGGGTTGCGCACTAGCTGGAACGCCTCCGACGGCCCAGGCGACGCCGCCGTCGCCACCACCGCGCCGCCGCTCGCCACGCCCACAAACTGCCCGCCGAACACCCTCAGGTTGAACGTCGTCTCGTTGATCCTCCACAGCTGAAGCAAAACTCTCTTCAGATCAGTTCTCGCATGCAAGAACCGCACAAACGACAGCAGAGAAGACTAGCTAAGCACGCGACGGCACAAGATGATTAATCCAACGTACCTTGAAGGTCTCCCATCCGGAGGCCTGCGTCCGGTTCGCGACGACCGCCGCGCCGCCGCCCTGCTCGGCGGTGAAGTACACGCCCGACGCTACCGACTTGAACTGCAGCTGCGTGCCATCCTGCGCATCGCCGTACGTTCGCCGGGAACAAACCATGCAAGAAACCAGTCAAGCCAGAGCAGAGAACCATCAACGTACACGACGGAGCTACGTTAAACTACCAAGAGATCCTTGTTGGGGATGCCGTCGAAGAGGGACGGGAGGATCCACCCTTCCGTCACGAGCCACCCGCCGAGGCAAACTGCCCGGACGGGGAGGTGAAAGGAGCTCTTGGACGATGGGCTAAGTGGCGGCGGCGGCGTCCTCTTTCCGTGGGAGAGGGAGCAGAGCCATGCGAAGCACAGGAGCAGGAGCCAGACGCTGTGGCAGAGATGGTTGCTGGTGCTGCGGCGGCTCATTTGCATGGCTGCCTGCTTTTCCGATCGAGTGGCTGGCCGGGCTACAGCTACATGCATTGCTTCGAGCTCTGCTCTGCTCGGCACGGTTATATGGTCATGTGGGCGCCGGTGATGAAGACAAGATTACTAGATTAGAACGGAAGGTTGTCCTTGTCAAAGGGTGACCGCCGTTTCCATTAACAAGCTGAGTCAACCTTCTAAGAAGATTCAATAATATCTGCGTAGATTGACTAACTCTACGAAAACAATGCCATTAAAGTACGTCGAGATGAAAGAATTTTCACCAGTTTGGGTGGAATAATCCAGTGTAAGTGTTATTATCAAAGTTAACAATAACTTGGGGCTATATTTCCAAACAAAGAAAGGCCTCTCACAAGGGGTTCCAATATCCCCTGTTTTTCTATTGTGGCTTGTTGGCAATTATGATGGAGAGAGCTAAGTCAGAGGATCTAATTAACAAGGTGGTGACTCTTCAAGTGGATGACGGATTATGGATTCCGCGGTATGGGGATGATACCATATTCTTTACAGATCATCGAAAAAGAAAATAACCTCGAACTATTCCTTTGGCGAGACTCAAGAACACACTAGCATGTTTGGTGGTGAAGCGAACAGATGTTATGCACCTGCTTTTTAAGTATTTATATTACCACCAGTACGAAGTTTAAGTCACCTTTTGCATTTGTACAAATCAAACATTTTTAAGTTTGATTACATGAATTACTAGCATAGCATCCAGAACATGAAATTTTATTACTAGACTTTTGATGAACTATAATTTTATAATGTATAACTACTTGTATTACATACTACTCCCTCCGTTCCAATGAACATGGCGTATAAATTTAGTCAAAAGTCAACGATATCAATGTTTGACCATTGTTTTAGATAAAGTATGAACATTATGGTGCCAAATCAATATCAATAGATTCACATAAAATATATTTTCAAAACGTATTAATTCAATATTGTAGATGTTACTATTTTCTTGTATATATTTGGTCAAAATTAGTAAGGTTTGACTTTTGAAAAATTTATAGGACTTATTCATTGGAGCGAAGGTAGTACGTAAGGTGATATGTTTGAACAAATATAGTTGATGTTACTATTTACATTTCTGAGCTAAGCACTATATATATTTTTTGTAACCGGCATGGCAGTACATATGATTACAGCAAACTTCTTTTGAGAATTACGAAACCACATTCTTGAACATCCGGGGAGAGTTTCAATTTGTTCCGAAACGGGGTAAAGAGAGTTCAGTAAAATGACATATCATGCTAGCCCCGTTACAACAAGGTGCGTGCAATGCAACACATGGATGCATGGTCCTGCCGGCCGACGGCCCTAGAGCCATGTAGCGCTTGGATATATATACACTTTGATGAATATAAATCTGTAAACTCGTGAGTAAAAGAAACAAACCTTGGCACTTTGGAATCGAGTGATAGATTTGTAGTGGCGTGCTGCTCGCAGGTGCACGCCGGCTGCGGGGGCCGGAACTGTGCAAGTGGTCCACTTCTCCATCGCGTCTCTTCTGTTCCACGGAATGTCACAATCGGCTCACGGGCCTAGCTACGGTACAGGGCCAGACATAGGCATGATTGTACCTCCTTCTGAGCAGTTTTTCAAGGCAGAGCAGTTCATATCTTCATGGAAGGACACTGCTGTTTTCCAGGCTGAGCAGTTGATATCTACTCCGTAGATTGTACCTCCTTCTATAGGGCCTTCCCTCTGGCCAACCAGCGTTCCGAGGCTTTCTCGGATGTAGCAAGCGGCCATTGTAAAGCTCCTACCATTTGCGTGGCAATGGCTGCATCCCATCCGGCTGATCCAAGATTCCCAGCAATTATCATGCAGCGCCAAGAGCAACCGACCGTAATGCCAATAATACAACGACCTATACAGGCCACAATAAGAATAGCTGGCGTTTTCCAGGGATGCACAAATGGATTTTGTATAAATCTCATTAACCAAAAATTCTAATGCACATGGCGAACAAACAAGCACCAGACATTCTTCCTGAAGTTTCACATGCTTTTTCATGGAAGCAAGAGAAAACCATTGGATCAACCACTACACGTTAACCAGCTCGTACTCTACCAGCGACATGTTATTGTCCTCTTTCACGGTAAAATCAGCAGGCTCGGTAACCTCCACACGCCCCCACTTGTCGACCGCAAGCCTCATCGACCCCTTGAACATATCAATTCTCGCATTCCTTAAAAGCACGGTAGTGCCTGGCTTCAGTAAGTCGACTGCAAAAGTAGCAGAGAGTATCATCAGGTTACTGGCGCATACACATAAATATACACCAATGCTCATGGAAACATAAATTGCAATAGGACATAAAAAATCAGGGTACTAGGCACACATGGAAGTTGGCTAGGAGATACTCACGCAATAGTATATCTACTACATACAAAGTGAATATTTGAACAAAGATTATTGGCAACAAGACATGTGCAAAGGTGGATAGCACAAAACATGACAACCATGACAAAACAAACAAGAATGTATCAGGTAGATGACCCCAAGAGGTATAGACCATGACATATCAAACAATGGCTTCTGAATGAAAAACGAGGTGCTGTATGACTGTATTCGCTACTAGGGTAACCATACAATGGCGAATCAGAATCAACTATTTCATATCACTGAAATCTAAAATCTAAGCTTTTACAGTTAAATTATAGTACATTCAACCTTTTTACTTTAATCTTGTACTGCTTAAGCCAAGTTTATTTAAGGCATGCAAACCTTCCGAAAATAAAATGGACAAGTATCATTATATAATATTTTTACTGATCCATGATTTAAAAACAGTGAGGTTTCAAGAAATTGATTCAAGTTGGTACAGCTTTGGATACACCAACTCCACATCCAACATAGTAGCAAAAGAATGTCATGTACAGCCACCTAGCATGGTTTACTAAATTATAGAATTACTAGGAATATTTGTGCGGCGGCACCGCCGCACCCGTGTGGAAAAATTTAAATTTGAAATCGGTGCTGTTTAAAATTTATATATTTGAATATCATTCGAATGCAAAGATAGTTTTTGTTTGAAAATTGTTTAGATTACGAAATTTTGTTGAATTGGAAAGTTTTTTTTTACATTCTAATTACTTTCGCGTTAGTAAAATGGTTTGAATTGAAAGGGAAATGAAATTTTAAAATATTCAAATGTGTTTGTAGTGTTATAGCGGTAGAATTGAATTTTGGGAAATGTCCACGTGTTTGAAGTGTGTAGATTTGGAAATTGTCGAGCTGCATTTGATTTGATTTCCACTCCTGTGATTGGTGCATCATTTTTCTCAAATTTGGGTAAATCCATTGCGCCTGTGCGTTGAAATTCGAATTTGAAGACGTGGGGATTGTAAAAATGTATAAGGTTGGAAATTATTGGAATTCGAAAAGGCCGTCGTTGTAAGAACGGTCGGATTTTAGAGGTTGATGAAAGTTGGAAATTGTTGTATTTTGGAAAAAGAAAATTATGTTCTGGAGGGTTTAGATTTTAAAAATTGGTTACATTAGAAATGTATTAAGATTTGAATTGTTTTCGCGTTCTCGTAGATTTATGGTGTTTCAGATTCGAAGTGTAATGCAGAACGAATGTTCAGATTTATTTGAAACAGAGACAAAATTTTGGAAACGGTTTTGTTTTTTCTGGAAATTGTGGAAGTAAAATGGTAGCACATGTCGGGGACCTATTTGTTTGAAACGGAGACAAAATCTTGCAAACGGCCGTAAGTAGTTGTAGTTTTGTTGAAATTGAACATGTAATTCGAGTTGAATTTTTCAAATTGGTGTATTATGTTCGAGTTTTGTCTTAAATAGTTAATTTGTCTCAATGGTAGCAGATATTAACTTATTCGAGTTGGTATAATATGTTTGTATGTTTTCATTAGATTTTAGGTACAATATGTTTGTATGTTAGATTTTAGGTACAATATGTTTGTATGTTTTCATTAGATATTAATTTTGGCTCAGTAATTAGGGGAATACATTGTTTGAGAATTTATTAAATTTTAACTCTAATTGCATAATCGGAGGGAGTTTAGTTATATTGCATATAAATGTTAACCTATTTGAGTTCTTACAATTTAGCTTAGTAATTGGAAAAAGTACATTATGTGAGGAGTTATTAAAACTAATTCAAATCTAATCCATAGTTAGAGGATGTAATACATTATTTGTCTAATCAAGCATTTTTTAAAATTTAAGTACATAGTTAGAGAGATTTAAGGTAAAGTGTGTCGAAATATGTTAGTTGAATTTAATTGATCAATTATGGTTCTATTCCTGTGTATTAGTTTCACTTAGTATCACAATCAAAGCATTTATTAGAATAAATCCGTAGTTAGAGGAATTAAATTTGGATTATCTTCAAAAAAATGCTACATGATATAGTATGTAGATTAAATCCATAGTTAGAGGAATTAAATTTGGATTATCTTCGAAAATGCTTTATGATATTGTAGCATTTAGTAATTTTCCGAATTTGTCTAAACATCTTTGTAAGTTTTCAATTATGGGTAGTTTTTTTTCTTTTCAGGTTGTGTTTATGTATACAAAGATTTTAATGGAAATTATGTTTGAACCAGATGTGTCTTATTTTATTTTTTTACAGTTGTGTTGTATTATAAGCGAAATGTATTTAGTGAGATGTATTGAAAAAAAAAAATTATTCCGGTGTGCTTGTGATGCTGAAAGATATTGTTGATATTTTTTTAGGATTTTTTTTCTTCTGTGTTCGGAAGAAAATAATGAAATATATGTGTTATAGTGGATGTATGGGAAATTATTTTGTTGTTTAAGTTTTTTTTTTTAGATCTAAAATAATTTTGACAACATCTCAAAATAGTTGGAACGACTATTTTTTTTTAAATATATATATATTTTTAAAGGTGGTATGAATTGTTTTTTAGATTCGGGAGTTTGTGTTTTTTGCATAAAGTATCTTTGGTGCATTCTTTTTTGTGGGAATTTTGAAAATTTGTTGTATTTGATTTTTTTTTAATGTATTTTAGATGCAATATTCTGAATCGTACGTTAGAGTATATGATTTTTTATAGGTGGGTCCCACATATAATTAATAAAATGGACGTTTATTAGTTAGTGCGGGAGTTTGAAAATTTCTTAAACTTTAAAATTTCTCAAATTTGCAAATGTGGTTTTTTTTCAAAATGTTTGAAATATGTTGGAAAAGATAACAAAGTAGTTAGAGTGGTTGTTTTCATTTTTTTTTCAAATTTTAGAAAGTATTTTGAATTGATTTGGAGATACGTTTGAAAATTTATTGTTTCGGATTTTTAAAAGTTTTGCTAAAGTTTTTAAAAAAAAAAAAATCTGAACCAGGACGTGCCGGCCGCGCGGCGGCCCAGCCCAGCAGGCGGCCCATCTGGCCAGCCTACGCCTGCTGGGACGTCACGATGACGTCACCACGGCGGAGCCACCGCGGCGGCGTGGAGGTCGCCGCCGTCGCGCGACGGCGTTCCAGGACACGCGCGTGCACGCGGTCGACGCGCCTCGACGCGGGGTGCGCGGAAGTGGTGGCGCCTCCCCTCCTGGGTCGCCGGAACGCCGCCGGTGGCGCTGGGAGACGGCTGGAGGACAGCGGGAGAAATTTTGCAAATGTGGTTTTTTTTCAAAATGTTTGAAATATGTTGGAAAAGATAACAAAGTAGTTAGAGTGGTTGTTTTCATTTTTTTTTTCAAATTTTAGAAAGTATTTTGAATTGATTTGGAGATACGTTTGAAAATTTATTGTTTCGGATTTTTAAAAGTTTTGCTAAAGTTTTTTTTTAAAAAAAAATCTGAACCAAGCCGTGCCGGCCGCGCGGCGGCCCAGCCCAGCAGGCGGCCCATCTGGCCAGCCCACGCCTGCTGGGACGTCACGATGACATCACCACGGCGGAGCCACCGCGGCGGCGTGGAGGTCGCCGCCGTCGCGCGACGGCGTTCCAGGACACGCGCGTGCACGCGGTCGACGCGCCTCGACGCGGGGTGCGCGGAAGTGGTGGCGCCTCCCCTCCTGGGTCGCCGGAACGCCGCCGGTGGCGCTGGGAGACGGCTGGAGGACAGCGGGCGGGGCGGCGGCGATTCCCGCGCGGCCGCGGCCTCCCGGCAGCTGATCTCCGGCGAGGACATGGAGGCGGCGGCGGCGAAGCCCGTGGGGGGCGTCGATCTGAGGGAGGAGTTGCGGTGCGGCGGTGCGGCGCGTCGGCGGCGGCGCCGGTGATTTTCGACGTCGCGGGAGAAAAAGGGAGAGGAAGATGCGCCGGCGTTTTTGCACGGAGGTCCCTGTATTTTCTGGAAACTGCAATGCGGTCCTTCTGAGGGGGTTACGTGCAAATTTTCCGCGTCGCGCACGTTTGTTTGCAAGGGAGCACCTGAGCTTTTCACAAATCACAAATAGGGCCTCCCGCAGAGCACTGTAGAAGTGCGTCTATCTGCGTTTCTGGGCCGTTGCCGGCCGATCGGACGGCGGAGAGGTAAGCGGGCGACGTGGCCGCGGCGAGGGGAGGCTGAGGAGGTCGACTTTGATATATTGATGATCATGCTTTCAACAATGCGCAGGGAAGTATGAAAACAATGAAAGCACCACATCAAACAAAAATAGGAACAATCTTCATGAGTGGAAAAGAAACAACCAAAAAGGACAGTTCATATCTATTGCTCACAAGAATAGAAATGAACTGAGGGCAACATTGAAAGAACACATATTAAAAGTGAGCATCATACAAGTGACAAACATTCGCATGGAAAAATCAGAAGTCTGGAACAAACTGACTCTTCATCCCAACTTTAACTAAAATGAACTACAGCTAACTCTATTCATGTAGCTGAGTTGGACATTACCTTCTCATGCGCTAATAAGGAAGTCATAGAAACTAAACACCGTACCAGTTTGGCTATAATTAAGGATAGACGAAATTGGCTCAGCAACTACTAATAATTTTGAAAGTATCCAAATAAGAGACAACCGTCCAAAATTGCCAAAACACCCCTCAGTTCTGAATCTCGACACCAACATACCACTAATTTTAGTTTTCAACTCACGTTCATTAGTCTACAGGGATGGGTACAGTTCAACTTTTTGCCAACTCGAGTCCGGCTCAACCTATTCAACCAGGCAATGTTCTGCACTTACCCCAAGTAGGCGCATCCCCCTCCTTTCATGTACGCTGTTACACAATCTAGAGCACCTGCTACCCAGACCTCCGTGATTTTGTGGCACTCTTCAACCCCTTTGCCACCTTCTCATCTTGAAAGTGATGAATTTTAAATTTGATGCCATAGGAATGCTATGTTAACGGCTGAGGGCAGAGTGTGTCCTGACGACCTGCTAGGTCTGTTTCTTCGACAGTCTGTACTGTACACGTGTTATTGGGTGTGGTCGGAGAATTGGTTTCCAAGGTATTGCCTGGATTATTTGTTAGGTAGATTGATGAACGCATTTGCTGACTGTTAATGACTGTTTTGCTCTCAACTTCTAATTTTGCTCTATGCCGGACAGCAATGATGAATTCGAGCGGTAAACAGGTGAACGGGGCAGTTAAAACTGCCTCCGCCACATGATGAAACATGGGGCTGAGCGCCCACGGGTCGACTATTGCTCAAAAGCTCACTGGCCACTAGGTATTATTGTTCTTAATGAGAACAATCTAGAGCATTTGGGTCTTTTCCTCAACATATTTACCTGTTGTTAGTTGATAGTGATATTTTGGGTCAGAAGAAGTGATATTTTAGGTCGGAAGAAGTGAAAACCTTTGATGTTTGTGCTATTTGGGAAGAAGCCAGAAAACTTGGTGGAACCAAGGTGTTTCCTCTTTATGATAAGGTGTGCTATGTGGATACGACATATGATAGATGAGTGGCCGTTTGAAACAAAATATGATTTAGGATAGGACTGTGTATGTCAAATTTGAGGTGACATTACAGAATATGTAGACAGATGAATGCTTAGGAAAAGTTAAAAGGCAGACAAATAGCCTTCCTAGGTGATGCTTAGGCCCTAGGCCTGGCGACACCCTCAGACGTAGACAGTTAATCTGAGTCGGCCATCGGCTAGGTGCTAGACTGTCGTCCAACTAGCACCCAGTGCCTTGGTGAACATTGAGTGTGTGACTTTCCTAATATTAGCTACCATGGTCTATAGCTGGATACTACAAAGGCTGGGAGGGCCAAAAGCACGTCTCCAGGGCAGGAAGGTTAGTCACAATCTTGCTAGGCATGACAAAGATGCAGCCAGGTTGAGCACCTTGCAGCACCATGAAGAAGACAGGAACCCAGGTCAGAGGTAGACAAGCAGTGTGGCTTCAGGACTTGCAGTATGAACTAAACCAATCAGAAGCCAAATATATTTAATGGGCAATAGCTCAGGGCATACTCAAGCGCCCCAGAAATATATTCAATCAAGTGGAATGTAATGTGATATTAACTAAAATAACATCGGGGCAAATTATGAAAGTGCAGGGGTCAAATATGAGGATGTCCTACGTCACCATTGACAAATATCCATAGCCAAGCCAGCACACTAAGACCCTAGCCAGCAGGCTAGTAAGCAACTACCGCCAGAATGATGTCCATTTCACTCTCACTTTCCTAGCATTTAGTCATGTTATTTTCCTAAACTGACCACTCCTTTCGAAGTTTGAACCGAAGAAACCAGATCACAGTCATCTAGCGGAACTTCCGGCCGCCGCCGCCGCACTCATCACTGGCGGGATGCAGTCATGCAGATGGTGCAAGCAGCGGTAGGCAGCTCAACAGACAACGCGCGAGCGGACTGCGTCCGCGGGATGCCTGGTATTTTTACTCTTCTCCTTAGGTACTCATTAGGGGGTCAGTAGCCATCGAACAGGATCGCGACCCGGCCTCAACCCTCGTCGACCCTCTTTCGACCCCGGCCCTCGAACTGGGTCGACCCTGGGTCGTGGAACGCGGCATCGACCCCGTTTCCGGCTTCACAGAGCGGAAGCCCCCAGTGGGTACTGCGGCTGTAAATGTATATTTGGTAACTCAATAAACATGTGACTTTCCACATGTCATTTTTTTAAATGACATCACTTTTTTTTGGATAAAAAGGGTCTCCCCCTGGTTCATTTAAATGCAACCACAGCAGTCTCATTATACACAGTTAAATCCTTTTATGGTGTGATCAACAACCGTGGGGTGGTCCCTATACATACTCCAGCTGTCTGGAAGTTGCATATACCCCCCAGGATACATGTGTTTCTGTGGATGTTGGCTAATGACAAAATCCTCACTAGGATTAACCTAAGAGACGTCAAGTCGATTATAAAACCTGCCTTTTCTGTGCTGAGATCGAAACCTACACCACCTTTTCTGTGAATGTGTGGTAGCTAAATGCATTTGGTTAGTTATTTCTGAGAATTCTTGGCTTGAATATTGGAGATGATTTTGAATCTATTGCTAGATGGTGGATTAGTGAAGATAATTTTTTTGTTATTAATATCTCCACATCTGCCGCGCTGTGGGGCATCTGGACAGTACGTAATGACATCCCATTTGTGAAATTTCGAATGCATTTTTTGATTGTGAATGCCCATACCAATCCGACTCTGCATTATAAACCTCGCGCGCATCCTAAATTTCTGCATTATAAACCTCGCACACATCCAACACAGCAACAGTAGGAACACCCGAACACAACTCTGAAACGGTGAAACCACCATCTCACCTTGCTCGTTGCGGCAGTGAAGACGACGACCCCGGTCTCGTCGCCGACGATGCACTCCGCAATGCGAACCTGGCGGGATCCTGCGGAGACGGCGGGGCCGGCGCCCGCGGCGCGTCCGCGGGGGGCGATGGGTTTGGCGCTGACGACCTTGACGGCGAGGGTGTGGCCAACGGTGCCCGGGCTGAGCTGGTCCACCTTGCCGAAGACGGGCTTCCTCAGCGCCGGCTTCTCGGCTCCGTTCGCCACCGCCGTCGCCATGGCCGCTGGTTGGGTTCGGAGTGGAGCGGAAGGTAGTTGTGGTCTTGTGGAAGGAAACCCTAACTAAAGTCGCCGGGAGGTGTGGAGAATGGAGAACAAGTACGGTGTGGGCAGTTGCAAATTGCAACGGCTGGGGGAGTCGCTGTAGATTGGGCTTGAGCTTGGGCCCATTTCCCTAGATGCACAAGCCTGCTTATGGATTTAGACTTATTCGCTGGTTTGAGTTGTGAAGGTCTGAAACGCTCCTGAAATTTGATATGTGTACTTAATAAATTTATAATACGGCTTATTTGCTGTGTTGAGTGTGAGAAATGAGAAAAAATTAAAATCAAAATAATATGACATAAAAAACAAGGTTTCTTAAAGGTAAACATGAATAATTTTTAATTCAGTACATGCCAAAATAAAAGCAATGTCATAGTGAATTCGAAATTACAATAACAAGAACTCTACTATTTCTTGCGCGATGCTCTGTCGTACTGCAGCCATGACACTATCTGATGAAGAGGGAGCGGCTCCACCAGTATAAATTGCGCTATCCTCGTGTACATATGGGCACCGCTCAAACCTCTTGAAGTGGTCATCGTATAGATTACTTTCACGAATGAAGTTATGCAAACACATGCATGCGGTGATGATTGATACGTCTCAAACGTATCTATAATTTTTGATGTTACATCCTTGTTTTATACCAATTGCTACATGTTTTGCATCTACTTTATATCACTTTTATACATTTTTTGGGACTAACCTATTAACAAGATGCCGAAGTGCCAGTTCCTGTTTTCTGCTGTTTTTGTATTCCAGAAAAGCTAGTCTGGAAATATTCTCGGAATTGGACGAAACTACACGGGGGTGCCTATTTTTCCAGAACACGCCTGACGGAGCGAAGGAGCAGCAGAGGAGGGCCACCAGGAGGCCACACGCACCAGGGCGCGGGCCCCCCTTCTGCCGCGCCCTGGGGTGGTGTGGGCCCCTCGGGGTCCGCAGCCGCCGCCCTTTCGCCTACTTATTCCCCCCGACGCGAAAACCCTAAGTACCTGAGCAAATATCCACGAAAAGATCCAGAGACGCCGCCGTCGTCAACCCTAGCTCGGGAGGGTTCAGAACCTCTTCCCGGCACCCTGCCGGAGAGGGGAATCGTCACCGGAGGCTTCTACATCGCCATGCCTCCGGAGTGATGCGTGAGTAGTTCATCCTTGGACTACGGGTCCATAGCAGTAGCTAGATGGTTGTCTCTCCACTTTGTGCCATCATGTTTAGATCTTGTGAGCTGCCCTACATGATCAAGATCATATTATTGTAATGCTACATGTTGTGTTTGCTGGGATCCGATGAATATTGAATATTATGTCAAGTTGATTATCAATCTATCTTATATGTTATTTAAGATCTTGCATGCTTTCCGTTACTCGTAGATGCTTTGGCCAAGTAGATGCTTGTAACTCCAAGAGAGAGTATTTATGCTAGATAGTGGGTTCATGTCTCCGTTTAACCTGGGACAGTGACAGAAAGTTCTAAGGTTGTGGATGTGCTGTTGCCACTAGGGATAACCTAACGATGCTATGTCCACGGGCATATGTGTTTGTTTACATTACGCACTTTACTTAATGCAATTATCCGTTGCTTGCAACTTAATACCAACGGGGGACTCGGATGACAACCCGGCGGTGGATTATTAGTCATAGATGCTGTTGGATAACGTCTATGTATTATGTCGTAATGCCCAATTAAATATCATAGTAGTCAACATGTCATGTATATGCATTGTCATGCGCTCACTATTCGTCAATTGCCCAGCTGTAATTTGTTCACCCAACATGTTAGTTATCTTTTATGGAGAGACACCACTAGTGAACTGTGGACCCCGGTCCATTCTTTTACACTGATTAAACAACCACAAACTGCAAACTGTTCCTTTTTCATTCTCTGCAATTTAATACTCATTTTCCACACCATACGTTTAATCCTTTGTTTTCAGCAAGCCAGTGAGATTGACAACCTCACTGTTTCGTTGGGGCAAAGTAGTTTGATTGTGTTGTGTGCAGATTCCACGTCAACAGTCCAGACTCCCTGCACAGCTATTTTTCTGGCGCCGTTGACAACCTTCTGAAGAGTTGCTGCTCCTACTGGTTCGATAACCTTGGTTTCTTTCTGAGGGAAAACTTGCTGCTGACTACATCATACCTTCCTCTTGGGGTCTCCCAACGAACGTGTGTTTCACGTCATCAAGCTATTTTTCTGGCGCCGTTGCCGGGGAGACAGCAGTCTTCTGCAAGGGGAGTTTCACGCTTCCAATCTCTTTACTTTGTTTTTGTCTTGCTTAGTTTATTTTATTTTATCTTGTTTGCTTTCAATTATCAAAAACACAAAAAAATTAGTTACTTGCATTTAGTTTATTTTCAGTTTTGTTTTCTGTTAGTCATCATGTCTAGCCCTGTTCCAGTAGTAATGTCACCTGAAGAAGAGATCTTCACTTTCAAGCAAGGGAGTGAGGAGAGTTTTAAAGATGCTTGGTCTAGAATATCTGAGTCCTATGCTAAAACTGAACCTAAAATGACTTTAAGCCTGCTTCTTAGTAGCTTTTATTTTGGTCTTGTTCTTTGCTACAGATATGCTTTAGATGCTGTGGTAGGAGGAGATTTCCTTCGTTATGATGGGGATCAAGCTTTTAATGCTATAAAAAAATTGATTACAATTTCTAGCCCCCAATCACTAAAATTGATTTGGCTTTGACAAGCATAAGTGATAGACTTAACGCTCTTGAAACGAACATATCTGGTCTAAAGAAGGGTATAATCAGATTCGTGAACATTATGATAATGTGCCAGTAAATTTTGAACCATCGGGATGGATTCCCTCAGTAAAAGTTGTTATAAATGGTGAAACTTTTCATTCTCGCTGTGATATTATGTCTGAATTCTGTTTAATGCCCAAGAATATTTATGATTCCTTAAATCTTTGGGAGCTTTCCAAATGCGAAGATTGTATAACTTTGGGTGATAATACTATTAAATTACCAAGGGGAGTAGCCGAAGGAGTATTTACAAAACTCTTAGGGATAACAATATCTATTGATTATCTTGTCATTGAATGTGCAGGAGTAGGACAAATTACGCTTGGAAGGTCCTGTTGAAACGCTTTGGAGCAATAATAGATGTGGGCCAAGGCACTATGAATTTCGCCTCTTCACCTATGTGTAACCAAGTATTTCCTAAAGATAAAGGTAAAGGTAAGAGAGCTAAGCGTAAGAATGTTGATGCTTCTTCACTTGGTAATACTTGATGCATGCTTTGTGCCTAGCTAAAAGGCGTTAAAGAAAAGCGCTTATGGGAGGCAACCCATTTTATTTTTCTGCAATTTTTCTTTTATTGAGTCAAGGAGTTTGTTTACTTCTGTAGCAACTCCTTTGTATCTTTATTTTCTCGCATTGTTGTGCCAAGAGTAGCCTCTAATGATAAGATGATGCTTAATTTTGATTGCTGCGCAGAAACAGATTTTTGCTGTTCACTGTACGAAATTCCTAAAATCACCAGATTGTTAATTAAATCTGAAATTTTTGTGCGTAATCTTTATGAATGTCTGAAACTTTCATTAGTTCAGAGTTTCTCGATCTGAGCGTCGTAAGTGCCTCGAAAAAATTCGTCTTTGCGGACTGTTCTGTTTTAGACAGATTATGCCTTTTTATTTTTGCATTCTCTCTTTTACTAGTGTTGAGTGAAATTCTTTTTTGGGTGGAAGAGCTTCACATAACATCAGTGGCTGTAGCTAATGTTTAAAGTAACAAATCATATTGCGTCTTTATAGAACATGTGAATTTTTGATTATGCACTAACCCTCTAATGAGATCTACTTTGAGTTTGGTGTGACGGAAGTTTTCAAGGGTCAAGAGAGAAGGATGATATAATAGGATCAAGAAGAGTGAAGAGCTTAAGCTTGGGGAGGCTCCCATGGATCTCCCCAGCATATTTCAAGAAGACTCAAGCGTCTAAGCTTGGGGATGCCCAAGGCATCCCCTTCTTCATCGTCAAAATTATCAGGTCATCTCTAGTGAAACTATATTTTAATTCTTTCACATCATATGTGCTTTTCTTGGAGCGTCTGTGTGCTTTTATTTTCAGTATTGCACTTTTATTTTCAATAAAGCTTGACTGGACCCTAGCATTCTTGATTGGGAGAGAGACACGCTCCGCTTTTTCATGAGAATACTCCTATTCTTCACTTATATTTGTTGAGTATTCATATCTAGCGCTGTTCAGCTTTTAGCTCTTGTTTTCATGTATCTCTTGTCAGAGCTATTAGCTTTCTTTTGTAGAAAGTACTCTCTTGCTTCACTTATATTTGTTTGGAGAGTTGATGAAATAAATTGATTGGTGTTTGGTTGGTTCAGAAAATGTTGCATGTGGTAATTGGTATAAGGAAAAACTTGCTTAATCTTGTAGATCACTAAAATGGATAACTTGATGCTTGTCAATTGTTTTGAGTTAACAAGTAGATCATGATTAAATTGTGCATCACATGAGTTAAGCCTATTAGTGAAGAACTACCGTAAAGCTTGTTGAAAATTTGGTTTGCATCGGTGGTATCTCTAAGGTCTAGATATTTTCTAATAACAGGGTTTGGTTAACAAGGAAGACGGTATGAAGTCTTATAACGTTTGCAATATGTTTGTCATATAAAACTTGGTGTACGGGTTGATATTCTTGTTTGCTTACATAACCTTGCTAGCCTAAACTCTGTACTGAGAGGGAATGCTTCTCGTGCATCCAAATCCTTGAGCCAAAATCCATGCCATTTGTGTCCACCATAACTACCTATATGTGGTATTTCCTTGCCACTCCAAGTAAATTTTTCATGTGCTACCTTTAAATTATTCAAAATGTTATTATTCCCTTTTTGTGTCAATGTTTACTAGCTCATGAGGAATTAGTGTGGTTATTCTTTATTCTATTTGTCGAGTGGACTTTTACACCTGGACTAGTGGCATATACATCCGCTTATCCAATAACTTGCAAAAAGAGCTGGCAACGGGGTGCCCAGTCCCAATTAATTACAACTTTAACCAATTAATTCTCTTCACACTTTTGCCCTGATTCATCAGTAAGCAATGACAAACAGTGAAATACCTGAATGTGTGTAAACCAAAGAGAAAGAGGGATGATCTGCCTTGCTGGTAGAAATAACGTCCTTCATGGGAGCCGCTCTTAAAAGTCCGTTCGACAGGTAGAATACTGTTCTCACCCGCTACCATTCGTTGACAATTAACAAACACCTCTCAAAAATAGATACTCCTCCATGGTATGTGATTGATGGAAGGCACCCGAGGATTCGGTTAGCCATGGCTTGTGTTAGCAAGGTTGGGAGGAGTATCAAATATTTTATGCAATCTCTATATGCTTTCAAAAACCTAAAAGCTCTAGCACATGATTTAATCCCTGCTTCCCTCTGCGAAGGGCCTTTCTTTTACTTTTATGTTGAGTCAGTTTTCCTATTCTTTCTGTCTTCCACAAGCAAACACTAGTGTCAACTTTGTTACAACATGCGTTATATGCAATGTATTGGACTTGTTATACTACTTTGTGTTGACAATATCCATGAGATAAATATGTTGAAAGTTGAAGCAAATGCTGAAACTAAATTCTTCCTTTGTGTTGATTAAATACCTTTTGTTAGAAACTATTGCTTTATGAGTTAACACTTATGCAAAACTGTTTGATGCTTGTCTCGAAAGTACTATTCATGAAAACGTTTAGCTTGTGTGATTCATTGTTTACTCATTATCTATTTGGTAGCAAATTATAGACCATTGACTTGGATCACTTCATTCATTTACATGTGCCTTGCAATATTATATGATCAAGATTATGATAGTAGCATGTCACCTCAAAAATTATTTTGTTTTTATCGTTTACCTACTCGAGGACGAGTAGGAACTAAGCTTGGGGATGCTGATACGTCTCAAACGTATCTATAATTTTTGATGTTCCATGCTTGTTTTATACCAATTGCTACATGTTTTGCATCTACTTTATATCACTTTTATACATTTTTTGGGACTAACCTATTAACAAGATGCCGAAGTGCCAGTTCCTGTTTTCTGCTGTTTTTGTATTCCAGAAAAGCTAGTCTGGAAATATTCTCGGAATTGGACGAAACTACACGGGGGTGCCTATTTTTCCAGAACACGCCTGACGGAGCGAAGGAGCAGCAGAGGAGGGCCACCAGGAGGCCACACGCACCAGGGCGCGGGCCCCCCTCTGCCGCGCCCTGGGTGGTGTGGGCCCCTCGGGGGTCCGCAGCCGCCGCCCTTTCGCCTACTTATTCCCCCCGACGCGAAAACCCTAAGTACCTGAGCAAATATCCACGAAAAGATCCAGAGACGCCGCCGTCGTCAACCCTAGCTCGGGAGGGTTCAGAACCTCTTCCCGGCACCCTGCCGGAGAGGGGAATCGTCACCGGAGGCTTCTACATCGCCATGCCTGCCTCCGGAGTGATGCGTGAGTAGTTCATCCTTGGACTACGGGTCCATAGCAGTAGCTAGATGGTTGTCTCTCCACTTTGTGCCATCATGTTTAGATCTTGTGAGCTGCCCTACATGATCAAGATCATATTATTGTAATGCTACATGTTGTGTTTGCTGGGATCCGATGAATATTGAATATTATGTCAAGTTGATTATCAATCTATCTTATATGTTATTTAAGATCTTGCATGCTTTCCGTTACTCGTAGATGCTTTGGCCAAGTAGATGCTTGTAACTCCAAGAGAGAGTATTTATGCTAGATAGTGGGTTCATGTCTCCGTTTAACCTGGGACAGTGACAGAAAGTTCTAAGGTTGTGGATGTGCTGTTGCCACTAGGGATAACCTTCCGTTGCTTGCAACTTAATACCAACGGGGGACTCGGATGACAACCCGGCGGTGGATTATTAGTCATAGATGCTGTTGGATAACGGTCTATGCATTATGTCGTAATGCCCAATTAAATATCATAGTAGTCAACATGTCATGTATATGCATTGTCATGCGCTCACTATTCGTCAATTGCCCAGCTGTAATTTGTTCACCCAACATGTTTGTAATCTTTTATGGAGAGACACCACTAGTGAACTGTGGACCCCGGTCCATTCTTTTACACTGATTAAACAACCACAAACTGCAAACTGTTCCTTTTTCACTCTCTGCAATTTAATACTCGTTTTCCACACCATACGTTTAATCCTTTGTTTTCAGCAAGCCAGTGAGATTGACAACCTCACTGTTTCGTTGGGGCAAAGTAGTTTGATTGTGTTGTGCGCAGATTCCACGTCAACAGTCCAGACTCTCTGCAACAGCTATTTTTCTGGCGCCGTTGACAACCTTCTGAAGAGTTGCTGCTCCTACTGGTTCGATAACCTTGGTTTCTTCTGAGGGAAAACTTGCTGCTGACTACATCATACCTTCCTCTTGGGATCTCCCAACGAACGTGTGTTTCACGTCATCAATGATCTTCGTTTGCGTTAGAGGGTCGTGAAAATGTGGTATTGCAAGCAGAATGCGCCACTTCATTTTCAGAACGCCAAATGCTCTTCGTAGACATGAATGAAGATGGCTGAATCTCTACATCATGTTTCGTGGAGGAGGTGCCCATTAAAATTCCGGAACATGGTAGCGTTGCTCTTTGAATAGGGCGAGATAACCAATTCTGTTTGGAATGTTGGAAAAAGCGCTAGGCTCAAACGAGGCGGTTGGCATTCGCCTAGCCTAGGCGATGCTTAAGTGCACTAGGCGTGGCCTAGACGGGTATATAGTTTTCACCATCGGGTGTATATTTGGGTTATTCTATATCTATACACACTAATTTAGAGCATATAAATGAGTAAACTATTAACAACTGCCATTGGATTATGGTCCATGTGATTTGTAAGTGCAATATGTTATGGTTTCTTGCTAGAGAAGACAAATTCTTAGTTGTGCTGCCTAGAGTTCCGCTTATGCCCTAGGCGAGGCGTTTGTCCATCGCCTAGTGCCTAAGAGTGCTTAAGCGCTGCCTAGGCGCCGCCTAATCCAACACTACTGGATATCCAGAGTCATCAAGATAGTATTTTCTTCAAGTAGCAAAAATATCAGAACATAACTATAGTATTTATGAGCAAATATTTTCTGTATATACTACATATGTGAAAAGATTAACAGTAGGAGGGTGTGTATAATTGGCAAATGAGGCTGATCAGGAGTCCATACACGTGTATCATGAACAGATCCAAACCATCCAACAACAACAAATGTGAACCTCATGTCAAAATCACATATTGCTAGCACATTCTGACTTGTATAACCTTTCAAGTTATTGTATTGTTGCTTGTCTTTCTCAGCAAATGTGACACGAATGTGTGTTCCATCAATTGCTCCAATGGCATCTTTGAAATGGGACCAGAATCTAGGTTGTGTAAGTTCAACATGAGGTTGGGTGAAAGTGGGATCATTTGGTCTAATATAATTACCAGCCATACGGTCTACACAGTCTAACACATGATGAAACTTGTTGCTGACGGTATAAACACTACGCTCAAAACGATCTGCGGCTTGACCATTGGACTAGGGTGCCCCCCCAACATCCACATAAATAGAGCTAGTGATTATGTACTAGATATCTGACAAGTGGAATGGAGGTCATAGTTAGCAACAAGAAGTGGGAGGCACTCTAGCAATCACATTGGTCACAACATTCTTGTCAAAAAAATCTTCAGGTCCTCCTCATCTTGCAATGGAGCTATCCGAAACCTGGTTGCCTCTAGACACATCTACATATTACACAATATCATTAATTAGAGCATATGAAAGGAGCAACAATTGCCAAACATATGAAAAACTCATCATTACCTGTATCTCATGTGCCACCAATCGTCGCTAGCATCAATGGTATGAGTGATATGATCTATACCCAAACCGAATGTGTGTTGGAGCAAACCCTTCCAAGCCATGTAATCCTTTTGAGTGTGTCCCCCTTTTTTTCATATGCTTTTTATCATAGTTTCTCTTCATGGGCTCGTTGAAATTTTTAGCCAAATCTTCGTAACCATGGCGAGGCAAAACTTGCACAGGACGATTATTTGCATTCACCTCTTCGATGCACACGTCAATAAACACGATGCGCAGCGGCATCCCAACAAGTTTTCACCTGTTTCGGCTTGACAATCAAGATGCACAACAACAGAATTAACAGAACTAACAGAACTAGAATTTACTAGCATCATCAATTACCAGAACTGGAATTTACTTTACTACTAGTTGGCATGTACGTGCAACGCACGTTTTCAGAATTAAAGAGGACGATTTACCAGACGTTAACTGCATGTAAAAAAAATGCATAATTCCTTATCAAATCACACAAAACATTTGGTTTCTACCATCTTCTCCAATCACCACTTATTGGATATAAAAAGAAGAAATCTACATTATATATTTTGGACCATACAGAGCAAAAATAGTAAAATTATAGAGCTTTGAACAGACATGAATAAGAAATTACCTGAGGTAACCAAACAGATACAGGTCGTTAATTCAGTGCGGCAACAATGTGCTCAGGAATCAAGCTATGTACTCTCCGTACCTATTAAAAATCCGTGCACTAACTGAACCTTTTGCTATGCATACATCCTGTAAGAAAGCTACTAATCAAATTGGCACGAATATGATTAGCTGACTGGCCGTGTTGTGGCTATCAAATCATTCATGGATGTCCCCGATAAAATACTGTCATGGGCGGAATACATACCCTAGCTAGCTCGTCTTACCCGCAGCATGGCAATTGACCTACAGACATGATGGTGGATGGATGTAGCATACGACGGCTCCTTATCTTGACCGGCGGCGCGTCGTCTTCTCTGAGCACAAATACCCCATTGGCCGGCTCGGATCTCGCTGGACGATCCTTCGCGTCCGGATTTCTGCCGCCGTTACTGCTCGAACAAGCAAAAGGCTCCTACTCAAAGATCGCTGCAGCACTGTGGAGTGACCGTCCTCATCTTTCATCGCTGCATCCACCTATGGGCCTGGACCAGAACAAGCTCCAAACAAGCGAATTCGCCACGTTAAGGAATCCAGTTGATGGAGCGGGGCTACCGGTGAACGGGTGGGTCAGCACCTTCGTTGGACTGGGATCAGGCCGCGTCAGTAATCACGGGGTCAACAGCAATCGCATCTGCGCTATCGACCTGATGACCTTTAAGAACTCTGATGCGGCGGATCGCGCGTCGTCAGCGTTCTGGCGCAAAGGCCTCTTCTCCGGGTGTTGCGCTGCGGCGAGGGCCATGGATGCCCGCGGGAAAGCATGCCGGGACGGCGCGGGGAAGGATATGGGTCCGCCCGCCGATGCCGGAATCTCCGGCGCCTGCTGCGGTGAATCCGGAGAACTTGTCTTCCCCACGTCCCACGACACGCCTCCTATTTACAGCGTATGTACATGGCTATTTAATATTTATACCCGGCAAGCGACGCACGGCAAGAATCAATCGATGATGAACTCTATTCCTGCTCGGACACGATTTCTACATGCACACGCACACGACGCCTTGTCCGATCGTGTTTATTTCTTTTTAGCGGTGGCAATCTCTGTAATATTAACGAAAACGAAGAGGTACGATGGCATTAGCAGTATTATGTGATTTGGTGGGAGGGTAAAACGGGCAAAAACGGACAATGTTGAGTTGTCAAACATTGGGACGATCTGAACCGTTTGATCGGATATTGAAGGGCTCAGATTTAAAGTATCCCAACAAGTACAAGTTTGCTCTTTTAATAGTAGTATAGACTAGAATCATCTATAACAAAAGGGAAATGTTGTTTAACAACCGACTCTGCATACAGTCGGTCCAAGGGACGCGCACCTCGCACCCAGCCCTGGCTTATCGTCTATTCTTCTCCCTTCACCACACACGCACGTGAACGGCGCCGCTCTCCCAGCTCGCCGCCTCCTCCATCTAGCGCACGAGCATGAGGTTGCCTGCTAGCTCCAAGTCTCCTCCCTCCTTCCATCTCTCCACCTCGTGTTCCTCACTCCCGACGCCAGCGCCCGCCTCCCTCTGCTTCTCAGCTAGCTTCGCAGGCTGCGGAGCCTGCCTCCTCTTCCCAGCTCGTCGCCGCCCTCCGCCATCTGGTCACGACGACTGGCAGCATCGGGCCCCTGCCGCGACCCCTTCCTCCCTATCCTCGGCCCCGTCCGGATTGCAGTCCCTGCCGGACTGGGCAGAGGTTCTTTTGATCTAGCTTCTACATATAGTTCTCTGAAGTGACGGATTCATGGGCGGACAGCTCGAATTGGCCATGGGTGTGCCTCCATTGGCGATGACAGAGAGGTCAGTTTTGAGTTTTTGTTGATGTTACATGCCGTGTGTATTTTTGCTACATGTGAGACTTGTTTTTGTTGTATAAGCATGGGCAAAGTGCTACAATGATTTCTGCAAAAGTGATGTTGTAATCACGTTTTGCTACCTCCAAATTGGGATTTGTTGTATATGTTGTTGGTTTTTGTTACATGGATGTGTTTAATGTGTTACAACAATCTTGTGTTGTCGAGGTATTGGTAACGCGGAACTACTAGAAGTATTCATACGTACCGTAGAGGAGGTGGGGAAGAACGTGGAGGGTTCCAGTGACGGGATTGCACACACGATTTTACCCAGCTTCGGATCTCACAACGGCGGCGAGATCCTACGTGCTGCTATAATTCACTCAAGGCAAATATGTGTACAGGTTACAATGAGGTTGTATGCGTTGCCCTAAGGCTGCTGGAAGGCTGGCTTATAAAGGCGCCAAGCCTTCCCCTACAAGGAAAGCCTTAACCGACCTAGATCACGAGTCCTAGACTAACACGGTAACAAACCCTAACTTGCTCCCTAAGGCGAACGCAGCCAGGCCTTCGTCTTGGACTTCACTAAGCCAGCCCAGAGCTTATCCTTGCGCCTAAGCCCATGAGGCCTTCTCCATTAAGCCCTCCGGCTTTATCTGATGGGCCTCCCTGGTGGGCCAGGTTTTATCCACCGTGGCAGGTATACCCGTTCGGCATAACCTCCACAGTAGTCCCCGGAAAGGTTTAAGTTCTTCGTTTGCCGTCTTTGTGAAACACGGGCTTTCGCCTTTGTGCAAGGCGGACAGAAGAGCTTGGAGCATTCCAAAATGAGACATTCAGTCTGCCTTAAGGATTAAGCCGAACTCTCCTGCACTTTGAACAATCTGGCAGAAAGATTCTGTCAGCGTTGAGTCTTGTCATGACGTCACCGCAGTCAAAGCCAGTCCACGACAGTCTGGACAGGCAGAGAGACGTTGTGCCGCCATTACTGCTATTTTTCCGCACACGATCTCCGAGGCGTGCGGGAGAAGATGCCCACTAACTGACCGTTGCGGGACGCGTGGCGAAAATCACGCGAGCGTTATCTCACCGCACTAATCGCGGCGCACGGCCCCCATAAAAGGGGAACTGATTTTCTCCATCGGTTCATTTCCTGTTCATCGTCCTCCTCGCCCATCCTATCTGAACTCCGGCGAGCTCCTCCACCACCACCTACGCACCCACCCATGGAGAGCTCCGATGCAACCGCGGGAGCAGCAACGGCAACGGCGTCGGCGGCGGCGGAGGGACAAGATCTGGCCATGAGGGGATCGAGCACCGCGGATGCATCTGCATCTCGCGCGGCAGCGGCGACAAGTTCTGCGGCCACCTCCATGAAGCAGAGAAGAATGCCCAGCCCTCCGACGAGGGCGATGCGGCGGAGGCAGAGGAGGAGGGAGAGGAAGCATCATCCCGCAACTGGGCAGCTTCCACCATCACCGACGCGGACCTCACGCAGCTGGAAAAGGAGGGCATCCTCCCACCACAGGAAATGCCACTGGCGGTCAGCGTACGGCCACCCTGCTCCAGATCCCGCCGGCGATGAACGAGTGCTCCTCGTCTCACATCTCCTCCGCGGTTTGTCTTTGCCTCCGCATCCTTTTTTCCAATCAGTCTTAGACTACTATGGCCTTCAGCCTCATAGCGTAGGCCCCAATAGTATCTTGTACATAGCTGGCTTTATGGCTTTATTCGAAGGATACTAGGCATAGAGCCCAGCTTAGAATTCTTCAAGTACTGCTTTACTTGCAAGCGCCAAACAGAGAAGGAAGAACTGCTTTCCTTAGGAACAGTTAGCATCAACCTTCGTAGAGGCAGAGACTGGTATCCTAAGGCGCCAAAAATAGATTCCATTAAAGGCTGGAATAGCTCCTTCTTCTACTGCAAAGACATGGCGCCAGTAGGCAAAGACATAGGACTTCCTCGCTTTTCTCCTTTGCCTGCGGAGCCCCGCCTTCTTGGGGCGAGAAACCACTGAAGGTCCTTCCTGACAACCTCCGTCGCATGCAAAGGCGGATTGAGTATTTGACAAAGACTGCTGTGCCCAACTCACGGGCGCAGACACCATCCTATGTTGGTTGTCAAGCGAATCCAGCCTTTGAAAGATCGCAAAGGACTCATGTGCCACTACACGGACCAGAAGAAAGATCCCCTCCGTGTTAGTGAGAGTGACCTTACGCAAGACGCCCTTGTGTATCGCTTTAAGAGGATTGCCAAGGAAAGGATCCAGCTGACAGAGCAGCGTCCTATGTACACAGCCGCCAACCCAGCTCCAAAGGTAAGGCATTTACCACTACTGTTTTTATACTTCCACAATGTTTGCCTTACTAACACCACTTTTGATTTCAGCTCGCCCTTTTGCCGGATAATCTGCTGGCTCCTTTGTTTTACGTGCCTGAAGCGGCACCCGAGCCCCAAAGACTCGGAAACGAAAGGCTTCAGGAGCTACTGCAGCAACTTCAGCAGCAGAAAGGCGGAAGCGTGAGAAAGCCATCCCTGTTAACGCCGAAGTGCTCGACATTGAGGACGATGAAGATGCGGCCTTCAATGCTCCAGTACAGAAGTAAGCCGAACCTCAATTTCTTTAGTAAGGCGAACAATGTCTATGAATGTTATCTTATTTTGTATGTGATTTGCAGGATCAAACCAACTGCACCTCTCAAGAGGAAGAAAGTAATTTCTTCCAGGCAAAGAAAGACTGAGCCTTCTCCAGCCATCGCTCCCCCCACTCCCTCCGTTCAACAAGAGACAGCCCCAGGCCCATCTGAAGATCATCATATAGATCTGGACTCAGCCGTCTTACCTGATAAGACGGAAACTGAAAAGTTGGCCAGGGCTGCCGCTGCTGGGAAGGCGGCGGTACTTCAGTCAGAAGAGCCGAACGAGCCCATTACTCGTGAGGCTATCCGCAACATGGTGAAGCAAGAGCTCTTTGACGACGAGGGGTACATCTTACCCAACATCGCCGCCATGCTTGCCGATGAGAAGGAGCGCAACGAGCCGCCTCCGAAGCTAAGGCCAGTTGGCAAACATTGACCATATTGAATCTGGAAGATAATTGTGACGAGCTGTACGTCACAATGAAGAAGAGCTACAAAGCCTTGAAGGCCATGATGCAGGTAAACATTCCGTCTTTATGTACATACTAGTCCCCGGGCATTACGTTGTGCTTTGACTAAGCCGACGTAATGGCCTTTCTTTAATGTGATAAAGACTCAGTCCCCAAGCCCATTGTAGCCATACCTTATTGCCTTTACCTTTCTTACTTACTACTACCCTTGCCTTAGCAGAGCAGTGAGCAACTTACATGCGATCTATGGTACTCACTGAGTAACCAAAGGCAAGTGCTCAAGCAAGCCGTCGCCGAAAATAAGGCGAACAAAGGTAAATGTTGTTCTTTCACATGCAATGTGACTTTAGTTCATTTTAAGACATAAGATGCTCAACACATGCAATGTGTTTGCGCAGCTGTTGTGGCGAAGGCAAAACAGATCGTCAGCGAGACTGGCGATATAGAAGTGGTAAGGCGGGAAAATGCCGCCTTGTTTAAGCAACTGGAGGAGAACCGAAAGACGGCCGAGGCCAATCTTAAAGCCGTCCAAGACAGCGCCGCTGAAGGACAGAACACTGAAGGCAGAACTTTGAAACTGCAGCGACAGGCTGAAAAGGATGGGCTCCTAATCCAGAGCTTACAAGGTCGTCTTGAACGCCAAGCTGATGAGAGCACCGCCATTGACGAGAACTGCTAAGTAAGTCTTTCTTCTTTACTTCTCGCACTTTCTGTCACTTTTCGCCTTTATTCAAACAGTTCATGCGCCTTAATTTTTTCCATTCCTCCCTTCCTCAGTTCCAGCTGGATTTGGGGAAAGGCTTACCTCTGAGACGCGCCTGGAGCTTATCTTGGAGTGTGGCGAGATTGTGTCAGGGCTGTATGCTGCGGGAAGAGACGTTGTTGCCAACATCTTCCCAAAACAGCTGCCCCAAGTGACAAACACCAGCAACTTGCTGCCACTTCTTCAGAACTGCGTCCCAGAGGTGGTGGAGCGTCTTCGCTCAGCAGCTAGAGGCGGAGCAAAACTTGCTCTAGGACTTGTTCGCGGCCACTACCCCGAGTCAACATGTGGCGCGTTATCAAGTGTTTCCCAGCCAAGGACAGAGACGGCAACGAGCTCGTCAAAGAAAAGGTCTATGCCTCTGTCTCTGGCTTTGCCTCAGCCGTTGCGGAGATGGTAGACTTGTCTATCTTCTTCTCCAAGAAGCCTGTGCCTCCCCGTCCTGACGACGTGTCTGATGACGAAGCCGAAGCCCCCACCACTGGCAATGGCGATGAGTCAGAAGACGGAAATGAAGAAGAAGAAGAAGGCGAGTCTGAAGCTACGCTGGATCCATCCAAGTCCCCTGTGCCTTCGCCTCCTCAGTCCCCTGCATAAGATGCAGGAAAAACTTTGCATTAAGCGTGTCATGAAAGATGGCACAAAAGACTTGTTAAGTTATGTTTTGTAATGGCAGGAGCCTTTTTATCTGTTGAACATGTTTGTTTTGCAACGCATGCACTTATTTTTAAAAGGCTTGCAAACTATGCTCCTTATCCGTCTTCAAGTTTTCTGGCTTATATGCTTTAGCCTTTTCGTATGCTGGCAGAACCTAAGCACGGAACACTTCGCTGGCAACAGGGTTAGTAACCAAACTGTTTAAACACAGAAACGGCGCCGGCTTTTGGTGCGTAAAGCATCTACTAAGACAAGCCAGCATATACGCGATCAGATAAATACTCTTAGACGGATGCAATTTTAATTTTTGTAAGGCCTTAAGGCAAAAGCATCATGTGAGTAACCACAAGCACGAAGCCAATTCGGGTTAACATTGATATTTTTATCGAAATATATGATCAAATGGAAATAAAAGACGGCGAGAACTCATGCATAAAAATAATTGAGGGAACCAAAGACTTTTATTTCATAATCATATATGGTGTGATTACAATAGAATTGCTAAGTGTAAAAAGGACGTAGCTGCTCAATGTTCCAAGGACGTTTCGTCTCCTTGAGCACTGCTTCTTCGTTCCTTTTCCTTTTGCGGCCTCTTTTCTTTTCTTCTCGATATCACGGAGGTCCACAAGATAATATGCCCCGTTCTTAAGCGCTTTGCTGATAACGAAGGGTCCTTCCCATATGGGAGATAGTTTGTGCTCCTTTTGCTGAACAAGGCGAAGCACCAAATCGCCTTCTCGAAACGATCTCCGTCTTACCTTGCGACTGTGGTAACGCCGCATGTTCTGCTGATAAATGGCGGAGCGCTGAAGCGCTATCTCACGCTCTTCTTCGAGAAGGTCTAAGCCATCCTGTCTGGCTTCTTCTGCGTCTGCTTCAACGTAGGCTGTTACACGAGGTGTGTCGTGCAGGACATCGGTTGGGAGTACCGCTTCAGCGCCATATATGAGAAAGAAAGGGGTATAGCCTGTTGCGCTGCTTGGAGTTGTGCGTATGCTCCATAAGACAGCAGGTAATTCTTCTACCCATGCTCCAGCTGCTCTATGCAAAGGCACTTAATCTTGGCTTTATTCCCTGTAGATTATACTGTTGGTTCGCTCAACTTGGCCATTCGATTGTGGATGAGCCACAGATGCTAAGTCCAAACGAATACCAACTTCACCACAGTACTTTGCCAGTTCTCCTACGGCGAAGTTTGTCCCATTGTCCGTAATGATACTGTGGGGGACGCCAAATCTCGTTATAACCTCAATGACGAACTTCTTGGCTGTTGCCCCATCAAGCTTTTTTATGGGCTTAGCTTCAACCCACTTGGTGTATTTATCCACCGCAACTAAGAGATGTTTGACGCCGCCTCGCGCAGTCCTGAATGGACCTACCATGTCCAGTCCCCAGACCGCAAATGGCCACGTGATTGGAATGGTGCGCAATTCCTGGGCTGGCATCTTTGGCTGTCTTGCATACTTTTGGCATCCAACGCATTTCTTGACGAGTTCTTCTGCGTCTTGCTTTGCTGTGAGCCAGTAGAATCCATGTCTAAAAGCTTTGGCGACAATTGCTCGGGCAGAGGCATGATGACCGCAACATCCACCATGGATCTCTTCTAGTATCTCTGTCCTTCTTCCGGCGAAACGCATCGTTGATATACACCTGTGGTACTCCGCTTGTATAGCTCTCCATTTATTATTGTGTATGCCTTAGCTCTGCGCACAACTTGCCGCCTTAATACTTCATCCTCTGGCTCTTCCTTGTTAAGGAGGAAATTTATGTAGGGCTGTGTCCATCTGGCTTCACCAGCATGACGGAAACAGACTGCGAAGCCATGGGGTCATCCTCATCTCCGCCTTTAATAGACGGCACGTACAGGTGCTCCAAAATATATCGGAGGGCACCTTCGATCTTTTCGAGCCCATTCTGGCTAAGGCGTCCGCTGCTTCATTTTCCTCCCTTTTGATATGCTTGACTTCTAAGCCGATAAAACACCGACCAAACTCGTCTACCGTGCGTCGGTATTCAGCCATTGTAGGGCTCTTCGCGTCCCATGCCCCTTCTAACTGTTGAACAACGAGGTCTGAATCGCCATAGCACAAAAGACGGCTAATGCCCAAATCCTTTGCGACGTGCAATCCATGCAACAGAGCCTCGTATTCTGCAACATTATTAGTGGCATTGAAGTGTATCTGCAAGACATAGCACATCTTGTCTCCTTTAGGGTTCTTCAGTACCACGCCAGCTCCCGATCCCTGCAACATTTTGGAGCCGTCAAAGTGCATAACCCAATATTCTTCGTCAGGGAGGGGAAGTTCATCCATTGCTTCTGTCCAGTCTGCGATGAAATCAGCTAAGGACTGGGATTTGATGGCTGTACGTGGCTTGTACTGGATGTCGAAGGCTGCCAATTCAATTCCCCACTTAGCCACACGTCCAGTGGCATCGGTGTTGTTTATAATGTCACCCAATGGCGCCTTACTGACTACCGTGATTGGGTGCTCTTGGAAATAATGGCGTAATTTTCTGGCTGCGAAGAAAACTCCATAAGCCAGCTTCTGATAGTGAGGGTATCGTTGTTTGGATTCGGAGAAGACTTCGCTGATATAATATACCGGCCTTTGTTCCGGTAGCTCCTTGCCCTCTTCCTTTCGCTCAACAACAACCACTGCACTAATAACTAGGTTGGTAGCCGCCATGTAAAGTAGCATCGGCTCTTGTGGTAGAGGAGACGCTAATATTGGTGCTGAAACTAAGGCGTCTTTTAACTGTGCTAAGGCTGCATCTGCCTCTTCAGTCCAGACGAACGTCTTAGTTTTCTTCAACAACCTGTATAGGGGTAAAGCTTTATCCCCAAGCCTACTAATAAATCGGCTTACAGCTGCTGCAGATCCTGCGAGCCTTTGGACATCTTTAAGACAAGTAGGCTTTTTGATGTCCATGATAGCTCGAATCTTTTCTGGGTTAACCTCAAGACCTCTTTCTGAAACAATGAAGCCTAAAAGTTTTCCTGCTGGGACGCCAAAAAAGCATTTTCCCGGATTTAGCTTCATGTTATATTTTCTCAAGTTATCAAAGGTTTCTTGAAGGTCAACGATGAGATCGCCGCGTTTTCGCGACATAACGGCAATGTCATCGACATAAGCGTGAACATTGCGGCCTATTTGATCGTGTAGGCAACGTTGTATGCACCGTTGGTACGTTGAGCCAGCGTTTTTAAGCCCGAAAGGCATAGTTATGTAGCAAAACGTTCCGAAAGGTGTGATGAAGGAAGTCTTAATTTGGTCAGACTCCTTCATCTTAATTTGGTGGTAGCCAGAGTAAGCGTCCAAAAAGCATAGTAATTCAGAACCTGATACAGCATCTACGACCTGATCAATTCGCGGCAATGCGAAGGGGTCTTTAGGACAGGCTTTGTTTAAGCCGGTGAAATCTATGCACATGCGCAAGTCTTTCACGTCCTTCTTAGGTACTAATACAGGATTTGCTAGCCAATCTGTGTGGATAACCTCTCTAATGAAATTAGCGGCACTAAGCCGAGCTACCTCTTTTCCTATTGCTTTCTTCTTCTCTGGACCGAAGCGACGAAGACCTTGTTTTACTGGCTTGGCACCTTTGGCGACATTAAGGCTGTGCTCGGCAAGTTCCCGGGGTACTCCTGGCATGTCTGATGGTGACCATGCAAAAATATCCCGTTGCTCACGGAGGAACTTGACGAGCGCGCCTTCCTATGCGTCACTGAGGTCCGCGCCTATGTTCGTCGTCTTGCTTGCATCGGCTCATCCAGCGATCTTCTTCGAGTTTGAGCTGGCCTTGAAAGTGACATCCGAGGCGCAAGGAGGCTTCTTACCATCCGGCATTTCATTGGTGTTAACTTCTTTCTTGTACTGCTCACTCTTCCTTGCTGATGACTGCTTCTGCTAAGACGGCGTTTCCTGCTTCGCATTCCTTCGCCTTCTTGAAGTCGCCATTGACCGTGATGACGCCGTTTGGTCCAGGTATTTTGAGCTTGCTGTAGATGTAACACGGGCGTGCCATGAATTTGGCAAAGGCTGGGCGGCCAAAGATTGCGTGATACGCACTTTTGAATTCCACCACCTCAAAGGCAACTTCCTCAGTCCTATAGTTTGTTTCGTCACCGAAGGTGACGTCTAAGACGATTGTTCCCATAGAACTGGCCTGCCTGCCTGGCACTATGCCGTGAAACTTGACTGTGCTATGTTTAGCTGTGTCTCAGAAAGGCGCATGCGCTTTAAGGTTTCAAGATAGAGGATGTTGATGCTACTCCCTCCATCCATAAGCACCTTAGAAAGCCTGCATTGCTGCACAATTGGGTTTACAACGAGCGCGTAATTCCCTGGGTTCTGTGGAATATGATCAGGATGATCGTTGCGGTCCCATGTAATGGGGTGCTCGGACCAGTTGAGATACTGGGGAACCTGGCATAGTGGCATTGAGTTCCCTCCAGGCTGCCTTTTCCTTTTTGGCCGAAGGAGTGGCAAGGAAAGTGACAAGGCTTGTTTCGACCCTTGGAAACTTGTTGCTCCTCTTGTGCTTTGGCTCCTGATCTTCCGGCTCCGAAGCACTTTCCTCGTTGTCCTTCTGCTCTTTCTTGTCTTTACGGTTCTTGCGCTTGAACTGTTTTGCCTTGAAGCCAGCGTCGGATCCTTCTTGATATCATCGTTAAGGCGGCACTGCCTGTTGGTATGGGTGCATTTGCCAAGCTTGCTATGATGGGCACAAGGTTCATCTTTGATGTCGTCATAGGTGATTTTAATGGGTCTTGACCCTTGACTGTCATCGCCTTTCTTCTGCCATCTGCTAGCCCCGCTCTGGCCACCCTTCTTATTGGCAAAGGCTACCTCCTTTGATGGTCCTGGCGCATCGTTGGCTTCTTCTTTTTCCGGCTTTGATTGTTGTTTCGCTTTTCCGGGTTAACAGCTATGTCCATGCGCAGATCGCCGTCGTCAGCTCGAGCGTCGTCTTCTGCTGCAGCGTAATTGTTCGCGCTGTCTAAGAGCTCGCCGAGGTGTTTGATGTTTTGGCTGGCTAACATATATCTCATCATGTTGCCTTTCTTCAGGCTGTTCATAAAAGCATGTATGGCCTGGATCTCAGAAACGTCTTCGCATGCATTCTTTGTCTCTGTCCATCGAGCTATGAAAGCTCTGCTTGACTCCCCCTCCACTTGAGCGCACTTTAGTAGATCTGAGTAAGCCTTTGGACGTTTGTATGTGCATGAGAAGTGTTGCATGAATGTTTTCTGCATGTCTTGCCAATTGTGGATACTCTTTTCTGGCAAAGTGTCGATCCAACCGGGCCGTTCCCTCCAACATGAGTGGAAGAAAACGTACAGCTGCATTGTAATCACCGTCATTAATACCAACGGCGTGGATGTAATCAGGCAGCCATATGTCCGGTTTGTCAATGCCATTGTACTTGTCCACAATTTTCTTGACATTGCCTAGCGAGGATGGGAGTTGCACCTTGCGAATCGCCGGTCCAAAGCACACAGGGCCCAGGTAAGACTCTCTTTGGCCGCTTTAATCTCATCGAGACGGATGCGGGCGTCTGAGATATGAGTGTTTTCCCTGGCTGGCCCTTTGTTGGATTGGCTACGCCTTGGCTCCTCCTGACGGCTTTGGCGATGAGGGGAGCGGGAGCGAGATCGCCTTTGAGGCGGATCTCTGTTGCCCCTATTCCTTCGTCTCTTGCCCGTGCTGCGGGCGGAGGTGGCATGTTAAGCCGGTCACTCCCACGCCGTGCGTCCTTCCCCTTGTCTTGATCTCTTTCACGGCGAGGCGGATCATTCTTCTTATGGCGTGTGTTATCCTTTTGCCGGTGGTCGTCCTTGCCTTTGTCACTATGGCGATTGGACCCAGTCTTTGACTCATCCCTGTGTTTGTCAGGAACTTTGTCCTTCCTAGGTTCTTACCCTTATTGCCATGGCTACTGGAACCAGCTGGTTCCTCTGGATCTCCACCGCCGGCAACGGCTGTCTTGCAAAGACGCGTGTCGTCCGCCAGTTTTGAGTTTGAGTCCGCCTTAGCCTGCTGCTCTACCGCCTTTTCGATGAGCATTTTAGAATAATGGTGGCGCTCTTCAATTGGAACTGCTTCGTCTCCCATGATTTCCCTGGCCGCCTCTAGGTTTTTGGCCGGGGTGGAGAAGAATATGACTCCATCAGGGTTAACTCTGAAAGAGTATTTCTGCCAAGGCTTTAAAGGCTTTTGGGCAGAAGTCTTCTCGAAGTTTCCCTGCAGATCCCGATGCAGAAGAGGGTCACGTATACTTCGTATTTTGCGGAATTTCTCAACATCGCGCTCACGCTGGTACTCTTCCTCTTCTAGAGCCTTTCCAACTAGGATTAACTCTTTTTCCTTGTTCAGGAGGGACAACTTATACTTGATGTTGACTTCAGTCTCAGCCAGGAGCGCTTTCCGTCTTTCCTCAAGTTCAACGCGGTTGGATTTGGTCCCAAAGGTGTTTTGAGAAGCTCCAATGCGCGCATGTGTTCCTCCTTTGACCGCTCCAGGTCTTCTTCAATAGGCGTAGCCGGGGGAGGCCTTTTAGGGTCCAGCACATCCTCTGGCTTTTCCGCCTTGTCACCAATGTGTTTGATGCTAGAGGAAACTTCAGCCTCGTCTGGCTTAGCCGCGGCCGCACCATCCTCAGAGCTATCTGTGCCGGGAAAGTCATTAAGACTTCGTTTGGATCGGATGAGCCATAGCCTCGCGCGGCAACCTGTGCTGCGAAGTCTTCCTCCTTATGCTCATCGAGATCTGAATCTTCCGCCATTGGAGCGGTGCCATCAGATCCGGCTTCTGAGTCTGCTCCTGTCTGTAAGGCAGGTAATATTGACTCAGGGTCAGATTCGGCCGGCTTAGGGCCAGATGCGTCAATGACACCGACAAAGCGAGAGGCGGGCTCCATAAGCTCATAAGAGCTGGAGTCAGAATCGCTTTGGGTATCAGAGTCACTCAGATCGCGATAGACAAAGGCCTGATCCGATCTGTGTTGTTGCTCGATTGCATAATCGATGGGGTGGTGGGTGGGCCAAAAGGCGGCGGATCCCCTGGGGAATCCATACGCCTCAGCCGTAAAACCCATGAAGATGTTGATGGTGCCGAAGGGGACGACGAAGCTTGACACCAGTGCGTCGTTTGCTGAGACGTAGGATCCGTCGTCTTCGATGCACCCAAAGTTGTTGATGATGCGGGCGCGACCAACCGCCATAGTCTTGCCGATCTCGCCCAATGCTCCCGCCTGAAACAAAACTCCCGACGCCTTGGGCCCCACGGTGGGCGCCAACTGTCGAGGTATTGGTAACGCGGAACTACTAGAAGTATTCATACGTACCGTAGAGGAGGTGGGGAAGAACGTGGAGGGTTCCAGTGACGGGATTGCACACACGATTTTACCCAGCTTCGGATCTCACGACGGCGGCGAGATCCTACGTGCTGCTATAATTCACTCAAGGAATATGTGTACAGGTTACAATGAGGTTGTATGCGTGCCCTAAGGCTGCTGGAAGGCTGGCTTATAAAGGCGCCAAGCCTTCCCCTACAAGGAAAGCCTTAACCGACCTAGATCACGAGTCCTAGACTAACACGGTAACAAACCCTAACTTGCTCCCTAAGGCGAACGCAGCCAGGCCTTCGTCTTGGACTTCACTAAGCCAGCCCAGAGCTTATCCTTGCGCCTAAGCCCATGAGGCCTTCTCCATTAAGCCCTCCGGCTTTATCTGATGGGCCTCCCTGGTGGGCCAGGTTTTATCCACCGTGGCAGGTATACCCGTTCGGCATAACCTCCACATGTGCTACATTGGCAATTTGTACAGATACAAAACTTTTTGCTACACACCTGTGCTACATGCGCAAACAAAAATTGTTGCGTCGGATTTTTTTGCTAAATGGGATGTTACATACCCAAACAAAAAGTACTACACGCGAAACGTTTTTCCTACATAGATCGGACGAGTGAGATCATTTCACTTAAGTGGATCGGACGGCTTCAGAAGCGGCTGTAGCTAGGCCTCGCTACAGCGGACTGACGCCTAGCATTTGCCTTAACAAAATCGGACCACATTTGGGCTCTCTGCCGGGGATGGCAGTTTGGGAGAAATTTGGTAGAACGACATGTTTGTTTTTTCGTAACCCTTCCCTCCCGCAGCTGAGAAGCTCGGGAAACGCCTCGTTCCCAGTTTCTGCGAACGTGAAGGAAACTTTTTTTTTTTTGAGAACAAGGAAACTTGTTTTTCGGTGCACAAGGCAGATACTTCTTTTGAGCTTCTGGTTCCTGGGACCTGGTCCACCTGGAAGCCACTCTAGAAGCCAAAAAAAAATGTCCCAGATACATATACCGGGAAGCATATGGGCCGTTCAATGCTTCGGTGTCAGCCCAGCTTCAAAGGTGCGAATTCTCTTAACTCCAAGCTCAACTTGTCTGGACATCAGGGACTTGGGGAGAAACCTTCGAGTCGGCGCGCCATGGACGACTTGGACTGGATGCAGAGGTCGTGCTTCGTCGTAGCCACCGTCCACTGGGCCATGGCGGTGTACGGCTCAGCTGGCGACCCCTTTGCCGTGGCCGTCCTCGTCGGGTACTACCTCATGCTGCTCCTCACCCTCTACTGCAACTACGCCGCCAATCGCACGCCGCCAGGGAGCAAGAGGCGGCGGCTCAAGACGGCGGTGAAGGTGCTCTCCTCGATCCTCATCTTCATGACCTCCGTCAAGGTCGCCGCCTCCATATCGTTCATCATGCTCCCTTGGGCGGCCGCCTTCACCTACGCTGCGGGCGCTGCCCCCGCGGCCGTGCTGCTCTGGGCAGCATTCTCCGGCCGGCAAGTTGCTTGATGAAATGTCTCGTAGAAATATAGTCAGGCATTTCGTGCTTTTGTGAGATATTTGCAGTCGATTTCGTCTCAACATTACGAGTGTGCTTGGACTTTAGGCTGTCCCGTCTATCTGGATTGACTACGAAGTCTACGATGGTTCGTACAAGTTCGTGCTAATAGCGGACAACTGGAAGATGATGTGAAATGGTTTCCTAGTTCAGATTTTTGCAGCTTTCCTATTATGAGATCATTATTATTTCGGAAAAGCTCCGGCAGCAGGTTCATTTTGTCCCACATCGCTTGATTCATGGTAGGGCTGTCAAGAAAGAGTTCGAGCTCGACAAACTGTTTGAGTTCGGCTCGTTAAGAACTCAGGCTCAAACTCGGCTTGAGGTTTTATCATGCCAAACGCAAGCCTAATGTGCAGCTTGAACAGTTCGCCGAAGCTCTGTCTAAGGAACTTGAAACTACAGCTAGGTAATCTAGGTACAGTTCATTCTGAAGGAACTTGGTATACCTCTATCATGCCTGTGGTGCGAGAATTAGGGTGTCATCCACATGTCGGCGAATCCAATGTTTCATGCTTGAAACAAACACATTGAGATTAATTTTCATTTTTTCGGAGAAAGGGTTGAACAGAAAATTGTTGATGTCAAGCGAATCTCAAGATAGCGATGTTGTGATTGAGTTCTTAGGATTTGAGGTGGGAGTGTTAGATTTTGTCACATTTGTGGTTATCTGTGTTGCTGTCCAACAAGCAACCTGATTTGATTTTATTGTCGTTCAGTTTAGACTTTAGAGATAAGAAGGAAATCAACTTGGATCTCAAGTCATGCAAATGCAACAACCATTGTAATCCTTGCCGACTGTGGCCTATCAGTATTTACAAGTGGATCAAACACCTCTGGATCTGCAGCTCGATCGATCAGTGATGAGATTCGTATGGTACTAGGTCCTCTAGATACAAATCATCAAAGAACTGATCTCCCATGTCAAAGCCACCACCATACTGCAGTGTGGACGTCACGTCGCCCTGGTCCGGCCAAGTTGCCGCCATCGCCGCCCCGGCGGTGCTGCGCAGGGCAGAACTCCCAGGGGTGTTGCTGCTCAGCACCTCCTCCTGGCTGCCGCTCTGCAGCTTCAGACTATGCAGGCCGTCCATGCCGGTCATCTGGTTCGTCGTGTTCGCGGTCATCGTCGTGGTGGTGCTGGTGGTGGTGGCCGGAGTGGCCACGGCGTCGGGCGCGAAGCTGATGTAGTGGTAGCCGCCGGCGTGAAGGTCATCGGAGGTGCCCGTCTGGTGGTGTACGTGCGACGCGACGGCGGTGGCGGGGTCCCGGCAGGTGTGGACGCCGATGTAGGTGACCGTGTATGTGTCGGAGTCGTCGTCGCGGCGCTGCACCTGCCGCTGCGCCGTGCACAGCTGGTCGAACTTGTGCGTGCACCGGAAGTAGGCCCTGCGGAGAACACATTCACGGTTGCTTTGTCAGTTGACGGAGACCCATCGAGGGATTAAGAAAAGGCAGTATTGGTTGGTGTGGACATAATTGAAGGGTAGGAACGTACTTTGGGTGCTTGCAGTTCTGTATCTCCTTCTGCCCGTACTTGCGCCATGCCAGCCCGTCGTCCAAGCTCTTCAAGTTCTTCGTGACCACGGACGATTGCTGGGTCCTGCAACGCCAAATCAACGGAGCACAGATATTAGTACATGAGTTAATTATATTACTCCATTAAGATCCAGTATAAGAAATGCTTAATCAATCACTAGAGTAATAAATCAAGAATCATGAGCTCGATCGAGACCACTCACTTTCTCCTGCAAGCCCTGCTGTCCCCTCCTCCGGTGGCGGACTTTCTCTTCCCGCCGCCGCTTCTGCCGTCAGTGAGCTCGCTCTGCACGTCCGACGACCAGTCGCCGGCACTCCCGGCGACCGCGGCCTCGGCGGCGTGGATGGCACGGGAGAAGGTGTGGAGGATCTGGTCCATGATGAGTCCGGCCTTGGGCGAGGACCGGAGGAGATCCTGCAGCTGCGTCGCGAACTGCTGCCCTTGATCAGGTCGTCCACCACCTGCGCGAACGGCGGCGCCGGCGCCATGGACATGTACAGCAGCCGATCGAAACACACTCCTCACGCTCTCCTCCTCTAGCTCGAAGCTCACGAAGAACAACACTACCAGAGCAGCCAGGCAGTGATGGAGCTAGCTAGTGGTAGCAGCAAGGAAAGTGCAGGGCAAGAGGCTGAGGATGGAAGGAAGAGTATATATCATGGTTGCCGATTGACCCGACGCGTTGGCGTTTACTTGTACTACCGATTGATGCGTAGGCACGGTGCAGTGGTTCTCGAACACTGACTGTGATTCTGTGAGTGTCTACACGGGTTGCCGTAGACATGGGTGCACTGAACTTTGTGGACTGCGTTCATTCGTACGGAATGGGGCCTACTAGCTTCCTTGGTGTGGAGGGATTGTCCAGGGAGGAAGTATCGCGGAAGGAGGTAGGAGGAGCATGACGAGTGCGTGACGCCAGCGCATGACGAGGGCGGCGTGATGCGGGCGGAAGGTGCGTGTCCGCGTCATCGTGGAAAATTTAACTGCCGCTTGGAGCTGCCGATCCGATCGGGTGTGGACTAGGTTCGGTTCACTCGTGGATTTAGATCCGGTTTCAGCCCCCGTGTGTTTCACACTACGGAAACCGTCAAAACGCCGACGGCCCTGCCCCCGTGTGTTTCACACTACGGAAACCGTCAAAACGCCGACGGCCAAGGGCCGTCGGCGTACAGCACGGGATTAGGCAGACGACGAACAGGCCGTCGGCGTACGAAGCGCCGTCGGCGTAGAATTACGTCCCCGACGGCTGCCGTCGGCGTTCTAAATCCCGTCGGCGTACAAAGGGCGGCATAATGCGAACCGTCCAGCGTCGTTGATACGCCGACGGTACTGCCGTCGGCGTACACGCGATAAAAACACCGACGGCTGCCGTCGGCGTTTAGTAGTTTTTTATATATTTATTTTCGTATATAATATTCATTTCTTTATTTCTCTATATAATATTTAATGTAGTTGTAATTTATATATATATTGGACCTGTAATTGCCCTCCCAATTTCAGTATCCCACCCCCGTAAAATAACGGTTTGAGTTTTCCGGAACCCAACCCTACAACATATACATGTAAAACAAATAAAAACTTTTCCTGGCTATCTAGAGAGAAAGTGATGCCGGTGATGTCGGTCACACCTAAGAGTAGATTCTTGCACATTTACAACACATAACACACTTTTATACATATGGTATGTCACAACCTAGGTTTGGGTAGAGTTCCGACGCTCCGGGGCCCCGCTTCGGTGAAACCCTGAATCCGCTGGAAAAACCCTAACGTTTCCGTCTACCCCATAGACGTGCGTCGAAAGGGGTAGCCCAGTGGACTTTTTTGCTTGGTTGTGTTATGTTAGGCCATAGGAACATGAGAAACCAAAGTCTACCCCAAATCGACACACGATTCCATCCGGTTCGCCCGAAAGGGGAGAATTGGCGGGAAACAGGCGCTCGAAAGAAACACACGAAGGAAACACACGATCTGTGTGCTTCTTCCTGATCCAACGGCTCACCAGCGCTCGAAAGAAACACACCGCTGATCCAACGGCTCAGAAGCACACGAAGGAAACACACGATCCGTGTGTTTCTTCCTGATTGGGCATACTACAGCTCAGAAGCCCATTTCTCACTATATATATGTAGTCATGGCCTCCATTGGCATAGCACATCTAAACTGATATCTGATCCCTCATCACTCTCCCGTGGCATCACCACCGCGTGTGCCGTCCGCCATGCCAAGGTGCTGCCCTCTCCCTCCCCTACGAACCTAGGTTGCACGCACCTTAGTTGTTTGATCAAATTCCCCACTCATTTTTTCAGATCTCGGCGGGAATCGATGATGACCACCGGCCATTTGTTGGACACGGGCAGTGTCCGGGACTGGGCTCCGCCGGGCTGGCACTGGGAGGTGTCTTTCGGGACGCGTAGTTTGGTGAGGAATCCGGGTGACGTCGTCGACCCGGATCTTGTTTGGTGGCCGTCGCGTGGGCCAGCCTCGGTGCAGAGGCCGCCGGCCCCCGAGGTGGAGGTGCGTCGCCGTATCAGAGAGGAGGACGAGCACGTCCGTCGCTACCTGGTTAGGTTGGATACGCAAGCGGTGCATGACAATATGTGGTATACACTTCATAGGGATCCTCCTCATGTGAGTATTGCCCCAGTGATGGTTCCTTATCTTTGGGTGCAAGCCGCCGGCCGCTCAGCACCTCGCGGCTTAGGACCCGGCAAAAGTTAGTTACATTATTCGTGATGTATTATGGATTAAATAAAGATGTAGACTGTTCTATTATAAGCACATTCCTACTAGTGCAAGTTTGTTGTCATTCGTCTATGTACCCAAGTTTGTTGTCATTCGTCTATGTACCCAAGTTTGTTCTATCTTAGTTGCTACTACTCCGTTTCGATTAATTTTGATAAAAGTTGGTTTCACAAGCCCCAATGGACTAACCTAACACAAATAAAGTCTAGTTTAGTTTTCTTATGTTCCATGGTAACGTGACAAGCCCCAATGGACTAACCTAACACAAAAACCCTAACGTTTCCGTCTACCCCATAGACGTGCATCGAAACGGGGTAGCCCAGTGGACTTTTTTGCTTGGTTGTGTTATGTTAGGAAACACATGATCCGTGTGCTTCTGCCTGATCCAAGGGCTCACAAGCGCTCGAAAGAAACACACCGCTGATCCAACGGCTCACAAGCACTGGAAGGAAGCACACGATCCGTGTGCTTCTGCCTGATCCAAGGGCTCACGAGCGCTCGAAAGAAACACACCGCTGATCCAACGGCTCACAAGCACCGGAAGGAAACACACGATCCGTGTGCTTCTGCCTGATCCAAGGGCTCACGAGCGCTCGAAAGAAACACACCGCTGATCCAACGGCTCACAAGCAATGGAAGGAAGCACATGATCCGTGTGCTTCTGCCTGATCCAAGAGCTCACGAGCGCTCGAAAGAAACACACCGTTGATCCAACGGCTCACAAGCACTGGAAGGAAACACACGATCCGTGTGCTTCTGCCTGATCCAAGGGCTCACAAGCGCTCGAAAGAAACACACCGCTGATCCAACGGCTCACAAGCACTGGAAGGAAGCACACGATCCGTGTGCTTCTGCCTGATCCAAGGGCTCACGAGCGCTCGAAAGAAACACACCGCTGATCCAACGGCTCACAAGCACTGGAAGGAAACACACGATCCGTGTGCTTCTGCCTGATCCAAAGGCTCACGAGCGCTCGAAAGAAACACACCGCTGATCCAACGGCTCACAAGCACTGGAAGGAAACACACGACGCCTATAAATAGGCCACTCCTCAGACAGGTTACTCACTCGCACAAAAACATTCCAGCTCACTCGGAGAGACATCTTTGGGCAACCAGCGGCAAGACGTCTGTGATGACCTGCGACCGTACCAAACGGTTGCAGATCATCATAGACGTCTTGCCGGACGGTTGTAGATCATCAGAGACGTCTTACCGCTGCTTGGATCGAAGTGGCGCTCAAACCGTGTGTCTTGTTTCAGCTATATTTAGACATTCCACACAAATTATCCGGATTTACCCAGCTACGTCCCACCCTGCATGTGATATCGCAGCCACGGTGGGATTGTAGCTGGGTGAAACCGTATGATTTGTTCATTTATGCGTTTAGTCGCAATGTATTTTATCTTGTGTTTTGGGCATCTTTGGGCAACCAGCGGCAGGACGTCTTTTCTGTTCTCTCAGTTTCGGTATCCCACCCGCATAAAATAACGGTTTGAGTTTTCCGGTATCCCACCCGCAGGTTGACAACAATCTAAAGCAACAAATTTCAGATTTTGTTGTGAAATCCTCTCATCTTGGTCTTCTTATTGACCAAAGAGCGACTCCTCGGTGTCAAAAGAGTGACCGGCCTTTCGACTACTTTTCTAGCCCCTTTGAACTACTTTTCGCATTGATATTAAACAAACCATGTAAATTACAGTGACAACATAAATTACACAGAGAACATTCTTGAACCGCCGATACATAATTGACTAACAAACAAGTAAACATGCATGTAGAACAAATTACAACAATCACGAACAACTAATAAATTTCTCCACCCTATGCCGTGCGTGTGCTGCCACCCTTGCCCTTTGACGAAGATTCTGCCTTCTTGCCTTTGCCCTTGGACGAAGCTTCAGCCTTCTTGCTCTGTGCTTCAACCCTCCTTTCCTTTGACGACGGCACGAAATCGTCGTCATCATCGCTGTCAACTACCCAGAGACAGGAACGACCGTACGAAACACGGTCAGCTTCAGTTCGGTAGAACGGACTATTCGTAACTTTCCTGTCAAACTTATCTGCAAGCCTGAGCATTTCTGCACGAATTTGGAGCGGGGTCCTATACGGAAACCCATCGCGGCATAGCTTCGCCCCGAGTGAAGCGAGATGACTCTCAGTGTGCAAAATTTCTTCAATTGGAACTACCCTACCATCTACCTTCAAATTGCTCGAAATCCTAGCGAGATGCTCGGATGCGGAAATGTGAAACCCGGACACACACTTCTCGCAAGGACCAATACACACCATGTTTGCGCTCAAGTGAGTACCATGCCTACCTTCGACTGGGTTATATAGAACTACCGGTGGCGCTCCCGGATCCAACGGCTCACCAGCGCTCGAAAGAAACACACCGCTGATCCAACGGCTCAGAAGCGCACGAAGGAAACACACGATTCGTGTGCTTCTCCCGGATCCAAGGGCTCACGAGCGCTCGAAAGAAACACACCGCTGATCCAACGGCTCAGAAGCGCACGAAGGAAACACATGATCCGTGTGCTTCTCCCGGATCCAACGGCTCACCAGCGCTCGAAAGAAACACACCGCTGATCCAACGGCTCACAAGCGCACGAAGGAAACACACGATCCGTGTGCTTCTATCTACAAATCCGTATTTCTATTTGTATGTGAGACATATTCATATTTTTTGGTTGCACACATCAAGCCACACAATAGGGCAGAAGCTAGTTAAACCATGACTAAATGTGATCTAACAAAATTGGTCCTAATTAAATTGGGTTAACCAATCAATAGATTTAATTGTTTTAGTGCAGAAGGGTGTTCTAACTTATAGTTTATACTAAACAATTACCACTGCATAATTAATTCTCCCAAAATTAGGGAAGCTAGTACATCACAGTACCAAGCTAACAAAATTGGTTTGGAAATATTTGTACTACCAGAGTATCAGAAACAAACAAGTTTATAATTTAAACTTTCTGTGGTATTTTGAATAATACATTTTTATTATTTATAATACATTTTTATTATTTATCTAAATAAAATGAAACCACTTGGGTTGGCTAAAATAGGTCCAGTACTGGTTTTCCAAATTTCTAAATCCCTAAAACCATAATATTTGATTTCTTTTAAGAAAAAAAAACAAAAACCATACGCGGACGGCCAAGCCGTCGGCGTAGGCTTGGTGGAATTTTCTTACCCCACCCCGCGCGTTCCAAATCCCCAATTCCCCCACCCTGCGCGTGCCAAGCCAAACCACCACCGCACCCCGTTCGCCGCCGCCGCCGCCCTACCTCGCGCCCTCCCCACCTCGTGCGCCACCACCTCCGTTCACCTCCAGTCCACCTCCTCCGGCCCCCGACGCCACCACCTCCAGTCCACCTCCTCCGGCCGCCCCCAACGCCACCACCTCCTCCGGCCGCCCCCAACGCCACCACAGCAGGAGCGCCTCACCTCAAGCTCTCCCAGCCACCACAGCAGGAGCGCCTCGCCTCGGAGCGTGCCCCCTCCCCGAGCGCGGTCTCGCGCCGCCCCAACCCGCACTGCCCGTGGCAGCCCATCACCCGCCTCTTCTCCGCCGCCCGCCTGCGCCCGTGCTGCCTCGCCTCCGCTGCCCCCCCTTGCTGGACCGGCGTCAGGACGACGCGGCGCCCGGTGCTGGCCTTCGCCGGAGCCGTATCTTCAACTCAGCCCGACCACAAGGTACCACCACCACTACTTCTTCTGGTGTGCTTTAGAGTTAGGGTTAGCTTCTTGCTGTTGCAATTTAGCTTCGGTCCAGCTGCAAAAACAGTTAGTCCTTAGGCTAGGATTTCGTTCTGATGTGTGGTTGAAATGCTAAGATTTATTAGATTAGAACAAATGCAGGAAAAGCTCTAGGAAATTGTTGTCAATGGCTGCAAGCAGTGCTTCCTGAAGATTACAACTGAATTTTGAATTGTTGCTGCGTTCTTTAGACAGTGGAAAAAACGTACTGCACACTTACTTTAGACCATATGGTGCAAATTTGGCAAGGAATTTCGGAACCATATGTATCACTTTAAACAGCCTTCCGTTAGCACTTTAATGTCATTGGTGTCATATTTAATTATGCTCTATCCATTCTGATTTGCATGTATGTGCAAGTCCATTTTTCTCGAAAGTAGCCGGAGCTGCTATTTTATTGCCAATAGGAGGAAATGCCTCATATAAGAAAAACAGAGATTTAATTTACAGAGCATTAGACATATATACTATGAATAAGGTGCATGTATCATTTGTTGTCTGACTGCCTAGGTGAATAACTGCTATGCATTTGAGGATTGAACTGAATGCTTAGATCTATTCCTGCAGGTGATTGACCAAGATGAGCCAAGGCAAGGAATCATCGGCCTCCTTGGTGAAGAAGATGCGCCAGAAGAAAGTTAGTAAAAGTGGAAGAGAACATATTCCGAACCCGCGTTACCTGTCTGACAGTGGTGAGAGTAGAGGTGATGATGCAATTCTTAATTTGTTCATGTCTTTATGCTTAATTGTTCACCCTTTCTCAATGCAGGTGAGGGTGGAGATGCTGGAGGAGGGGGAGGTGCCGATGCTCCAGTTCCTCCGAGGGGACGAGGTGCAGGACGAGGACGAGGGCGAGGTGGAGGACGAGGGCGAGGTGAGGGAGGACGAGGGCGAGGTGGGGGCGACGTGTCTTCGGACATACCCTCTGCGGGCCCCTCCACGGACGTGGGGACGGGCCCCTCCACGGACTCGGAGGAGACGGGCCCCTCCACGGACGTGGGGCCGGGCCCCTCCACGGACTTGGAGGCGGGGTCCTCCGCGCCGCCGAAGAAGCCAAGGATTCGAGGGGAATCCCAGGTCCCTGATGAGGACAAGGAACCTGCTACCGAGGAGGCGAAGATCCTCATTACGCCTAATGGGAAAGAGTAAGTGACTATATATACTAATTTTGAACATGGTAACTTCATTGTGGTCAGGACAATTTGACATGTACTAATGTTTCATTATTGTGCAGCAACTGGATACATCCTGCGGGAGCCCGTGTGCCTAACACCCTGATTGGAGCTTTGATTAGGAAGTTTTGGCCGGGCTTGTACAGTACCGTCCCCAACGGCGCGACGAAGCTAGCCACCCATTGGGTAGACTATCAGGCCGCCAATTACGCGAGCGGCGGGAAATGTTCTGACGCCGTGATCAACAAGTTTTGGGTAAGTTGAACTTTTCGAATTTCGTTCATACTTGATGTCCCCACCATGCTCTCACAATTTGTTTTTTGTGCATGATTAAAGAGGTTCTATAGGGTACTTCCTGAGCAGCGGGCCGATGCGGACAGGACTTTGGAGGGGGCTTGTAGGAAGTTGACACGACAGCAGTTCTACAATGCAAAGCATACCATCATCAATCATTTCAGTACTGAGACGTTACACAAGAAGGCGGTGAAGCATGAGATTGTGGAGAACCCACTTGAGGTGACCGTAGATGACTACATGGCGGTAAGTAGATTGTTAATGAGATTACATGTTGCTGCTAGGTTGCAATTGCATTATCCGTTCTTCACATGAGTATTGTTTTTTCAGTTTAAGCCCTCATGGGCCTATGGCAAGGATGACGCGTGGAGGGCGTTGGTGTCTAGGTGGGCTGGGGAGGACCCCGAGTTCAAGGCCTTGAGCGAGCGAAACAGGTTAAACCGCGGGAGCGGGGGGACACATCGTGCGGGTGCCCGCAACCATGATCGCTTCAAGGCAAAGCTGGTATATATATACATGAAACAATCTTCATTTATTTCCCCTCATGTTCCTACTTGATACGCATGACACTTCTTTGGCATTGCAGGAGGCCGATCTCGGGGAGCCTCTTACGGACATGCAAACATGGGAGAGGATGAAGATGAAGAAGCCCAATTTTTCTGAGCCTCAGCCCTCGCAGCCCGATTACTTCGGCACTGCCAAGGAGGGGATAAAGGCATACGTCGAGACGTTCCAGGGTATAAATCCGTTTGTGGACAACCCTCTTCGGCATGACACCGATGAGAGAGCGGTGGTCCTTGCCGGGAACGGTTGGGAGCATGGCCGTCCTCTCATGCTTAGTGCGGTACTCACGCGTACTCCTGAGTTGGGCCTCTCGCGTGTCAAGGCTACCCTCACCGCCGACGACCCTCCCGTCCTGCCTCGTCGGCCTTCCCGAGCTCGCCCCGATGTAAGTTTTTCTCAATTTCATTCTCTTTCCGACATTCGTTCCTAGCTAAGTGGCTAAGTTGACGAGATGCGTTCCCTTTTAAAACTGTAGGCTGATTTCGAGGCGGCCTTCGATGCCGCTTACGCGGACTATGAGAGACAGTATCAGTTGTGGGTACAGAAGAGCCAGGAGTATGAGGAGTGGAATGAGTTGAAGGATGCTGTAAGTTTCAACTTTTGTATTTGCAAAATATGACAAGTCCCATTTCCTCTAGTTTGAACCTTCTTTTTCTACAACTCCTGACATCTAAACTATCTTGTAGGCTACCGAGAAGTTTTTTGCCACTGGAGAGCGGGAGGCGCTGCCTACGCGTCCACCTAGGCCGGGGATCCCGCCCGTCGGCCCAACGAGGGAGTCGGTCGCTCGCACATACAAGCAAGCGACACCGGTAAGTTATTTGCCAAACAAATTGTTACCGCCATGCTGTGCTTTCCAAGTTGCTAACTTGGACTCAAACATGTAGGGATCGAGTTGCTCGAGGAATGCACCCATTGATCCTGCTTTTGCCTCGCCGACTTCGACGCGCGCGCTCGTGGTGCATGGCACTGGTGGTGCCTCGCCGGGTTCGTCGCGTGAGACCACACAGTCCCGTGGCTCTCCGGATTCCCTGTGTGGTTCGACTGGCCCACGCGGTCGGTCGCCTATTTTCACGCGGTCAGAGATAGGTGGCTCGACCTCTCACGAGATGTAGGATTAGTTCGGGTGTTCCGGGTGTCAATTCGAACTATGTTTCTGTCATTTTGAGTTTGTATGAATGCTTGTATGAATTCGAATCATGTTTGTGTCATTTTGGATATATATGTGATGTTTTATGTGATGTTTCTGTCGTGTTTTATAATTTGTGCAATTTTAATTGTATTTAAAATGCGCCAGAAACCAGCAGCAACAAGCAGCTAAAATTGGAAATTATGGTCAAGGATACGCCGACGGCATTGCCGTCGGCGTAGAGAACTTCCCAGGCGCACAGGGTGCTGCCACGTCATCTAAAATGGACCAAATGGTCACGAATACGCCGACGGCTTTACCGTCGGCGTATGCCACGTCCCAGACGCACCAGCTCGCTCCACGTGGCACGCTAGGCCGACGGCACTGCCGTCGGCGTATGGGTGGAGCAGACGGAGACGGACGGCTTCCGTTTTTGTGGGTCCCACAGCGGCTACGCCGACGGTTACGTATACGCCGACGGTTATTTGTATACGCCGACGGGCTGCTACGCCGACGGAGATACGCCGACGGCCGCCGTCGGCCTAGGCCTAAGCCGACGGCAAACGTGCCTACCCCGACGGCTTCTGGCCGTCGGCGTATCGTGGGTTTCCCGTAGTGTCAGTATATCATGAATTTAGGGCATCTTCACCGGTAAAACTAGAAATGTATCCGAATGTGTTCACTCTGATGGTTTTTTCAAACACATGTCCAATAAGGGTGGTGCCCGCGGCGTCCCGGAAACAAACCGGATAAGTGCAGAATTATTGGATTCTCTATGCATTGTACAGTATTAGTGTAGCCAAACATGTCATATGAGCGCACCTAGCCAGACATAACCAGAGAAAATCATGTCATGGATTTCGCTTGAGAGTGGGCAAGTCACTACACTCACTGCATTTTCTGTGGTATATGTCTGGCTGGATGCACTAAAACCCGGATAAGTGTTGAATTATCGGATTTTCTATGCATTTGATTATTTATCAAAAGCAGGTATATTTTCCAACCGTAAAAAAAGGAGGTATATAACGGACATGCATGTTTCTGCTCACAAGAGAGGTCCCAGAATATATAAATAGGAAAGAGGAGATTCAGTATGATGGACGAAAGATCATGAAAAAAAAATGAAGATAGTCACCAACGATAAAGTGGTAAAATCTTTGATGGCTTTGAAGAATCAAATGTATGAAAAGAGTAAAAGGTAATGTGAAAACTTTATCTACTTGAGTATTATAATTTTGTTAATTCTATTATGTCCCACTTGAAATTAAGTCTATGTTTTATTTACAAGTTAGTGAGCCTTGGCGTTCGATGATGTACTTTGGAATTGTAAAATACAAGACATCTTTTCCTCGTAAAATTTGCCCCTTTTTTATCAATATAGTAAGAATTTTTATTTTTTATTACTACTTTTTTGTATTTATAATTTATCTCTTATCATGTCACATTACCTATGTTAGTAGCATCAAATCATACTTTTATATATTGGATTTTTGGTCGAAAATTTATGTCATAGTTAAGTGGTGCAGGGGGTGACTGAAGCTCCAGCGCCGCCCCTGCTAGAAGGACGCGATGGTGTGGAACGCCTTCTTCTGCTCCACCAAGTCCTGATAGGTCTCGTTCGGGATGTCCATCGAGCCAATGTCGTAGTCGTATGAGATCCAACCGCGGCTGCAAGCCGTATGGCGTCGGAAATACCTGCTGCTGACCTCCGGTATGTTGGCGGCGCGCGACGTGTTGCCGGATATGCTGAAAAGTGCTTGGGTGTTGTCATTGAGGCCTTGTTTGGCAGAGGAGTTTTAGGGTATTTTCTAGTGTATATTACCTAGTGTTTTGGGTGAAAACACTCCTAACACCCAAAACTCTCCAACCCCTCCCAATCCCCTTCTCCGCCAAAACAAGTGTTTCATCAACAATTAAAAATGTGATCTTTTTTCACAGGACCAGAGCATATAAAAACTGATCTATTTTCACAGTATTTGAACACACACAAAACTGATCTTTTTAAACATCACGTGACCACACAGTTCAGCACAACATCAGAAACAATACAGGCAGGTTTAAACACACAAAAACTGATTTGTTCTCACGCAGGTTTCAACAGTCATATTTAATTCCCAGGTTTATCACATGAATAACATCGATAAAATTATTTCGTCAAATCATCTCTCGCATCGTCGTAGGATCAAATAATATCACGCATCATTGCACGAACAAATCAGAGGAACAAGATCTGACGCAGCGTTACAGGAACAAAATTACAAAAATGAACAACAACGTCTCATGCAGGTTGATGACCCACAGGTATAGGGGATCGCAACAGTCTTCGAGGGAAGTAAAACCCAAATTTATTGATTCGACACAAGGGGAGCCAAAGAATATTTATAAGCCTTAACAGATGAATTGTCAGTTCAGCTGCACCTGGAAATAGACTTGCTTGACACAGTTTATCAGTAGCAACAGTTTTATAGCAGTAGCAGTAGTGAAATAATAGCAGCAGTAAAATAAAAGCAGCAGTAATAATTGAAGTAGACAGCAGGATTAAAATACTGTAGGCATAAGGATGGATGAACGAGTGTTGCATTGATAAGATAATTCATATAATAGTCAAGTGTAGGGCATTTGCAGATAGATAATAATAAAGTATTCAGGTAATAATCAATCATAGGCATGTGTTCCGTATTTAGTCGTACGTGCTCGCAATGAGAAACTTGCACAACATCTTCTGTCCTACCAGCCCGTTTGCAGCGGGGCCTCAAGGGAAACTACTGGTAATTAAGTGCTCCTTTTAATAAAACACCGGAGCAAAGAATTAACACTCCGTGAACACATGTGATCCTCACATTACAGCCATCTCCTCCGGTTATCCCAATTGTTGTCACTTTGGGGTCTCGGGTTCCGGACAATTATATGTGTAAACAACTTGCAGATATGATCTAAAGCAATAATTATCCTCATGATACAATAACATGTTCAGATCTGAAATCATGGCACTCGGGCCCTAAGTGTCAAGCATTAAGCATAACAAGTTGCAACAATGACATAAAGTACTAACAACGGATACTAGGCACCATGCCCTAACAATCTGATATCTATTACATGAATGATCTCATCCAATCCCTACCATCCTCTTCAGCCTACAGCGGGGATTACTCACACATGGATGGGGGAATCATAGATGGTTGATGGAGAGGCGTCGGTGATGTTGATGGCGATGATCTCCTCCAATTCCCCATCCCGGCAGGGTGCCAGAACGGAGTTTCTGATCCCCGAAATAGGGTTTTCGGTGGCGGCGGAGCTTTGGAGTGTTTCTGGAAAAAGCGTCGATCCTCCTCGGGTTTTAGGTCAAGGAAACTAAGTAGTCGAAAGGGGGACGCGAGGTGGTGACCGAGGCGGCCACACCACCCCCCGGCGCGGCCCAGCTCTGGCCGCGCGGGCCCATGCTGTGGGGCCCCTGTGGCCCGCCTCCGTCTCGTCTTCTGGCTCCGTGTGTCTTCTGGAAAAATAGGAACTCCAGGATATTTTTCGGGAATTTTCCCGAAACTTGACTTTCTGCACAAAAACAAGACACAAGGGCAATTCTGCTGAAAATAACGTTAGTCCGTGTTAGTTGCATTCAAAACACACAAATTAGAGGTAAAACAACAGCAAAAGTGTTCGGGAAAGTAGATACGTTTTGGACGTATCAACTCCCCCCAAGCTTAGCTTATTGCTTGTCCTCAAGCAATTCAGTTAACAACTGAGTGCGATAAAAGAAACTTTTACGAACACATTTGCTTCATATGATGTAAATATTCTCACTATATGATCAAGTACTTAGGCAATTTATAATAAGGAAATGTAGATAATGCCACCTAGTTGCTATGTGAACTATGAAAAGATACCAACACACTTAGAATAAATAACATGAAATAAATCTATCTGTAGGATTGCAATGTTCAGAATAAGATATGATAAAGTGGTATCTCGCTTGCCTTTATTTGTAGAGCAAAATATAAATGCCAAGGCACCTCTGAAGTTCAAGTGAAGACTAGAAGTAAAAATATCAAAGATAAGAGCATCAAAGTTATACCACAGTTAACCGTATTCTGGGACAAGCACATTACACTAAAAATAAAAGATTGGCCCTTCGCAGAGGGAAGCAGAGATTTAACATGTGCGAGAGCTTTTTATTTATAAAACAGAGGTAAAAATTGTTTTGGGAGGTGGTTGTTCCTGTCAACGAATCAGAAAATGGAAAGTACAATATGACCCCGGCCAACCAGACTTTTAAGAGCAGCTCCATGAAGGACGTTATTTCTACCAGCAAGGCAGATCATCCCTCTTTTCTCTTTTGTTTACACATGCAGATATTTCACTGGTATCATTGCTTGTCTGATAAATCAGGGCAAAAATGTGAAGAGAATTAAGCGGTTAAAGTTGTAATTAATCGGGACTGGGCACCCCATTTGCGAGCTCTTTTTGCAAAATTAATGGATAAGCGGATGTATATGCCACTAGTCCGGTGGTAAAGTTTGTTTGACAGGTGACATAAAGGCATCCACCCCGTCCTCATGAGCTAAAAATAGTGTCACAAAATGAGAAGTGTTTTGAAGGTTTTAAAGGTAGCACATGAAAATTTATCAGGTCATCTCTAGTGAAACTATATTTTAATTCTTTCACATCATATGTGCTTTACTTGGAGCGTCTGTGTGCTTTTATTTTCGCATTGTTATTTTATTTTCTGAGATCAACTTGTTGGATCCTAGCAATCTTGTTTGGGAGAGAGACACGCTCCGCTTTTTCATTTGAATACTCCTATTCTTCACTTATACTTGTTGAGTATTCTTGTCTAGCATTGCTATGCTTTTAGCTCCTGTTTTTCATGCATCTCTTGTTCAGAGCTGTTAGTTCTTTTAGAGAAAGTACTCTCTTGCTTCACTTATAATTGTTTGGAGAGTTTGTGTTGAAATAAATTGATTGGTGTTTGGTTGGAACAGAAAATGCTGCATGTGGTAGATGGTATAATGGAAAAGACTTACATATTCTTGTAGATCACTGTCTTGGATAATTTGATACTTGTCAATTGTTTTGAGTTATCAAGTAGTTCATGTTTAAGCTTTTGTATCATGTGGTTAAAACCTATTAGTGAAGAACTACCGTAAAGCTTGTTGAAATTTGGTTTGTATAATTGGTATCTCTAAGGTCTAGATATTTTCTAGTAAAAGGGTTTGGTTAACAAGGAAGACAGTGTAGAGTCTTATAATGCTTGCAATATGTTTTCATATGAGTCTTGTTGTACCGGTTGATATCCTGTGTTTGCTTCAAATAACCTTGCTAGCCTAAACTCTGTACTGAGAGGGAATGCTTCTCGTGCATCCAAAACCTTGAGCCAAAATCCATGCCATTTGTGTCCACCATAACTACCTATATGTGGTATTTCCTTGCCACTCCAAGTAAATTTTTCATGTGCTACCTTTAAACTATTCAAAACTTTTATTACTCCTTTTTGTGTCAATGTTTACCAAGCTCATGAGGACGGGGTGGATGTCTTTATGTCACCTGTCAAACAGACTTTACCACCGGACTAGCGGCATATACATCCGCTTATCCATTAATTTTGCAAAAAGAGCTGGCAAATGGGGTGCCCAGTCCCAATTAATTACAACTTTAACCGCTTAATTCTCTTCACATTTTTGCCCTGATTTATCAGTCAAGCAATGAAACAGTGAAATATCTGCATGTGTAAACAAAAGAGAAAGAGGGATGATCTGCCTTGCTGGTAGAAATAACGTCCTTCATGGGAGCCGCTCTTAAAAGTCTGGTTGGCAGGGGTCATATTGTACTTTTCCATTTTCTGATTCGTTGACAATTAACAAACACCACTCAAAACTTATATTTTTACTCTCTATATGATTTCAAAAACTTAAAAAGCTCTAGCACATGATTTAATCCCTGCTTCCCTCTGCGAAGGGCCTTTCTTTTACTTTTATGTTGAGTCAGTTTTCCTACTTCTTTCTATCTCAGAAGCAAACACTAGTGTCAACTTTGGTGCAACAATTTTTATATGCTAGTATATTGTACTTATTATATTGCTTTGTGTTGACAAATATCCATGAGATATACATGTTGAAAGTTGAAAGCAATTGCTGAAACTTAAATCTTCCTTTGTGTTGGTTAAATACCTTTTACTTAGAATCTATTGCTTTATGAGTTAACTCTTATGCAAAACTTTTTGATGCTTGTCTCGAAAGTACTATTCATGAAAAGTTTTTGCTTATATGATTCAGTTGTTTGCTCATTATCTATTTGTTAGCAAACTATAGACCATTGACCTGGATCACTTCATTCATAACATGTGCTTTACAATACTATTTGATCAAGATTATGATGGTAGCATGTCACCTCAGAAATTATTTTGTTTTTATCGTTTTACCTACTCGAGGACGAGTAGAACTAAGCTTGGGGATGCTTGATACGTCTCAAACGTATCTATAATTTCTGATGTTCCATGTTGATATTATACCAATTGTTACATGTTTTATATACACTTCATAGCATTTTTATGCATTTTCTGGGACTAACCTATTAACAAGATGCCACAGTGCCAGTTCCTGTTTTCTGCTGTTTTTGTATTCCAGAAAAGCTGTTCTGGAAATATTCTCGGAATTGGACGAAACTTGGACAGAACCTTCTATTTTCCCGACACGTACACGGAGTCCAAAGGAGAGACGGAGGCGACCGAGGAGGCAGCCACGCCAGGGGCCGGTGCGGCCCCACCTCCTGCCGCGCCGGGGGGTGGCATGACCCCCTCGGGTGCCTCCAGACGCCGCCCTTTCGCCTATATAATGCCTTCGTCCAAAAACCCTAAATACCCGAGCCTCCATCCACGAAAAGTTCCGTAGCCGCCGCCGTCGTCAACCCTAGTTCGGGAGGGTTCTGAAGCTCTTCCCGGCACCCTGCCGGAGAGGGGAATCATCACCGGAGGGCTCTACATCACCATGCCTGCCTCCGGAGTGATGCGTGAGTAGTTCATCCTTGGACTACGGGTCCATAGCAGTAGCTAGATGGTTGTCTCTCCTCCTTGTGCTATCATGTTTAGATCTTGTGAGCTGCCTATCATGATCAAGATCATCTTATTGTAATGCTACATGTTGTGTTTGCTGGGATCCGATGAATATTGATACTATGATCAAGTTGATTATCAATCTATCTTATATGTTATTTATGATCTTGCATGCTTTCCGTTACTAGTAGATGCTTTGGCCAAGTAGATGCTTGTAACTCCAAGAGGGAGTATTTATGCTAGATAGTGGGTTCATGCCTCCGTAATCTGGGCGAGTGACAGCAACGTCTAAGGTTGTGGATGTGCTGTTGCCACTAGGGGTAAAAAAACAATGCTTTGTCTAAGGATAATGTATTGTTTACATTATGCACTTTACTTAATGCAATAATCTGTTGCTTGCAACTTAATACCAACGGGGAACACGGATGTCAACCTGAAGGTGGATTATTAGTCATAGATGCTGTTGGATAATGGTCTATGTATCTTGTTGTAATGCCCAATTGAATATCATAGTAGTCATCTTGTCATATATATGCATTGTCATGCGCTCTCTATTCATCAATTGCCCAGCTGTAATTTTTTACCCAGCATGTTAGTTATCTTTTATGGAGAGACACCACTAGTGAACTGTGGACCCCGGTCCATTCCTTTACACTGATAATACAACCAACTGCAATCATTGTTCCTTTTCATTCTCTGCAATTAAACACTATTTTCCACACCATATGTTTAATCCTTTGTTTACAGCAAGCCAGTTTCGTTGGGGCAAAGTAGTTTGATTGTGTTGTGTGCAGGTTCCACGTTGGTGATAGAGTAAACAGCGCCACCAACAACCTTCAGAGGTGCCTTTTACTCCTACTGGATCTGACAACCTTGGTATCTTACTGAGGGAAAACTTGCTGCTGCACTGCTTCATACCTTATCTTGGGGTCTCCCAACGAACGTGTGCTTTCACGTCATCACGGCCCACCGCTCTGGTGCCAAGGAGCAACCTGTTGGTATGACGGTACGATGGAGGGACCCCGTGGAGCTTCACCCAGGTGTCCACGAGGTTCTCAGACGCATGGTCGTCCACATCGCCCTCCATGACCAAAGCCCTGGCCTTGGAGATAGGTAGCCGGAGGCCCCCGCCCCTTATGGCCATACGCAACATTTGTTGGGAAGGAAAGACCAGCCCGAAGTCAGATTCGCTGAGTTGTTTGACCTGCCAGTCCCAGTTTTCTTGCACCAGATCTTTAAATTCATCTTCAACTTGCTTCGCGGTAAGAATAGCTTCATCAACATACAAGGTTGCGGTATTTTGTGGTCCTTTCTCTGTTTCTTCCACAGGAATATCCAAGCACATGAAGCTGATGCCGTTGCGTCCGAAACCCGCCCAGTAGGGTTCGTACCACTCTCCCACGCACATCGCCGAGAGGTGACCCGGACTATTGCACTTGACAAAGAAGGATTCCTCGGTGCAATCGGCCTGGAGATGGCCCTGTTGGCTGCAGTTGTAGCAGGTGATCTTCGAGGTGCCCTGTGTTGTGTGTTTCGCGGAGGCTGCGGCCCCCATGGCCAAGCTCTCCGGTGCCTGACTGGGAGGAGGGGAGGAGGTGGTGGAGGTGGAGTCTTGCGTTGTTGTTGGCGCTGGCCCTTACGCCGCCGCGACCGTACTCACGCCCTCGTGGATACGGCACGGGGTTGTAGTGAGCCCTGCCCTCACGAGGCCTCTCCTCTTCGTGGCGGCGGCGCAGAGAGAGGTCGCGTTCCCGCTACTGCCGTCGGTGCTCCGCGTACTCTCCCTCTAGGCGGGCGTTGAGTTCCCGGCGATCCCCACTGCCGGCATACTCCTCGAAAGAGCGCTTGCCATGGCGGTCGAAGTTGCCGTGGTCACGATCCATCGGAGCGAGGAGGGGAGGGAGGTCGGGGTTGGTGGAGGGGATGATGCGCTTAGTCCTAGACCGATTGCATCGCACGTCTCTTGGAGGAGCCACAAACCCTAGGTTTCAATCTAGGGTTCCGGATGGGAGCCAGCGCCAGGCATATATAGCTGAAGAGTTGGGCCTGGTGGGTTGTGGGCCGCTTGTGTCACGAGAAGAAGCAGAAAGGAGCGGGTTTCCCTGGGTCTGTTCCAAGTGGGCCCAGCCAAAAGCGAGGAGATCACATCTAGCCCACCAACATGCGACGGCCCAGAAAGGGAAGGCCCATTTGCACAGGGCTCGCCACCCCGAAACCATAGATCTTGAGGTGGCGGCGGCGCTGTCGATGCCGCTGGCGAGGAGAGGACGACGTCCACCTCACCGACACGCAGAACCACTGCCCCCAGCGGATGCGACGGAGGTGGGATGTCAGAGGTCCTAGCCGCGTCGGAAGGAAGCGCTGGGAAGTTGAGCTCCGTGTTGGCGAGACTTGCGGCCGCCGCGCCCCTTGCACCGGCGCTGCCGTCCAGGAAGGTCGGAGGATTACAAGGGCTCGAGGATGTTTCGCCCACTGGCCTAGCCATATCCCCGGCTAGCCCCGAGCACTGTTGAGGAAGTCACCGAAGTTAGCCGCCACCGGACCCGAGCGAGGCGAGAGCGACCCTTCACTCTCCCCGCCGACGTCGTCGTCTTCTCTGAGTTCTGCCAGGACATCAAAGAAGGAGCCAAGCTTCCCCACCCGAGGGGAGAGGGCGTCGCAAACTCGCCGAAGGACGTGAGGGCCGCGAGGGCGCCGCCTAGCGCCGTCGCCCCCCGCGTCGCCCCAAAGTCGCGGGAGCCTAGACACATGGTTCAAGGTAGTACTCTAACCGATAGAATATGCATCGTACCTAGAAGTACTTGTTAATTGCGCATGAAAAGTACTTCTTCGAGGTAAATCAAGAACTCCAGCAACGGGGAATACCTAGAAGTACTTGTTAACAACGCATGAGAAGTACTTGTTTGAGGAAAATCAAGAACCGTATGACTGGATTTGACTCGAGGTATGAAGAACCCTAGGTCCTAGAAAATTTACTTTTGCATCCAGTGGTAGATGAGAAGAGGAGGGGACGAGGTATAGAAGGGCTTACAGGAGAAAATGCCATCTCTTCCGGGAGAGGCGGCCGAAGGAGCTCGTCGGCGGTGATGGCGCCGTAGACAGATGAGCTCGTCGGCGGCGATGGCTATTGGCGGAAGGAGATCGTCAGCACGATGGGAAGGATTCGTCCCCTCCTCTTGGATGGCTGCGGGAAGGAGGATCCGCTGGCGGCTGCGTCGGCGGTGGCGGTGGCAGCACACGAAGAAGATCGAGCCGGCGCGCGAGCCTCGCTGCCAGCGCCACCACGCCAAGACGCGAGGGGTGAGGAGTGTCATGAATACACTCGTACCAGACGTGTATTGGGGTGTTTTTAGATTCCAAGCCCGACCCAAATCGACCTGCCAAGCGGTCCAGCAGTGTTTTCTGGTGTTTTATTTTGGGCCAGGAATTTACACGAAAAAACACCCCAAAACCGGCCTGCCAAACAAGGCCTGATGTGGTGCACCAGCACGGGGAACAACGCAACAATGTCAGGGATTATGGCCTCGCTTGGTTGTTCAGCTTTCGCTGGCTAGCACACTCGATTTTTTTCCTCTCCCTCCCGGGTCGCACCCTCGCGGCGACTCCGGAGGGCTCCAACCTAGCCACCAGAAGCCCAAATCCGGCGTGCCCACGACCGCTGCCGCCGTCGGCGCCGACGGTGGTGGCAGCGCTCTGCCCGTTAGAAAGGCGGAGGGGCTGTGGGCGGACCTACGGGCCAAGACGCTCGTCTCGGTCGCCGGTCGCGCGGAGCGGAGCTGCGCTCGGCGGCGGGACCCTATGCGCGGTGGGGCGACGACAGCGAGGAGATGCAGGGCGAGGCGGAGAGGCTAGCGGCGCAACATACCGGCGGTGGCGCCTGGACTGGGCGCGAGCGGCGCATCTGGGCCCGATTGGGCCCGATCTGGGCTCAGCTGGCCCGCTCGGCCAGGACGCAGTTCGAGCCCCGCTGCCGCTCGGCAGGGCTAGGCCGGAGCTCGCCCGACGCAGGTGGTGGTGCCGCGGCCTCACGGGAGCTGTGGTCCGAGGTGGTGATGACGGTGGTGGACGGGGAGACGAATGGCGTCGTCGCGGTGTCGGCAGCGTTGCATCCTTCCCGCTGGTGGATCGGCAAGCAAGACGTGCTGCGGGCGTCTCTTTGCCCGTTGCGCGGGAGGGATGGTGGAAGGCTGGAGGGAGAGGAATGCCGCCGCTGTGGTTGTTGCATCCTCTATGGGAGATGAATGGCCCGCGGGCGTTGCATCCTCGAGGAGACGAATGACGCCTAGTATTTGGTTGCATCCTTTCGATGGGAGAAGAATGGCGCCGCAGCGGAGGTTGCATCCTCCGTTCAGTGGGGGACGTGACTGCTAGGATGGAAGCAGTCAAGCTTGCCAGGGTTGTGAGGTTCGCCGTGGAGGCAGGGTTTGTGGTTTGGTGTGTAGTCTGTTTGGATCCTGTGTTCAGGCTATGCATGTGAGACTGCCGGCGAAAGCCGTACTCCGGTTGTTGCCGGAGTTGTCGGTGGCGGCGCCTACGGGCGTCGCTACCTCGTTGGAGTCATCAATGTAGCTGCTCCAACCTTGCTTTCCCGACATGCTCCGGGGGAAACCCTTGATCTAGTTTAGATCGGACGATGGCGGCGCTATCCGGCGCCGTGTTCCCTCTTGGGGGCATCGTCTTGGAGATGGATTTGGTCAGAGGGACCTGTGGCTCGCTTGGTTGTGTGTTGTAAGCCGAAAGACGTGTATGGTTTTTGGGTCCGGTGTTCCTCATAAACTGGACCAACCTTCTATCTATTCAATAAATTTAGTAGTGATCCTGCTAACATTCAAAAAAAAAAAGAGCTTTCACCGGCTCCATTGTTCTGATGGTTTGCTTGTGGCTTTCTTTTTTCCAGGTTGTGTGCGATTGCCGGCGCCACCCGATGTGGCCTTTAATTTGTACCAAGAGGATACCACCTCTCTCTCTCTCCATGTACATCTCCAAGAAGTCTTGTACGCGGAGACGGAGGGGCTAGTTTAATTTGCATTATAAAAATGCTGCATGATGTTATATTAAAAGGTAGGTGAAATTCACATTAGAACCCGGGTGCATTTGAAAAACATATTTTAAAATGTCAAAAAGATATGAAATAAAATTTCACGCATAAATCTTTACATTATGTTGGTTCACAAAGTCGTTTCACCAAAAAACTGATATTTTTGCGTCCTGGTAAAAAAGACAAAAAATGTTTCGTGAAAAGACTTATTTTATCACCAAATTTGTCTTTCTACACAAGTCACTTAAATTGTCGGTTTTTATTGAACACACAGCATGTTAGTATCTATACACGTTTTGTACTCAATTTTTTTGATATTTCAAAATGTGTCCAAAATGCATTTTAAATAAAGGGTGGTTATGCACCCGGGTGCCAAAACACCACTCCTAGAAAATAGCCCGTAGTTCCTGTTAACATATGTTGCAACTTAACCAGCTTGTGAAAGTAATTAAACTATGCATGCTAATAGAGCAAACTATGGTAGTTAATTGTTCAAACTTTGACAACTATGGTGGCTGATACCATAGTTTCGATAAAATTGTTGGCTGATATCAGGGTGTTAAATGATGGGTCATTGGAAGTTGCAAAAACTACTAAAAGTAAAAAAATGTTGCTGCATGCCTATTAACCGTAGATTGTTGCATTTAGAAAAGAAAAAGTTTCAGCCAACAACTCGTGATTATAAAAATGGGAGTATTAAGACTAAAGACATAACAAATAATAAGAAAAGTAAATTTGATGAAAAGTTCTTCAACTCTTGCTGTTCATTACTTGATGTTGCCCTTTGATATTCACTTGGACAAGGTTTAGGACGAGCGCGTTTTAATTCCCTGGTGCATACAACTTTCTTTCTTCAACCTTTTGTTTTTGGAGGAACCTATATGGGAATCAAAGAAAACGTAAAAAAACAAGGCAGTGTGAGAAATGAACTAAAAAATAGAAACAAAATAGACACAAGATCAAGTGTAAATGAGAAAAAAGAGTTACCTCTTGACGACTATATTTACCCCCGCCCATACTTTCATCATCCCCGACGTGTGCTCCTTGATAATCATCCATATTATTAAAAAATCTAGAGAAAAAACTGACAAGTTTGAAAAAAACACAAAATGATAAGGTTATGGTGAATGAATATGTGAAAGAAACCCCCACTATGGCGATTTGAAGCAACTATGTATCTCATAATTGAAACAACCAAAATCAAGATAATATAAGCAACAAAATCATGATACTAGAAGCAACTAACTGCAGAGTTGCAACTTTGGCGATATTAGTGATGGAAACATGTACATATGTCTACCCCCTGCAAAACGAAGTAACTACGCATGCTAAACGAACCAGTTATGGTAATTATTTGTTGCAACTTCGGCGACTCATGGTAGCAAAAAACAAACACATGGAACATGGCCTCACTCCCTTGCATTGGTGAATCTTGCCTGGTGAAAACGACTTCGCAACCAACGAAAGCACTAAAACATGCCCTGATCCTGTTCGACAACAACCCAGATCTAGAAGAAGGAGATGCTGGAACTTACAACCTGAAGAAGCATGTGGGAGAGGTTGATTAGAGGATCAGCTTGTAACGAATCGCCACGGCTGTAACCTCCCCGTGCTCGCCTCCGTGCATGAGATCAAACAGATCTCCCACACCTCGCCCTTCTATCAGGGCCGGGCCGGCAAAATCCGGGGCCATGTGCGAAAATAAAAAACGGGGACCTATCTCACACAAAAATTTAAACTAATAAATAATTTTAATGTATATGACAGAAATTTTACGTCACCAGGTGCCATGGACAAGAATCATTAACATCCACACCAGGTGAATTATTCAAATTAACATCAATATGTTCTTCCTCTACATCAATATTATTTGTCTCTGTCTGACTATCTGTAGACCGATTGTAAGAAACAAGCAAGTGCAAGGGTAAAAGGATCAACATACTGATTACCAGATATGACCCTTATGATGCTTCTTTTCTAATAAATTTGTCCATAGCACCTTTTTGAGATTTAATCAAATCTTGTTCTTTCTATTTTTCTCTTGCGCTTCTGCGAACCGGACTGATGTTTCCCCATGTCAAATCTACATAATTGAAAAACAATATGAATAAAATAAAACTAAAGCGTAGATGCGATAAAAAAGTAGAAGCGTGGATACAAAATATTAACCAGACTGTACTTCTTTTTCCAATCAGCCGATGAGACGATGACGATTGAAGAGGAACTGTCGCCAACTGACCACCGCCACGGTGTCGGCCAGTCGCCCGTCACCGGCGACCCGGCGCAGCGTCGCTGTACCGCTGGGATGGGATTGCGATCGATCGAATCGAATCGACCGAGGTGTGCCGGCGTGCCTGTTTGTCTTCGTCGCTTTCTGTTTCTGGCTTCGTGCGTAGTCGGCAGGCCTGGAATCGTGGCGTTCTGAGCAGATCGATCGATTCATCGATGGATACTTTTGTTATTCGCCTCAACAGCCCAACAGGAGCCCATGCGAGTGACACGTCACGGGAGACGGCCCAACAGCGAAGGATGAAGGCCCAAAGCGTAGCAGAAAGGATAGAAACCCATTTTTTTTTTGGAAAACGCTTCCATCCCTCCGGAGGATCGAGAGCCTCGTGTCCTCCTCCTCCAGATCGCGCCACGCGTTTGCAGTGCGGGCCCACACCACTGAAGCCGACCTCCTTATCCACTCCCTTCCACACGTTTGACTAACGTTCCATCGTCTTCGTCTTTCTTTCCCCAAACCATGGACATACGCCTCGTGTCCTCCTCCGCGCTGTACCGCCGTTGCTTGCCCACGCAGCCACGCCACCGGGCACCGCCGCCCAATCCCTCCTTCTTCTTGCCCTTTCTCTCTTTTTTGTCTCCCTTTCTCTCCACTTATTTGCGACCGGGCTGCTTCAAGTCGTCGCGTGCTGGCTGCGAATCGCCACTGCCGTTGCGCTGCTGCCAGCGGGAAGCCGCGTGCGGACACTGCGGCCAGTGTTGGGGTAGGGGTGTTGCGGGCGCACGGCGGCGGTGATACAAGCGGCCGGCGGCGATGCTACAAGCGGCCATGACGGCGGCGGTGCTACCAGCGGCGGCGGCGATGATACCGTAGGCCTGCGGCGGTGCTACCATAGGCGAGCGACCGTGCTACCAAGCTTCCATAGGTGTGCGGAGGAGCTGCCATAGGTGTGCGGAGGAGCTGCCCATGGGAGGGGCGGCGGTGCTGCCGAAGCAGGACGACGTTGCTCCCATGGAGGGCGGCGGTGCTGCCTAAGCAGGACGGCGTTGCTCCCATGGGAGGGCGGCGGTGCTTCCAAAGCAGGACGGTGGGCGGCGATGCTGCCGTCGGCCGGAGGCGGAGCTGCCATAGGTGGGCGGCGTTGCTGCCGTAGCTGGGCGGCGATGCTGCCGTCGGCCGGAGGCGAAGCTGCCATAGTGGGCGGCGTTGCTGCCGTCGACGTGCGGCGGTGCTGCCGTAGTTGGGCGGCGATGCTGCCGTCGGCCGGAGGCGGAGCTGCCATAGGTGGGCTGCGTTGCTGCCGTCGACGTGCGGCGGTGCTGCCGTAGCTGGGCAGCTATGCTGCCGTCGGCCGGAGGCGGAGCTGCCATAGGTGGGCGGCGTTGCTATCGTCGGCAGGTAGGGTTGCTGCAAGGAGGAAGCAGCGGCGCCATGAGCGACATGTGGTGGTGCTGCCGGCCGTGTTCACCGGAGCCGAAGACAACGCCCCACGTTGCTGCAAGGATGCTCCGGACCTGCCGCTCGCCGTTTGTGTTTCGCCGCCGAGGAGCAGCTTGCCGCCATGAGCAACGGAGTCTGCTGCGACGGCGCGCCGCCGGCCGCCTCGCCCCTCACCTCGCCTCTCTCCGTGATCCATGGGATCCTGCCCCTTTTCTCGTTTCTGCTCGGTTTGCTGCGATTCGCGTGTTATTTGCTTCGTGGAGCAAAAGCGGGAATGGGGTGCCTAGATGACATGCACGGACGGTGATGATCAAGTAGATCGGACGGCTGGCGAGCCGGAGGTTCGCCCGTTTCCAACCTCCGAAGGACGCTCAGCGCTGCCCTTTTTTTTTTCTAGATGTATACATATGCTTACATAAAAAATCTAGGTCCCCCCAAATCTATGGGCCCTGTGCCAGCGGCACAGTTGGCACCACAGTGGACCCGGCCCTGCCTTCTATGCAAGCGGCACAGTTGGCATCACAGTGGACCCGGCCCTGCCTTCTATGCAAAACCGGGCACCGTAGACGATGTAGCGACCTCCGTCTGGACCTCACCTCCTCAACAACTACCTTCCTTCACAACGCGAGCCTTGATCGACCGCTACGGAATCAGCATGCGCCTCTGGATGTGCGTCATGCTAATCCCTCTCCAAAACGAAGCACAACTGACAAATCGCAGCTCCGACGACCTCGACGGAAAACCCTAGCCTCGAATCGCCGATCCCCTATTCTGACAACCACACAGGGGGAAATGGGCTCTCGCTCGAGGAGAACGGCTAATTAGCTGACGAGGAAATCGAGGTTCAGTATCATCATCTCACTGACTGGTGGGCCCATGTGGGGGTGATAAAAGCAACCACGTGGCCACGTCGCCCTCATGATCTCGCGTCCGGTGTCGTTGTGTCTGCGCGAGAGTCATCTGCGTGCATCGGACGGCGCGGGAGGGTGTTCGCCCGTTTCCCTCAAATAGTGCAGTTTTGCTCTTTATCATTTGGGACTCAGCCGGATTGTTTATAATGAGAACAACATGTTTCATGTAAAAAAATAAGATTTGAAGAAGATGTTACTTGTAGCCTGTAGGCAAACATATTGCCACACTTTCCCTTCAAATCGTCATACAAAAATGAAGAAGAATATAACAGTAAAAATTGGAAATTAGCCAGCAACAAGTGGCAAACAAAGAACCGCGAAGATCAACTAATGGCATGGACGCATGGGATCGGCGACTACGTGCAGTGAGTACATGATGATGATGAAGTAGAGGATGAGCGCGACGAAGCCGGCGATGAGAGCTCCCATGACTTGGGTGCAGTAGCCATGCACCTGCTCGCAGATGGGCAGCCACCCGGCGTGCGAGTTGCCGTTCCTCCCGACCTCCGCTATCGCGCCCGTGGCCGCCACGGCTCCGGTCAGCACCATCGCCATTAGCTGAACGCGCGTTGGAGGGAGCATCGTCAGGACTTCAATTTAGCTAGCAGCTTGGTGTTTCTGCATTGGTAATTAAGCTGTGTTACTTACCACGTCGGTCATGACCACCAATCTGGAGGCGGCGCTCCCCGGCGGCACGAGGACGACTAGCAGGCTGTAGGCGCATGCCACGGCGAATGCCACAACGAAGAAGCTGCGAAATCACACAATGCACGCAGTTACGCTTCAATCTCTCATCGACATAGTATAACTCAACTGCAGCTAGAACATCCCGTAACTGCTTACATAAACGATGGAATGTGCGAGTACTTGGCCTCGAATTCCAAGCCGAACAAGCTGGTCCTCTCATGGCTAGTCACCATGATTATCGCCGCAGCGGCCGCCGCGGCAGCAGCGGCGAGCCTGAGCACGATGGAGATGAGCCGGTGCACCTTGGCCATAATGGTGTCTCGAGGCTAATGGGCAAGGTTTGTATGGTCCCTGGGGAGAGGATTCACAAGATGTCAGACACTTCGGTGCGTTGATGCAGTTAAATAAGTAGTCAGGTTTCGTGGAGTAGTTTTGGTTGTTCAGCTACGTGGAAGAGTAGGACTAAAGATATGTGCATATGTGGGTTAGCTGGTTTGTTTTTTTTTTTTGCCGGAAAACAAGATATATTAGAACAAGGATCCTTACAGATCAGCCCAGAACAAAGGGAAAATTACAACCAAGTCCTGCTGGACCACGAAACCAACAATGGCAGAAACAGAACATGCCGCCGGCGCGCCGCCGCCGCTACTCCTCTTCTTGACTTGGATCAGGAGAGCCCCCAGGCGGACGGGAAGTCGACGATCCTCGAACTTCGAAAAGCCTCCATCCTGCAACGCCATCGTCGCCGTCTTGCACCAATACATCGCTGCCTTCAACTTATTGCATAACCGGAGCCGCCGCACCTCGGCCTCCGGCGAGGGGGAGCCCCACCCAGTAGATCCGAAGAACCACGAGCAGGGACAGGTCGTGCGGCGACGAAGAAGCTCACCTGAACTCCGCCGTCGAAGAAGGCGACCACCGACCTGCACAGCACCAACGACCGCGCCGCCATCTCCTCCGCGCCGCCGGCTGAGAACCTACGTAGCTCTACACTATATACACGGCGGGATCCGGTGTTCCCCCACCCTCCCGCCGCCGGAGCGGCCGCCGGAGGGCGAGGGAACCGTCGGAATCGCCGCCGGCGAGGTGAGCACACAGGAGGATTCAGAAAATCGCCTCTCGCACTGTTACGGGGAGAGGTCGGGTCCAAGTTCTCTTTCTGTGGGTTAGCTGGTTTGTTGGTATTGGGTTAGCTGGTTTGTTGGTAAGCAACTAAGCAGATTTAACTAAACTTGGTGCCATGATAGTTGGGCAATGCGAGAAAATTGTCCCGACATGTGTCGTTTCTTGTGAACTTGGCGATGATGCACTGAAGTCCTTGCCCAGCAAAGTTGTTATTCATTTCATGAGAAAAAATCTTGGAACTAGGAAATGGACCGACTACTTAGGAGAACCTACTGGGTTACTTTTGGCCAACAAAAGCAGTTAGGTGTCCCTTTTTCCCTTTAAAAAACGTAGTATTTGTTTTATTTTTTAATTATTTGATGTGTCTGGTGTGTGAACCTAGAGACCCCACACTGAAGGTTGGCAAACTAACCAGCGTAGAGCAGGCCATTCACTCATTCGATCGAGTCATTTCGCCGACCCAGAAAATGAAACGCTCCCCTCAGCACTTTTTTACGATGCACCCTCATAGAGTCATATATAGTATGGATACAGAGTGATACACATATATTAGATCAATATATAAAGGCTGGTAAGATTCACCCCCCTCCGCTCTGTCCACGTCACCGGCTTTTCACAGCCGTCCGATCGGACCGATCCGACGGTCAGGAACCGTCCACGACAGGCCCAGCGTGAGCTACTGTTCACAACGATTTTCTACCAATCAGGTGGCGCCACGTCGCCCGGTCACAGCCGGTCGCCCCGGTGGCCAGCCGGTCGCCCACCGGTCACAGCTCCATTTTGCAAGAACACCCCTCACAAATCGAGAAACAGCTCCGCAATCCAAACTTTTACGCTGCGAAGGACCTATTTGTGATTCCAGAAAAATCCATGGATTTCTCTGCAAAACCGTCCACGCATCTCCCTTCCCCTTTCTCTCTCCCGTGCGACGCGGAGATCGCCGCCGCCGCCGACGATCCTCGCCACCACTCCGCACCTCCCGGTCAAATCGACGCGCGCGGGGAGCTCCGCCGTGGCCTCCTCTCCCTCCTCGCCCAGATTCGCCACGCCGCGCGCACCCCGGAATCGCCGCCGCCATGCGCGCTGTCCGCCGCCACGTCCGGTCGTCGCAGGCGACGCTCCGGCGACCTAAAAGCTGCGGCGCCACCACGTGCGGGTATCCCGCGTCCAGGCGCGTCCGATGCGCCCACCCGCGCGTCCCGGATCACGGTGGCGCGGCGCAGCCGTGGTCGTCGCCGTTTTCGCCGTGGCAGGCCCGTCCACTGCTGATGTCATCACGACGTCACAGTGGGCCTGGCCTGCCAGTTTTTTCTTTCCCAAATATTTTTATAAATAAATAAATTCCTGACAGGCGGACCCACCTAATTTACACAAATTCCAGAGAATGGATAGTGTTACAAAATCAATAGTTTAAAATCTTTCCACCGGAAAAATATGAAAAAAATATCGAAATGACCAGAAAAATACATGCTAACTACTTACGACAAAATACAACCATTTTTAGGCATTTTAATTTGGCAAATATTTGGATACAACCTAAATGCATTCCCCCTAAATAAATGGAGTTGAATTTAAAAAAAAATACTTATATAGTGTATTCCCCCTGATTATGGAGCTTAATTAAATATCTATGTGAAACTACAAACATATTTGAACATCTAAATTTGTTACAAAATTTGCAGATACTCCAGACAACAAATTACGACGAATTTTAACATTTCGAATCACAACGTCCGCGCGGTGGGCTTTACTAGGTGATGGGATATAAGAGCTGCTTTTATTTAATTTCGACAATTTTTTTTATGTTCTACAAAAGATAAGAGAAATGTGAAATATTCCGAGTATTGTTTAAGCAAAAGCAAAAGATAAAAAAGAAAGTACTGTTCAAGCAATGTTCCAATTACTTAAACAAATGATAATGAAGTCATTTTTTTACAATACTCCAAACATTTCACATCTCTCTTAATAATGGAGTCATTTGTCTAAAAACCATAAGCAATGTTCCAATTTATAACAAAAAAGTCATTTGTCTAAAAAACATTCACATATATTAGGATTATTATTTCAGCAAAGGAAAAAGATAAGAGGAATGTGAAATGTGAAGTATAACAATAACTTCAAATCTATCCGTCGGAAAAAAATGACAAATATATCAACATGAACACAAAAATAAATATTGACTATTTTTGGCATATGATCTAATTCCAAACTTGAATATTTTAAAATTTTGAATGCATTTCAAATCTGAGCATTTAATAAACGCATAAATAATTCAAGTACGACAAATATACCAACATGAACAGAAAAATAAACGCTAGCTATTTATGGCGTATGATCAAATTCCAGATTTGAATATTTCAAAAAAATTGAATGTCTTTCAAATCTGAACATTTAATAAACGTAAAAATAATTCAAATATGAATTCAACTTATAAATGTAAACTTTTTTTAAATTCCAATAGATTAAAATCCGCACAACTTTTGAATGTGTACATTTTCAAATTTGAATTCTTTACACCGCGGTACTTACAAATATGACAAAAAAAAATCAACATGACCACAAAAAAAATGCTGACTATTTATGGCATATGATCAAAATTCAAATTTGAATACTTCAAAATATTGAATGCCTTTCAAATCTGAGCATTTAATATTTGGAGTATTATTTGAGCAAAAGAAAAAGATAAGAGAAATGTGAAATATAAAGTATAACAACAACTTCAAATCTATCAGTCGGAGAAATATGACAAATATATCAACATGAACACAAAAATAAACGTTGACTATTTATGGCATATGATTAAATTCCAAAATTGAATATTTTAAAATTTTAAATGTATTTCAAATCTGAACATTTAATAAACGCAAAAATAATTCAAATATGATAAATATATCTACGTGAACAGAAAAATAATCGCTTGCTATTTATGGCGTACGATCAAATTCCAGATTTGAATATTACAAAAACTTGAATGTCTTTCAAATCTGATCATTTAATAAACATAAACATAATTCAAATATGAATACAACTTATAAATGCAAACTTTTTTGAATTCCAATAGATTTAAATCCGAACAACTTTTGAATATGTACATTTTTAAATTTGAATTCTTCACACCGCTGTACTTACAAATATGACAAAAAAATCAACATGCCCACAAAAAAAAACTGACTATTTATGGCACATGATCAAAATTTAAATTTAAAAATTTCAATATATTGAATGACTTTCAAATCTGAGCATTTAATAAACGTAAAAATAATTCAAATATGAATAACTTCCCAATTTTAACAAATTTTGAAATTTGAACAACTTATAAGTGCCAACTTTTTTTTAAAATTTCAACCGATTTAAATCTAACCAACTTTTGAATGCGGACATTTACAAATTTGAATTTTTACACTGCGGTATTTCTTCTTCTAACGACACGGTCGCGGCGTATGCCGCGCTAAGTTGCCTAGTACAAATAACAGAAAACAATACAGAAGAAGGGTGAGGCACCCAGTCTCTTGGCCAACAAATTTCAGTATACATGCCAATGCATGCTTTCTACTAAAAATATATTATCCCCATAAAACATCAAAATGTTTGATATCTACAATCACAGACTCACAAATTTGATTGGCAGCACCGCTGGCCATTAGATAAATGTCTACAAAGGGGGAAAAAAGAACTAGATATTCTAGCCAAGCAACTAAGCTGCTAAATATAGCATTGACAACATATTAACAGGGCATCCTCACGGAGAAGGGAGAACCAGAGAAGAATACATAGATAGTACCATATCTATACCTACAATTAAGCGGTGCTTCCACAAGAACTTCCGAGAACGATGGCGATGTCTGAGACCAATAGTCTCATAATACTGTTACCTGACAACTGGTGGATCTCCATGCACTCTTCCAAGTCCGCCTCGCACGTCAGATTAACCCACTCATGATCATCATCCAGATATTTGATGTCGAAATTACCAACATCAATTTGTATCCTTTTGGCCACCTCATCTTTCAAGGTGCTGACACTCCCGGAACACGGGAAGTGGAACCTTAAAATGTCTTCCTTGTAACGCGCCTTCACTGTTACGGTCTCTGAATCTCCTGGCAGCACCAGTCTACCTGGAGGGACAACAGTTGGTCTCACTGTATCTTTAATCAGCATCCTAGAAAGCAGGAGGTCTTGCTCTTCAAATGGGACTTCCGTGAAGCCTCCTGGAATGCACAAGTTCTGCTGTGGCCCTACGAATGTCTTGCAAACTGATGCACTGTCGCCCATACCTCCTCGGAACGATCCTTCTGAAGCCTGAGATTGCATGCTATGTTGACCAGATGAGCTCCTCGAGTTAGTTGATTTAACTTCTTCAATCTGGGTACCATTGTTAGCTAGAAAGGTCTGCGACGACGTGAGTACGCTTAGGTTGCAACCATTTTGTAGCAAATCGTGCGAGAATGAACCTCTGTTTTCTTCACCAAAATGACTGTACAGTTCAGAAGTTTTGTTTTGCCTTGCCTTTTCTACATCCAGAAGATCGATAGGAACAGGACGTGGAGGTGTGATTGATATGACGTCAAATGCACTCGCTGACCCTTGAGCAGCCTCAATTACCATCTGTAATTTTGAAATCGACCGGTTAACCTTGCCAATTTGTCGCGATGGCCAGTTGGAAATCCCATGTTGCCGGCAGATGCGCTTCAAAGTTGTAGGACATACTGTAAAAAAAACAAAAATAATTCAGTTAAGCATATTCAAGAGGAAGACCTTTCCCTCAAAAAAGAAAGAAAGAGGAAGACCTTATTCCATGGTATACAGTTTTTTTTTTCTCGAAACGGCTTTCATGGACTCATGGTATACTGTTATACACTTATACATGATAAACTCAGTCAGATACATTAAATCAAGAACCGGACGAAAATAGGGCCCTTGAAAACTACTCCCTCCGTTCCAAATTAATTGATTTCCATATATCTACATTTGGATGTATATGTACATGTAACATGTGTAGATAGATCCAACTGTAGATATATGGAAGTCAATTAATTTGGAACGGAGTGAGTAGTAATTAAAGTCACCGGACGCATTTTAAGATTAAAAGCACCTGTGTGTTATAATCCAACCTATCTAAAATGTACGACAGAAAGTTCATTTTATCGTTCTACGGCTGACTTGAGAAAAGTTCAAGATTGTGTCATGGAATAAGACAGAGTTTGAAGATTTGCTCTTTTCTTTTAGACTTTATTTTGTAGTCATTGTAGTCAGCTCATGTATCTCTACCATGTACTATTCGCTACTATAATATATGGTATTAATTGTCAAAAAAAAACCTATCTAAAATGTACTATGACTTCAGATTGCAGTAATACCGAAAAAACTGAGAATATAACTAAAGGCTAGCTGAACATCTCCAAATTGCGACTTTCAGAATAGCGGCAGTAGTGTCAGAGCACATGCAGGGGAAAAATGATATGCCTACACCAAATGTTCTCATGTATGATCCTAAAAGACAGGACTACAAATTTAAAATATATGATCTTCAGCACTGGCATGGAATAGACCACCTGGTGGTCACCACAGATTTCTGTTACAGTACACGTTCAGCAGTAATCAATATGTCATGTAGTACAGAAGTTAAAATTGTGAGTACCTCCAAGATTTTTTGCTGCACTTTTTAAGCTTCCAGAAAAATACTGTTGGATAACCTCTAAACTGAATGTCTTTTCTGGTTTGCCTCTTCTTCGTTCAGGATTTTTCTTGTTTTTGTAAAGCAATGAGGAATCAGAAGTACCTCTGCCACTTGGTTGTGTCACAGGGTTGACATTGCACTTAAGAGTAATTACCAGATAACAAATGTTTCTTAGACACTGTTGAAGCTTCATCAATTCCGTTATCAGACTCATGGATTCGTCCAGGCATATCACTCTCAAGTACCGCATGAATTCTACCTCCAAAAATTAAGTCGTGTACATATGTACCCTTAGTTTCTTCGTTATGAACTACAGTAACAGCATCAACTTGTAGATAAGCTTCACCCGAGCCTTCATCACTGGCTACCCGTAAACTACGAAGATGCTGTCTCAACAGAACTACAATCGACTCAAGAATAGCCTTCTGTTCCTTATCTTCTCTGCAGTCAGGTGGCAGGAAAAACTCTAATATATAATCATCATCTCCCGTGTAAGCACTCTGCAAGCATATCGAAAAACAGCCAGCTAATCCGAACATGCGAGTATAGTGTACAAGAGGATACTCTGTCTTCGAGAATCTACTGACGTCTTTCGAAAAACATGGTCTCCGTGAGACGAATGCCTTCCCAGGAACTCCTTGCGCCTTCTGTAGGTGGTGAGCTACACATGCATCTCTAAAGCCCCACATGCAAGCATCAACAACGTGAAAGGCAACATCACTGGTTGAGATGCATACCTCCTCCATGCAACTTCCATCAAAGCTCAAGCAACTCTTCTTCACACCACCACCATGTGACAGTAAACTCTGATGTTTGCAAGGCACCCAAGTTTGACCTAAGGGCAGTTTGAACTCTTCACAGACTACAGTCAAGATTTCCAGTATCTCTACCAGAGCAATTTGACGGCTTTTATTACATATCTGAACAAAACAGAAAATAAATACTCTCATAATAAAGTACGGGATATATAATTCAAATGACACTTATTTGATGATTACCTGGACGTATGGATGTTCCACGATTTCGGTGCTTTTAAGATTTACTGCCTGCAGATAGCATGATTTTTTTAACCACAACGTAACACACAAGAAAGTTATGGAAAACAGTATGCCACAGTCCAGCCTTCATTGCAGGTGGCATTTTTTTACATCTATGATGTCCTAAATATGTATAGATATAAGTTTGTACAAGGCTAAAGTGACCCCACCTCAAGAGCTTTGCAGACTTTATCAACCTCACTTGCATAGTTGACCTTCTTGGATGTCATTATAAGTTCGACAACAGCAATGCATGACTGCACAGACGGATCGAATACAGGCAAGGCAAGAGTACCATGAACATTGTAATTTATGGCATGGTTAAGCCGCCGATACTCAGTACTGCTATAATACTGCACATTGGGTGTCCACTCAGGTATTCGCTGTCTGTATACCCGTCCTGGTAGCCCCAACTCATGGGCATTGTCCCCATCTATCGGGAACACAAATCCTATTGACACAGCCCTGTACTGAAGAAGTCCGATGCTCTGTTGGTCAAGCACAAAAGGTTGTCCTGAAGTAGTCAGCATGTAACGATCTCCATTCTTAGTGGGCGCCCAAACTTGTACTAACAGATGCTGATCGGTGGACTCCTTGAAATACCTGAGAGCTAGTGTAAGCCTTTCCTTCAAGAAATAAGAGCTATCTGAATAATCATCGTCCAGGGAACCATGAACCTGGAATTTACCACTGATGTTCTGTACTTTTGTACTGGTTGATTCAGATCTCCCTAGACAAAAGAATACAACAGAGCTTTGTAAAATTATTTTAGGGGTTAACATTAAGAGGAAATCCTACTGAATTTTTTCATTCATTATAAAATTTACAGGGTACAAGATTGTGGTTACATGTGTTAGAGAGATATCTGTATATTGTAGTTTCCCTATTCCATAGGGGGTTCCCTGCATATTTGCACCTGTACATGTATTATATATTGTGGCCTTTGGCCCCGTGGAATACAAGTTGCTTATTTCTAACATGGTATCAGAGTTAGGTTAGGGTTCCCACACGCACGCGCAACTCGTGCATTTTTTCCCAGCCGCCGCACGTACAGCTCGCGTAGAGCTTTCCGGCCGTCCGACGTAGAGCTCCTCCGGACTCCTCCGTCCGCTCGCTGTTACCGGCCTTCTCCCGATCTGAAGTGCTGCCCGATTGTTGACCGTGGAGGTCGCCTCTCGCCTCGAACTCCAGGCCGTCCGTCGCAACAACATGAAAGGGCTCTACCCAGTAATGAAAGTCAAATTAAGACCTTCTCTTTGTTCTATTTTTACAAGAGCCAACTCCTCCTTACACTTTTTCGACACCTATACAAGCTGGGTCTTATGTTCTTGAAGACGAATTCATTCCTGATAGACCAAATGCTCCGTGTGTTGGTGATGTACTCCCCTATAAGTAATCTAAGAAATGATAGATGGTTATATCACATTATGTTTATGATTGTGTCCTCGAGGTCTGTTTTGGTGGCAGCAGGCGGACCGTTGTACTTGGTTGTGTTGCGAAGTTGATTTTGGTTTAAAGCCCAATGGTCCGGTGGCGATGCCCATGCGTGTCGTAACGTTGTTGTTGTCGTCATCTTCCCCGCGCCAGGACTCCGCGTTAAAACCCTTGAGCTTCTTCGGTCTTGGCGACGACGGCACGTTGCGTCGCAACCATCTTGATGGTGTCGCCATGGAGATGCGGCACCTTTGGTTCCATCACGTTGCCATTGGCTTGCATGTTGGATCCTATCGCGGAGCACTTCGGTCCTGCCGTGTGGATTTATTTTTAAAGTGGGGCGAAAGCCTATTCGAGACTTCTTTAATGCGAAGTTTTTTTAACAGATTAATGCTAAGTTAAGAGCTGCCTCGTTGAGGCATTCATCGCAAGCAACAAAATGCTGAAATGCACTCCATGAGTTCATCTAAGATTATCCTATACATGCGCCACTTGATAAGAGAGCAAAGAGACGCACGTCCTAGCGCAGACAGGAAGGCGGCGTGAGAACCCACCGTAAATAATCTAGTGTCAAGTGGCTAACCTCGCAGTGTAAAATTAAAATAAAGGCCTCCATGATCCCCCGTAGTGGAATCCAGTAAGCAAACCCACCAATTTGACACTAGATCTCAAGCGCATAGAAAACAACGAACGCCAACCACACTAGAGCACTTAAAGTCAACGAAAAAATGCTTTGCCTTGTTGGAATCAACCGAATTAACAAGGCACGAATAAGTTTTCGCCAAATAAACGAACGCGCGCGTCGCGATCAGAACAACCTTGTGCTAATCGCGGCGTACAGGACGGCAAAGTGGAGATACAAACAAGGAAAATACTGGTTGGGTCCAAGGGGAGAAGCTCACCGGAGCGCGTGCTCGGGGCATCGTCCGTGGCGGCCGTTGCCGTATCCATCTGCGACGAGGAATGCGGCTCTCCGAATGGCCACGGCGGCGGGGACGCGCACGCGGCCGAGAAGAGGGGCGAGGTGCCCACGGCGTCGAGCAGCCACGCGTCGTCGTCGAGGTCCATTGGCCGGATCACGCGCCGCGGCAGAGGGAGCGGGAGTGAAGGGGGCGAGGAGATGGAGAGCAGACGAGGTGGTCGACTCTTTAAACGGGAAGGAGGAGAGGGAGTCAGGCCACTAGCAACGCTCTATAGGCATTTTTGTGTTTGGGCGTGACCGAGAGTTTATTACTGCTGGTTCAATGCCAGCTCATGTTTACTTTTCCGCAGCATATGTGAACATAATGCACCTAAAATATTTTAACATTCGACATCGAACCGAACGAAGGAGAATGTACGGATCATCCAAACTACTCCCTCTTATTCTAAAAAAATTGGTTTTTGCTGTTTTGCAATCCAAGTCGTCAGTCGATTCCAGCGAGGGAAGCACCGAGAAGAAGGCATTGATGACCCACTTAGGAAAATCCAACCGTCTTCACAAGGATGAGAATCCCGAGCAAACTTATCCATGAGAGACCTTTCCACGTCGATAAGCGCTGAGTAAACTTATCCACGAAAAAGGTTACAATTGTTGTATACAACCAAGTAAAAGCTAATAATAACCCCATGAATGTGCATGCAAAGTGAACTAAGGCAGCAACTCCACAATTAATGGACTGAATAGTCCGGGTGTCACACCGAATTAGGGTAACAGTATTTTCTTAGCAAACTTCGCGCGCAAGCCAGAAACATCCCCAAAGAGGTAAAAAATCTACTTGGATACCAACATCTCCCTAGGAAACAGCCGAATGACCAAAAAGATATCATTTGCGAAAAGAGGCACCATATGTTTAACACCTTGGGTAGCCAACGACAGGAATATCTCAAAACTATCATTCAAAGTACATCTAGTATCCTCCACGTGTATTTTGAAGGATAGATGACACATGGTTAAGATGACTAACATGTTTGCTAGTATCCACATGAACAATCCTCAAAGGTGACACGTTTAACCACCCTAATTAAAATTTGACCCAGCCCCAAGAGATGTAAATGGCACGGATCCGCCAAGTTGAGAATTCATAGGATATGAACCCTCAACACAAGTAAAAGCGTGAAGAATGTGAAGCTGAGGAGAGAAACCTCAAGAAGAAGAAGCACGCAGTAAGTGAGATGAGCCGAGAAGTCTCGAAAAATGAAGATGTTGCGAAGACGCCGAAGCTGAAGATCCTTCATAAGGTGAAGAAACGCGAAGACACGAGGTTGAGGTGAAGCCCAAGAACAAGCGCGAAGACGCTAAAACATGAAGACGCATAATTAATAATTCATTCAAGATGAAGCCTCAATAAGATGAGCCCTCCAGGAGTGGAGTGAAGATAGGGCGGATCACACGAGTGTCGATTCATGGAGATGAAGCCTCGAGATGGAGAAGACTCAAGAAGTATAGCGAAGGACTGAGTTCAGGAACGTAAAGACCTAGAGTATTTTCTTTAGTGAACTTGTAGCAGGCGAACTGATATAGCGAGGAGGCGTACAAGGTGTATTCTTCTAACTGCTAGTTTGCAGAATAGGCCTATAGAAACAAACCGAGCCCCAGTGGATAGGGTTGAAAGACTTCGTAATAGCAAGCTGATATCTTGTGAGATATTTAAATTATTCCCCACTCTATTCTGGAGCGATTTTTTGAGAGCGAAAAGAGAAAAGAAAGAAAGTGAGCGTAGCTGAGCACGAGTAAAGAGCACATTCAAGCCGACATAGATCTACTTGTTACTTTTGGAGATTGGCACTCCTAATTGAATAGGAGTCAGCTTTTCGACCATTCAGTGTGTGGATTTTTCACTATTATAAATACAAGTAATATAGATGTACGTGTAAAAAACTAAATAATAAAGAGCAAGGCGTTTTGCCTCCCGAGGTCATATGCTTCCGATAGATTAAAAAAATTAAAAATCTGTAAGATATTTTAAAAAATTCTGAAAAAAATTGGTGACGAATATATACATGTTTTCTAAATTCGTGGCAAGTCTCATGATGAAATAACATGTGTGGTGCTTTCTGAAAAAAAAGTGTTCTAAAACATATTTTTGAAATCCCATGTTGGCAACCGGTTTGTCTTTTTTTGCACAAGACAGCTGTCATTTCAGCACGAAACTGTCATGTATGTAGAATATTTGTATATGTTCGTCTCAAAGTTTTTTCAGATTTTTTGTTGAAATGTTTTACTACTCCCTCCGTTCCAATATGTAAGACGTTTAAGCGTTTCACGTAGTTTTGTCACGTTCAGCGAAATTCCCTTCTTCCCAAATTGCCCCCGGTCGGACAGCAGTCACAGCACGCTTCTCCCTCTCACCTCTCGCGTCACGCTCTTCCTCTTCCTCTCTGCCGCTCTCGCCGACGAGCTCTTCCCCTCCCTTGCTCTCGCCAGCGCCTCCGTTATCCTTGCTCTCGCCGACTGGAGCCTCCGTTCTCCTCGCTCTCGCCGGCGCCGGAGCCGGTCGCAGCCACAGCTTTCTGGGCGAGATGGAAGGTCTCTTTTTTCTTGCGGCGGTGACAGATTCTTGGGCGGTGGCGATGGATCCGTTGCCGGCGGTGCTTGATTTGCTCCCCGACGGCGTGGAGAAGCGGGAAGTTGGCGCTGTAAGCGGGAGGATGGCGGCCGTGGCTCCTGCGGCGGCAACGGCGGCGACGGTGGAGGAAAAAGGTGTGGGGCGGGGAAGGGGGAGAGGACGGGGTGGCGGGAGAAGGTGAAGCTGAGCACGGTGGTGGCCGAGGAGGGCCTCGTTCGCCATCCCCGTCAACCACGTGCACGCCCATGTCGCGACCTTCCACAACACCCGTGCTCGACCAGGTCCGCGCTTCTCTGTTCTCTCCTTCCTTTATGAGATTCTCTGCAATATGAAGCTGTGGCATGTCTTCATGCTGTTGATGGCGCAGCGATGATGCTGGCTAGGCTAGGTGTTTCTGATGACTTTTCCTGGGTGGATAATTAACCTGTAATTCGGTTGCGAGCGATCTTGCAGCACACCAATTGTTTGCTTGCTGTAATTATACTGCACACAAATTGTTTGTTTGCTTGCTCTGTCAGAATTTGTATCTGAATTTGCAACGCATTGCCGGCTCATTTTGGGAAGAATTTCTACTCCATGATTGAACATTATCAAACCTGGAAGGACTAGTACTCCTACTGAATAATTGTTGAGCATATCAGTGGAGTATCATGATTTAGGAAATAATTTTGGGGCAACATGAGGCAACTGCTCTGTTTGAGGCTAGGATGACTATTTTTCCTTGAAATTCTTGTGAACACTGTCAGTGAACACAAACACTTGCACTGAATTTTTCACAAGCACCGTTTTGCTTGGTCTGCAGAAATTGCTTCCAGAATTGCTAAACTTGCTACTCCATATGCTTGCAAAATTGAGTAAATGGTCTGTAAATTCATGTGCTTGCTAAACTTGTTGCTAAATTGAGTAAATGGTTTGTAAATTCATTGAAATTTAACTGAAAAAATTCATTTAGGCTCGCTGTAGTGCTTTAAATACTCCTGTTCTAAAAATACTCCTGCAGTAGAATTGAGTTCTTGCTTGCAAAAACAACTCCCTTGGATATGTACCGCTAGTTCTTGATGGCGTACTTCTTGTGCATCTAATTGGATGATGTAATTCCCTGTAAGTGCTTGTGCTTGTACTGTGTAGCCCTTGTGCATGATCTGTTGAATGGAGTATTCATATTGCTTAGCAAGATCTTGTTTATTCATATTGGAGTAGCAATGTTTGCAGCCGCAGTAACTGAACTTTATCAGTTTAGTATAACCTGCTTGAGTAGCTTGTTGTGTCTACTGCTAGTCATTGGAACTAAATCGAGGTGTCGTGCCGTGCCGTGTAGCAAATGTCCTATCTTTGTTGTGTCTACGCATTACCTGGAGCTGTAATGTCCTATCTTTGTACCGATTAGAAACTTTAGTTGTTGTTTTCCTACTGCACCTCGAATATGCAGTGCTATTCTTGCAAATCTGTTGTTGCTGTTGCTATTGAGATTGATCTGATGTTTAGCTTGATCTCATGCTGTCACAGTTCGAGTAGATTTGCTGTTGCTGCTGAGCTATTGGATATTTTGCTGCTGCTAAGGTAATGATCTGCGGCTACAGAGCCTGGGATCCCTGATGGAATTCTTGTGATGAACCTGGGACTCTGGGAGCCTGGGGAACCTGGCAGCGAGCTGGGCTATGGCACAGAGGAGCTTTCGCGCAGAAGAGCTCGGGAGCAGAGGAGATTTGGCGCAGAGGAGCTGAGGCTCAGAGGAGATTTGGCGCAAAGGAGATGGTGCTCCGGGGGCGACGCTCTGGCGATCTTGTGCACCGGCGACCTGAGGCGAGGAGGTGCGGCGACAATCTGGAGCACCATCGACGACCTGCCCTACGGAGATCTTGGGCACAGAGGCGCTGGGATCTGCGACGACCTGTCGCAGGGCTGGGAACCTGGGATCTGCGACGACGTGCCCAGCGAGGTGCAGCGAGGATCCGCGGGAGGGCCAGCGAGGTGCTCCTGGCCGGCGACGACCCCAGCGAGGTGTTCCTGGCCGGCGACGACCCAGCGAGGTGTTCCAGATTTCGAACTTTTCCCCTGTTCGCTGTAATCGATCGGTTTACTGGGTAACTGCGGGAGGGCATTACTTGTTATTTGCCTGATTGAGTGGGGCAGACACATCATTTGGGCGATTTTGCACCCTGTCGGAATTTTGGAACGAAGGGAGTATTTTGTAAAAGAAATATTCGACCAGGAGCATATGAGCTCAGGAGTCAATTTGAATTTCTGAATAATAAAGCTCCTCATCTTAAAAAAAAGAAGCTCCTCGCAAGAAAAAACACAGAAAGTAATCTATATCTATCTCTACTATATAATACCAGTAGTGTTTCTTCCTTCCTTTTTTCGTCTGTTGGTTTGGTACGTCCTCGTTGGTACGTCGTCACGCACGCCCAGTCAGATTCATCCCGCGAGGAAACGTAAACGGGCGAAAACTAGAAACAGACTCCGCGTCCAAGTCAAAGCAAGAAACCTCGTCGATCGGTTTGTGAATCGTGAATCAGTGTGTCCGTGCCCCGCCGCCGGTTGCTCCATTGTAGCCTCGCCTCCTCAGTCCTAGCTGCTGTACCGGCGAGGGAGGGTCGTCCCCATGGAACGCATGGAGGATTTCTGCCGCCGGCGAGAAGCCTTGTGGCAACCGACCACGAGGTGCCGTCTGTAGGTCTGTGCGTGGTGGGGCGGCCGCTATGCCGGAATCCATGCCTCGGCTGCCGGCGCCCGGCCGCAACCTCCTCGCCTCTTCCGCCTCTGACGAGAGTAATTAGTAGAGCAAGGATGGCGTTGGTCTGCGCCATCGACATCCCATTACCCCTACCTTTTCCTGTTCTCCATTCAATTTAATCGTTTGGTTCGTAGCAACGGCGGACACAGCGGCGCAGCTGGTGAGGCGGCCAACCAGCTTAAGTACCCATCAGCTGCTGGATAGTATATTTTTCCGAACTGCTTGGGACCTAATACGTCATGTGTTGATTTTGTTCAGAGTGGATTAGTTAGCTAGCTACACTGCTTGGGACCTTGGGTAATATTGTACATGATGTCAGTTTGAAGCAATTTAATTTTAAACATCAAGATTTCGGTACTGCTGGGCTGTCATATATGTGGTGTAGTACTAAAATAGGTGTATATTATACTAATGTTGTTTAATCGGAAGTGGTGGAATAATTAGAAGGAGATTAGAAGTATTAGCAGGAATTAGGAGCTAACTAGAATACGTTGTTTTCTCTCTGTCTAGCTTAATTCCAGTAGTATATTAGGGATGCTATTTTCTTTTTCTAATAGTCCTAGCAAGTGTCTTAAGCGAGCTATGTACACGAACTGAAGTCCAGTTCTCTCTACCAGTAAGATAACTGAAAGATATGTACATAACTTTTATTTTTACTTGTGATTGCAGAACATGGATCACAACGGTGACATAACCACCGTTCAGGATTTTGCTAACCAACCTTAAAAAAAAACCAAAATGTTATGAATCAATTGTTTTGGATGATTCATTGCCGCCATCATGCACCTACCATCTCGACATCATCTATTGTTTCTAAATGTTTCGAATAAATTGGTTCAGAATCAGATCAAAGTTGATAAATTGCGACAACCCATGTCAACATTATCTCCGGTTTCGGAATTGATGAATGAAGAAAATTTGCAACACATGACGATAAAAAAAGAACATTATCTCCCGTTGCAACGCACGGGCATTTTGCTATATCTATACTACTATTAAAAGTGCAAACATGTTCGGGATACATTAAATCTGTGCCGTTCAATATCTGATCAACGTTCCAGATCACTCCAATGTTTGACAACTCAATACACCTTTTCAGTTTGGAAAACGCTAACTATCACCCGGCTGTAGCTACAGCCAGGTCGTTAGGCGCACACTCCTTCGATGACGCACGGACACGCACAGATTCGCCTCCGAACCCCGCTCATTGCTCGCCCACCTCCTGCTCTGCGCGCCGCCTGCCTTGTGCTTCGGCTCGTTGGGCGTGTGCCATCTGCGCCACCACCTGTGACCTGCCGGCTGCCGCCGGCGTGGAGATCCCCAGCCGCCGTCGCCCCGGAGTCCAGGGAGCCTGCCTCGACGGATCCTGGTGTCGAACGGAATCACAGCGCTATCCCTGGCCCGGCCCCTGTCGGCGCACCCCCGAGCTACTCCGCCGCCGCACCTGCTGATGTCAGCCAGACTCCCAGCGCGACTCCGGCTAACCACGGAAGAGCGGAGATGGGCGAAAAATCGAGCTGCACGTGCTTCCGCTCTAGGACGGCTCTGCGACCGCGACGACTTGATGTGCGACCAAGCTCCGATGGGGATGGGTCATGCTATATGATAATTTAGGATAAGGACACCAAATTCTGAGAGATCATAATCTGCAAACTTCAGAGCATAGACCAGGGTCTAACAGTCAGATTCGAACACGACACGATGAACTCCACAGTTGGCTGCTGCATTGATCAATTCGGTAGAGGTAAAAGTTTCAACATGGAGAGCGGATCGCACATAGTCAATTTTACCCATCGCCTCCGCAAGGAATCAACATAAGCAGGTTCTTCTTTTCGAGCTACATGCTGCATTGAAAGTGAGCTCTATTCTCTCCTCGTCGCTTACGTGCGAAAAAGTGAATGGACGATTGAGCACATATGAATGTCTTTCAATATTGCTATGTTTTATTATGATACGTGAGTTGCACGTGCAACTAGTAAACAATAAGGCTGACAACATTGGAAAATGACTGGGCTGCTGAGTCGGAGTCCTGTCTTACGTTAGGGCATGTACAGTAGTATTGACTCAGCTGTCTGTAAGAGGCTCCACGTAGGATTTTCCATGATCTGGAAGAGAGAGAAGATAGAAAGAGAACGGGTCCGTCTATAAAAATCCAGACGGTCTGTTCCCCAAAATATCGCTGCTTATCGACAGCTAAATACCCATTGTACGAAGGTGTCGCTAGTACACCACCGGTTAGCCCACGTTCTGGGCTAGTTTGCATCTCGTGCCAGCTTTTTCTTAAATGGAAGTATTAAGTTGTACAGACACCTCTAAAGACTACCCCACTGTAGAAGATGCTTGTGGTGTCTGTCTATAACTGATGTGGCATGATTTTGTAGACACCAGCCGTCTAAACCACTGTACATGCCCTTACGAGTCCTGATTAGAGTTTACAACTAAGCTGCTTTCCTGGCGAGCGGCCGCTATACAGATCATACACCACAGAGGTAATTGCACATAACACCACATGTTGGGGTAAAATTTGCACAGAACCACAACCGCGTTTGTTTTTTGCACAGAACACCACTGTTTGGGGTAATGAGTTGCACAAAACACAAATCTCTTCATTAGCAGCTTTGACACCAAATTAGGCTAGATGGGCCCACCAGCAGTTCGTGGCATTAATCCTGGAGTTGACCTGGTCCTAGACTTCCAACAGGGGAGGTTAGCAGCGCCGTGCTCGGCTACGGAACTCGTTGCAGCTGCGCCCGGCCGAAATCTCCCAGCTCGCGCTTCCGGTGATACCAGGGTTGGACGACTCGGCAGCGCAGTGCGGAAAACCACGAGCTTGCTTTCTAAGGTCGCCGCAGGGAATGCCGACGAGGAGAGTGGATCCGTCCGGCTCCTGCCCGACCTACTCTGGGAAATCCGTGCGGCTCATGGATGCTGCTGGCGTCTAGCGGCGCCCCCCGCGTCACGGCGTCGTAGCTTGCACGTGTGTGCCTGGCGTTCGTGCGTCGCCCGCTTCAGGACCTTCTCTTCTTCCTCGTGACTGCTCCGATCTTTACCGTGAACTCTGACAGTGGGCTCAATACGACTAATACATTGTCAAACCGGTTAACTAGATGATTTGGGTTCTATGCAACGAATTACCGCAAAATGTGGTGTTTCGTGCAAAGAAAATTTGTGGTTGTGGTTTTGCGCAAAAACTGCCCCAACATGTGGTGTCATGTGCAATTTACTCTACACCACACGCACCCAGGCCCTAACAGTGACTTGTGTACACACGCCGCGAGCCCGTAGATCGAAAGATTCACCGAATCGACCACACAGCTTCATCGTCCTTTCCCTTCTCGCAGCTCTGATTCAGTTCGTCAGGGAGGAGAAATCAAGAGACCACCGACCAGGGTAGGAGGCCAGCGCCATGGTAAGAGCTCGATCCCTTACCCCGTTCGTCTCCAAATCGCCTCCTTTCCCCTCGCTTCGGCTAATTCGATCGGATCTGGAAACCTGATTCCTGTTTCTTGGCGTGATTCCAGTCGGCGCTGTTCAACTTCAACTCCTTCCTCATCGTGGTGCTGCTCGTCATCTGCACCTGCACCTACGTCAAGATGCAGTTCCCTGCCATCCTCAACGACCGCACCGGGTAATTTTCTAATGATGATCCCCGATTCGAGGAGTAAACTGGGGATTTTGTTGTGCGCGCTCTGATCTGCGCAATTGGTGTCTCCTTTGTCGTAAAGAAAATAGTTGAACTGTCAAGATTAGCTCTGAGGACTGTCAAGATTAGCTCTAAAAATTAGTACAACTCATTTAATGATAGAAGTTTAAACATGGATTCTCGGTGGGGGATGCGTCAACTAGGGTATGGCATATTAATTTGGAGTTGCAAACGATGTTGGATGTTCAATCTTATGCTGATTCATAGTCCAGCCTATGAACTCCTGATACAGATGAAGCTCGAGTGGTAAAACTATGAATTTGTCTATTTTTTGTCTTGGCATGGATGCCCCTTTTTTTTCATAAAAATGAAGCTCGTCTGCTTAACTCAATAAGTAACCTATTTCATTCCTAGGATGTCAAAAAACACATAAATAGGAAAAAAATATAGGATTACAATGTTATGCTACATCATCCAATAGACTGAAAACTATGTCCGATCACACCACGGGAAGAAAATTGGAATCTTTCCATGTTAGTCAAGAGAAATTTTCTTACACAAATATAGTGCATAGAAACATTACAATCTTATCCTAAGTAAAAATTCGTATGGATAACAATACAACAAACAAACGGCCCTTATAGGTGAATTCCTAAGGATAACAATCCTCCAAAAATCCTCTGGATGCAAGAGGTCATCACTATTGTTTGTATAATATCTCTGGTGCCAACTGTTCTTGATGCAATCAGCTCTTAAATTCGTTAAATTAGAAGGCCATGAACCTACATAGGACTAGAAGGACAAACTGCAAACATTTATTTTATTTTTCAGATATTATTCATTTTCTTACCTGAATTCCTTCCCTTGACAGATTCCGTGGTTTCTTTTGGAAAGCCGCCAGAATAGGTATGCTTCTTTCTCTGCTTCCACTTCCAATGCTATGCTAGTCTTTTCCATCATTCATAAATCTGCTGGAGGTTTCATAGTTTCTCTCGTTCTGTTCATTTGGAGCACTTGTTTTTCTCGGTGTATGCACCTAGCTTCATCTGTCAAGCTGTATTGTAAAGTTGGTTGATTATCAAGGTGCTAATAGGTTAATTTCATGCTAGACTTCTCTAGTAGTTTATACCGCTTCTTTTTCTCGCTATGGACTTACTGTATTGTTTATAAAAAATCTTCTTAAATTCCCTGCTCTCATTTATCTTGTTAAAAAGTTCAAATAAATGATTTTTTTGATAAAAGCTGCACTATCTCAATTGTGTTATAGTTCTTATTGTTTGAGAATGCTCACGATTTTTTTGTATTGGTGAAAATGTTAATAAATTCTTTGCATTTCATTTATTCTGTAACTTTATTTTATGCTAAACAAAGCTTGCATGCAGAAATTGCAAAAGTTGAACTTTCTCAAAATTTTCGTAGTTCCTTTTTTTTGTTGGGAATGTTTACATCTTTCTGTAGTGCTCATATATTCCTTGATTTCACCTATACGTTAGTTAAAAAAAAAAAATTCCTTGCAAACTGGATTTTCTCAATTCTCCACGTACTGCCCATATTTTGTTCACAATGCGCAAAGGATTAATTGCTTTTAGTATCACAAAACTCAACATAAAATTTGTCATCATGCTATGCTGCATTTCTGTGAGCAAAATTTTGATCCTGGCTTTTGCATGTCAGTGGCTGTTCCGTTATATATTGATTTAATTATCATCATTGTCATGGTTGATTCTTGTGCTAATTTCTGTTGGACTCAATAAGACTGACTACAATATTTGAAAAACAATGGTGGTGAAAACACACCGCATATTTTCTAGTGATATTTGGAAAGTTGATTGCTGAGTGGACACACAGTGAACTTAAACTGCAGCCTTTCTTGCATCACTCAAAGTCTCTGGTTCCACTCATGCTAGACATATGCTAAGTTGCTAAAACTTCACAATTGCTGATAGAGAATCAGCTTATGAACTTGCGAGTTATGACCTTCAATTGTAAAGGAGAATTGTACATCTAAGCAAGCGGTCAACGAATTTTATTTTTTATCAGCTGATCCTTTTGAAATTCTCCTTGAAATAAAAAGAGTTCAAAATTGGCTGAGGCTCACATATGACTTCTGAAGACATTGAATGTTGATCTTCTGTCTTTAGAAGGGTTTACCTGTCCCATACAGTTCCTTGAGCTAGTGCTTGGTTGTAGCAGCTAGCAGGCTTCATATATGTTTGTGGTCATTCTTCTCTTTCAGGTGATGTTCCTGAGAGAATAGCTATAGGTGGTATGAGGTCTGGGGTACATGGATTTGGCGCACTGTGGCGCCTGAGGGGTCATAGTGTTGCGGAGGAAAGAACACCGATGATTGCAATGCTTTATAACAGTCGGCCCTAATAGATTATTCTAGGGAATCATTCTTTTTTTGGCGGGAATTCTAGGGAATCAATCTAATGATCCTTTCGAAATAACTAACAAGATAACTTGGGAATAAAGCAAATAACGAATCCTAGGATAACGAATGCCTTATCTCTAAGCCTGAGCTGGTGCGGTGGATTCCTGCTTGGTCTTGTACTGATGGGTATAATGTGGCCCCACATGACATTCTCTGTAAATCTTAACTTCCTATTTGAACTTAGTTTGGCCTGGAAATATATGTTCATAGTAGTAAGAAGTGTCGACTGAATTATAACAGCTTTAACCAGTCTCAGTCAACTACAAGTTATTCACTGTAACTTGATATATATGTTAGTGGGACTCAGGTGCAAAAACATTTTGCATAGAAGCAGACTGTTTTTGTGTATGAATCTCTGTTCATATGTTATTTGAGTTTTTGTGTAGAAGCGGATTCTTTCCTTACCATATTAGTCCAGTATACTGTCAATGCTAAAATTTGATTGATCTTGGGTTTTTGAGTAATAATTGCCGATTGGGATCTTGGGTTTTTTAAGTAATAATTGCTGATTGGTACTTTTATTTACACATAGGTTAGTGCGTCAAGCTTCTGCCATGAAAAATATAATATGCATTTAATGTTTTTTAAGAACACTGTTTGATATTAATGCCTTGTTGTCTCAAGCATCTGAAATTCAACCTTTCTTGCGTGTTGCTTATCAGGTGAGCGTTTGAGCCCTTGGGTAGCATTTGGGTGCTTCGCTATGGGAGTATCCACAATCTTCTTCTGAAGGCCGAAGCAATGATCTCTCAGATTTTGATCTACGCTGCAGAAGTTATCTCTAATTAGAACTATGTCACATTGCATTCCTGTCCATATTATAGAGAAGCATTCTGCTTCAGTTTAACTAGGGAGACATGGGTACTGTTGTTGCAAAGCGCTGCATGTAACTACCAAACATTCAGTTTACCTGAATGTACTCAGGTCGGCACCCCTGCCTGCTGGGAAGACAGAAACGTGATTGTGTTGTTTTATTCTATGCTACTTGTAAAGCAGCAAGCAAGAGCTGATGATGGATCATACTGTATGAAAGGTTCACTGGAACCTGCAGTTCCAAAAACCAACTGTGATTTTCTTATTTGGACCATCTCGTATTAACCTATTATTTTTCAACTGGGCTCGCCCTATTCGCTACTTTTCCGCCATAGCAGAAGGGGAACAAAGTCTAAGGAAGTACATTGAGTCCAAAATTCAGAAGTAATACCACACGACAGTATGGGAAATATTATTGATCAGTTTCCATCTTTTCCTTCACATATAGCACACACTTCTAGCAGTGGCGAAGTCAATTAAGGGTCTCCAATAGGCCGGCGAGCAACTTCCAAGGACCTGAATATTATCTGTCGGATGTGTTCACCGCTCGATAGATATTTACAATCATACGCATGGTACCATGACTTTACATAGAGTTCGAATTATAGAATAACAATGATTTGAGAAATTTCTGCCTTGATACTACTGACATTATGAAACTACAAGGAGAGTGTAAATGGTACCTCATATGCAAACTTTTCTAGTGGGTGCAACTAAAATGTTATCTCATATACAATTAGAACAAAAGAAAAAAAATAGAGAAGTACATAATGTGCATTAGCGGATTGCGTCAACTGTTAGAGCAAAACTATGTAAATCCTTTGCATCTACTGATGTGTACAGTTTCTGCAATACCACCATTCGTAGCCACACTGCTCAAAGAATGCCTCCAATATATAGTTTTAGTATTTGCACCCATAACCTCTGGTTTGGATTGGAAGATGCTTGTATTTTGTAATGCTAATCCTGTAGCCTGGTGGATTTGTTCATAGCTATAGAGTACTTATTTCCATCCTCTGGGACCTAGTTGCTCAGAAAGGAAATCCATTTACCTTTTACCTCTGAATACATTCCTCACGGCTTTGTGGGTGCTGACATATTTCTTATGAAGGAATCTGCCAAGTCAACCTGCTGTCCACTATGAATGAACTTCATGCAGATTGGTGCCTGCACACTGAACATGGTGAGTATCGCCGACGGCAATGCGAACAGTCCTTCTCCGCATATCAAGCCGGCCGCAACCGCCGACGACATCATCGCGGCACTCTGGCTATTCATCTTCATCCACATGAACAATATCACACTGCCTATGCACATATCGATAGCGACGGCTGATCCGATGAAGAAGGGCAGGGCAAACACCGTGACACTGGGAATATAGCACTGCATCTTCCAGCCTTTCCTCTGAGACACGACCGATAGCGTGTTTACTGCGACGGCAATGCCAGCGGCGACGAAGCAGAAGGTGATGCAGTGGTCAGGGAGCTCCTTGACACCTCCCGTGCCCATCACCGCCATGGCACGGTAGAGCCCAGCGTAGGGGCATGGGTAATCCGAGTCCGGCGCTCCAATGGGGACGTGCACCTTGTCATTCCTCTGGTAGGCACGGAAGACGCACGGCGTGAGAATGGAACCGATGACTATACCGAAGGTCTGCATGGTGATCAGAGCTCGTTGCGAGGTGAGCGTCATGTAGCCTGTCTTCACGTCCTGTGTCAGCTGGGAAGAAATATGAAGAGCTGACACCACTAGCCCACAGGCCACAAGGGCAGCAACAATGGCGCCTGGCTTGGCGATCCATGCCGAGACGACGAAGATTGTGAACTTGGCGTATGTGTAGGCAATGTTCCAGTCCGTGAGCCCAGTTGCGTAGGTATTGGTGAGGGCAACCACGGGGACGATAATGTACATCGAAACGACGTGAAAGAAATTTATCTGGTGGAACAACTGTGGGATAACTACTCCACAGATCAATGCGCACACGGCATACGCAGCCACTGGTAGGGAAGCAGGGATTTTGTTCTCAAGGAATACCTCGATCCTTCTACGATCATCGTAGTTCAGGCTGGGATGCTTTCTCAAGTAGTTACCCACCACTGTATCTGTTTCTTGTTGTTTCTGGCTGAAGTCCATGTAGGCAGTAATAAGGAGTGTAATGAAGTTATAAATGCCATCTGTCAGAATCAGTGCAACTGTAATGAAGACCTGTCAATAGAACAAAAAAAAGCATTTTCAACGAACAATTTCAAAGGCAATGTTTCTGTAGTACATTTGCAAGTTTCATATGTTTGAACATATAAATTCCGCTTCACGATCGAGCGAAAATTTTACACGGACGTCTAATCTTTGTGGGATCTTGGACGTCCAACTGTAGTTCTCGCCAAAAAGAAACTTTGGAGAGAGTATTCTCGCTTATGGAGAAGCTAATAAAATGGATCAGAACACACATGCATACTAAAACACTCATAAAAAATGCTAACACATTCCTCTGGGAATTCGTAATATCACTTTAACAAATAATGCTTGGTTGTCCAAGAAACAAATGCTTGAAAAAGGAGATGAAATATATACATCTGGTGCTTACCTCCCACCCATGTTAATCACCTGATGAACTCATCCCTAGGTTTACATGAACAAGAAGACATGATACAGGAATTTCACTTGATTTTGAGAGATTTACATCATTACGAATTTCATATATATGTTTGTCATTTGATTTGTAGGATTGGAATCATTAGAATTATTTTCCAAGGATTTTACTGGACTCTATTTCGAAGGATAATTTCCATCCATTTAACCCCTTGGTATTATTCCTTTGCTTTTTCGTTTGATCTCAAACACTCTACAATACAAAATAGTTGTAGGTTTTCAATCTGGCTGGATTCTATTCTTGCCTAGTTTCTTGTGTTTTAAGAATCGTGCGAGACAAACAGGCCCTAAGGTCATAATAGAAAGTTGTTGTAGAATGTAAATAAGTCTTAGTGATGTATGTTTGACCATAGTAACATGTGCTGCACATAGACACATAGAAGAGCTAGACACTTTGAAAGGATCCTATAAGGTCATGTATATTCAAAACTAAGCCTTCACTTTTTAAGAAATAATGCATCTAACGCAAAGCTTTTCTTGTAAGTAGTGACCCATCACCGATTTTGGCTTCCTTGTTCTTATAGGAAACATGGATTTGAATATGGGGAACCATAATGCGCTAAACAACATAGCTGCCAGTGCCCTGGTCGTAGAAGCCCATTGACATAGTTCACATTATTCCATTGCTAGATTGAACAAATCCTCTTGTTTCAACTGTTGTGCACAAGTTTAACGAATAAAAGGAAGAACGGGTATTTGGTACTTCCCAATAGGAGATAACAAGTTCAAACGTGCCGATACGAGTCTATAAAGGCCAACATGAGATATGGTAAGGGTAAACCGGCCCCGCAATGTGCACAAGGGGTCCACCCGAATTTATCCTTCATAAAGGCAGCCCTCAGAATATCCGAATACATCTATTTGTTTTATGATTGATCAACCATGTGTTATTTTTATAGTCAATAGTTTATGGCAGGTTAGCAATGAGACTTTGGATTTAGAATTTGACTTAGGAAACATGCAATTGGGTAACATAGGCCTTTTTTTAGAGACACCGCAAACATTTTTTATTTAGTTGGGAGAGAGAATAAAAAAAGTATACACATTGTGTTATCTTAGTTAAGAGTTGGTCGCTTGGCGCTCAAAATATGTTTGTTTGTTCATTGTACTGGATGTAATCTCTTAGTCATATTATTTTCCAGTTGCTATTAGTATGCTACAGTCACACAAATATTAATTTCTAATTGTATTACACGTTTTATTATGATCTCTAGGGTTAATAATTAAGAAGTAGAATGGATTATAACATGACATCGCCTAGTACTTACCACATGATGCTACAGTGCTGGATGGACACTACAAACGTAGAGCGAGCACGCGAAGGTGCATTTATGAATTAAAAAAGTCTGAATGTTTTAACTCTCAAACAAACCGTGTACCTGAATTTACTATTTGTCTACTTAGCTTTCTCGCCTTCCTCCCTAGAGAAGATATATAGAAAGAGAGAGAACAATTTTTCCATACGACCAACTTTTTGGCGATGTTCTCTAGCGGCTCCCTTATCCTGATGGCCTCTCCTGGTCGTCAGTGAGAAGGGAGTCGTTGAACCTTGCGTGGATTTCTATATCTGTAGTCGAGGGAAGGTTGTGTTTCTTGGGGTATTGACAGATAATTTGGCTTTGATGGCGGCGCCTGTGGCGACATATAAGAATGCATAAGATTATCCACCGATGAGATGGCTTCCTCCATGATTGGGCATGGATCGTGGTAGGTTTTTCTGGTGAGGTCGTGGCAGTCGGGCAAGCTTGAGTTATTCTGGTCTTGGCCAGCGCGACACTCACTTCGACACTATTGTAGATCAAGGGACATATACATGATGCATGGCGGCCGCCGCTAGTGGTCATCTTCAAGGACATCATCGCGGTGTTCCTGGAAGGGAAGTTGCTTCAATGCAAGTGGCTCAATGCAGGTCGAGTTGACAACAACGGGTGGTCCGACATGACTTCACCGACTTGTTTGGGCGAATGACACACCATATAGGGCATTCAGCGACACATCAGGTAGTCCCTAGCCGACATGCACAAAGCTATACTTGGTTTAAAATAGAGTTCTTGTGATGAATTGTTGCTGGATCCAGGTCAGATTGTGCTCCATCTCTTCTTCCTCCGGCGATATCTTTGGCAATAGGCAACGACTTCTCTCAGTACCGAATATGCTTAAGAAGTGTCAACAATTTAATTTTTCAGAGGTTTATGTATGTTTGTATTGGACCATGTGCCATTTACAGATATGTTCCACATGTGTGCATGTGGTCGCACCATGTGTGCACATGTATTGCAATGTTATTATTATGAACACAGTAACTTGTCGACATGATGAATTTACGGTACTCCTATACTTCCAAGTTTAGTTTAATGTGGGATTTGCATCTAGATCCCCTCTAAGGTAGGTTGGACTATTTTTTTGTCTGAAAAGTTACCACTCAATAAACTGTAAAATTACCGCGCTATCGGTATGAAAGTTACATTATTTCGGTCCACTTAGATTAAGAGAGTAGTGCCTTCAATTTTGGTTATATATGCATACCATGGAGTCTTCAACGCCTATGTACATGTATTATATTGTTTGTACTAAGTTGTAGGAACACACTAGAACATGGGCACCATTAGTTATTCTCTCATTTATAAGAGAATTAATACTATAGTGGTGATGCATTTACCATACCATTTTACTAAAATTGTTATATCACGGTTTATGATGTATCAGCTTACCACCATGATTGTAATGTACTTACTATATTATGGTAATAACAATGATATAGTTACCATGGCGATGACGTATTTACCATATTGTATGGCATATTGTTTGGTGAAAGTTACTAGGTAATGTACTTACCATCATCCTTAGTATTTTTAACACCACACCAGTAATATTATTATCTAACTTCCTATAACTTAGGATGATTACTATTTGATATTATGTTTATAAAATTGTTATTATTATAGATGTGATGTAACTACAAAGGTGTCATATCCTTTGGTCAAACTCATCACGTGACATAGTCACATTAGTTATCACTATGCTACAAATGTACTTAGAAGACTGAGTTACACACTATCATGATGATGTACTTACCGGATTATCAAGCAATAGGTATGACCATGTTGGTAAAATTGTGTAGTAAGCTATTACAAAATAGGATACAACCAATAAATTACTGTAATCAACTTTTAGTGCGGTGATGCAATTATTTTTGACTTCTCTCGCATATACATACTGGTCATTCTTGTCATGTATCTAACTAGGAGCTAGCTTCTTGCATGCAATGGGCCATGTTAATATGACAAGAATAAGCTGCATCGAGTGAATTCACACACTCAGCTAATCAGATGATGAATCACGCCAAAAATCCTAGTATGCAACATAAATTGTCTAGATGTTTAGTTAGATGAATGTGCAACAAATAAGTACTTTCTTGTTTAATTTTTACATACCTTGTATCCATTTATCCCAGCCAAACTTGATGGACTGGCAGTATGATACCATTGCCCACTTTTAGATTCGAGAAAAGGGAACAACAAACCCCATGATGCGATACCTCCAGCAAGAAATGTAATATTTATCATAGGTGGGACAATCATTCCCACACCAATAAACGTTGCAGAGAAATCAAAGAAGAACCTGCAACAACATAACTATAGGTATTGGGACCAATGCTTCATGTAAGGGATATTATTATATATATCTACATGGATATATCCATTCATGATTTTCGTACAAACTTGTCATTGATTACTCAAGAGAGAAACTTAGATGTGTAACAAGAAAACAAGAAAGCACAGAAAAGAGTAAAAATATTGATATTTCTTTCACATAATGCTAGCCATCGTCTAGTGAAATATACATTTACATAGTATACGTGTCATCAAATGTACATTCTCATATGAAAATAAGAGGAATGATATGTATCACACGAATTATGTGTTAACATACGCAACCAAGAGAATGGGCCAAAGGAGCACCCTATTCATCAATTTGGACTACAAATGAAACAAATAACGATGGAACTAAAACATCAAGATGTTGTAAATGGAACTTATTTGGTATATCAAGAAATTAAGAGTATATTTTTGTGCGTGAGAAAGTATAGGGTGCACCGTGAAGGTTTCAAACTTATATTCACAATCACAGGATCAATTATTTCTTGATGTTTCATATCACAATCACACCTTTTATCTTTATTTTCGTAATGACATATACGAACTATGAAACATAAGGAGCATCAATACAACACAACACAACACAACACAACACAAGTATGATGGCCATTTGACCTGAATGGATTTCCATCACTTATATGATATGCAAGTTTCGTAACAAATAATATGTCACTTACGGAGAATACGCTGAAATTATATTTAAAAGTATATTTCCTTATCAAAAAGTTGTAATCTCTTAGTTCTTAAGAACTATTTGATTATGTCGAATACGCTAAGGGGATAGAGTAGAAAATAATCTTTATTTTATAGTCGAGTTGGTAGTCTTTTTAAAGCGAGGCATTCTAGATGTCTTGCATGGTAAAACAGAGGGTGGATCAGGCACCGACAAGTCTTTATTTTGAACTTTTTGGACATCATTTATGAAATCAAGATTCAGGTTGTTGTAATTATACTTGCAACATATGCCTTGATGTTTTATAGTAGCTGAAATTCTAATATATCCATATGTGATATGGTATGTATAGTTTAGTTCATTACTAATTTTTTGTAGGTGACTTACATATTGTGAAACGATGGAATACTTATTTATGCATCAAAAAGTCATTTATTTTACATATGAAATGTCCTCCGAAATACAATTGTAACTACTCAATATAAACAAGATATATTTATAAATGAAGTTATATTCTCGGAGAATAATTATTGTGACTATGATACTTTTTTTACAAAACATGTCTTGATAGTTCTACCAGTAGTATGATAGATGAAAACTGAAGACGATGAACATACGCGGCTGAGATATATGAATGAAATTTATTATGAATGTAGAACAAAGATTTTGATGTTTATTAGCAAACATATCTCATACCTCTTCTTATATAACTCTAGCCCAAATAAGGGAAAGCTTGAAAATCCACAATCTTTGCCTGAAGCATATATCCATTGGAACGCAGTCCAAGAAAAACTACCAAAGAAAAATTTGAATATGGTTGCAACTTGCAGCCTGGATTAAAAATAAATATAAGTTTTATGAATGCAAAAGAAGATGATGGAATTTTCTATAGACAAATGTGCAATAAGAGAAGAAATAACATGTCATACTTTGCCATAATAGCTCCATGAGGGGTGTGAAGACTATTAATAAGGTGAGCTTGAGCTGTTCCTGTTGGGAATAGTAATCTATAGTCAAGAATCATCACCTGCAGTGAGAAGAACAACCATTAGTGGATATATATGATTTATATTTCTTAAAAATATTTTTCTGGCATTTATTGTGAATTTTGTCGCTATGTAGTTTATATTCCGACCATCTCATGATATAGTTCTCCTCTTAGGCCCAGTTCTTTTGCTGGCTGCTCTCATAGGCCGCCCGGCTTATTTGTTGGGGCTTCTAAACTAGTTATCTCATAACTAATCTAGAAGCCGCAAGTAATAAGCTGCTCGGTTTTTGGAATAAACTGGGGGAGGGGCAGCTTACAAAATAAGCCAGCAAAAGAACTGGGCCTCACTGTCCTCCACCTTGAGCTCTGTTGAAGGCGATGATGGTAACCATCAAGGGTTGGGATAGTGTCTTCGAGTGCAGGCTCACCAAATCCTCCTAAACTTAGATATATGGGGTATTCGAGAGGCATTGTACAAGGAAGTTTCAGTAAATGTGGGATGTGGTTTGGCAGAAAGCTAGTACATTAATTATGTTGCATACCATAAGTGGATGTGTGTATGTCCATCGTGGTCGGGGGTATGGTTTTACAAAGCCAAGTGCAACATGTTGTGCATGGGTGGTGGGGGACATGGACAGTGTGAGAAGGGTGGAAAGGTAGCCAAAGGAGATATTGCCGATTGTGGAAGGAGCGCGTGGTGGAAGGGGAGAGGTTCAAGGGGGGAAGTTGGAATGAAAAAATGCATCAATACTTGGGTGTATCATAATCCTAAGTAGGTGTATGAAATAACTAAAGTTGATGCGTATGTGTAGGATTGGGCGACTTTTTGGGCATTTTATCCTATCCCTGACTAGACATCACTCGACAAACAACTAGACATTATAACACTAGTTTCATCCATGAATTGCGGTGTTAATAGATTATAACATTGGCTAGCTAGGTCCACCAAAATAGACATTCCATATTGAAATATGGAACACCGATAGGAACATCATGCTAAAATGGTATTCAACATCCATGGTTGAGACACTGGTTATCGAAAGAGATCTTTATAAAAGGGAAACTTTCCAAATTATATTAGCTTATTGGTGGAGCAGTTATATGGCATAAATTTTATATAGAATCATGAATTTTCGCTTCAGAATCAATCTAAGTTCACTAAATCATCGTTACCCACTTTTGATGACTAAAAACTACTTTATACAAAATTATGCACAATATGATTATAATATGTCGTACATAATCTTTTGTATAAAAGTCTTGATTCCAATCGCAAAAACTGGCACATGACTAGTGCATAACACAAATAATGTACCTAAAATGCACTAATAATATTGGGAAATAACCATCCAAAGAGATCGATATGCAATAAAGAATACCTGGTTCAATGGAACACTAGTTAATACAGACATTATACCAATGAGGAAAAGGAATAACATCCATTGTCCTGTCGGAAAGTTGTCAACAATGTCTCTTGGGTCTGGATTTTCACCAAGTGATTTTGCCACCACAGAGGTCATTGCTATGATGTACAAAGCAAAGCCACCTACAAATGAAAACGAAAGATATATTTGTCAATGTGAAATTGCAATGAGATAGTATTTATTTCTCACAAGTGTCCTACGTTTGAAGTCATTTTTTTTGAATGGATTTGTAGTCATATTACTACGATATATTTGTCAATGACTATGGTTTTGTAAATCATATAATGGTAAAATAGATAAACTCACCCTTCCAATCTTTGCAATACTACATTTTTGTGCCTAGTTTTAATTAGATATGTTCAAATTTGGTTGGTCTACTTGGAGTAGAGCTACTTGCCTCTGATCCTACGTATCATCTAACATATGTACATGTGGAGATAAACCATTGTACTAAATTGTGAATGATATCCAGCTTCATGTCATATCACTTATGATTTTATAACCAGCAACCACTCGTACAAACTGACACTAAGGACAACCCATCGGCAACGACAGAGCTAGAAGGTCTTTTTTTTTTTAATGTGTAGCTAGAAGGTCTATGGTGTAATATATTCGAGCATAGCTGACGAGGCCTGCCAGACATGGCTGCCCGAGGCACTGCCCATATTGGCAATGGGCAAATAAGGTTAACTGTTTTATGATATTAGCAAACGATAAATGTGTAATCATTTGTGATGTGACCCTCTATGGTAAACCTGCCGCTGGATAACCACAGTTCATACCCAAATCCATACCCACGTCTTTGGGTAGGGTAGGGTTGTAGTTGTACCAAATCTGCACGTACGTAGGCGTAGCAGCTGATCGATCGGCACGTACTAAGCTGGCTGCATGTAGCTAGCTGACACACATCTATAAAATCTTCGTTCTTTCTCTCCGTGGATAATTGGATAATATCCATTACTTTTGGATAACCGCTGTATGATTTGGGTAAATCCAAACCCTCCCCAACGGCAGGTTTACTCTATGGTAGCAAACATTCATAGAAACCCGTGATGAAATATGAACTGATCGATAAAATATAAACTTTGTTGGAGAACGATTAAAATATGGAAATCATGTTGAGAATGGGAAAAATACAACGGGCGCTTTAAATTTTCTTAGACCTTCCATATTTGTTTCCAAGTCAGTGGTGAACACCAAGTCCAGATCACTCAAACAGCCCATCCAACTGCGAGCAATTGGTGGGATTTGCGAGTAGTTTCAGCGCCTCATTCTGGGAAAAGCATTGTAATCATCCGGGGGATCGTGCGAGTCGTGTCCTCCGCCTCCCGCGATCGACGCGTGTCCCCGCTGACCGCTCGCTCTCCTCCTCCCAACCACTTGTACAATTCGTCTTATCCTCTCGCTCGCTCGCCTCCCAGAGAAACACGAACACGACACCAATGCCATGTCGCCGCCGCCAGCGATCCTCGGAACCTCCAGCTCCTTGGCCTCCTCCAGCTCCGGCCGCCGCTTGGCCCTCTCCCTCCCCGGCTCCTGCTCTCTCTCCCTGCAGCACCGCCTAGCTCCGGCGCCGCCTTCCAACTCTCTCCACCAAAGGTCAACGCCCTCGCCGGCCATGGAGCTCCGCCCCGGCACTCCCGAGACCACGACCATGCCGCCGCTCCAGGGCGGCGCCGTCGCCACCGCCTCCTTCCCCTTCCCGGCGTCCTCGCCGCTGATCTCGACCTCGGGGGTCGCGGCGTCCTTCCTCGGCGTCCTCGGTGTCCTCGCCGCCGATCTCGACCACGCCGTAACGCCCTCGCCGGCCTTGGAGCTCCTCCTCGCTTTCGACGCCGACGAGCTCATCGAGCTAGCGGTAGCGACACCGTGCAGCTTGTTCGACGGGGCCAGCAGGAGGCGTCGCCCCCTCCTCGTCCTCAACTTCCCGGTGTTGCTGCCAGCGACGGACGTCGTGCTGCTAAGCCAGGACGGCGCTGCTGCGATGAGTGGTTGCCGTTGGGGCTTCAAGTAGGACGCCATGTTGCTGCCAGCGGTAAGGGCAGATGCTAGCAAAGCATGTTGTTTTTGCTGCCATCGGCCATCGGAGTTGCTACCAATCGACGGGAGGAGGTGTTGCCGTGGGTCGGCGGTGGTGCTACGTGATGCGTTTGGCGGTGCTACGTGGGAGAACCGCCGGTGCTACCAGGGCACCCGTCTCAGCTACAAGGAGGTTTGTGGCGGTGCTGCAACGAGCGGTGGTCATGCTGCCATCAAGGGCGGCGGTGACGATGCTGCCATCATGAAGGGGTGGCCTGAGGGGCGGCAGTGCTGCCATAGGCGGGTGACGTTGCTACCGTCGGTTAGATGCGGTGCTGCAAGGAGGAGCGGTGGTGGTGCCAACCGGAGGCGACGCGTTTGCCGGTGGTGCTGCCAGCCGTCGTCGGAAATTTTTCTGGTACAATTGTCTATAATTTTTGCACCATACGTTCTGTGAATTTGTTCTGCTGTCGGAGAATCTCGCCGGAAGATTTTTTGCTACGATGTTGCAATATAACAATTTTTGCTATTATTGTTATATGGTTTTGCTACAATAGAACAAAAAAGTTGCTACGATACTTCCGGCGAGGTCTTCGTCGATGTCCCCGGCGATGCTTTCGGCGAAATCGATTTTTCTACAGTAGCACATTTTTGTTGCTACAAACTCTCCGGTGAGGTCTCCGGTGAAGTCAGTCTTTTATTTTTCTGTTTTCTGGGCGAACCGTTTTTTGCTACATAGGGAGCAAAAGCGGGTGATTATTTTCTACACCGTAGCAAAAGCGGGATTTGGTGGGATTTGGGGGTTAGGCAGGGGACAGGTGTCAACAGGAGGACCCGGGGGATTTTCCCCCAGATCCCCGGGGGGAAGCCTAGTTCTATCCCTCATTTTGTTGCAAAAAATTAAACAAGAGACATTAGTTTTATGACATTTGATAGCGGCCGCGGAAAATAGATTCGTTGAAGAGGAGGAGAAGCATCAAAGACGAGTCAAAAAGGGCCAGGGGGATTTCCTGACATTTTCCAAGAACATATAATCACGAACTGGGAAGATGGTTTGAGTTGAAAAATATTTCTTTATCTACAAAATAAGTTTTTCTTTTTTTTCCCTCACGTGTGGTCCTTGTTTTTATTTATTTTGCATGCAATCGGATACTGACGTTAATTTATACTTGTACTTTTCACATGCGGGGCACATAAACATTACCGGTCTCACCAATACCAGTACGTTAAATAAATATTTGCATGCGCAGTATTTCCGTGGTATGTGCATATGCTTACCGGTTAGGGCTAAGTTTCCGACTGTAGCGACGGTGGTGAGCACCAACAAGTTCTCCTGTCGCGTGAACGGCGCCGAGCCTGGGAGGCCGCACGTCCGGATCAGGCTGACGAACCATTTGAGGAAGATGAAGCTGAGGACGCTGATCGGCATGTTGAGGCCCGGCACAACGCCGGCGGACATCTGGATCTGCAGGGTGACGAAGCCGAAGACGATGGAGAGCAGCAGCGAGACCATCATCGCCCGCGGCGTCACCTGCTCCCAGAACCCCGGCAGCGGCTGCTTCTCGAACGCCCGCTCCACCGACGCCAGCAACAGCGGATCGCCGATCGTCGCGTCCATTGCGACTCACGTGCCACGTACGGCGGCGCCAGCTCCGGCCAGGTCCCAATCGGCGGAGCGAGCTCGTGGGGATTTCGTTAGCTTTGTGGTGGAAGAAGGGGTGCCGTTCTTGGGTAGCTAGATCTTCTAGGAGCCATGCGTACGCAGTGCGGTTGGAAGTGCTGAGAGGTGGAGAGGGAATATAGCATGGGAGGAGAAAAATAGTACTGTACTATCACACACCGCACACCTACCGTTGACGTGGTGGCACAAATTATTTTTCCCTCCATAGCATTACATATTAATTGTCACTGAATATGGCACCGATCGATGTTAAAAAAGTGGACTGTTCGATTGTCGCAAGCTCCGCATGGCAGTCAGCAAAAACCCATCTGTTCGATCGGCAACTAAAATCACGAAGGGCAGTTTTAGTTTGTGTCATATGCAGAGGCGGGACATTTTCCTTTTTCCAAGAAAAAAAGTTTGTGTCAATGTAGATTTTTGTTTATTTGAGGCAAGTCTCGACAGTGAGAGTCATGTTGTACTGCAGCGCGCTCCAGGTCATGACCATCTAGGAAATAATGTTGTATTAAACTTTTTCTTCTCTAGATATTTTTAGAGTAACAGGGATCACATCCCCGGTTCCATTTCATTGCAAAACGAAACCATAAGTTCCAGAAGACATCCAAAAACTAACGGTCCCAAAAAATGATTTTGCCACGTCAATCACCACTACTCCCTCTGTCCCAAATTACCCTGCGTTTTGGGTTTAGTCAAAGTCAAACTTTAATTTTTTTAACTAAGTATATAAGAAAAAATATCAATATTTATAATGTAAAATAAATATTATTTAAATCATCGTAAAGCATAGAATCATATTATATCCATTTCATATTATAGGTGTTAGTATTTTTCTCTATATGTTTGGTCAAAGTTTAAAAAGATTGACTTTCAGAATACCCAAAACGCAGGGTAATAAAAGACAGAGGGAGTAATATAAAAAGGGAGAGAGGGGGTGATCCAATCAATCTTGACCACAGATGATTTAATCAAACGGTTGTCGGATCAATGGACTGACCGCGGAACGGAGTCAGCACGGAATGAAAAAAAATCTCATGTTTATCTGTTCCGTTAACAACGCATCTCAATGTTTCAAAGAAAAAACGCATCTCAAAACAACATCGCCGCATGCACAACGACCTCCGCGGCTCCGCCCCGTCCCTGCGACGCACCGCGCCGCCGCCTGCCACCATCCATCCCCGCGCCCGCCTTGTGCTCGCCTGGCGCCTACCCGATCCCGACGACCCCCCGCCCCGACGCTCCGCCGGCCAGCCTCCATCCCCGACGCCCCGCCATCCGCCGGCCCGAGACGCAGTCACGCAGGGCCGGCGCAGCCACGACGTGCCCCGCCGCCTACCCGACAACCCAGACCGACTACACCGCCCGTCGCGCCGCCGGCGTGCCACACAGTGCGACCCTCGCATGGGTATGATTTAATTCTGTAGGTATTACATAGTCATCTGAAATTGGCAAAGTGTTCACCTTCTGTCTCGGCTGAACTGCATCCAAAGGCTTCATAGCTCATAAAAACCATGTTTTCGGTTCACCTATCCTAGCTGCCTCGGGAGGAGATCACAATGACATGTTGAAAGTAGTGAATAGCTGCCTCCCTGGCCTCATTTCCGTGCTAAACTGGATTGCTTGTTTTGCTTACCATCCTTCTTTGACTACCTTTGATGTGAGAGGCTGAGCAGATCTAATGTGCCGATACAAATATCTGTTATATATTGTTCCATCAATGAAATTTTATGCAGAAAACAAATGTGAAATCATCATGTGTATACAGATCAATTGCTTTTATAGCTTTTGCACACCTCATCAATTTAAATATTGGAAGATTTTACATCACTCTCCTCTGCTTCTGAATCTGTAAACTGCTCTGTTCCATTGAAATTGCTCTCTGTATTCAATTTATTTGGGTAGCCAAACGAGCTTAGAAAAAAATGAAAATTCTACACAAAGAAGGTCTAACTATTATTTTCATACTGTAAAATTTTCAGCTTAATCAGAGTTGATTTGAATTTTTCATAAATTCGAGAACAGTGGAGCCAGAATTTTGACAAAATCTGAAACCTGAACCATATCTAGCATTCGAGTGGAATTTTAAAGCAATAAAATATTTTTGAAGTTACTTGCATTATGATAAAAGTTCAATGGTAAGTATTTGAGCTGTGGATGATTTCTATGGGCCACTCGGCACTCCATACAGCTTATCTTTATAATCATAATCATGCTATGTATATGAACTCTGAATGGCCAAGATTCAGTTAAATTTTGTTGTCATCTTATATCAGACGCTTATGGACAAAACAGTGCTCTGTTAATATGCTGATCTTTTGATGGTAGAAAGGTGAGGTCTCTGTTAAAATGTTGATCTTCTCATGGTAGACAGAGGTGAGGTCTATTTCCAATGTTGCCGGTTCACATTCATGTTGCTGGTTCTTCTTCAGGTTTTTATCTTTGACCCAGTACAGCGCCTACGTGGTTTGTTTATCTTCTGGTTTTGTTTGCAGGTTTGATTGTAGAAATTGTACAAGCTTGATTTTCTATGCACACTTTGCCTTCAGATTTTTTCACCGTTGAGATTTTTTTACTTTTATTTTGGTAGAAATGATTAATAATAGTCCTACAAATTTTAGCATTACAATGTTTCCTGTAGAGATATGGCTTTGATTGCAGCCATAACGGTAGTCCTTCAAGTTTTGTTTCTTCCTTCAACATGTGTTTCTTTTATTTTGGTAGAGGAAATGAATTTGCTGGCAGCCGTTTGTCACCCGAGATTGAACTCTCTGAATTTCCAGCTGTGTGTACCAGTACATTCCACATGCTTAACGATAGTCCTTCAGAATCTCTATCAAAGAAGACAATGTTTGAAGGTTGATCAAGCCGCACACACGCTTCGTGCTTAAATCATACTAGGGGACTATGCGCGGGCTACGCCGCGCCCGTGGATTTTAATTTATTTTCGAATTTGTTTTTAAAACAATCGTGTTCAAATATGAGTATTATTTGAATTCGGAAAGTTTGCGCTTAAAAGATTGTTGAGATTGTGAAAATTTGACGTATTGAAATGTATTCATATTTGTATTATTTTAATGTTTACAAAGAATGATCATATTTGGAAGGCATTTGAAATGTTGGAATATGTAAATTTGAAATTTGAGTTAGAATGCTCGAATATAGATTTTACGAAATGAACAATTTTGAATTTTTTGAAATTTGAATTTTGTTTTACTGTTTACGAAATGAGCAGGTTCTGAAGTCGTATGCCACGTCGAAATATTTGAATTTGTAATTTGGGTTTGAATGCTGAAATATGATTGTTTTCCCCTGTCTAAATGTAGGCCAATTTGAATTTTCAAAACTTGTTTGTTTTGTGTGAAAATAGTTGACAATTTTCCCCCTATTATTTTGATATATTTTTTTATTTTGTTGTTGTGTAAGTTAAAATTTTCAAGTCTTGCAACCATTTTGAAAAGGTTGCAAAGTATGGATTATTTTGATTGTTACATATTTGAATTTTGAAAACTTATTTGTTTTGTGTGGAAAATAGTTGACAGTTTTTGTCCCTAGCATTTTCATATAATTTTTATATTTTGTTTGTGTGTATTTTAAAATTGAAAGGTTTCTAATATTTAGGAAAAAGTTCCAAAATATATGTAATGATTATTTTGGATGTTGAATAAATTTTAAATTTGGTCTGAATTGAATCTGAAATGAATTTGAAAACTTGCAAAAGTTTTTTAAATTAGAAAAAGAAGACAGGAAGGGGGAAAAAGATTATTTTGATTGTCACATATTAGAATTTCCAAAACTTTTTTGGTCATATAAAAATTATTGGTTTGCATTATTTGTAATTGTCTAAAATCATATGGATTGTTTAGGTTATTTTTTCTAGTAAACAAAAAATGTGGGCATTTTTAAATTATTGGTTTGCATTATATAGTTTTTGTTCTCCAAAATCATATAGATATACTTTGGGATTAAGGGAAAAATTGTTTTGCATTATGTAGTTTTTTCCCCAAAATCATATGGATATATTTCGGAGTAATAAAAAAAAGAGGGGGGATTTTTTTTTGACAGGGTGGGTCCCCTGTGACGTGCTTATTTGTGTGGTAAGCTTGATAATTTGGAAATTTTTAAATTAAGTTTTTTTATAGGCTGTTTGTTTTATTTTGCATTGGAGTTTTGTATGTATGAATTTTTTGAATTTGAATACTTTTATAATTATTATTTCGAATTATAGATTAAATTGTATAAGTTTTGCTGTTTTTCCTATAATTGTTGATATATTGTTTGTATTATTTTGGAGGGTAGCTTGAAAGGCAAGCATTTTTTTTTGAATTTCAATTTTTTTATAATTGTTGTTTTAAAGATATGCATTCTTTGAATTTAAGTATTTTTTTGTGAGATAATATGTGAGGTATTTATCTTTTAGCCCATCTCTTTTTTTTTTGTTGCTTTTTTTTCGGAAATTAAAGTTGAATTATTTGTATGTGCTTATATTTATTTGTTTTCGGTTCTGAGGCATCCATTATTTATGTGAAATAATATGTGAGGTATTTATATTTTAGAGCATCTATTTTTTTTGTTGTTTTTTTGTAGCAAATTAAATTTTAGAATGGTTCTTTGTGTGGTAAGCTTGACAATTTGCGATTTTTTAAATTAAGTTTCTTTTTATATGCTGTTTGTTTTATTTTTCATTGGAGTTTTGTATATATGTATTTTTTGAATTTTAGTGCTTTTGTAATTATTATTTTGAACACAAATCTCACATTTACACATTCTAGAATATTTGTTGTTTGGAAACATATGGAAGTTATTAGGGAAAAACAGCAGAATAAAAAGAAAAGGGAAAGAAGGGAAAAAGAAAAAGGAAAAGGGGGGAAAAATAAGAAGAGAAGGGAAAAAATAAAAAAAAGGGGGGGGGGGGGGGGGGGGAAACCGAGCCGGCAGGCCGACAGGCGGCCCAGCCCACGTAGTGGCCCGCCAGCCACGTGACGGCCACAGTGACGTCACCGGCCGGCCGAACCACCGCGGCGGCGCCGACGATGGCAGCGGCGCGCTAAGGCGTTCTGGGTTGCGTGGCTTCGCGCGGTGGACGCGCCCCGTCGCGGGCTGGCCCTAGGTGGCGGCGCCACCCCCGAATGGTCGCCGGAGCGGCCGCCGGCGGCGGGACAACGTGGCGGACGGCCGTGGGCAGCACGGCGGCGATTTCCATGCCCGTGCGGCGCGCCGGCAAGTGGCGCTTGGCGAGGAGGGAGCGGCGCGGACGGCGGAGCCGCCCGTCCCCGTCGATCTGGCAGGCGAGGTCCGTGGCGGCGGCGGGGCGTGGCGGCGGCGCCGGGATTTTCCGCCGTCGCGCGCGAGAGGAAAGGGGAGGAGCGGTGTGTGCGGACGCTTTTCCACGGGGGTCCCTGCATTCTGCAACAATTGCGAATAGGTCCACAGCAGTGGAAAACAGAGGACCGCGGGGCAGCGGTTGATTCCGCGAGGGGTTTTCTTCGAAAAGTGCCACGGTCACCGGCTGGAACCGGAGCAACCGGCTAGTGACCGGTACACGTGGCGGAACGCGATTGGATAAAAATAGGATCTACAGTACCGCACGGGAGTGGGGGGTGACGTGGGTCGATCATGACCGTCCGTTGGTCAGATCGAACAGCTGAGAAAGGACGGCGACGTGGAGGGCTGAGAGGAGCGGGATTCGTCCGCCTTTTATATATAGTAGATGTTTACCTATATGACCAAGGGCATAAAGCGAGCGAAAAACATGACGGAGGACATAAAATCGAGCGAAAAAAGACGGGCTGGATTAGATATTAATGTCCAGAATAACATAAATTAGAGTGACCAGATTTTGTTAATCGTCAAGTTTTAATTCAAGCTGTCATATGTGTGGAATGATCTTTATTTTCATAATAAACATATAACAAGTTTGTATCATTTTAATTTGTTGTTGTTTCTTCATTAATATTCTTCGGGAGTGTCTAACCAGTCAATCAATTTGAATTGTTGTTGTTTCTTCACATAATAGATTAATTGAATCAGTCAATCAATTTTCACGAGTTAGAAAGTAATGCCATAGTAAAATAAAAAATTAAATTAAATCATTTGACTTTTACTCACCCAAATTTTGACGGAGTATGTCTTGAGGTTACACGTGCATTGCACGTGCACAATTACTGGTATCAGTAAGTTAGTAAGTTATAGGTAAGATATTACAGAGATCGACAGTACAGGAAACATAGGCCCGAGGCCAAAGCACTGAAATCAAATTATAAGCACCAAAACAAAAGCATCCTCAACCCTAAGAGCATCTCTAGCAGTGCCCTTAAAACGCGAAACCTCAAACGCGTTTTAAGCTTCGCGGAACTTGCATTTTTTTGCGCGAAAACTAGTCGCAACATAGCAGAAAGCTTAAATCGGAACTGCAAATCGAGAAATTTTGGCGGGAAATGAAATTGTTCTTCATCGATTCATCTCGTACAGATGAATTCGTCCATAATTTACATTTAATCGGATTTCGTCGCCGCCCTAGCCCTATTCCAAAATTTGGCTCACCGGAGCCTCGGGCATGGCGGCGACGCAGCGGCGGTGGAGGAGCTTCACTCCTCGTCGGAGACGAGGTCGACGACCATCACCGCGTTGCGCTACCAGTCCGCCTTCTTCTCCACGGCGACGTGGTCCTGCTCGAGCCCCTGGTGGAGGAAGATGCCGTTGATCTCCTCGTTGCGCCGGAGCTGCGCCGCGCGCTCCTCCGCCTCCCGCTCGGAGAGGAGCTTCACCACCGCCATGGTGCGCTCGAGGTCGTCGTCGGTGCGAAATCCTGCGGCGCGAGGGAGAAGCCGAAGGCCTCGGCGTCGTACTCCTCCGGCGGCGGCGCCGAGGAGCTGCCCTCGCCGCCGTTGCGGAGACGAGTTCGGCGCACGAGCTCGCGCTCCCACCGGAGACGGTCGAACGCCTCGACCTGGCGGACGCGGAGCGACGGCGGCACAGGCTCGTTGTCGTTCAAGTACCGCCGCGAGCTGCGCTTCCGCGCGCCGTCCGAGCGGAGAACCTGCGCCCACCGCGCATCGGAGTAATCGTCGCCGAATCGGTCGTCGCCCGGCAGCGGCGGCGAGAGCTCCCTCTTCGGGGCCATCGTAGGGCGGCGGCGCGAGGATGAGGATTGTGAACTGGGAAACCCTCGTCGGCCGGCATAAATAAAGGCTGGGGGCGCGCATTCACGGGCCCCCTTATCCTATTTATGGGCCGAGCGGCCTTTACGGACTCTGGACTGGGAGAAAAACTACCTCGGCCGGTAAACTCGCCGAAGTTTTGAGGGTTTCGCCGTTTTAAGGACTCTGCTAGAGATGCTCTAACCAACTTTCTTGCTAACACCGTCACCGAGAGCGATACGCGGTTCCCATCACGACCACCATCTTCCGGTCACCACGTGGATGTCATCAGATCAGTCAGCTATGCAACTATTGCTCTGCCACCAGTAGCAGAGTTCGCCGTCGCCACCTAGGTAGATATCCAGCCGAAATCCACACATCTCAGCCCGGCTCCAGGCGGAAAGGAGATTTGAGTTTCTCCAGCACAACGATGGAGAACTGAGAAATTTGCCCCCTTCCAGTCACATGATCTTTCAAGCTTTTCAATATGAAAGCATCAGATGCCACACCTGTTTCAGATTAATCCAGATATGTCTATTAAAAACTATGCCATTCCTGCTATTCCAAATGCTCCATAGAATTGTAGAGGTAACTACATTTAAATGCATAAATCTCTTGTTTCAAAACCACTTAGAAGCCCGGGTCTCAAAATTAATGGTTCTAACATCAAACACTTTAAGCACCGGCTTCCAAAGATTTTTGCTACAATGCATTAAAAATAATGGAAAAGTCTCTATTTCCAAGCACAAATTGCACTCTAGAGGTTTTTAAATCCCGCTTTTCTAAGATTATCTCTAGTCATCACCTTATTCTGGGTGGGATTTTCAAGTCCCATAGAAAACCTGATTCCTAGGTGGGATTTTCAAGTCCCATACTGCAGGTAAGAACACAGGCTTAACTCCCCTAAAATTAACTATTGCAAACATAGATTCAGACGAATAAAAACCATTAATTTCATACTGCCAAATTAGTTGATCTTCCTCCTCTGAAAGATTTAGAATTCTGGCAAGAGCAAATATATCTTGCCAATTTTCGTCTCTGGATGATGTGGAATGTATATGAAAAGTTGGTTTCTACCAATCGGTATATGAAAAGTTGGTTTCTACCAAGCGCGGTACTGATCTAAGTTTATGCTATGGCAGAGAAGGGATGACTGATCTCTTTGGGCTTGCAAACTGTATGCTTTTTGGGCCTCCAAGCAAACTATATATCCACTTCCATCGCATCGCCAGGCTTCCGAAATCTGCTAAAAAAGCAAGGCTCCCGACAATAAAAATTTACTGTACCACATAAGTGGCCACCGCACAATGTTCCGCGTCGTCTGGCCCCTACCTTGAAGAAATTGTGCGGATTTTGTGAAGTTTTGCCGAACACTGTGAAAGGAGAAACATGCTTTCTTGTTTTTACTTGCAATTGATCTATGCTCGAAGCTTTTGCATGTTCGAAGAGAGAAAAAAGAAGTACATACTTATAACATAGTAGTAGTACTCCTTTTAGCCGATGGGCGCGGCAAAGCGCACCTCCTGATCTAGCTAGATTATACCGTGTCTTTGATCTACGAACGGCCCCATCTCATCTTGTCGATGCGTATGAGAGTCTTTCGACTCGTCGACGGCGTCGTCTAGCTGTTAACGGCGGCCACCTTGGCCGGACCGAACCAACCTAGTCCAGTCACGACCGGGACAAGTGCCTTCTTCGCCACAGCGGCGCCGATGCCGCAACCAGCACCGTCGCTGTCACCGTCGGCCTTGACGGCGTCACGAGCGCCCTTTGCAAACGAAGCAGTGTTCTTGTCGCCGTGGTCCGTCTTTTCGTCTGCCGCTGCTGCTGCTCTTTAGAGTTGCCAACCAGCAGGAGGTCCCTGGGCGGCAAGAAGCACTCCCTGGAGAGTCCGGCGATGTTGAAGTCCACCTCCTCGATGCTCCACGTCTCCTCCATGGACGTGCACGGCCTCTTCTTGCGCGCGTCGCCGTCGTCACCATCTCTGCGGCGCTAGCGAACCGGGACACCGTGACGACGGTGCGGCCGGCGTGCGCGATGTTGATGCCGTCCACGGCGCGGTAGTCGCAGATGGAGGACTCCATGGTAGTCTCCCAGTAGATGTCCTCGCCGTCGTCGTCGGTCGTCGAAGGCGTGGGGCGGCGCAGCAGGTGGCTGTCCTCGAGACGGACAAGCAGCCCGGTCCTCTGGCTGAAGTAGCCCCACAGGGCGTGCCGGATAACCTCCACGTCGGCGCTGCTCCGGGCGTCCAGAGCAGAGAGCTCGGCGTTGACGCGCAGCACGAAGCAGTCCTCGCCGTCGACGGTTTCCTCGCCGACCCACGCGGCGCAGGAGAAGAGATCCGCCGTGGAGTTAGGATCCAAACCCTGCAGCACATAACAGCACTTGATTAATATACTACTCAGATTAATAATAGTACTCCATTGCTTGGTATATGTCGTCCCGCTACAAGCGGCGTTGCGCACGTACATGCACATGCGCGCACGTTTGGCCGGCTATGTTGACCGGCTAATGCGCTGTCTAATTGTCAATTATTTACAGACCACGTTCATATTTACCATATATGGATGCTATTGCTAAGGGTGTAATCGTTGACAGAGATGCAAGATCAAGAGAATGCGAGATGGACGGGAGTAATTAGGTTAGTACCTGAACGCATCTGCGGAGTGGTCGCGGGGGCCCTCGGGAGGCGTGGGCCTGCTGCCACGGCGCCTGGCGCCAGGCGACATGGCCGTCGCTGCCGGCGCTCAACTTTCTGCCACCGGCCACCACCATCTCAACGCACCACAGCTCTGGCTTCTTCTGCCACACGACGAATCCTCCGGACACCTCGCCGGCGCCGCCGCTGCCGAAGCCCATTCCTTTCTTGGTCGCCCTGCCCTTGGACGTACTCATCCGCACCTTCCCCATCGCGTACATGCTCGTCGCCGCGCTCAGCGCCGCCTCGCCCCCGGCCGCCGCCACGTACTGCTCCACTATGTATCTCGCCTTCGCCACCTCCTGCAAACAGAGCGATCTCGATCATTAGCCGTGATACTTCACAAACCAGAAACGACATGTTCGTTCTCTCGATCGATCGCCGGAAAAAAATTAACCAATGATGAAAACTTACAAGGGTTCCTCCTTGAGGTCACGTCCGGCCATGGCCCTCCTGGCCTGCACGGGCTGGGGCACCAGCGGCGCGCCCATGACGCCGAGCATGTTTGCACGTCGGCGCGAGAAGGCAGCGCGCCGCACCATCACGCCGGTGCTGGTGATCGACGTGCGACCGCATCCACGACTTGACCGTGCGGCGCGGCGCCGGCTGCAGACCGTGTACGCCGCCTCCTGGTGGAGCTCGGGGAGCGGCACCTCGAGCACGGTGTCGAGGGCGTCCTCTCGGTCTAGGTTGGGGCACACCTTCCTCATGGTCAATGCTCCTGATCTGATGAACGGAAGGGAACTATTATGGTCGTGGTGATGGATCGCTCAACTGGCTAAGCAGCGCTATGGGTGCTCGTATATATAGATGGATCGTGGATATGTGGCTGCACGTTCTACGATACCCTCTGCTTCGATCAGCCCGCCATGTTCTCCATTGTATATTTGTAAACAAATATTCATCGAATCCCGTTGTTTTCTCCTATTAAAACGGATCCCATTGTTTAAGGGATCGAATATCTGTTTAGTGTCTAATTAGAGCCCCTGTTCTGGGGATGAAATGATTTGCGTCGTTGGGTTTTTAAGTCTTGTCTGACTTGCTGTTCCTGGGGCAGCTTGTAGGGTCAGGTGGTGGCAACCGTCTGATTTGACAGGTCGACGGGTTGGATGCAGAAAGACAATTAGCCTGCAACACATTAAGAGATTGGCGCATTTCCATGTATGTAAACCGACAGAAATTGATTCCTCAAATTAATTAGTATGATCTTTGCGAGCTAGCATTAAAACGAAATGATACGATACGAGATCGCGCAATCGGCGCGTGCATTCTGGATTACAGCTAGTGTGCTGAAATCCGGTCGAGTGATCCTCTCCGGTTGTAAATTATCTGTTTCCATTCATCCTCCGTCTGCATTCGTGCGTGCATTTCCTAGTCGATGCCATTGCAGTTGCCAGGCAAACACAATTACACATACATTCCTTGGCCAGAAATGTTCATGTTGGATTTGAAAGGATTCTGGTACGTGCGGGTATAAGGGTATTTCACATAGTAAGCGTACGCTGCCGTTATAATATATACAACTCACCCGCAAAATAAATAAATGATATATACTCGCTCCGTTTTTTAATATAACATGTTTTAGGTGTTACACATGTTGTCTAGATACATACTAAAGTGAGTAAATATGCACACTAACACATGTCTACATACATTTGGTACATGTGCATGTAGTCAAATGCTAAAACATTTTATATTACGAAGGGAGTACAACTCAGCGATGAACATCTAGGGGATTTCTTTGTTGAATTTTCTTGAAGAAATTGAGAGCGAGAAATCTCGAAGATTAAATAAGGCTGCTTCCCGTCGGCAGCCCGACAGCGTTGGCTGTCGCGGGCGTTTTCGCCGCGAAGGTGTGGGACGGCGTTTGCTCGACTTGGCATAGCTTCCAGCTTCCATGCCGGCCCCTGAACCGACGGTCTGACCAGCTTCTTTAGGCAGAGCGGTTGCCGAGCGGTTGTGACCTGGGCAGACCAACCGGTTCGGGCTGCGGGACACCGCGGGGGCAGAACCGGGTGATGAAGGGCGTGTTTGGTTGCTAGCATGGAAATTCAGCTTTTTGCATCCGTGGCCCTGCGGGCCTAGCCCTAGAAAAACGTGGTCTGAGCCATGTTGTGCAGCCGTTTGGTTGACAAAAATGTTCTGGCTATGCCCGTTCGGTTCGGTGCAAATTTCTAAGCACGCGTTGTTTGGATGCAGTGTTTGTTTGGCAGCTGCAAACGCATGGTGTTTGGTTGCTAAACATTGCTACTTCCAGTCATCACTTCTCACTAGTGGTGACCTTACCACGTCGAAGTTCATCAGTGCACTCCTAGCTACTAGCAAATGGTAGTTCGTCACGACATCATAGTTAACGTAGCCACTAGCAAATGGGTAGTTCATGAGGACAAAGTTCACCTTCACCTTCACTGTCAGCTTCTTCTTCTTCTTCTTCTTCTTCTTCTTCTTCTTCTTCTTCTTCTTCTTCTTCTCTTCTTCTTCTTCTTCTTCTTCAGATCCTGGTGTCACCTCTAGCGTTCCACATTGCCTCAGCCCACTCATCCCTCTTGTTCTTCCAAGCTTCTTGGTCGTGTGCGTCGACACCATGGCCAACATCATCGGTATCAGGTGTAACATCCTCCTCGTCCGGGAAGTACTCATCAATACCCCAACCTAAGATCCAGTTATGAAGAATGCAGCATGCAAGAACCAGCTTAACTTGGGTGGGGAACGGGTGGAATGGTTTCTGATCCAGGATCTTGAATCTGTTCTTCAAAGCAGCAAATACCCTCTCAACTGTAACCCTAAGACTTGAGTATCACAGATTGAACAATTCCTTCGTATCCTTAGGGTAGTTCCTCGAAGAGAGAACTCGTTGAGGTGATACCTGGTACCCCTGAAGGGTGGAAGAACTCCTGGGCAACAAGCATATCATGCATCTCCAAGGTAGAACTTGCCATCTGGAATATTGATCCCATCTGGTCGAATCATGCTGTCAGCAAGGATGCTTGCATCATGGGCAGATCCTTCCCAACCAGCTAGCACATATGTGAACTTCATGTCGAAATCGACAACCGCAAGCACATTCTGGCTGGTGTAATGCTTTCTACCCCTGTATGCAGCAGACTCTGACCTTGGCACTCTAGCAGTGACATGAGTGCCATCAATTGCACCAATACAATCCTATTGACATGAACATTGTGTTAGGTTAACACTGGATACATGAAGAATGTCTGTATGCAAGCAAGAACTAGGAAATCTGGTGTTCTCACCTTGAAGTATGGATACCAACTGTGGCTCTGTCGAATCTTCAGTGGAGTTTAGCCAGTTGGTGTCTTGATCATCTCTGCTCTGAGCTCTCCAACGTACATAACTTGCTTGAAATAGCGAGATATAGTCTCACCGGATCTCCTGAAAATATTGTGAATCACTTGAACCTCTAGTTATGACCAACAACATGAAGAAACATTACCACTTGCTCTCGTATAGAGGTGTGGATATATGCTATCTTTCAACCACCCTCTGGACCGAAAAGTCTCCACAAGCTTGCTAAAAGGAGCTCTGCCCATTCGCATCATGTTCACGACCTCGACCTCGTTGTTGTTGTAGATGTAGTTCAGACCTGGTCTCGGTGGAACAATGGACCATACCTGATTACACCCCTGTAATTGCGGTGTACTGCTCTATGATGGAGTAAGAGGAGCCGGGCTACATCACAGCTATGAGTATTGCGGCCTGAACGATGAGCGTCATACGAGCTTCTCCGTCCTAGAGAAATCAAGATCAAGGTGCTTGTATGAGAGTGAAGGCAAAATCTAGCTAGTATGTACATCTAACTACTTTTCTAGTATAAGATCCAGGCGAAATCAAGGTGCTGCTCTTCGAGTCTAAGATCCAGCCGAAATCAGGTGGGGAATACTGCTTACCGCCATGGGAGAAGAGAGGACCGAGCTTTCGGTGCCGTCGAGGTGGCGGAGGAGAGTCAGATCTTGGTCCTCGCGCTAGCGGGATCGCCGTCGCCTCCAAATATCTAACTCGTTGAAGCTTCGCCGCCGCTTCCGCCGCCGCTTCCGCCGCCGCCTTCGATGCCGAATTAATCTCGTCTCTTCTCCCGCTTCCGGTGACAGACAAAGAGGGGGGGGGGGTGAGAGTAGCGTTGGCGCCATACGGCCGCACCAATTTTTCGTCTCCCGTCATCTCCATGGCTGCATCCCCGCGGCTCCACGCGCATGAGATTCGCCGCTAGTGTACTGGCCTGAAGGTTGCTCTGGAAAAACGGCCGATTCGGGCGTTCCCTTGGGCCTGGCTGAGGGTGCTTTAAGGTTCGTGCGCGTGTGGGCCAAGTGAAACGTGGGCAACCAAACGGCCCATTTTTGCACCCCCAGGGCCTGTTTGGGGAGGGCGTGGGCTACCAAACACACCCGAAGTCCTTGCCTTTTGCTTGCACCCGGGGTAGGCGATGATGTCGTTGGGGCGATTCTTTTTGGAGGATCAGGTTGTCATGACAATTTGGTGGAAACTTAACTTACCTTTATTCTTGGGTTCATGCCCTCAAACAGATTAAACTTTTGACGGATCATGCCGTCTTCTCTCATTGTCTAGATTTGAATCATTTAGTTGGTCTCACATGTCAGCCTCGTACTCACTACTCAATTATCAGGAACTTGAGTTCATTGTCATGGAATATCACGGCGGGTGCCATTTAGGGTTGCTCGTGGAGAGGAGAGAGAGGACGTTGAGATTGGCACGATGTACCCAGGTTCAGATTCCCCGACGGTAGAGTAATCCTACGTCATGTTAAAACTCACTATAGCCAAATACGCTTACAGATTACACAGTTGAGATTGTGCATAGACCTAAGACTTACCGTATGCCGGCTTTATATAGGCAGCCGGATCTAGATCTTACAGGGGAACCATCACCGACAAGTAGGTAGAGTACTAAAATAATACAACTAAGGAGCCGTGTCTTGTACTCTAAGGGACAAAGCACTTGGGCTTCTGGCAGATTCCGTCCTGGACCTTCCTTTAGCCGGCTGAGGCTTTGTCTTGTGGTCTTAGCAAGCTGGGTCTTCGACTTGCGCCCGGGGTAGGTGACGACATCGTTAAGGCCACTCGCTCTCCTTTTCGAGGCAATTTTGTTGGGAGATCGGGTTCTCATGACAATTTAGTGTGAATTTAACTTTCGTTTAATATTCGGTTCATGCACTCAAACTGATAAAATCTTAGTGGGTGTCACGGTCTTTTCAAGTTTGAATTGGGATGGCTTACTCGGGATGGGTTCGCTGACAAGCTTAAGTGTGGAATAGACCGTTTAAAGGACACACTCCCATTTAGAGATGGAACGGTAAAATTCATTCTAAAAACAGTTTCTCCATGATTGGATGGCCACATTAATGATACATTATGAATATAAGTAAAAACGAAGGTTATTTGTGACCATTGACGATATAGTAAGAGCCAATGATCAAGGAGGAATATGCTGATTTCCATAGAAAATCCATGGAATGGGAAAATCACGAAACTCATATGTTGAGGAAGAGTAGATGCATGTGGTCACCTGCCTCACGTCAGCGCCGCTGCTGATCTTCCCCGCCTCTGTGGCCTTCGGGAGACGCGGTGGATCTCGGTCCTCGTCCGCCGGAGGGCTCCGCTTTCGGGTCTTAGGGTCAAGGTTTGTTGGGGCGGCGCTCAAATGGCGGCGGCGGCGCCTCGTTTCAATAAGGTCTCCCCGGCTTCAGTCCCATCTCGGCGGCGACGTCGAGAAGCCTGTGGGAGTGGTGTGGTATCAAGGATTTATTCTGGCGGTGGCGTTCTCTGGGTCGTCAAGGAGCTTCATCGGTGGTTCTTCCTTCTTCTTCGGCTCCGGGACGGACGTGGTCTTCTAGACCCGTTCGGCGACCAACAACATCAGGAAGGCTCAGGGAGGCGCGCCAGCGGCGGCGCGCCATCGACATGGTTTGGAGGTTGAAGACGAAGGGCATCTGAAGGATTTCGTTGTTATTTTCATTTTTTTGAGATGTTTTGTACTGTTCAGTGTTTTTTTAATGTCAGTGTCCTTTAAAAAAAACGATCTAGGCCTAGTTGTATTCTTCACAAGGACAATGATATGAGTTATTTCCCTCCTAATAGCCCCATACGTATAAACTTATTGTCACCCTCGAGCAATACTAAATACACATCTAATGTACCGCATCGTTTTATGACCAAGGTTCAAAATATTGGATATCGAGTTTTGCCAAGTGAAACTCGAGCACATAACCATAAGGGTTTGCCATCGCAATGAAAAATGTTTGACGCAAGACTACAATGGAGATCACGGTACAAGATAGACACAAGGATTACCCAGGTTCAACCTCTCATGGTGAAGGTAAAGACCTAATATTGTTAATTTGTCCAAAATTATGTGTTTCAATGTATAATGGGTGATCAACTGTGTGAATGTGTTCATAGTCGATGGATCCCACGACTCATATTCAATGAACTATCCGGCCCATTCAGGGCCTCCCTGGTTTCAAAAAAATGGGGTGCAGTCACCGGATTGGTTTTACCGAACCATCAGATGTTTCTTATGTAGAGTATATGGTCTTTTGCTGATTATTACAATGAGGTGGTGCTGGATTTGGGGAGCTGCATGGCGCGAGTCACTTCTTCTAGACGGGTCTGGATGTGGTTAGGTTACGTGTCGCATCTGCATCTGTGAGCGATCTTTGGAGTTCATCCTTAGTAGATCTTCATTGACTGTTGCTCGACCCTCAGTCTACACTGATGGTCGAACGCGACCACTCCATCTTCTCGTGCCGGAGTTAACTCCTCTACTCCGTTGTTGGCGCTAGATGTTGTTCAACCTCCTGGCTGTGGTGCCTGTATGTAGGGTTCATTCCCTCCGCGCAACGTTTGTCGGTGGATTCTCCCCGTGTGGTGTTATCCTCGGCCGGTGGTAGAGCTTCTGGCCGTAGTCGAAGGTCAAATCATAGGAGGGATGAAGGACCTTATTGTAATTCTCATATTTTGCTTTCGCTCTATTGTGCAAAAACCAAGGACAAAGTTGCAATTTTTTCTTCTTTGGGATCCTTTTTGTAAGACATCCTCCGACTGCTCATATTCAATGCATTAGCTAGGTCTTCAGGGGTCGGGCCTTTCCCGGTTAATTTTTTCTGTGACTTCTATTGGTTTTCCAGCACCCATGGATGTTTGTTTCTGTAGAGTCTTTTGCTGATTATAATCTAGTTTATTGGCCTGTGTGCATCTCGTCTACTTTTCATAGTTGTATCGTCTTGATGCAATGGCTGGGTGTAATTGATATCTTCGCGATATTAATTTTTTCCAAGAACATGCAAGAATGCATGTCATGACATTAAGAGTGAGAAGAGTGTTACAAAGTTTTATACAAAGTAACACACACTGCAACATAGCAGCCTGCCTAGTATAAGCCTAGTTTTTGTCTATACCTCCCTGTTACCCGCCCCCTTCTTAGCCTGCAGCCACAGCTCGAACTCTTGTTCGATCAACCTGATGATCACAGCGTTGCTGGCCTGTTTCCTCTCGAAATTTTTGTCGTTCCGTTCCAGCCATAAGCGACGACAGCAGGCTATGGCCAAGGTGATCAACTCCTGCCAGTTCTTCTTTGGCCGACAGGTGCCCAAATTTTGCCACCAGTCCCTTAGGTTGCTCGCTGGCGTTGGTGTGTATCTGGTGAATCCTGAGAACTAGGCAGTGGCCGAGTGGCAAGGGTCACAGTGGTGAACCTTGCGCCCAGGGTTCGACTCCCGTCGGGGGCGTATTTCTGGTGCCTCACCGGGTGGGATACTTCTATAAGGATAAGTCCTGGGTGCTAGTGCCCAAGGATCTCATTTTTTTGTATCTGGTGAATCCTTTGGCCGAGAGTATTTGGAACCAAATCGTTCTTGTTGTCGGGCATTGCATCATCAGATGATCCATAGATTCCGGGAGCTGATCACACAACAAACAGACTGACGGGCCTGGAAGTCCCTTCCTGCTTAGCCTGTCTCCTGTCCAACAACGATTACAGAGTGCAAGCCACATGAACAACTTTTCTTTTAGTGGAGCCCAGCTGCTCCAGAGATTGCTAGCGTAGTCAGCTTCAATCAGTGGCGGAGTTAGGAGGGGACCAGCAGGGGCCTTGGCCCCCCTATGCCATGCAAGATCAAGCTAATTTTTATTAATAAGCCAGTTTAAAGAGAATTTTAAGGGCAAATCAACATGGTTGGCCCCCTAATGCATGATTACCATGCTTTGGCCCCTGTTGATGTTTATTCCTGCCTCTGCCCCTGGCTTCAATAGATCCCCTGGAGAAAGCTGAATACGCTGAGTGAGACGTGTAGCCACCTCTAGCAGTGAGTTTCCACCTGAAACTGTCCGAGACTGCTGTCAAAGGTGCAGTTGAGCTGTCAAAGGCCGCGCCCGGTGCTGCAGGAGGCTGGGCGCGTGGGCCGGCGGCTTGGAGGTGCGGGTCTGCAGGAGCTAGCGGCTAGGAGGTGCAGGAGGTCGTCGGGCTGCCGTCTGCGGCAGAGGATGGGCGTGCGGGGCGGCGTGGATGCCCTGCGCGTCGACATGGAGCAGGTTCTTGGCTCCCGAGGGCGAGGGTTCCGGTGCTGGTGGCCGGTTGCGGGTGGTTTGGGTGGTCGGCAACAAGATGCTACCATTTGCGACTCCAGTGCTTCACGTGCGGGTAGAACTCCGGCGAAAGCCTTGCACGGACCTCAGTTTGTGCCGGCGACGGCGGCGCCTTTGGGCGTCGTTCCTTTCTTGTTTGCGTCGTCGTGGAGTTTCTACTTGGTTCGACGCGTGCAGTCTGATGATATCCGGGTGAAAACCTAAGCTCCGTAGGGAGCGGGCGACGGTGACGGACGCGCCACTACCTTCTTGGAGGAGTCGTCTTGGAATCATCGGCCCGCGGTGCGGTGGGTTCGCGGAAGCTGGTTGCTAGGGGGAGTGGAAGACCGGGGCGGCGGCCTCGGACGGTTGTGGTACGTCGAGACGGCGGTCTCGGTATCCCACGCTATGACGGTTCTATGAGGCAGAGCCGTTGTCTAGCAGGGGCATGGGTGACGACCTGGATGAAGACTGCGTGGGCAGAGGGTTCGTCGACCTGACTGGATCACCTTCGGACAACGCGAAGGTTGATGTGGTTGCTATACCGGGGCGGCGGCCCCGGAACTTGGTGGTTTTGGTGGCAACCTGGATGAAGACTGCGTGGGCAGTGGGTTAGTCGACCATGACTGGATCGCTTCCGGGCAATGCGGAGGTCGATCTGGTTGCTACGCCGGAGCGGCGGCTCCGGAGCGGGTGGTGTGTGTTTGTGGCGTTTGTCCGGCTTGTGTCGTGTGGGCGACGGGTCGCTTCGTCTGTGTTTTCTTTTGTACAGCTTGTATGGTTTTTGGACCCGGTTTTCCTTATAAACTAGGTCAATTCTTTCTATCTAATCGAGCGGTGGTACGACCACCTTGTCCAAAAAAAAAAGGTGCAGTTGAGTGTACAGCCTGCCAAAGCTCGATAAACTGCACAATTTCTGGCACTGAAAAAGTACAGTAATCCAACTGATCCAGTGATTATTTGGCAAGGCTTGTGCAACTGTCATCTGTAGGGCGCTGGCAGGTTTGATGAACTCCAGCAGTTCCGGAGCTATGGCTTTAGCACTGCGTCCTCCGAGCCAACAGTCATGCCAAAACAGAGTCAATTCCCCATTGCCGATGGTACAGTCAGTGGCCGCGTGGAACATGGCCTCGGCATTTGGAGAAATATTGAACTGAAGGCCATTCCAGGATCGAAGAGGGCCATTCTTTTCCAGCCATCTCCATCTAATTCGGAGTGCATCATTCAACAGGCCAGATTGTGAATTCCTAGTCCACCAAGTGCTTTTGGCTTGCAAACTTGGTCCCATGCCACCTTACAATGTCCACCCTTGGCATCATCAGATCCTTTCCAGAAGAAACAACGGCAGATTTTGTTTATTTGCTTGATTACCCATGGTGGCAAATCCAGGGAGAGCATATGATAAATCAGTGGCGGAGCCAGCACACAAGCATTGGGTTCGGCTGAACCCAATGAAAATTTTACATCCCTATATAAATACCATCAATTTGCTCCAACTTACTAAGTCATCTAGAGTTGTATAGTGTGGTGAACCCAATGATTAAATTTTTGAGCTTCGCCACTGTGATAAATGGACATAGTCATTAGAACCGAGGTGATAAGAACCAGCCTCCCTCCCTCAGTGAGCATCGCCGTTCTCCAAGTCGCCAGGCGCCATGCTAGCTCATCGAGAAGCGGTTGCCAATCCACTTTCTGCAGAGTTCTAGGTGAGAGGGGAAGCCCGAGATATTTGCATGGGAACACTGAAATCTGACATGGGAAGGTCGGCTGCATTTGTTCAAGATCTCCGGCGTTGCATCGGACATGTCCAATGCTGCTCTTATTTAAGTTGGTGACTAGACCAGAAGCTGCTCCGAAACAGTCCAGGAGCTGTTTTGCCGCAGCTAGTTCTTCTTCCCGTGGTCTTATGAACATGGCCACATCGTCCGCATAGACTGACAGTCGGTGTCGAACACCCCAACGGCTTAGAGGCTCGAAGATCCCGGCTGTCTCTGCTTTGGAGAATATAGCTGTCAGAACATCCATTACTAAGATGAACAACTGCGGCGAGATCGAATCCCCCTGCCACAGGCCCCTTGCATGGAAAATTTGATCGCCGGGGAAGCCGTTCACAAGGATGCGTGTACTGGCAGCTGTGGATAAGCACACCGTGACCCCGTAACAGAATCACGGCCCGAAGCCACGGCGTCGAAGCACTTCAAGAAGAAAGGGCCAGGATATCGAATCAAAGGCACGTGCAATGTCAAGTTTCAGAAAAAAGGGCCGGAACCTGACGACGGTGGAAAGTTTTCAGAAACTGGCTTACCAACATGAAGTTGTCTTGGATCGTCCGCCCTTTTATAAATGCGCTTTGATTGGTTGCTATCAGAGAATTCAGCTTGGGTGCGATGCGTAGCGATAGTGCCTTAGAGAAATTTTTTGCAATGCTTTTTATCTAATAGTGCCATCGCGATATTAATAGATGCTTTTTATATCTAAAAATGTACCTAGAAAATATGTGGATCGTACCACGTGTAGATGGATCCGATAAATCAGCTGCTTTGGTCGGATCGACCAAACAGCATCGTCTCTTGCTAGACTAAAGACCAAACAGCTGACACATTCTGTTGTATTGATATACTCAGACAGAACAAAAACACAAGAGACAAACGATTAATTCAGCTACCGAGAGGAAGCTCCCCCCCTGGGAGCTTATATATTGTTCTGCTGCGCGTAACGACACGGGACATGTTAGTTAGTTGCGCCGCGAGATGTTCCATATAATTGGATCGCGTACATGTGTGGAAATCTGAAGACAAATCTGCAGCGATCGGATGTCGATAGTGCAGGTGCGCATACTGCCAAGGTGAAGCTCGACACATCCCACGTTGTGGATTCGCTTTGCTTTTGCTCGTTGCTAGCCTGCGATCGATCTATCTACATTATGGACCGATTCAGATGCCTTACACGGTTACCTCTTATGATTGCCGCCGGCCATGGCGTAGCGGCCGCCGCACGCACATGCGTGCGTGCAGATGCGGCGGCGACCATGCTACGTGTGTCGAACGGCGCTTGCGTACCATATACGTGGCCGTCAGTTCTTGCAAGCATAGTTTTTCTTTTGAGGGAAACCAATCGTTTACGTTTTCGTGCGTGCGTGCGTACATCAAGTATCTGTATCGGTCGGCGCCGGCCTGCGAAGACAAAGAATGGTTTTTTCTTCTTTAGTGAAAGACAAAGAATAGTTAGATGAGCAGCTAAGAGCATCTCCAAACAGGCCCCTAGTTCGCAATTTGTCCGGCAAACGGTGACCCAACCGCACCTTCTCAAATGTAGTTCAAAATGTTCAGTCTGTCAGCCAAATCCTGCTTAATATAGAAACGGACAGATCTCCTACGGGTTCCCAAAAAAAACGAGGCGGTATGGACACGACCGAACATGTCCCTCGCCATCCAGCGGTCGTCGTAGAACATCGAAGGCTCGAGCTCCGCGCTGACTGTTAGCAAGAGCTAATGTAGCCACTGGTCTGCGCGCCGTAGATCTCCGCCACCGTCCTCAAGCTGGCGGTCTGCGCCGTCATCGACCCCCCACATTACAAGCTCCGCTCCCGTTCTTCAAAACGCGCTGAAATGGACGCCAGAGTCCGATGCGTGTGCTTTTGAGCGTGCCAGGCAAGAGGGGTGAACCCATCCCCTAGAGGTCATGCACAATTCGATGACCTTAGCGGAGATGGACGTCCTTCCCCAACTCCACAAGAACGCCATGACGTTGAAGGAGGCCATCACGTTGTTGGAGTGGAGGCAGCGAAGAAGAATTCAGCCCTCTGCCTCATCGACGAGTAGGCCCATGCCATCATGATCCTTGTCGAGCGTCCCACAACAGAGACTCCGGCAACAACGACGCTCCTCCTCTGACCCCTACGCCGTCTTCGAGAAGTACTACCACTCCGGCACCGGTGATGACATGGGGAAAGGCAAGACTCTGCAGTGAGAGACCCTCTCCAGTTCTAAACTTTGTTTGTCTCTTAAATATGATGTAAGGCGGCCCGATCTTAACGAATTTGACATGGGACGAGAGCGATGAACAAGAGAGAAAACTAGTGGAAGATGTGGAAGAAACGTTGGAAACACAAGCAAGTGGAGATAAATGGCAAAACCTATCTAATCCCGTCACCATGCAACTACCTCCCGCAGAGATCGCCTCCAGATTTCGAGAACCAAATCAATCTTACCCTTGTTGAAACTGATTCCCCCCTCGGCCAGTCCACCGATCCAATAGAACCTTGCAAGGAATATTGGAATAGCTCTTACTAGAATCTCATGGCAAAGAGTAGAGGCTACAAGGTACGATACATCTCCGGATGGAGAATTTATGTTCCACACATGGTTGAAGTCAAAGGAGCAAAGCTCAAATCTAATCTTAACATGTTCTAACCCTAGCCCTAGGGTCAAACGGGTCTATTAGTTTATAGTACTAGGGGCGATGGGGGCGTTGGTGAAGGGGTAAGTGGCATAAGATACATGGGTGGCTGCCGAAACTGCACGCAGACAGGCGGCCGGGCGGACAGTCCGGGCTATGGCTGGACATGGGGCTTCCCAGACACGCTTGCCAAACGCAATATCCAGGTCCCTCCCCGAGTACATTAGGCATCTGGCCGGACAGAGTCAGACTGCCCGGACTGAATGTCTGACCACTTTGGCTTGTGCTCGAGTGACAGGTCCACTAGGGCGGACTTCGTGGTCTTGAGGTGGAAGAGTTCCTATGGAGTTTCACATCAAAATATGTGTCAGTTTGCTAAACTCTATCCGTATGTTTGTCTGTATTTTTGATGAACTTGTCCGTTCTGCTAAATATGTCTCTCAATGGTGAGCTCCAAGAAGTGGTCTATGTGCACCAGCCCCCCATTACAAGCTCCGCTCCCGTTCCCGTTCCTCCAAGCACGCTGTAATGGACGCCAGAGTCCGATGCGCGTGCTTTTGAGCGTGCCCGGCAGAGGGGCGAACCCATCCCCTAGAGGTCATGCACAATTCGATAACCTTCGCGGAGATGGACGCCCTTCCCTAGCGCCGCAAGAACGCCATGACGGTGATGGAGGCCATCACGTTGTCGGAGTGGAGGCGGCAAAGAAGAATTATGTCCTCTGCCTCATCGATGAGTAGGCCCATGCCATCATGATCCGTGTCGAGCGCCCCACAATAGAGACTCTGGCAACAACGACGCTCCTCCGACCCCTACGCCCTCTTCGAGAGGTACTACCACTCCGGCACCGATGATGACAAAGGGAAAGGCAAGACTCCGCAGTGAGAGACCCTCTACAGTTCTAAACTTTGTTCGTCCCTTAAATATGATGTAAGGAGGCCCGATCTTCACGAATATGACATGGGATGAGAGCGATGAACAAGAGAGAAAACAAGTGGAAGATGCGAAAGAAACATTGGAAACACAAGCAAATGGAGATAAATGGCAAAGCCTATCTAATCCCGTCACCATGCAACTACCTCCCACAGAGATCGCCTTCAGATTTCGAGAACCAAATCAATCTTACCCTAGTTGAAACTGATTCCCCCCTCGGCCGGTCCACCAACCCAATAGAACCTTGCAAGAAATATTGGAATAGCTCTTACTAGAATCTCATGGGCAAAGAGTAGAGGCTACAAGGTACGATACATCTCCGGATGGAGGATTTATGTTCCACACATGGGGGAAGTCAAAGGAGCAAAGCTCAAATCTAATCTTAACATTTTCTAACCCTAGCCTAAGGGTCAAAAGGGCCTATTTATAGTACTAGGGAATGGGGCGTTGGTGAAGGGCTAAGTGGCACGAGATACATGGGTGGCTGCCGAAACTGCACGCATACAGGCGGCGGGCCGGACAGTCCAGGCTATGGCTGGACATGGGGCCCCAGACAGGCTTGCCAAACGCAATGTTCGGGTCCCTCCCCGGGCCCACTAGTCATCTGGCCAGACAGAGGTCAGACCTTTCGGACTGACTGCCCAACCACTTTGGCTTGTGCTGATGGGTCCACTCTGGAGGACTTGGTGGTCTTCAGGTAGAAGAGTTCCAAGAGCGTTTCACATCAAAATATGTGTCAGTTTGCTAAACTTTGTCCATATATTTGTCTGCATGTTTGATGAACTTGTCAGCTCTGCTAAATATGTTGTCTGTCAATGGCGAGCTCCAAGAAGTGGTCTATGTGCACCAGTCCACCGGGCTTACCGTGGATGCTGATGCTGGCAATGTCCTAAGGCTGCACAAGGACTGGCCTCTATGGTCTTCGTCAAGCACCGCGCGTATTGAATGTGGAGCTGGATGCCTCGCTATTGTCACCTGGGTTCACTCGTTGTCCTCTAGAGCACAGAGTGTACCATCGAGGTGATCAGTCTGACCTGCTCGTTGTTGGTGTGTATGTCGATAATTTGGTGATGACAAAAAAAATGAAACATCGACGACTTCAAGAACGAGATGCAGAAATGTTCAATATAAGCGACATTGCGTTATAATCTACTACCACAGCATCGAGGTTCAGCAGCAAAATGTGGAGATCACCCTGTCGTAGAAGGCTTATGTCATGAAGATTCTGGAGCGCGCCGGGCTCAGCAATTGCAATACCTGCCACACACCGATGGAGCACCGCATTCAGCTGGCCAATGTAGAGAGATTAATGAGAGTTACTTTATCAAATGAAGATGACATATTTCGGTGGGTTTTGACCACAAATGGGGCATTCACCGTTAAATCAATGTATTTAGAGTACATGCATGGACACACTCCCTATTTGAGAAAATATCTTTGGAATCTCAAGGTTCCTTTAAAAATTAAAAAAATTATGTGGTTCCTTCAAAGAAAGGTTATTCTTACGAAAGACAATTTAATCAAAAGGAAATGGGTTGGATGTAAGAAGTGTGCTTTTTGTTCGACGGATGAGTCGGTTGAGCACCTTTTCATATCTTGTCCTTTTGTCAAAGACATTTGGCGGCTGTTTCACTTCACCTTTAATATATCTCCTCCTACTAGCATAGCTAATATGTTTGGCCATTGGTTAGATGGGGTAGATAAAGATACTAACTCGCATGTATTCGCATTGGTGTATGTGCTTTTTTATGGTCAGTTTGGAACTGTCGGAATGATGTTGTCTTTAATGAAACAAGAGATGATCATTTTTGCAGGTTGTCCACCATGCTACGTACTGGATCTATTTGTGGTCCTTTCTTCTACAGCAACAGCAGCGGTCTCCCATGGATGCTGAATGTTCTCGCCTTATGGAGGTTGTCCGCACAATCTTTAACCGTGGGGGGTGGCAGCATTCTAGAAGACTTCAACATGTGTAGTCTATCTTGTTTGACTGTTTTTCGTTGGTTGGTTCTTGAGGCTACTTTGGCCGATCCTTTAGTTGTAATAATTGAATGATACTAATTTGCTACTATTTTATTTAATATAAAAGTTGTGTGCCTGATCACGATGCAGAGGCTGGGATTTTCCCTTTTCGAAAAAAGCTAGCCAAGGTAGAAGGGGAGAAATCATCGATGGCAGCAACTATGGTAGTATCATCGGCAGTCTCCGCTACCCGGTCAACACACGCCCGGAGAACGCCCATGCTGTGGGCAGTGAGCATCAGTGAGCCGGCATATGGAGGCGCCCGACATGGCGCACTGAGCAGTGGTCAAGAAAATCTCGCGCCACATGCGTGGGACACTTGACTACTGCTACAGGTTCAAAGGAGGAGAAAGTACACTGTTGATCGGCTTCAGCGACAGCTATCACCGGCGACATCAATGACAGAAAGAGCACCTCCGACATCATCTTCTTCGTCGATGAAAATCCTGTCTCGTGAACATCAGGGGTGGTGGCTGTTTCCTCCGAGTACGTCGTACGGTTGCAGCGGCAGCTGGGCGAGCCAGGCGTGTGGCTGAATAGGCTTATTGACGAGCTCGCGGGCACTATGCAGCCGAAGTTGAAAATGACGGGTAGACAACAAATCCGCCATCGGTGCAAGAACCCGGTGTATCATGGGTGCACCAAGCACATCCACACCAAGTTGTCTACACACGTGAACGCATTGAAGCTGAGAGATGGATGTCGACCATTTGCATGGTGACGAACAACTTGTAGATATTCTGACCAAGGCTTTTAGTCGAACCAAATTCGTCGAGCTTGGTCAAACAATTGGAGTCCCGAGGATCGCCACGGGGCAACAGGTTTGAGGGGGCGAAGTGTTGTTCAAACCCTGCGCTACATGATGACCATCAATAAACACTACAGGCATGTTTGGTTTCCTGTAGCCATTTTGGCCACTTTGAATCTGTGGCCCTGGAAAAACAAGGCAAAAGCCACGTTCTGCAGCCCATTTGGTTGCCCACAAAGAGGGGGCCAGGCCCGTTGCTGTTTAGCCAAATTTCGAAACCCCACTGTTTGGTGGCCTGTTTGAGGAAAACCCATGCAAAAACATGTTGTTTGGTTATGTGCATGCCCACAAGTACTCACACCACTTCTTTGAGTGGTGAGATTACCATCACACACTGCATTTAAAACACAGACTACTAAGAAAAGATACTAAGAAACTAGCACAAAAGTGTGATGCATCACAAATTCAACAGATTATGTGCTGGTGATGCACCAGAAATTCATCAGCTAAGGGCTTGCCTCCATAGTTTACAAAAGACTGGTGCATCACAAATTCAGCACATTATGTGTTGGTGATGCACCAGTTGTTCATCAGCTGAGGGGTTTAGTATGTACCGTCACGCAAAATATACCAGAAATTCATCATCTTCCCACACTATCATCACCACATTAGATGGACTACTACTAAATCTAGGGCAGCATCATCACCTCATCTCAGGTAGTGCTTGCGAAGGAAGGAAGTGAACCACTGCTTCCTCAGCTGAGGGCCCATGGCAATGTAGGAGGCACATTCGGCTTCATTGTCCATGAGGTGGCTCAGTGCAAGTTGTAGGTAGTCAACTCCGCTTGGATTCTACAGACGGATCTCACCAAAGATGATCTTCATCTGATCGTATTTCTGAATTGGCTTGTTGATGTACGGTTCATCCTTGGGGTGAAGCTGAAACCAAAGCAGAGTTAGTCCCATCATGAAGGTAGCGAACTAATTGCAGTACTGGAAGTACAAAAGCTTATCCCAACATGTTGGATCAACACATCGTCATCCATCATGAAGGTACTACTCTCCTCGCACCATTCCACTCCTTCTAGCTATGAAAGTGTGCGCAAGCTGTTCCACCTGTACCTCCACTTCCTTAGATGGTTGTACACCTGAGTAGTGCTGACTTTGGTGGCGTAGAACCAAAGAACATTCTTGCATATGATTTCCAAGCACTTATCTCTGATTCCTCTGCTGATGTCGAGCCCCCCTTCCACGAGTTCAGCCATCCTTGCGAGGACGAAGGTGGATAAAGCCGGAGGCCACGTCATTGGGTTCTTCCCCGCTCTCAGTCCAAGGCAGTCAAATGCCAGAGCGGATCGAAGCGGCTTCACAGAGAGCACCAACGTAGCCGACAGATCCGAGGAGGTGAGCAACACCTCAGTGGTGGTGTCCTACAAAGGATGTAGGGTGTAAACATGCATGACAAAAAGGTGTTCATAGTTGGAGAGCCGTTCATAGGTTCAGAGCACTCATTCAAGCTAAAACAGTCACACAATCAATCATGTATGGGAGAGACAATGGTATAAGGATCAGATCTACACATTGTAGGATTAACTGTCGTATCACGATCTCTCTCATACACGAACTAGGATGGATCTGCTCACAACAGTGGCGGATGTGGGATGAAATTGGTGGGGGGGGTGCCAAGCTTCAAAACTTCCCTATTATACTTAGAATTTAGCAACAATTGGTCCAAATACTTGTAGCAAATAGCAAGAATTGGTTACCTAAACGAATTTCAACAAATTTTAGGGGGTGCCATGGCACCCCCACTGGATACGCCCCTGCTCACAAGGATGACATGCTCAACGATCTATGACACTACCATAGTGAGCAAAATGTACTCGATCTGCTTAGATCTACACAGATGTAGGAGATTCTACTCAATCTATGACGTGCTCAAAGATTATGGTACACTACGGATGATTGAATGTTACTTATCACCATGGAGCGAGTGGGAGAGTAGAAGGACGTGGAGGAGGACATCTCGCCGCCGAGCACCGCCAACCAGAGGAGCTGATCTTGCCGCCGAGCACCGCCAACCGGACGAGCAGATCTTGTCGTCGTTCTGCTTCTTCTGCCGTCGACCGGAGGAGAAGAGCTCGAATATGTGTGGGGAAATGGTGGCACGAGTTTTGGCGGTCAGCCGGAGGGAGTGAAATAGAGGGCCGAAACTGGGGGGCGGTGACGGAAAAACTCCTGCCCATTTTTTGCCTCCGCGCGCGAGCTCGCGCCATCTCCAAGCTCGCACGAGCTCGGCTCCGCGTTCCCCAACTCTGCACCAGGATGAACGAGATAATGGTGGCTCAGCAGAAACGGCCGAATCGGCCGTTCCTAACTGGCCTGGCTGAGGGGTGTTTTGAGATTCGTGCGGGACAACAACGCAGAGCGGCCCAGGCAAGAAACAGGCAAAATTTGCACCCAGCAGGCCTGGCCGGGGTGCATGCAGGAAACCAAACTCGGCTTACTAGTCTGAACCCTGTCAGTGTTTACTGTAGCGTTTCATCTGTTGTTGACAACAGGCACGTTCAGTTTCAGTTAGTAAGGATTTTAGTCGTTTTCAGTTAGCTACTTTCTAGCTCGTTGGTGGGGTGAGGACGCGGTCTTGTACACTTCCGCCCGCCATTGTAGGATCGTCAAGGTGCACGCTCTCGTCGTGGGATGGCACGACCCAGTAGAGGGGAGTTGACCTCGATCATAATAACCAGAAGCAGGAAACAAAAAAGCAGTACGGTTTAACACTGCACCAAATTCTTGTGTCTTGTAACTTTCTTCTGTTTCGTGAGCAAACACTAGACAGAAAGAAGAGATCGCAACTGCAACTTCAAAATTTGGGATTTGCGTAACAGAGTTCGGTTACTATATTCATGAGGATGAGGTTTAAGATTTCATTAGAATCGGCGGGGTTACATATATATAGTAGCTAGCGGGCAGGCAAGATCTGCATTAGCTACTTGAGTTCATGTACAGCTCACAAGGAACTTGAATTCAGTCATGGCCAGGGAGATAAGTTGTAGCCATTTGCATCTTTGAATGCTCCTCTCATCTTGTCGGCTCTTCTCATTTTCTCGGCATACTTGTTGATGTCAAAGGCAGTACTGGTGCTTCTTCCTCCAAACGAAGACTCCAGCGTATCTAAGTCAAAGAGGTCAGCAAGTACCTTCATGCTCTCTGGTTTGCTAGCATACACAAACTTCACTTTCTCTTTCATATCTGGCTGGACGAACTTCTTAGCTATCTGCAAAGAAATTAACGGCAGAGTTGAGGGATCAGACTGAGATACTCACCGACAAATCAGTAAATCCTGAAGCTCACTAACGTTGGATATCAATGTGGAAGCTTCACATACCTTCCAGAAAGATTCAAAAATCCTTGGAGGGTCGAATGGAATAGCGACGGCTATCAAGCCTGGGTAGTAGTTTTGGATTATGTGCATGGATTCACGGGTCGTGGAGAATGGCGTATTCGATATCGACCAGCCTCGGAAGTCGGTCAACCAAACAACATAGTCGTCTTGTTCATCTGCAAAGTTCATCGCGAAATACTCCAGGATATATACCAGGTGCTTTATCTGCTCCTTCCAGGAGACTTTAGACTGTTTGTGTGTACAAGTTAGTAAACGTTAGAACAAAGTCAAACATACTATATACTTCTTTTTACCAATATAATATCCATTGATAGATTGTCATTGCGGCGCATAATTACCTTCATTGGTACGTTTGATACGAGGACGCTTCTACCATTCTTGTCAAGGTAATCGGCTACATGTGTTCTCCTGGCCTCGTCCTCCATCTCTGCAATGTCTTCCTGCCATTTGTTCCAAACAGAGAAGCGTTCTTTACACAATCCATTGAAGCAGAGTAATTGGACACACAGCTATAAGTAGATAGTTAGAGACAAAGTAATTTATAAATGCTAATTTGACGCTAAATTTTACTGACCCAGGAAATTGCATCCGGCCTGTACTCACGCCTCCATTTGACAGTTTCCTTGAGACCCTTGGTCGCTTGTTCTGTGCTCCAGTTCCTCGCGCGCAGGAAGCGGCGGATGGTGTTGTCTGACAGGAAGCTCGGCATCTCCTCCGTCAGAGTTCCGAGGAGACCACGCACTTCATTTACCTGCAGGTACACGTCCAAATCAAGGATAAAAGTTAGCTACATCACTAGTGTGCCGTGTGCCAAAGTCTATAAATTTTGAACACCAGGATTGCACCTGAAATTGTGCGATGGAGAGAACGTACGGAGTAGGCAAAACAGCGTCCATTTTGATTTTAGATTCGTCTACATAGTGCTACAAACTAAATCCAGATTTAATGGATGTATCTACATACTACAAGCTAAGCTGAAACTTCAGATGTATTTCTCGGTGTCCATCAGAGTTGAGATGGAAGCAACTGAACATGATTTTTTGAAGGTCAGGTACGAGATTCGCTAGAAGATCAACATGGATCTGCAGTGTCCATTATTTGTCCAAAAACAGAGCACATATTAGAATTGTACGTTATCATCCACAAAGTTGGGAGTTACGACACCGCCTTCGCTCTGTACATGTTTTACTGTTAAACGAGAACATAAATCTTCAAATTCCGCCGATCATGGCTGCACAAGGTTCATGGAACCATATTTCCATTAAATCTAAGGGAGTGATCATTTAGCAGTTTACTTACAAAGAGTTATTTAAGCCAGTATATATAGCTGCTAGATAAAGATCCCGTCATCCATTTATACTTATCCGAATCTGAATCTTCAGATTAGATACTTGTTAGCATTGGACTTGGAAATACTCTGTTAATTGCCATGAGAAATAACAAAACCTAAACTGTCAACGGTAACACAGATGCAACACCATGCCAAACAGGGATTCACACACAAAGATTGCTGGGAAGGGCACCGCTTGCTCTTACCTTCTCCTGCTGTTCTTCCAAAGATGGCGCTTTTAGCTGTGTTGCTTCACTCCTGGTGTTCTTCAGCAGGTAACTCATTGCTTCGGAATGCAGGGTAGTTGCAGAAGACCACAGAAAGCTGCAAGTCTGCTACTACGAGTATGGTCGCAGCTGGAGCGACCCCCACTATATATCGTTGGACAAGATCGAACATGACAAGGGCAGGTAGTGAGAGCGTGGTTGCGGGCGCCATTAATGGCGTGATGGCCAGCCACGACCGACACACGTATAGTGACCTGGTATACAGTAGACTTTTTTTTTTCTCCCGAGCTCCAGTGCACCCTCCAGTTAAAAAAAATTCGAAAATCATATTTATGTGCTTCAAAAAATTCTGAAAAAAAACCCTGGGTGTAGCCAATAGTATATCTCACGAACGTGTAAAATATCAACTTCAAATACTTTGTATTTTGGGCTACACAAAAATGACAAATTGTGGATCTAAATATGCCTATTTTCAAATCTCTAAGTTTTACCAGATTTTGTTATTTTTGTGTACCTCAAAATATAAAGTATTTCAAATTAAGATTTTTCACGTTTATGGGATACATCATTGGCTACATCCGTGATTTGTTTCAGAATTTTTTGAAATTCACAAATATGATTTTCAATTATTTTTTTGGTGAAGGGAGCACCGGAGCTCGGGATCAAATAGAAGTTTCCGCGTGGTATAGTGGTATTACGACACGTTCGTGCTGTACTCGCCTCTGGGCAATGCAATCGCCTCACGTCTGTTCATCGCATTCAAAGTCTTCAGATCGATCCATGTGCAGTTGGCTGCTGAGCATTCATTCGACGTCCTGTTACTTATCAGGCTTTCTCACAGTGTCATGTGCAGGACAATGGAATTTTCGGGACTGATGTTCTAGCAAATCAAGTGACTTAATGCGGCCGGGCGAGATTTCTCTTCTTTGACAAGGATTGCGAGCAGGGAACACGCAATTTAGGCCAAAGTGTTAGTTTATAGTCGTCTGTCTCGTTTCAAAAATTCTATATAAACTAGATAATTGAGGTCAAGAATAGAGCCCTGCTGGGCAAATGGCTCTTCAAGTTCTTTCTGAAGATGGAGTTTGGTAAACCCGAGAAAGTATGTGGTTCTCAAGTTGTATCTCAGGTTATTTGGAAACCTGACGATTCACACTTCTGGGCGGGTCTAATGGCTACAAAGAAGTTTTTTCCCACATGGATCTTTCTCAATTAGGGATGGATCGGAAATTCGGTTCTGGGAGGATAAATGCTTATGCCAATCCACTCTCCGGAAACAATATCGGGTTTTGTACAATATTGTGCGAAACAAAAGCGACACGCTCGCTAAGATGTTGGGTACTTCCCCATCAAATGTATCGTTCACGAAGTTTATTTGGGACTAGACAAGCATCTTGGAATGCCTTGTTTTTCCGTTTGGACACTATCCAGTTATTGGAAGGCCCAGATAAATTTCAATAAAATCTCACCAAGACTGGTAAATTCTCGGTTGATTCTATGTATAGAAATTTAATCCTGCCCGAAGTACCAGTCGATAATAATACGAAAATTTGGAAGATGAAGATCCCACTAAAAACTAAGATATTTGCGTGGTATCTTCGTTGGGGAGTAATTCTTACAAAAGATAACCTTGCCAAACACAATTGGCACGGAAGTAAAAAGTGTGTCTTCTGTAATCATGACGAGACTATTAAACACTTATTCTTTCAGTGTGAGTTTGCTAGGTCTATATGGTCAGCCATCCAGATATGTTCTACCTTATTCCCCCGTGCAGCGTTGCAAACATATTCAGCAATTGGCTAAACGGTGTGGATCCTAGATTTAAACTCTTTATTAGGGTGGGAGCGATTGCCTTTATTTAGTCGATGTGCCTATGTAGAGATGACAAGGTTTTTAATGACAAAAATGGTTCTGTTATGCAGGTTATTTATCGATGCACAACAACGCTTCGAGCATGGTCGGCCCTACAGCGTGTGGAGCACCGAGATTTGTTTTTGGAGGTGGCGTCGCGTTTGGAGGGTGCGGCGAGGGAGTTGTTGTCCCAGCATGGATGGCCACATAATTTCTGGATCGACCTGCGACTACCTTAGACGGCTTTACAATTTCTCATTATGATATATAATCTGCTTTTTATTTATTTATTTCCGTTTTGTGGACTGGTGAACTTGTTGAGACTTTGTGCATCCTATGCAGAGCCCGAGTGTATTGCTTAAAACTTTTAAATAATAAAATCCTTTTATCTAAAAAATATAAACTAGACAATTGTCCGTGTCTAGAGTTTTCCTTTGAAGTCACAGCAGTCTGGGTTCGATCCTCAGCTTCTTAATAAAAGTAGCGTCTATTTCCTCCTAGGCGCTCGTTCATTTTAGAGTTTTCCTCTAGAGTCGCCACGAGAGGATGACCCGAGGAGGTATGAAGTTGATGAATGAAAATTTTCTGTATGTTCCACATATCATAATTCAACTAAAAGAAGCAATACATTCTGAACTAACTAAAACATAGTTACTCAGGAGTCGATATTTCCTGTTGACATGAAGATTTTGTTTATTCCATTGTAATTACACGAATTTCAAAGTTTAGATCAGATTGATTTTACAAATAGACACTTCCCTTTAACCCATGAAATAGCAAAATCTAAACAATCAGTGGAAACACGGATGCAGGAATTCACACAGAAAGATAACTGAAAAGTACTAAATGGAAAGTAAATTTGACTCATGAGTTCCGGTGCTTGCAATATTTTAAAAAAATCAAAAATCATGTTTATAACTTTCTAAATTTAAAAAAAAATCGTGCTTGTTTTTAATGATGTATCCCACAAACGTGCAAAATTTATACTTGAATATTTTATGTTCTAAGCTGCACAAAAATGATAAAATCTTGTATATTTTGGAGATTTAAAATTGTGTACATTTAGATCCACATATTTATCATTTTTGTGTAGATCAGAATATAATGTATTTCAAATCTAGATTTTACAAGTTTGTGTGATACATTATTAACAACATGCAGCATTTTTTTTCCAATTTTTTTGAAATATATAAATATAATTTTCGATTTTTTTAATAGAGTACTGGGTCCGGGGAGCGAGAAATCTCTACTCGAAAGTTTGCTCTTACCTTTTCCTGATGTTCTTCCGAAAACGACGATTTCCGCTGTGTTAATTCACTCCTGGTCTTCTCCAGATGGTAACTCATTGCTTCGGAATGCTGGCTAGTTGCAGACGACCACAAACAAACTGCAAGTCTGCAACCTTGTTCGCCTTAACGTACTGGGATATTATTCGCAGAGAACCTCGCTATATATCGTTCGAGGAAATCGAACATGACAAGATTAGTTAGTGAAAGTGTGGATGTCTCCGTTCTCGTCGGCTTGGAGGCTCAGACGAGAAAATCATAATCGAACAGTCTCAGGGTCGTTTTCTTCGGCTTGGAGGCTTCCACTAGACTTTGGAGTTTGTCTTGGTTTCACCGTCCTCGTCTTCGCCGTCGGTGTCCTGGTAAGCCCCGATGCAGCCGGCTTAAATAAATCCCTCGATCTGGTATCCTTTCTCTGCTCTTCCTGCCTTTCCAGGCTCTTACCACATTTGTGAGGAAGGCATCTTTGAGCAAGTAGTACTGTGCCACTGTGGGCGCTAAAACCATCGCCCTGAAGACAAACTTCAGTTTATCTCGAGTATTAGAGTCCAGCAGATCCAGGGCCGGCTCTAGTATTTCAAAGGCCCCGGGGCGAGCTTCGCCGATGGGCCCAAGAGAGAGAAAAATTTCGATCGATACAGAAACATATACATATATTATAAAGTCATAAAAACTGATAATTCTTCATTAGAATCAAACATCTGATGTTTTTCTTGTCTTTGTTTCAAACAAGGATCATAGAAGCCTGCCAACGCTATTTTCCGGAAACACAAGATTGTACTCTCTTGTAGGTCCTTTTTCAATGAGAATATCTCTTGATTTACTGTCAAGAATATTCCAAGTTCTAGGATCATAAATATCAAAAGAAGAAGTCTGATCATCTGAATTTTCAGTGTTCTGATTCGCATCAACATTGGCATGATTTTCCTCAACGTTCTCAGCATGATCAGGTTGGTCTTCTCCATTTGTGATATATAGTTGCTCAGAATTTGTAGCAGTAACATTCCTCAGCACAAACTTATTCATAGCACCTTGCTGAGATTTAATCAACTTGTCTACTCTCTTCTTCTTGTTTCTTTTCTGACAGCCAGATTGATGTTTCTTAGGCAACATGATTACAACCTCGTTTCTCTGAATGCAGCTGTATGTGATGTAAAGTAAACTAAATCAGACATCGATCGGACTGAAAACACATAAAAATAGAATCGATCTTGTACAGTTTATAGCTGAGAATTACCTGTCCGGCTGTCCCTGCCTGATGATCTTGATTCTTGAATCCCTGCTTGAGTAGTTGAGTTCTTCTGTTCTTGACGAGATGGCGACAGCGACAGGGGCGAGACGGCGACTCGGACTGGCGACAGCAGGGCCCTGGGCAGCTGAGCGACAGGGGCGAGCCGGCGAGCCGCGAGCGGGCGAGACAAAGACGATGGTCGCTGGCCGATGCCTGATGGTCTCCTTCCGTGCCTCGGTGCCTGCCGCGATCACTCGAGACTCGAGAGGAATAACTAAGGAAACGAATCGTTGATGGCGCAATCCTCGAAGCGGCCTCGCGTAATTGCTTCCTGGACGCTGGACTCGAAGGGGTCGCTGTGATTTTCCTTCTTTTTTCTATATTCCATATAGGTACTGTATAAAAAATATGGGCCCCTATTTGGCCGGGGCCCCGGGCCGTCGCCCCTGCTGCCCTGGGCCAGAGCCGGCCCTGAGCAGATCCCTTATATCGCTCTGGGAAACCGCTATTATAAGGTTTTGACCAGCGAAAAACCGAGCAGATCCCATGTATTCTATCTATACTACTATTTAAAAAGCAAACATGTTCGGGATACATTAAATTTGTACCGTTCAATATTTGATCAACGACCCAGATAGTTTCAATGTTTGACAATTCAACACAACTTTTCAGTTTCGTGATAATTACATACATTGCCACACTAAAATCGCAAAACAGTTCTTTTTCGGTTCCTCGAGCGTCGGCGACACTCTCCACGCCACAGCCTCCCATCGGCGTCCCCCGACGGCAGCCTCCCTCGGATCTAAGCGACGGCGGTAGCGGCAGGCGAGGGCCTCCCGCAGTCGAGGGGCGGTGACCCGTACCTGTGCGGCGGCAGAGGCAGGCGAGAGTCTTCCGCAGTCACGAGGCGGTTACCCGGCCCTGAGCGGCGGCGGCGCGAGCTGAGGTCCTTGCGTGGGCGCTTCTACTGTGGTCTCCTGCTGGTGGGAATCTGCTAGAACTGATAACTCGCCGCCACCGTCGTTCCCTCGCACGGCTGGGGACGCGCCGCCACACCCATCCTCCTCGCGGCAGGGACGGATCCGCAGTACTCTCTCTCCATGTTCTATCGCTCGCCGTGGCGTTGGAAAACTATTAAAAGAGCAAACATGTTCGGGATACATTAAATTTATACCGTTCAATATCTGATCAACGACCCAGATCGCTCCAATGTTTGACAACTCAACACAACTTTTCAGTTTCGTGATAATTACATACATTGCCACCCTAAAATCGTGAAACAGTTCTTTTTGGGTTCCTCGAGCGCCGGCGACACTCTCCACGCCGTAGCCTCCCATCGGCGTCCCCCCGACGGCAGCCTCCCCCGGAGCTACGCGACGGCGGTAGCCGCAGGCGAGGGCCTCCCGCAGTCGAGGGGCGGTGACCCGTACCTGTGCGGCGGCAGAGGCAGGCGAGAGTCTTCCGCAGTCGCGAGGCGGTTACCCGGCCCTGAGCGGCGGCGGCGCGAGCTGAGGTCCTTGCGTGGGCGCTTCTACTGTGGTCTCCTGCTGGTGGGAATCTTCTAGAACTGATAACTCGCCGCCACCGTCGTTCCCTCGCACGGCTGGGGACGCGCCGCCACACCCATCCTCCTCGCGACAGGGACGGATCCGCAGTACTCTCTCTCCATGTTCTATCGCTCGCCGTGGCACTGGGAAAGAGGAACGGATCCGGCCGGATTTCAGGCAGGCGGAGGGCGCAGGGTGGAGACGGCCAGGAGGCCGGCGGCCGCCGCGTGAGAGGAGGTTCCCCTCACCGACCTTTATCCAACATCGCCCGCGGCCACGGTGGACGGCGGTGAGCGGGAGGCACGCCCGGGTTCTTCTACCTCCTATCCGATGTGGTCGGGAGGGCGGCGATTTGAGGCGGCCGGGACCTATGAAATTTCCTCGACCTCGAGGCCGGCGGAGGGAGGCGACTAGCCAGGGCTTTTCGGCGGAGGGAGGCACACTTGCTCGCTGGGACTCGCCGGGATCACAGAGGCCGCGCCCGCTGCCAGGGCAGACGCTCGCCATCGGTGGGACAACTTGGAAGCCGTACACCTGCCGGCGTGGAAACTCTCCGTCTGCCGGCGTGGTCGCTCTCCGTCTCCGGAACATCCTGGTGGCCGCATCCCTCCGGGCGCGTCCGTTCTCTGACACCGGACCGCGTGGAGGTCGCACGCCCCGCTTCTGTGGGCTGCACCGCGTCCTCACGAGCGCATGGCCTCGCTCGCCAACGCCGGAACCGCGTGGAGGCGGTACGAACAGAACTGGATGTCGACGATGCCCCATGTGCTGACTCCCTCGCCTCAACCCCTGCCGGTACGCTCGATCTGGAGCTGTGCAGCGTCCACTGATGCTTGGATTTAGGATTCGTCCGATCTGTGATTCATAGAAACAGGGGACTGGGACCAGAGGTGATTCATATTTCTGAATGTTTCCATTCAGTGTGTTCTGCTTAAGAGCAAAACAACAAAAAATACATCTCAATACTAATGTGGGATCTGCCATTTTCATTGAACGTTTTTGGTGATTATTTGTTGAATTGCCAAAAAAAATCGAGATACTTGATTACGCCATATTCTACAATTTAGATTAATTTTTGGAAATTTTGTTGGTTTGTAGTTTCAGTGCAAATGTGCAATGCAAACGAACTTTTGCTGTCTGACGTTAATGCTGTGAACATGTGCAGATAATAAACTGGGACGGTTGTATGGACTCGGAATGCTGACGCGTTCAATTGCTAGGACATGTCGTTCAAGCAAGATTTTCAGGTCAAGCAAGTTTCTGTATGTGGCATGTCCCTCCACTCTACCTATTGTTGTTGGGACTGAAAAAACAGCAGCCTGGAAACCAATAATTTCGGTTAGTGGAGTCAGAAGAAAAAAGGTGAACCCAATCGGCCAATCCTCACTTTGCCACAAGAACTTAAGCATGTTGCCAACAAGAAATATTAGGCTGCATCTGATTCACAAACCACAGCAAATTAATTTAATTCGGTGGTGCCTTGTGTGCAGTTAACAATATGTAATAATCATGCACCATGTACCTAATTCCGATTTTGTAGTGATCTTCGCACGTAATATGGCCATAAGTTATTATGTTTAGAAGTGTTGTGGTTTCTGTTTCTTTTGAGAGAATTGTTGTACAGTAGAAACACGAATATTGAAATTGTGATGAAATCCAACATTCTAGATTATAATTTTTAAAAACGAGGGGAAAAAAACTTAGGTTGTTTACATGAGAGGTGGTGTTTTCGATAGTTGAAGTATCTACTCCCATTAAGAAAAAATTAATAAATATTTTTTAAATATCAAAAAAATTCAACAAAATATTTTGGATGTTCATATTGACATTTTATGTTCACGCATAAAGTTTTGCAACTAAGAGACATTTTCTGTGACTTGTGTTAAAAAGACAAATTTTGGTGATACGAAATGAGTTCTTAAAAGACATTAGTTTTGTCTTTTTAACACAGATCACAAAAAATATCTTTTTTCTGAAATTTTATGTGCCAGCATAGATTTTTGTAGGTACACCTGAATTTTTTTGACATTTAAAAAATGTATTTTTAAATAGTGGGAGTAGATGCTTCTACTACCCGAAATGGATTTCCGGTTTACATGGTATTATTTTTAGGTTATCACTATATGAATCTGTTACGCCGACACTTCCGCATGTTAGGCCCTTAACCTCCTACCCTCCTCTTTTTCCCAACACCACAACCCGCAGTCAGACAATCTCCACCAGAGAAAAAAGGCCATCGTCTTTGGTGAGATTCAGTCCACCAGCAAGGGCGCGCACCGTCGACACCGATGCATCACCTTGTTCCTCATTTTCTCAATGTGGTGTCTCCTAGGAGGAACGCGAAGGATTGCTAAATCACGTTGTGGTATACGGAGAGGCAAAATATATCATAAGAACTTTGGTGTTTACCACGCCGCATTTGGAGGCCTTTCTCGTCTTTTGTCGGTAGCAACGCACAGTATGTAGTATGTACTAGTGTGCAAAGGCTCCAATGATAGGATTGCTCATGTTACAATGCTGACTAATTTTCTATTCCTGAATGCTTACTAATTTTCTACTTTTATCTTTTAACAGGTTTACCCTGGGTAACTCCATTCATATCTTTTTTATGACATTCTTAACATGGCTTATTAATTTGAAAAGACAATTGTTTCTTTACCAAACAAAATATTATTCCAAAGACATGTCTATATATAATATAAATTAAAAAAATCCTCCTCAAAATTACCCTCAACCATGGTATATCTTCAGTTTTCGCGTCAAATTTCTCAGTTTTCCTCATCCTTCGGGAAACTTGGCAAGAGTAAAATTTTGGCCCGCGCCCTTTCCGTCGCCGCCTCCCGACGCCGACTTAGGCTGCCTCCTTGGACTTCTCGCCGCCTAGAAGCTTCTCTGTCGTCTGCTATGTCATTCCCGCCCCTCTAGAAGCTCGTGGATTGTCATTGCCTTCAGCACCGAGTTGACTCAAGTGGGCTGGAAAGACTTATCAGGAAGAAGGATTGAAAGGATACGGATGTCGCCTAGAGGGGGGGGGGGGTGAATAGGCGATTTAAAATTCTTCTATGGTTTAGGCTTGAATAAATGTGGAATAAAACTAGCGGTTAATTTATCAAATGCAAAACCTAAACAAGCTAGGTTTACCTATGTGCACCAACAACTTATGCTAAACAAGATATACAACTATGTGATAGCAAGATATATTACTTCAAACTCAATGGCTATCACAAGGTAAATTGCATAAGTAAGAAGCTCGGGTATAGAAATACCGAGGCACTTGGAGACGATGATTTATCCCGAAGTTCACTTCCCAATGGAAGCTAGTCTCCGTTGGAGCGGTGCGGAGTCACAAAGTGATCCCCGAATAGCCGTCAAATGGCACACCGTAATCTCCTTCGTGCCTCCACCAATGCGGAGTGCCACGAACCACTATGGGACACTTAAGGGTGGTCACCGAACCCGTACAAGGATGATGCACATTCCACAACTTAATTGGAGGCTCTCACCGAATTCCCGCGGCTCTCAAAGCCACAAGAATCACAAGGTTGGGGCGCAACTCCACAACTTAATTGGAGGCTCCCAACTATCCCGCGAGCCACCAAAACTCCGAGATCAACAAGGACCGTCTAGGGCACTCCAAGTACCCAAGGGGACAAGCTCTAGGGCACCCCAAGTACCCAAGAGTAACAAGCTTCTCAACTTCGATTTCCACGTATCACCGTGGAGAACTCAAACCGATGCAACCGATGCAATGGGCAAGAACACAAGAAGTGCTCAAAATCCTTCACTCTCAAATCCCACCAAAGCAACTAATGCTATTGGGGGGAGAAGAGAGGAAGAACCAAGAAGAACACCAAATCCCTCCAAGATCTAGATCCAAAAAGCTTCCCCTCACTTAGAGGAGAGATTGATTGGTGGAATGATAGAACTAGATCTCCTCTCTCTTTTCCCTCTAATTGGAGGCAAGAATCATGGAGGAATAGAGAGATAGCAAAGCTCAACAAGGTCAACAATGGTGGCAAATTTCGAGCTCAAGAGTTCCTTTTAATCAAGGTAGGTGAAGGGCAATATATACCCTTACTTCAAATCTGCCCGTTGGGAGCATCTTTCCCGTGCCAGCGGTACTACCGCTGGGATAGGCGGTAGTGCCGCTGCGGTCTTCAGCGCAGCAACCCCGCCAGTCAACGGACGGTCTTCGTCTTCGCGATCCCACGCCCCCGGTATCAGTTGGTACCGCTCGAGGTACCGCCAGAAGCCTCCGAACGCCAAATCGACGGTACCCGCAGCGGTACTGCCGCTGCAGCAGGTTTGCCAGGGAGCTGACGGTACTACCGCTTATCCCAGCGGTACTACCGCATATGCGGCCAGAACACGAAATCAGCGGTACCCGCGGCGGTACCGCCTCTGCAGTAGGTTTGTCAGGAAGCTGGCGGTACTACCGCTTATACCAGCGGTACTACCGCCCCTAACAACTTTCATCGAATATAAAACTGTAAACTCAATAAATTTCTCGTTTGAACACTAAATTAGGTGAAACCAATTTTGTTGGAAAGGTAACGACAAGGAGAAGGCCTACAAAAAGTGGAAATATTAAGAACCATAAATAGAGTTAAGTTGACACACATGGGAAGGTGTGGAACTTTCCTCACGGATAAACCGATGATATTTCCAACCCGAAAATGCAACAAGTTTTCCATACGAAATCCGTTTTCGGAGAACTTGGGCTTGTCATGAAGATCACAACAAGCACCACAAACCCAACAAGGAGAAGAACCAAATAAGAACCAAGAAAGATGATATGCCAAGTATGCAATGGTTTGAGCTCTCACCAACTGATACGCTAAAGCTCAATCGAGAGCCCCTCTTGATAGTACGGTATCTATCCAATAACCCGGTCTCCCGACTACAACATGAGACCGGTAAAATAGAAACCCTATCAAGATCATACCTTTGCCTTGCGCATTCCACTTGACTAGATGATGACGATCTTGATCTTCTCAAGTGGGCCACCTTTCTTGATTGCGCTTCGCTTGGTGAAGATTCACATATTTCTCCCCCATACTCCACTATGGGAGAGCCTCTTATCGACATATCTTCACTTGACCATTATCTCCAAATGGGTGGCAACTAGGGGTGTAAATGGATCGGATCGGATTTTACCTCTATCATATCCTTTACCATATTTTTTTCTCGGATTCGGATCGGATCGGATAATGAACGGTTGCGGATTCGGGGGCGGATAGATATAATCACGGATTCGGAACGGAAACGGAGCGGATTCGGGGCGGAAAGATAATTAGTCGGATCGGTATGCACAATGTATATCATCAAGCCACATAACCAAAAATAATAGCTCAACAACATAATAATCTAACAAAGTTATACTCCATAGTATGTAGAATGACCATGCAAGGAGTCAGTTGTTCAACAAATGAGCTCAACAACTCACTAAATACAAATTGTGCTCTATTAGTTTAGACATTTTGGTAGAAAATCGGATTATTCGGATTATAACCATCGGATAATCCTAACTAATATTCGGATAATCCATATTCGGATGTTATTTTTCGTACCATATCCTATACCGTATCCGGGTGTTCAGTTCGGAATCGGATATCCTTTTCCGGCAAATTCTTCGGAACTGGATATGGATTCTTTAAAATGGATTCGGCGACGGATTCGGTGCAGAAATTATCCTATCCGTTTACACCCCTAGTGGCAACCTTCAAGCATATGATATCTTCGAGATACTTCTCTTGAACTTGCACAACACAAGCTTGATGACGAACACCACTTGACGTTGATCAACCTTGTATCTTTTCTTCTCTTTTTAATAGATGATGTCTTGAAGATATGCTCAACTCACATATGACCAATCATCGGATAACTACTCGAATACCATCTTGGTCATCACATATTCTTCTTCTTGATCATATCAAATATATCCATACAACTCGATGATCTTGATGCCAAATACTCCATTATATCAATATATTTATGGCATCAACCTTAAATCCAACATATGGAGTTCAAGCATTTGCCTATGGACAAACACTACAAGAATAACTCAATGCAACCATTAGTCCATAAGGATTGTCATTAATTACCAAAACCACACATGGGGGCGCCATGCCCTTTCAAGGATCCCCCGATGCATAGAAGATGGAGGGTATATGAGGGCATAGAAAGTCGGCCGTGCACCATCTTGGAGACCTTCCTCTTGATCACGTCTTTATTTCAGTGTTATTAATAACACAAAACACGAATAATAACAACAAATTAGTAGAGTGGCACCAAAATAATATTTTTATAAGATGATAGTAGAGTTAAATATGAAAACTTTTAAAAATACAATCATAATAAAATATGGCGAACATATTGAAAAAATAGATGTAACACATGCATCCGGTCCAACACATTAATTTATACAACATAATTAAGCAAATATATGTACTTGTAACGAAAAAGGCCTAACACAAGTGCTTTACGCCTGCCTTCGCCTAAAGCGAGGTCTCAACTTTAATAGCATCCACAATCGAAGGAGAGAATTTTCTTCTGATGGTTCTTGCGTTATTCTCATTGCACAACTACCAGGCAACGAGAATGGAGAGGGAAAGTATGGCTTTACGGCAAGATATCAGGGAGTGGAGGAGAAGTTGTCCCACCACTTCTTAGCCGAGTTGAAGGTATGTCAAGCAGTGGTGTCAATGTGAATGAGCCCAAGCCAATCACGGATAGAGTTCCACACATGCAACGCGGTAAGTTTCATTGGAACTACTTAGTTTTCACTGTTATGAGCAGGGTAAACTGTTTTACCTCTTCCACCTTGATGCAGATTCTATTTAATAAGAACTCTGATTATAGGAAAAATAAGGACTATGTGCATTGTTTTGATGCAGAGACCGGACTTCATTCCCCTTTTGGAAAAATGAAAAGAGGGTGATATCATTTCTTCCTTGTTTAGCGTCTATCCAATATAGTACTGAAACACTAATTAAGATGCGCTTCCATCACTTTATGATGTCACCAGCAAAGGGTTGCTGATGGGATTATCAGCAAATGGGACTCCGATCCCTTCCCTTCACTAGTAATTGAGCACGTGCACATGCACGCCATAAGAAGTGTGTGGATGTAAAATTAGATAAATTACATGAAACTTAATCACTCGACCACCATCCTGCAAGCATGTACATTACATAAAAAATAGCTTACTCACTATAACATTTGAAGTTCTTCCTGGAAAGAGATCTTCAAGTTTCCCCACAACAACCTGCACCACTGTTTCGTCATATACGTTGATATACTATATTGTACAGTGTGATCAATTTTCATGCACAATAAAGTAAGAAGTGAAAGTATATCAGACTACATAAGTACATATGCCTTCATGTACGCATTTCAAAGGCACACCAGCAAGTCCATGCCAGTAAGGCAGATTTGGTCTTTCATCAAGTTCTCAACCAATCTCCATCAATTCATGCGCATCAGAAAAGGACAACATGAAGAATGCTATGGATATTTCAAAATGTCGTCAAGTGACATTGTGGTAAGTAGGCGAGAAGCAAGCAACATGTAAAAACAAAATAATCGCAGCTCTGTTTCGTGAACCTATTCAACAACAACCCGGAAAGTCAAACTAAGCACATCAAAGAGCCAAATTAATGAAGTAGGTGTCTATGCATCATTAGGTATCATCGAACAGGAATCTAACGGATTAAGATAGAAGAGAAAGCTGTGCCAAACCCGCACCTGAACCCGGCGGGTGCCATCCGGATCAGTGATGAACTTGTAGAAGCTAGCCCTTCACAGACAACCTACAGGTACAACATTTATCACTCCTCAAATTGATTAACTAAAAGCTTGCACGCCATAACGAAAATTCAAATTAAATTAAACTGAAGAATAATAACTCACAATTTAAGCAAGCTTATAGTGTAAGAATGCATAACCATTACAAAGTTAGATTTGCAAGCATGTATACTATTAAAACTTGAAATGCATCGGATATACCAGTAAACAAATCAGCAGAACAAACCGAATAAGATTTATCGGTAGATTATGAACATTTCAGGCACCATGCCGTAGCATCCACTCGAGCCCCCGCATCTCCTCCTCATGGCAGGTGCTTATTCCTCTGTTTCATCACAATGGCAACCCATTAATCCAACCCCAAAACCAGTCAACAGTGTAAAACAATCTGATAGATGCCATGGTTTCCAAAGTAAATCAATTCATGCATAAGCTAATTTGTTGCATCTTGGTCGCAATCTTTGGTATCTACTGCCCTGAAATGCAGCATAACTACTCACTGTGTGTTTCCTTGTTACAGCCGGATGCATAAATAGTACATGAAAAAAGATTTTGATCGCTTTTGTGTGCTTCCTATTGTCGATGAATTCAAATTAATCGGTATGTGATCTGACCATAGTGCCACAAACCGGCACAAAGTTATTTTCCATGGCCACAAGTACGCCAATATCTGCCTGATCTGTCCAACCAACCTGCACATCAGCACACACTCCTCCGTCTTACGATTTAACAATTCCAAAATCCACATCAAGCAACAGATATATTAGGGCCCTGACAAGCTCTCTCATAATCTTTGTCCATGTTGCGTTTCTGAAATGCATACTTACATGAATCTGAGCATTGCATTTCTTATGCCTTTAATTTCGTCTGGACCAACCTTCTTGTGTAGGTTCAGAAGATGTGCAGACCCCCGTGGCAGTGGGCGGCTTGCTGCCGGGGCGCCGGCCACATGGTCCCTGGCTGCGGGCGTGCAGGTTCCCGCGGCGGCGGCCTGCTGCCGAGGCGCCAGCCACATGGTCCATGGTGGCGGCGTGCAGGTTCCGGCGACGGCGGCATTATCCTGTGTAGGCGGGCGTGTAGTCTCCCGTGGCGCCGGCCTCATGATCCCCTGGCGGCGCGCGCGTAGGTTCCCGCGGTGGTGGTGCAAGGGAGGGCTGCGGCGGCGGCATCGGGATGGAAAGGGATGGCATACGGGATGGAAAGGGATGTTCAGCGTTTCGACGGGGATTTGATTAGCGTCCGTTTCTGAGTCCGTTGCTGACTAACCATAGGACCAACGTGCATCGTTGGATGCGGTGGTTTGATGGCCAAGATCAATTGGATCACCCCTGTCTCTCCCTTTTTATATTAGTGTTGATGATGTACCCCGGACTTCCCGTCTCGAACAAAAAGCTTACTATAGACCAATGGAACTTCCTAGTGCTGAAACTTGCAACGAGAGTTGAACCATGGGTTGGGCGGTTTCTGTCTTCACGGGAAAGATTGATCATCTCCAACTCATGTCTGTCGAGCCTGCCCATGTCTGCTATGGGGTTATTCCTACTTCGTGATGGTGTTAATGCCAATTCGACACCCATCGGGCCAGGTTTTATTCGGAGGGATCCCATAGCATAAATACCAACTTGTCAATTGGTCGGCAGTTTGTAGACCAAAGGACCGTGTCGGTGTGGGGATCGTCAACTCCAAAAGGATGAACATTGCCCTTATGCTTAAATTGGTCTGGAAGCTATAGGAGTCTGAGGTTTCTCTCTGTGCTAAGATCATCCATGCTAAGTACCTTCCTTTCAGAGATATCTTTGATAGCTTCACTAGTACAAACTTGACAGTGCTAGACGGAAACTAGAGACGGTTGGATTTAAAATAAAATCCGTCTTATGGGAAGCGCCACCTCAAACGGCCGTTATTTCGTGTCTGTCTCTAATGTTAGCTTGACACCTCATCCCAGTATATCCCATGTCATCATACACAGGGGCAACCACGAAGAGGACTGTGACAAGATTTCTGACAGTACCGATGAAGATTCTGACAGTTCTGAAGATCACATTGACACGAAGACATAATCATAATTGCCCAAAGATTTGTCTCAACAAGCATGAGAAGAAACGCCTCGTTGAACTTCTTCCCGTAGGAGCCTATGTTGGAGTTTATTTGTGACTCGCTTCACGAGCACTAATTTGAACACACATGATTGGTATGTACCCACAAGACAACCTCTTTCATGCCTCTTTAATTTCCTATGTTGACATTCAGGAATCATGAACCGCCTATGCCATCCGTATATAGCTATGTCTTTATCGAAAAATGACATAGTTATGTTATCATGCACAGGAACTACCTAAGGTGATAGCAGAAGAGGCTGACATACCGGCTGAGGGCAATGCTGGACTGCGACTTGGAGCAGCACGGGCAGCCGTCAGCATCACGTACAACAAGAGAACCAAGCCGCATTGACCTCAGTGGGGTGGGAGAACTTCATGGAAGGCAATAATTTTGTGATTGATCAACCTGTTTTGATCATTCTTAGAAAGACCAATGACCTCAGCTTGAGGTCATGATTGAGTTCCAGCTCATATTGATATCTTGTTAAGGTAGGGGTATGGTGAACACTTATCTCATAGCGGGCTACTTTGTTAATTGGCACAAATTGCGGTTGGAGACATGTTATATAATATTACATATTGCATCAACAAAGAATATACATATGCTAGTTGTTGGTTAGTTATATGTGATCTCTGTCTGGTTGAGGTTTTGTTGACGCAATATTCTCTGTTGCTCTAAAAAACATATATAGCATTGTTGACCAGTGCCAAATACTCGGAACACCCGGAAATATTCCCGGCGGACACGAATATTGCCCAAATAGCGTCTGTTACGGCCGGAGAGAAAACTCGGACCGTTCGGATGCTAACGACGGTCACCAATTGTAGCGTCTGCAATGTATAACAATTACAGACGTCTGCTAATCCCGACCGTCTATGAAGGTTTCGTTATTGGAGACGGTTGTTTTTCCCGGCCGTCTGAGGTGCGAGGTCATTACAGATGGCCCCAGGGAATCGGCTCTAATGAAGCGTACATTAGAGACCCACGCCTAGAGACGGTCATGATAACCGGCTGAGGTGACTCTCTAGGGCCGGCTCTAACGTAAGGTTCTATACTAGTGCTTCAGTCGTGGGGGCTCCCAATTTTGGAGAAATCTTAAGAAAATCAAGCATATGTTTAAGCTTAGTGCAAAGCATGTGATCCGGAATGGAGAAAAGACTCTCTTTTGGCTAGACTGGTAGCAGGAGAGGCCCCCTCAAGGACAAATCCCCGCAGATCTTTGCCATTTGTGACAACCCGTACATCACGGTAGCAAGTGTGGTTAACACCCATATCTGTATGTGTCGTACTCCTGACCACCTCGGTGATCTAATCGATTAGTTTTCGCTTCTAATGGTCCGGATTCCATTTCTTGGTCCCTTGACGCTTTGCGACAGTACAGTATGGGGTCCATGTACACCAAACTGTCGCAAGGAATGATGGTGGCACATTTTAGATATATTGGAAGGCCAAACTTCCCCTAAAAATAAAATCTTCTCTTGGCAATTGGTTATCCATAACCTCCCGCCAGTACTCTAATTCAGACTAGGCATGACCCCTCGAATGACTGTTGTGCCTTGTGCGGTTCTCCTGAAGACACGTCTCATATCTTTTTCCATGTTCCGTCGCCAAGTTTGCTTGGAGTGTGATCCGCCAGCATGCTACAAGGGTGTAACTGGTGCCCGCGACTCCCGCTCAGTTTTTAGCGACCCTCTCTAGTCTTTCGGGTCAGATCCGTAGGCTACTCTGGACGATGTTCATAGCTCAGTCGTGGGCATTGTGGAATGTTCACAACAAACGTTTGATCGAACACAAAGTTATTAACCATCTCGCTGATATGATATACGAAATCTTGTTATTCTTGCAACTTTGGACATACAACGTCAAAGAGTAGCACAAGCCAAAACTAGGATGGATGGTCACCTTTACGCTTTAATAGACCTAGTAGTGCTGTTTTTTTTTTCCAAAATGGGGAATGCTCCGGCTTCTACATTAAAGTGATGCATATAGTTTTTTATTTCATTTATTCAATATAAGCTGGCAAAAAACACCTTACTGGCCATATTAATTTAAGGTCAGGCACCTTGTGCTGTTTGCTAGGGTGTCGAGGTGAACAGATGATGCTTGTTGTCGAACCTTCGCTAACCCTATTAATTTAAGATCAGGCAGTTGTGCATTTTATCTTAAATAAAACTTTATTGATGATCACTTCTGCCACTTCTGTTGTTTCACAGCGAAGATTGGATTACATCTCTTTACTATCAAGGCGAAGTTGCACTTTTTGTCTGGCCTGGCATAGGCTTGCCCTGCAGGAAGTGCTGAAACAGGATGAGCGCTTGCCGCGGGCGGTGCAGGGGAACCTCGTGACCTGCGCCTCGGATAGTCACCAACGTGAGGCCCTTGTATACCTGGCTCCAACCGCCGACCTAATCAAGACATCCATCAAACAAGCACCAGTTAGTAGTTAACTAAAACTACATGTCATGTAGTCCAGTAATAAAATGTAAGCGGCATGTTGCATGCAGATTGCAATCTCCATTCGGCCATGTAAAATTACCCAAGATAAGGAAATAATACAAACAGATATGAGAAAGATATATATACTTCCATGTGCTGCTCACTTGAACTGATCTAGTAAATCTCCATGCCCATCAGAGCATCTCAATAATTTAACTGATATATATAAGTAGGGAAGTTGAGTGGAATGATGCTGACCTCTTGGACGTCATCATACCAAGGGTACCAACTAATAGTAGTTGGAAGACCCAAAGCACCGATGGAGTATCTTGTTGCTGTCAAGGGGACTACTGCGTCCGTGTCTCCGCTGGGAAATAAACAGAACAAAGATTATTTACATGTTCATGCAAAGGTAGCTCCTTATCGAAGAAAAATAAAATGCAAAGGTAGCTGAGGTTTGCGGCCGGGCGGAACTGATGGTCGATCAGCTAAAAAAAATTATGTGAAAGAAACAGAACAAAGATTATTTACATGTTCATGCAAAGGTAGCTGAGGTTATTTTACTAACCGCTGGGAAATAACGCTCAGCTACCTTGTGTTTCTAAATGACATCTCAGAAAAATAATTATGTGAGAAAAAAAGATGTCCTGTGGTCCGGTTCTAGCCAATTGCTGTTGTATTGACGGATCAACAGGTGAATATTATGCATATCTGTATGGATATATAATGCATCTCCAATTATTAACTCGGAGCGGCGACTTCTGAATGATTTCGTTCAATCAAAGCAACGCGTTATCTGTTCTGAGTCAGTGTTAGCAGCGTGCATGATGTTCAGCAGAGTACTGTTATCTTTCTTTTTTGCGGCCAGAGTACTGTTATCTTAACATGTACTGCTATTAGGAACTTTGTTTAAGAAAATGCTCTGAAACTGAACTGTACAAAATCTAATCATTGAGATGCACCAGGTATCAGGGGCGGATCTAGGGGGGGTGCCATGGGTGCCATGGCACCCCCTAAAAAATGCAGATTTGTTAAATTACTACCATTTAGTCTAATTTTATGTGTATTACATGTGTAAAAAAAACTTGTATAGGACATTTATAGTATGAATATTGAGCTTGGCACCCCCAACAGTTTACTCCTACATCCGCCACTGCCAGGTATGCATCAATATGTGTAGGATCAGACTACTGTCATCTTGGCAAGACATTCCTAAAGGATTATCGTAACAGCTGCACGGTGTTCTGAATAAGTTAAGAAGTGCTGATGCATTACAGGAATCAATAAAAGAATTCCATTTCCAAAAAGTAAAGTGCTGATGCATTACCAGGAATCAATAAGAGAATTCCATTTCCAAAAAGTATTGAACTGACCTGAAGACCCATATCCTTAGGCCAGCTGCAATGAGCTCCCTGTAAATAGGAAGCATGGACCTCGGAGCATCACGCCAGTTGCTATTGATGGTGTCACTGAAATTCATTTAATATAGAGGTGTGAAGCCAAAAATGAGCATAGCCCAATAAAGCAGTGCCACTATCTGTTCATCTTCTCCTTCAAGCTGTTAATTACCAACAAAACTAAAGCATCCAAAACAGAAAACGATGGACACTTATTGTAGAGCATCGACCTTTCTGTGCTATCTAGAAGCAGAAACTGCAAAACATTTCCCCAATATATAGAGTGGAAACTGGAAAGCGAACGAGCATTGTGTTGCAATAAACCTGCAGGTGTCCCATGTGTAGTTCATGGCGCCGGTCACGTTGGCGTGGAGAGCACTCTGCACGTCCTGCCGGTTGTAGTACGCCGTGGAGTATCGTTCCGTGCACGGGTCATACGATCCGGTCATCCATGCCTGCAGAAGCGTGCAACATGCATGGCGTTTACCTTCGAAAAGCAGCGTCTCCTCGCTTTACTGAATAACGACGCATGAAATCGGGGTTCAGGGATACTCACGTAGCGTCCCTTGGGCCGCCGTCGGCTCACCGACGGCGTGGCTGCCGTCTCGTTGCAGGTGGGCGTGTAGATGCTGTACATGTCGATGTTGCCCTGCTCGTTGGTGGAGACGTTGAACGCGGCGTCGCACGCCGGCGACGGGTGGACGAGGGAGTCGTGCAGGCAGGAGGCCTTGAGGAGGCGGTAGGTTTCGTCGGAGACCAGCCCGTGGTTCCACCAGAACTCGAACGTGCCGGCGTAGTCGTTGTGGTCGTCGGTGACGCCGTTCCCGACCTGGATGCATGAATTGGGTACGGTTTCATGCCGCGGTGAACACCAGTTTACTACACAGGAGTAATCGCAACGAGATCGGCGAGAAAATTTGGCTGGCTAGCGTTAATTATGAGAGGAAATCACATACCATGAAGCCTTTGAAGTTGATGATGGGTTTCTCGTGGCCTTTGTTTCCCCGGTGCACGAGCTGGGATAACTGCGGGACATAGTGGCCTGGAGTTCGCGTTAAAAAATCATTAGGAGAACGGAATTAGCACAGGGACGATTCATTACAAGTAACAGAGTTAATTAAGCAGATGAGGAGGAGAAGAACTTATGCCTGCATAGCTCTCGCCAGCAATGTAGAAGTCGCGGTACTGGTAATGCGGGAACTTCTCGAACCATTTTTCCAGGAAAGTGTAGGAGTCATGAGCTGCAAACATTTTACATTTGAACCAGTGTAACAGAATGTCATGTATCCACGACGTAGCATTTAGATAACTTGCCTGTTCTGTTGTCGCCGGAGTTGTAGAGGTCGGAGGTGGTGTTGGTGTAGGAGAACCCGACGCCGGCCGGGGAGTCCAAGAACAGGATGTTCGCCACTGCAAGTTCACACTTTATTTTTCCAACACAAGAAGCATAATTACATGTAACAACCGGCCAAAAACCTTCGATCAAGCTAATTAGGTACTACCTTGGTTCCACCGATACTCGTTCAAGAAGAGGCCTTCGCCACGCGGCGTGATGCGAAACGCGCCGAGCTCCTCGGAGGCGCCATACGCGACGGAGGAGCAGCCGGGCCCGCCGTTCAGCCAGAGCACCAGCGGCGCCGGCTGGGCCGCCTCGGGGGCTTCCTGCAGCAGATAAAACAGCGACCGTCCGGCGGTCTCCTCCACCGTGACGTACCCTGAGTACATGTCGAAGTCTACCGCCGGCTGTCCTGGCAGACGGACGATGCGGTCCGCGGCATGGTCGCTCGCTGCCGTCGCAGCTGGCCGGAGAAGACACGTCAACGCCAATACCAGAGCTACCAGGGGGCTACGACGACAGATCATTGTTTTCATGATTACATATGAAACTGTTGCAACTAGAACAGTGAGAGCATAAATAGAGAGAAATTGACGTCATTGTTGGTTTGGACCGCACGCTTTCCTGATGTTATCTTCTTTTTTCCTATTTCAGTTTATTGAGCAAACGTGATTACGACAAGAAAAACCAATTTAGAGCAGGATTGTGACATTGTCACTTCGGTTACAGGAGGGTGAGGAAAGGAACATGGAAGATATACGAAACAGCGTTGATTGCTTGGAAGCCATTTTCTTGGAAAAGCCTTGTAATCATCCGGGGAATCGCGCGTTGCGTCCCCCGGCTCCTCCGTTTGACGCGTGTCCCCGCGTGGGCACGTGAGATAAACGACACGATCATCTCCGGTCCCACCACGTCTCACCTTATCTTTTCCCCATCGTCCCCAAATTCAACTTCCCTGCAAGTCAACCATCGCCGGCACGCACGCACAGAGACAAATCTCGCACCGCCACCGCCTCCTTCCCTCTCTGTCCCGACCGGCTCTCGTGTGGGCATGCCGGCGAAGCCGCGGCCATGCTCTCCCGGCTCCGTCCTCTCCGCCTCGCGCCTCCTCCCACGGGACAGCCGAAATCCTCCGCCCGGAGGTCAAGCCCGAGCTCGCCGCCTCCTCGAGCAACTCCGGCTACAGCGGGCCGCGGCCATGCTCGCCTAGCTCCCTCCTCTCTGTCTCGCATCCACGTCCCCACACCCCTCTTCCTCCGGCTACAGCGAGGCACCGCGACCAGCTCGACTCGGCTTCATGGTCGGCCGCCCTCATTCGTGTCGAGCTCTACACCCGCCTCAGTCTTCCAAAACTCTGGCGAGCTCTGCGCCTACGAGCACCTATGCGCTAGCGAGCTCCTTGCCAGCACGCCCACGCGCCGCTTTCTTGGGAGGGCGGTGGTGCTCCCGTAATAGGGCAGAGGTGCTTCCGAAAGAGCGCGACAGGGCTGCCCCCATGGGAGGACGGTGATGTTGCCGAAGGAGCGGTGGTGCTCCCATATGAAGGCGGCAGTTTGAAAGTGCATGTGTTGCCCCATGCGTGGTTTTGGTAATTAATGACAATCCTTATGGACTAATGTTTGCTTTGAGATATTCTTATAGATCTTGTCCATAGGAAAGATTGGAGTTCATGTGTTGGACTCTAGAAGCTTATAAGATGACCAAGATCTTATTCAAGGGTTTATATGAAGAATGGTCTTATATTGAGTTGAGCATATCGCAAGTATGTCTTGAAGAATAGAATACCGTGGATATTCATGCTCATCTTCAAGACATCATCATTGATCAAGAAAGAAGAAAAGATACAAAGTTGATCAAGGCTAAGTGGAAAGGATGGATTCAAGTGATCAACACACAAAGCTACATGTTGTACCATGTGGGATCTTGTGATCTAATGGTATGGTAAGCAATCGTCTATATAGCTTTGTGAACTAACCCATATATGTGTGTGGAGTATCTATGCGGGGTTAGGTATCTTCCCATGGGCGTGCATCAAAAGGAAGTTCCATATAGCTCATGGCGGATGACGTCAAGCGGTGGTCGTCATCAAGATAATGGCCAAGTGAAGGTGTTCCTAAAAGTGGCTCTCCCATATTGTGTATGGGGGAGCATTTCACAAGCCTTCACCAAGCGGAGCGCAATCAAGAAAGGTGATCCAACTTGAGGTGATCAAGATCGTCATCATCTAGCTCAAGTGGATTGCGCAAGGCAAAGGTATGACCTTGATAGGGTTTCTATTTTACCGGTCTCATGGTGTTAGTAAGAGACCGGATTATAGGATAGATGCCACACTTTCAAGAGGGGCTCTCGAATGAGTAACTTGATCGTATCATTCGGAGAGAGCTCAAACCTTTGCATACTTGGCATCATCTTTCTTGGTTCTTATTTGGCTTTTATCCATGTGAGAATTTAGAGCTTGTGTTTATCTCCATACCAAGCTCTTGTTCATCAAAAACGGATTTCATATGAATATCTTATTGCGTTTTTGTTGTTTGAGGTTTTACCGGTTTGTCTTTTCTAAGAGAGGTCAAACTCTCCACTTGCGGTTTCTTCCTCACATGATAGACTATGATGTGTATTTGCATGATCTTGTAGGGCTTGTGATTATCTTCGAAACAAGCAAAAGATCATAGAAAACGGAGTCTTGATGATTATCTTGTTGAGTTTTGTTGTCGGAGGTTTTACCGGTTGTTCTTTAATAAAGAAGGTTTATCTTTATACTTATTGCTTTATCCTCCCATATTGCGACTATGATGTTTCTCTGCATGTTCTTATAAAGCTCTTCGTTGCGATTCCAACGAGCCAAAGATCATCGAAAACGGAGTCCGGATGCAAAAGTTATTGTCGTTTTGGTGTTCGCTATTTTGCTGTTTTTCCTGTGGCGGTAGTACCTCCCTCGGTACCGCCAGAAACGGGTTCTGAAGCCCTTATCCGGTAGTACCGCTGGGTTAAGAGGTAGTACCGCTGCCTGGAAGTTTTTTTTCATCCTGTTGTGTCTTCCAGACCTCCCAGGGGGCGGTAGTACCGCCTAAACCAGCGGTAGTACCGCCCCGGCGCGTTTCTGCACCCAACGGTTAGATATTTGGGTGACCTATTTAAGGGGCCTTCTTCCCCAATGGTTCCCCAACCTTTCTAGCAAGTTTTGCCCTCCATTGTTGACCTCCAAAAGCTTGATTTCTCTCAATCCCTCCAATGATTCTTGCTCATTCTTGAGGGAAACAAGAGAGGAGATCTAGATCTACATCTCCACCAATCAATCTCTCCTCTAAGTGAGGGGAGCATATTGGATCTAGATCTTGGGATTCATTTGTTGCTTCCTTGCTCTTCCTCTCATCTTCCTCCATAGCATTAGTTGCTTTGGTGGGATTTGAGAGAGATTTGCTTTGAGCACTTCTGGTGTTCTTGCCATTGCATTAGGTGCATCGGTTTGAGTTCTCCACGGTGATTCATGGAGGTGAAGTTTGAGAAGCTCATTACTCTTTGTGGTTCTCGTTGCATCTTGGGTTGCTTGTAACCCTAGGTGCCTTTGTGAGTCTCGGAGGAAGTCCGAGACATTGTTGGGAGGCTCCAACTCATTGTGGAGTTCCCCGACCTTTGTGTATCGGTTTGGTCAACGCGTTCAAGTCGACCTCATAGTGGAACAAGCCAATCCCTCACGGGTGAAGCTCACGGAGAATAGGGTGAGCACATCCGTGCTATTGGAGCGCCTAGGTGGCTCCACACCCCTCCAACGTAGACGTACTTCCATTGGGGAGGAACTACGGGAAACATCTCCTCATGTCCACTTTGCGGTTACTTCTATACCCAAACCTTTACTTATGCATTTACCTTTGTGATAGTCATCGAGCTTGAAGTTATCTATCTTGCTATCACATAATTGTTTTCTTGCTTAGCATAAGTTGTTGGTGCACATAGGTGAACCTAGTTCGTTTAGGTTTTGTGCTTGTTAAATTAAACGCTAGTTTTATTCCGCATTTATTCAAGCCTAAACCGTAATTATTTTAAAACGCCTATTCACCCCCCCCTCTAGGCGACATCCTCGATCTTTCACAGTTCTCCCGTAATAGGGCGGAGGTGCTTCCGAAAGAGCACGACGATGCTGCCCCCATGGGAGGACGGTGATGCTGCCGAAAGAGGATGGCGGTGCTCCCATGCGAGGCCGCCATGACCCTGCTTCGTCGTGCTTCACCTCTGCTGCAGCGGTGCGCCCGCGTCGTTGGGGAAGAAGATGACCAAGGCGACAAGGCGAGCCGGGGGCGTGGAGCTGCATACGTTAGGATGTTGTGCTGCCGAAGGTGCTCGGCGTTGCTCCCGTGGGAGGGCGGAGGCGTTGTCGAAGGTGCTCGGTGTGTAGGGAGGCTGCGCTGCTGTTGGTGCTCCCATGGAAGGCTGGCGGTGCTACGGAACGAGCACGGCGGCGCTCCCGTGGCAAGGCACCGGTGCTTCCGGTCGCAGTTGCAGGCATTCGACATCGTCGATGTTGCTTCTGCTACGATACTGTAATGTTTACAATTTTTTGCTTCAATACTTTCATGGGTTTGATAAAATAGCACAATGTTTTTTGCTACGACGTTTTTGTTCATGTCTGAAATTTTGCACCAAGAAGAAATTTTTTGCTACAATTTGTTCTGATGTTTTGCATCATAAGTGTCAACTCCCCGGATTTTTTTTACACCGATGCTGCAATATAACAATTTTTTGCTATTATTGCTATGTGGGTTTGCTACAATAGAACGAAAATTTTGCTACGATGTCTCCGACGAGGTCTTCGTTGATGTATCCGGTGATGTCTCCGGCGAAGTCGATTTTGCTACAGTAGCATTTTTTGTTGCATCGAAATCTCCGGCGAGGTCTCAGGTGAGGTCTCCGGCGAAGTCAGTCTTTCTTTTTTCTGTTTTCTAGGCGAACCTTTTTTGCTACATAGGGAGCAAAAGCGGGGATTATTTGCTACGGCGGTAGCAACGCACGGGGTTGGTGGGGTGGCGCAGGATCTGACGGTTCCTGTCGATCGCATCGGACGGCTCGCGACCCGGGGGATCGGACGAAAAAATCCCCGGGGGACGCCTAGTCCTATCCTCTTCTGCCAAAAAGATGATAATGCGGCCTATACAGTTGTTATCAAAAGCTAATGGAAAGCTTAACTAAAGCAATAAAATATAATATATGTAGCACATATACATGGCAATTTCTATTGCCAGACCGTCATTCATCTTGTTTTAGCATATTCCGAGCGACCGTGTCTAAACGTGTCCGCACCCAAAGTCCATGGAGGCCCGTTAATCCACATAGTGCAGAAGAACCAAGTACCCATCAAATGGTTATCGTTTAAACCGACCTGCAAAAATTTGGAATAGTCTTATCTTGTTAAAAATAACATCATTTTGACTGTTCCATGTAGCCCACAAAAACTCGCACCCAAATGTGAGTCTTAATATTCTTTTTACTAACCCCACTCAACAATTTCTAAACAAATTCATTATTTCAGTTGGAGGGGATGTGTTAAAAGTAATATGACCTATTTGTCACACAAGACGAGCAAGGTGATATGAGATAAATAGATGTTGAATTTCTTTCTTGTTATCACAACATTTCTTATTATCACCAAGATACTTATTTTTAGTGATACTTTAGCTTCCAAATATATCTTCAAAGGAATTTAGTATTACCATCCAACACATTAGCATGGATATATTTGACCCTAAAATAACATAAGCAGTCAACTTCCAGCTGAATATACTCCTCCCGTAAGTTAATTGGTATCATAAGTTGTTTATATCGTCCTCGAACATTATCATTCATATGACTTTTCGAAATCCTGTTGTGAAACTATATATGATGATTGGTCTAATGGTCCCTAAGGATAAGGTTATGAGGACAAAAATCCTTGCTAGTATACGACTTTGCTGATGACTATGTTTCGTGAATCATGGCCATGGTAACATCAATCCAATATTATTGAATTTTGTTAACAAGCTTACCGAGTGGGACCATTTCGAGACATAATGAGATATTTACATTTGTTAGTCTGAAGTACAATTAATATGACGTATCCTAAGACCTGGGATTCTCGCATGACCCGAGTTGTGTATCAAATTACTTAGGGCGTATCAAAGGTTATTCTGTAACTAGGTAGTTACTAAGGTAAATTTTGGGTCAGTCGAGAAGCAAGCTGTGTGGCGTGGTTGGCTAAGATGGGATTGGCCCCTCCACCCGGGGAGAGATATTTCTTGGGCGTCTCGAGTGATCGGATTCGAAAAGTATGTCCATGCGATGGTTAAGAGTTAACTTGGTTTAAGATAATCGTTTTCACGATATCAAGAAGAAAGATCAAGCTATCACAAGGATGACAAGCACTCGCCTTGATCTTGACAATGTATATCATGAGGCAGAGGGAATGCGATATATCTACTTAAGAGTAAACTGTTGGTAAGTTAAGTCGTGTCTGAGTGGTCATGAATCTACAGGGTTACACAAGAGGATGAAACTAGTCAGATATAATTTGACTGAACATGCTAATCAGATTGGACACGAGTGGCATTGGAATAAAGATTTCTACACGGGTTGGATCAGTATACTACAAGGATTAGGATCTAATGGAGCCACAAGGGTAGTACTCCAAGGCAGTGATACACCCATTTTGCCTCACTATTTCCAATCATATTTACCTTTATTAAATGATATATTTTTACATTACAACGTGGTTATAATGCATTTCCTCTTATTTTACATGATTTATATATTTAAAGAGGGGAAACACCAGAAGTCTGGAAAGGAGCAAAACCATCGGAGGAAAGGCCAACTTTGAGTACTCCAAAAATTGCGAGAAAAATTAAAAAATTTGATGGAGAAAAAGAAGCCTGGAGCCAGAAAATTGGATAGGGTGGAGCTGCCACGTGGCGCAGGTGATTGACGCACCCCCCCCCTCGGGTGCGCCGGGGACCGCACCACCAACTGTTCATCGACTCACGATGCCCATTTACCTATAAGTTTTCTTTGACCTGAAACTCTCGGGGAGCGCCTCATATTTTTTTCACCATCGTCTCGGGGCGCAACCGAGATAGTGAAATACAGCTCCCTGATAGGACAGATCCTCCCGGGGAAACTTCCCTCTGTGAGGAATAAATCGAGTCCATCATCACGTTGTGAATCATCGGGATCATCATCTCCGGCCATCAACCTTGTTGTTGGAGAAGGAGGCTGTGGATGTGGAACCTTCGAGGATGTGTCTTAGGTTGGTCGGGGGAGGTGGTGGTGTGGAGTATAGTGGAGTGTTTGAACTTGTCATACCACGATGGATCTCGGTTTGACTAACGACTGTTTTTTTTTTGTCGTCGGTGGAGGGTAAGTACCTCACGGGGCAAGCAGGAGCTGATCTCCTCCTAAGCCTCAGCCTGCTGCTGACTGCAGCAAGGCGGCTTCTTCTGCACGGTGGCATGGGTTCGGGATCTGAAGGTAGGGTTTCTCCGCGGAGCAATCCGGATGAGGAACAAGGGTAGACCATGGGCAAGATGTTACCACCGGATCTTGCGATTCGGGAACCTTTTTTTTTTTGCTATGGCGATTCGGGAACTTCATGACATGGCTTCCCTTGCATGAGGGTGGGGAGAGGCTCAGGGAAGAAAGGCTACTGATAGCAATTCTCATGATCTTCTCCCGGCCTGGGGCTTAAGAACTCACATATCTAACTAGTTCCTTGATGGTAGAGTAATAAAGCTTGATCTAGATAGGAAAACTGATAAGAACGAAGAAGAAAAAGTAAAGGAACACAACAGAATTAGGGTTTTAGGGTTTACTGATGTCGAGCCACCCGGCCTTCCACTCTCCAGAGCTTTATAGCACAGTTGTAGGAGCCTCAACGTTCGTGAAAATTCAAATACAAACAGCACTCTGTGCTAGAATTCGGTTTAAAAAGGAAGTTACAAGATGAGCCGTCCGATCCGGTACGCTTTGATCACCTCCGTCCGATAACTGACGGAGAGACAGTGTCGACAGACGACAACACACGGACATCTTCAGTTAAGCGTCAGGTTGTGAGTTTGTGACACGCTGACCTGCGTCGTCGCCATCGCCGGAGGAGAGGAAGCCCGCCACGGCGCTACTTCTTCACGGTTTCAAGCGCCCTCCTCCTCAGTGCTCAAGCCGAGGAGCGTGGGCCGAGTTCTTCCAGGTCCCAGTAGGGCGTGGGGGGTGGATGTCGTCAGGGACGGAGCGCTCGCTGGAGGATAAAAGGTTCGTTCCGATTGGGTTTTCTCGGTGACGGTGGTGGATTTGGTTATGTCTCGATTTTGAACCTTTGCATTTCCTCGCTAGTTTCTGCCGCGATCCATCCAGGCCGCATTCTACACCTACAGCCTTTCATGCATTTGGTTGTTTGTCATGTCCTCCTCTCTTGAACAGCACATGCAGGGATCACTGCCGCAGCTGAGATCTAATGGAACGCAGGTACCCAAACTCTCTTCCTCATGATTCTCTCTCTCACGAATTAATCCCCGAAAATTCAATTTGTTTGTGCACGCTGTATTTGTTTGTGCCTACAAGGTGTTTGACAGAAATCCAAGCAGGTTGTTCTCCTGTTTTGTTTCAAATACTTTTAATATTTTGGTTGAAGATATATGAAGAAACAAAAGTGAGTTGTTTTCTCAACTAATATGAGAGCCTTTTTTTTTTTGTTGAGAATTAACTATATTGATATCAAATAATCAGTGGCGGAGCTGGTACACAAGCAGTGGGTGCAAATGAACCCAACGATTTTGCCAAATACTTCATTAAATTAGTCTTGCCATTGACATTTAGTGAAAGATTATACGATGACATAAAGAGATGAACCCAATGGCAATCTACTCTAGCTTCGTCACTGCAAATAATGGTTACATCATCTATGAGAGTTTGTAAAATGAAGCTAGGGGGTTCATCGACCCAATTACAAGATAATTTATACAAAAAACAATCCCTAGCTATCTCATGAGCAGCTTTATTACAATCTCTTTTGCAGTGTTTAAATTCAACCTTCCCAATTGAAGCAGCAAGTGTGAAGCACTCCGCATAAACTGCTGTTGCATCATTCCATATTTGTTCCTCACCTGAACAATTCTGGACAACTTGTAGTGAATCAGATTCCGCCTCAATCGCATTATATCCAATAAAGTTTGCAAGTTCTAATCCATGCTTCATCACAATGGCTTCTGCCATAGAAGCTGAGGACGTATGGGGGATGTAGAAAGCTGAAGCTGCCACAAAACCACCCATGTTATCTCTGATAATAGCACCTGAAGCACTTGCTCTTTCATCCTCGTAATATGCTGCGTCCACATTGAGCTTCAGGAATCTTGATCGAGGCTTTGACCACACAATTTTCTCCGGTCCAAAATTCATCTTCTTTATATTCGCCGAATTAGCAACAATCGCCCTTATAGACATTGCACAATGATAAACTGGAGGGATCTGCTCGCCATGAGTGATACGACATCGGAGCCACCATATATACCAAGCTGTAGTAGCAATGATCTCCGGCAACAGAATAGAAGAATACCCCGGAATAGGTACAGGATTTACCTTTAATAATTCCTCCAGAACTGCTGAGCCGGAACGATCCACCTGAATAGCACTTGTGACATGATTATATAAGCCCAGCGCTCGCCATATATTCGCTGCATCATGGCAGTTAAATACCATATGCAGAACATCTTCTGGGTGAAGATCACATAAAGGACATTGACCACTATCCCCAATGTGTCGATTAGCCAAAATCGACTTAAGCGGAAGAATGCCATGCATTGCTCTCCAACAGAAAATTTTAATCTTAGCCGGTACATTAAGTTTCCAAAGGATTCTCCAAATGGGGTTATTCAGTGAGGTACCTTGCACAAGTGATCTGCATGTTTGGCCATTATATTGGTGGCGCCATTCTATGTGGTAAGCAGACCGGACCGAAAAACACCCATTGCGATTACCATGCCAAGAAATAAAATCCTCAAAGCCATCTGTATTCAGTGGTATCTCCAATATTCTCCTAGCATCAACCGGACTGAAAATAGTATTGATGATAGCTTCATCCCACTGGCCACTAATTGGGCTAATCAGCTCACTAACTTTCGTTAGGATAGAGGTACCTCTTTGAGTCATAACTTTACGATCAGCACTGCTAGGAATCCAAGGGTCCCTCCATATATTAATTGAATTTCCGTTGCCCACGCGCCAAATACAACCCCTCTTGAAAGTTTGTATTCCAGCTACAAGACTTTGCCATGTGAAAAAGGACCCAGATTTCGGACCAGCCTGCAATATATCACCTGATGGGTAATATTTAGCTCTCAATATTTGGGCACATAAAGAGTCTGGATTCGCAATTAGCCTCCATACTTGCTTCGCCAGCATCGCAAGATTAAAAGAATGAAGATCTCGAAATCCCATACCTCCGTCTTTCTTCGGAAAACAGAGTTTCCACCATGCATACCAGTGTATTTTTTTCCCTTGCTCATCATCTCCCCACCAGAACTGAGCAATAACATCTGTTATCTTTTTACATATATTTTTCGGTAACTTAAACACCGACATTGCATACACTGGTATTGATTGAGCAACAGCTTTCAACAGAATTTCCTTACCACCAATCGACAATTGTTTCTCCTTCCATCCTTTAATTCTTTCCAAGACTCTCTCCACAAAATGCAAGAAGCAATCGCTCCTATCAGCTCCAACTAATGCTGGGAGTCCCAAGTATTTATCAGAGAGAGCTTCATTATCAATATGCAAAGTAGCACACATCTCTTCTCTTATTGCAACATCTGTATTCGGACTAAAGAAAATGCTAGATTTAGCCGCACTAACCAATTGTCCCGAGTTTGCACAATAAGTATCAAGCACTTGCTGCAATGAGGTTGCATTGTTCAAATTTGCTTTCAAGAGAATTAAAGAATCATCAGCGAATAATAAGTGTGAAACTGATGGTGCATTCCTGCACACTTTAACCCCTTCGATGCCACCAACCTCCTCTTCATGCAACAAACAACTTGATAATCCTTCTGCACAAAGAAGGAAAAGGTAGGGAGAGAGAGGATCCCCCTGCCGTATGCCTCTAGTGGGAATAAATCCGTTAGTCACCTGAGAATTATATCTGATAGTATACGTTACCGAAGTGACACATGCCATCACCAACTCAACCCATTGATGATGGAAACCAATTCTCAACATCATACTTCTCAAAAAATTCCATTCAACTCTATCATACGCTTTATGCATATCTAATTTCACCGCACACAAGCCTTCTTTTCCTTTCTTCTTATTTTTGATCTTGTGGATGCACTCATAGGCCACAAGAACATTATCAGTTATGACCCTCCCTGGCACAAACGCACTTTGAGTCGGGGAAATTATTTCAGGAAGGATTCTTTTAAGCCTGGCTGTTATCATCTTGGAAATGATTTTATAGACCACATTACAAAGTGAAATAGGACGGAATTGAGATACCTCTTCTGGATTATCTATCTTAGGTATTAAAACCACCACCGTTTCATTCCATCCATCTGGGATCACCCTGATATTAATGGCCTGCAAAACCGCATGAGTGATATCCTGTCCAACAAGGTGCCAGAATTTTTTATAGAAGATAGCATGAAGCCCATCCGGACCGGGTGCTTTTAAATCCCCAATACTAAACACTGCTTTCTTCACATCTTCAGCTGTGTATGGGGCCAGCAATTTCTCATTCATGTCATTAGTCACTTTAGGTACAATTTTCTCCAAGAAATTGGGGTCTGTTACATTTACCTCAGAAGAAAACAGATTAGAAAAATAATTCTCAATAACCGGATTAAGGTTAGCTGTATCTTCCACAAAATCACCATCAGGGTTCTTCAACTTTTTAATATAATTCCTCTTCTTCCGGGCTGTAGCATAATTATGAAAAAATGATGTATTTCTGTCCCCATTTTGAATCCAAATCGCGCGGGATCGCTGAGCCTTGGTTATCAATTCTTTTGAACTATATTGCACCTTTTGTTTTAATCGGGATAAAAGTATATTACCGCCTAACATTGCTTTTCATTAAGATATCTGGTGTATGTTGATTCTATATATGTAATTTAACCATTATCTAATCACAGGAAGAGTGTAGACCGCCTCCAGTCATAGAGCATGATGAGGACGTCGAACCAAGCTGAACCGCTAGCCCGCTGATTATGTCATGAAAATAGGAATCGATAAGTACTTTTAAGTCGTCTGAGCGCCGAAGTAGTGCTTTCCCTTTGACACTACTTTGCTGCTCTGATCTATGTCATTGCATTTTAATTATTGGCCATAAAAATAGATTTGGGGATATAATTACATCATATACATGCAGAGATTATGACTTATGAAAGCTGTTGTTTACTAATAGGAAAAGCAATTTACATGAGTGTTGCATTGGATGGTATGCTGTAGAATTTTTTTTCCGAGTGATGTTTAATTATGAGAACATAGATAATTCTAAAACTCCTCTTTTTACTAAAATGATGTGCTATTTGGATCTTTGAGAACAGACATGATTCCAATGCACCTCTTTTTTGCTTAAAGCATGTACTCTCTCTGGATCTTTGATGCAACAATTTTTCTACTATTAAGTACTGATGTTTACATGGTTACCTATGTAAAATCATGTCACATGCAACCTTTTGCTTCCCTGCAGGATTTAGTGAATGTTAGATAGAAATTCCAGAACAATGTAGGATTGTACAGTGCATATGTAAGCCTGGAACTTCTATCTTGCGGTCTTGCCACATTCTTGCAATATATCTACCTCTTCGGCTTTTTTTGGCTTCTAGGATATGATACTGGTTCTGAACTTCTGATCACATTTGTGTAGGTTTACTTTATTTCTCATGTTTCCATCCTAATCCTTGACTCTCCTACTTAAATTTATAGCCGTGCGCAAAATATTTAGCATACTACATGGTTCCTTTTACTTTCTTCGGGCAGCAAGGCCATTCTGATTTCTAGACCAGATGCAGTGTTTGGTCTACTATATTGGAAAGTGTCAGGCTAATGCATTTGAATATTTATTAGTCACACAGATTTCTAAGCAAGCCCAGTTTCTATCCTAATACCTGCCTCTCCTATTTTATAAGTTATAAATGTGTGCAAAATATTATAGCATAGTACCTGATTCCTTTTACTTTTTGCAGACAGAATATTTATATCTAGTCCAGGCTTAGCCCACGGCCCACAGTAAACTAGGGCACGGGAGAGGCGACCATGTATATAATGCACTTCACTTCGTTTTGACGGCTGCCCACTGGCACCCTGATCCATTCCCCTCTCCAGGTACCCTCTTATCATACCACTGTTCTACTATTTTGAGATCCTAGATCTCCTTCACGTTCAATTTCCTTCTTTCGATATTCATTGTTTTTCACTCGTCTTCATACCATCCTCATTCCAGCGGTACTGCCGACAGAGCCAACGGTTGATCCTACATTGCTGCTCTCACAACGATACAACTCTCCCTGGGCTCTTAACTCAGTTTTATTCGTTTATCTCCTATATCTAGGCACTTCTTACTCTGTGTATGAACAATAATGTTGCCAATAGTGTTGATATTATTCAGATGTTACTCCTGCCCAAAAGAAGTGTCAGTGCGCACGTTACCTTTTTTTTTTTTTGCTGTGTATCTGTTCTTTTGCACGTGGGTACAAATCCTAATAAGACGTTCGGTTAGAAATATATATAGTAAATGCATAAAATTTATGTACACTTTGCTTCATTAATTGATAAAACGATACAGAAGAAGCACACCACTCAAGCGTGTATCTGTTTTTGCCATTACTTCTGAGCAAGATGCAAAGTCCACAATGTTCCATTCTGATTACAAACCATCATTCTTACAGGCTGCAACCATGGTTCTTGCAATATTATTTCAGTTTTTTTTTGGGTCCGTCTATTACACGTGTACACTGACCATGTAATTCATGTTGGCTACAGGACTGATAATATTTGCAAGAATGTTGTATGATTTCAAAATTGACACTGACCATCATTCTTACTGCATCAAATTACAGTGATATGAAAGGGTTGTGTGTTTTGATTCTGCTTTACCTTTTGCTGAACTCATGTCTCAGTGAGGTATATTTTTCCTGATTACTAGCTTTTTTAGTACTGCCGCAATGGTACTTCTGCCCTTCTTCCTCATGTAAAATAGAACTCTGTTACTGAATTTTATTCGCCTAAACACTGCATTGGATTATACGTGATTGTTGTTTCTGTTGTTACTCGACAGCTAATCGCATGGAGATTGTTGAGATTCCAACCCCGCTCATGTTCGAGGCTATGTTTAAGAAGCTGCACCTGCCCCGCCATGCGACCAGACTCATATGGCTACGCAAGGCAAACTGCTGGCCACTGTCACCTTCTACCATCAACAGAGTCTTAACTGCTCCTTTGGCACAATGCAACTCACAGGCGATGATGCAGAAACCTTGGACTTGGAGGCTGCACAGAATGATGCAGCAACACAGTCCGAGAAGAAGATACTTAAAGACTATAACTATGACGAGCTTATCAAGAAAACAATCCGAGGACTGTCATTGCAGACAGGATATTGAGAAAGGACAGGAAAAATAGAGAACTAATCAGGGGGACAAGCAGATTAAAGAGGTTACAAGCCGTTGAGATGACTTCATGGTGGATGTCACTACAACAAATGGCAAGGTGTACCAATGACATCAACTCCACTCTTTGGGAAGTTCAGGAAGGCACATCACACCTTGACAAACTCACCTTGAATAAACGGATCTACTTCGAAAGGTGGGAAGAAATACCCGTATGATACAGACTCTGATTCTAGCGAAGGTGATCAGTTCCCACTTCCCAGGTTACTACTCAAATCCTTCACCACCACCTCACTGGAAGAGCGACGTGTATGACTATGACAGCGACGGTTGGTACATCGAGCATTATCCTTCCCTGTAGCTGCTCACATCGGTGCATCTCGACTTGCCCATCCTGTTTGGCTAAGCCTTCTTAATAGTCTGTGTTTCCTGGTGTTCTACCTTTGGTTGTTTGTATATATGGTACAGTAGTTATCTACCATGAAACATCAGATGTACGAAACCTTATACATAGAGCAGCATGCTTTGCTCTGTACCTAAACATCCCCTATTATGTGTAATATATTTCCCTATGTTCAATACATCTGTTTGACAGATGAGGATTCAATGATCCATGGATTTTTATCTGACATATTTTCATGCTTTGTGCTGTAAGACATGTTCTACTAACTGTGCCTCCATCGATTTATCAAGCTATTAGCAATACGAAATTAGAGTGGCTCGTAACAATTAAGTGTACCTGATGTATGTTGCTAGCATAAGAGATATCAAATTGTTGTTCCAAGCAAAGGAGGCAAAATGATTCAGTTTGTATCAGATCAGCCCCTGGGAAGCTGGCGTTAAGAACCTGAAAGAGGGAAGTGATAGCTCCATGAAAGAACTAAGAATGCAAAATCCTAATTCTGCATCAGAAAACTATGACGTAGAGTATGAAGAAAAGTGCAAAGCAACACATTGAGAAAAACGAAGTGCATCTGCAATTAACTCAAAAGCCTTGCATCCACCAGCTTCCTGAACACCTCCCTAGCACCGTCTCTGACGGCCGCCGCGAGCCCCAGCGGCTCCGCTATGTCGTCGATGGAATAGAACGCTTCTTGGTCGTTGATGGAATAGAACGCTTCTTGGATTGGAAGTTGGCACTTTGCATCGATCGACATGGCCCAATTAATGCTTCCGGATCCGAGTATGAGTCGTCGCCGCTGCGTATTTTGGGAACTTCCAGCTGTGTCCAATTACGAGTATGATCCACCGCGCGATCAACCTTCGAGTCGAACTCGGATACCGGAAGGAAGCACGTCCATCGTACCGATCATGGAAAGTTTCTGTGTCCAATTACTTTGGACTGAGCTTGGTATTCACGCGACACACTTCCCTGCCTTCGAGTCGGACTCCTCCCGCCATTGCCATCGAGTTACAGCACTCTGCTTAACATCCACGCATCCCTGTCCGACTCCGGCTGCACCTCGGCGACCTCCCCAGTCAATATAAGCATAGCACTATGCCCGCTTCTCCCTTTCGTAGCAGCAGCAGCCCTCCTCCCTTTCGTAACCAGCAGCAGCTCGGCGACCTCGGCTGCACTCTCGCCGAACCCTCCTCCCTTTCGTAGCCAGCAGCCCAACACCATGCCAGCTCTCATGGCGCAGCGCACGTCCGCGGCGCGCAACGACATCCGTCGTGAGTTGGACCGCCGCAGGAAGGCCATCAAGGTCGCCAAGGGGAGAGTCGTCAAGAAGTCCTCTGCCGCGCCGCCGGCGCCGCGCCTCATCCCGTCCGCCCGCACTGCAGCCCAGAAGCTCGCCAACGCGCCAAAGGAAGTACTTGCAAAGAAAGGCTCATCTGCCTCGCTTCCGGTCCCACGCGTGCTCATCCCGACCGGAGCACCCGGCGCTGACAGGAAGGTTGTCTACATGGACCTGGGAGAAGCTCCAAAGAGGCTAACGATGCCACGCCGAGAAGCACCGATCCCGAGGTTTGCTACGAAGGCGCCGAAGTCCATTGCGCCGGCGGCATTGATCCCGCACGCACCAGCTACCGCCGCAGGAACCGAGCACGAGCAGGAGACAACCGGAGCTGAGACAAAGTACACCAAGAAGCCCTCGTCCGCACCGATCAAAAAGGGCATGACCGTGAAGATGCGCACGCCGGCGGGGACCCTGCCAACGGGCCAGCGTCTCGTCATCTTGAACCATGCCGTCGTCGTCTCCGACGTGGAGGATGGATATGTTCAAGTGGTCTACAAGGGTAACTCTCACTATCCTCCCATGAGGATCGCCTTGGACCGGGTGAAGACTATGCCACCCACCAAGTGATGAAGTGGCAGGCGACCACCGCCGATAGTCATAGTTTCTTGAGTCTCTGGTATTTTTCTTTGCTGGCTATTCCTTCTAAACCATACATCGGGTGTTAATTCTTTCTTTTAAGATCTGCAGTTATTCTACTCAGCAGCTTCTAGTGTTATGTGAACCTTGTCAAGTCATTTACAATTTTACACGCGTAGTAGTGGGGTTTCCAACCTAAGGCAGCGATCTTTACTAAGGTTGTGTCGCAAATGAAATTAGCTCCTTTGCTGGTCCTAAACAGAAGGTTTAAGCAAACGAAAGGAGGAACCAGAGCAAAGCATCTAAACTGTTGCTAAAAAATGCTACTGCAAAGCATGAGAAATAAGCGTGAAAATACGCCCTCAATGCGAAACAAATCATACTCCCGTTTGCTACCCGGTTTGCAGCAGTAAAAGGAGAAACTGAATGGAGTTCGCGACCCTTAGTCTTGTGAGCTGCCTTAGTTTGGGGATTTTGCTATTCCTCGTGTAAAATTGTGATGCTTGGCTTTCGTTCATATGCATTGGAAGTTTTGTTGAGTGGAGTCTGCATTGCCTAGAAGAAACCACTCTTGTATGCGTGGCCAAAGGCTTAGCTAGTCAAAGGATGTATCATCCAAATGTAACCCTCCAAGTCCGGGGTCATGGACTCTTGTAATGTAATGAAATTGTCATATGAATGGAATGAAATCATCTGCTTCAAATTGATTTTGTGCCTTTAATACAATCTATATACTTCCTGAGGAATCTTCCAACTACGTCGTCCATTGGCTTTTACTACTACAGAAATGGCGTCGACCAGTTTGAGCGCCATTGCCCTTTATACTAGATGAATCATGAATGTGATTGTTCAGGTTTCTTGCTTTTGGATATATATATAAGAACAACAGATTTCACGTGCTCACACCACCTTCACAACTTTAGTGACAGGAATTAGAGTAAAGAGAATGATTCTGTATCAGCAGAATCTTCAGTTTGTATGAAGCACCATTGCCTGAAATATGCGGACATTGACTGACAGACAACCAAAACAAAGCAAAGCAAGAACAGAGGTTTGTATGTACAGACTGAAAACTCTTGGGTTTGCCTTAATTACTGAACCTACATTTCAATTGCAACTTCCCTTATTGGCTGCTAGCATGCATCACTATTGCAGAAAATCCATTAGTAACAATCTTAATATTTTTGTGGAAGTAAATCAAACATTCAGAATGTTGTGCACATCAAGTGTAAATAGTGACGATTGCAGATATCAAAACATGAATTTTCCTTTTCAGGTATCCTGAAGTCAATAGGAGCACGTGAAACTTCGCACTGTAGAGTACCCATGCCATCATGTTAACACGGAGTTTTCTCTTCACAGGAAACATATCCTTATTATTAAAAGAGATGAACCGAACAGAAAATTCATTCTCAGAATCATGACAGATTCTGTTCTGGCCTAGTCATCTTCACGGAACCAGACCAAGAAGAGCTGCAGTCGGTCAAGCAAATCATGAAATGCTTTGGGGAAGCCTCTGGCCTAGTCACAAATTTTGAAAAGAGTTCAATTCTGCCGATCCATTGCACTCAGCTGGATGTCACTGCTCTTGCTGCTATTCTGTCCTGCCCTGTTCAAAGCTTCCCTTGCACATATTTGGGTCTCCCTCTCTCTGACCAGAGGCTCCGTAAAGCTGACCTGCAACCATACCTCGACAAACTGCAGCCAAAGTAAAAGGTTGGAACAAGGGAAACTTCTCCCTTGATGCTAGGCTGTTACTGGTCAAACATGTACTATCTGCCATGCATATCCACCAGCTGCTAGTCATTGACCCGCCGGCTTGGTTAATCAAGGCGATCGACAAGCTTCGTAGAGGGTTTCTCTGGTGCAATGACGAGCTCTCCACAGGAGGCAGGTGCCTTGTGCGCTGGACTTCCATTTGCAGGCCGCCGGAGTTTGGTGGCCTAGGCATTGTTGACCTGCACCGCAAAGCCACTGCATTGCGTGTCAGATGGCTGTGGCAATCTTGGACACAAACTGACAAAGCTTGGTGTGATCTCCCCTTGGGAATTGATGACCGTGCCCGCAATCTGTTCAACTCTGCAGTCTCTTTCAACCTTGGTGATGGAAAAAGGATCAGCTTCTGGAAGGATCCGTGGACAAACGGTCAGAGTTTTGCTACTATCACGCCTGAGCTGTTTCAATGCTGCACCTTGTGAAACCTCACTGTTGCTCAAGCTATCACTGACAATAAATGGATGAAACACTTCAAGCGCAACATCCCAGTCACTGCCCTCCGCCAGTTCCTCTTCATACATGATATCGTCCAGGGTGTGCAGCTACAGCATGATATTCCGGATTCAGTTACGTGGCGCTGGACCACCAATGGACAGTACTCTGCCGCATCAGCTTACGACATGCAATTCGAAGGTTCTGTCAGGTTTAGCTTCCAAGATACTATCTGGAGCTCCGGGGCGCCACTAAAATGCCGCATTTTTGGTTGGCTTGCAACTCTCGGCAAGTGTCACACCGCCGACTGCCTGCAGCGGAAGGGATGGCCTCACAACGCTGCCTGCGTCTTTTGTCTCAGTGAGCAAGAGACTGCCCTGCACCTCCTCGCCACCTGCCCGGTCATCTCCAGACTTTGGGGTAAGCTGATCCACACAGCCGGACTCAGCAATGGCCTGCTACCTACGCATGCCGATAACAGCCTGGACTCTTGGTAACGCGCACGCGCCGGCAGTTACCACCAACACTCAAGAAGAATTGGTGTGCGCTTGTGCACCTCGCCTGGTGGACGGTTTGGAAGGAGAGAAACTCGAGAATTTTCAACAACAAAGCTGAATCTCTAACAAGACTGCATGCACGCATCATCGATGAAGCCAAATGCTGGAGGGACGCAGGGCGCACTGGTGCTGCTGACCTGTTGATACGACCAAGGGAGCCAGACTGATCCCTCACCCTATGTATTTTTGCGGACTGCAGCACAAATGGCTGCATTCCTAGGTTTTTGTAGTTTTGTTCTTTGGTTACTTTGTACTCCTGTACACACCTTCTAATTTCAATGAAAAGCAGGCTAGGCTGCCTTTTCCGTCAAAGAATCATGACAGATGTAGATTGCACATGCAAAAATACATACACTAATCTGAGCTATACAATACTACCATCTACACCCATTCCATTCCACGTTTGTAGCTCAAAGACAGCACAAAATGTTTGATAGTGCTCATGGGACAGGACATATTGATTAGACAGACTCCAGCTCATAAACCGAATGCATACTTACCATGAGGAACTGCTTCAGGTTTACTGCTTCAGGTTTATAAGCTAGAGTCTGTCTAATCTTATCCACTACAATGGCACAACCTTTTCCAATTTGTCCAATTTGTTTCTCACTTTCCCTTAACGCATCCTACACATAACCACCACAGCAAAACTGTTTTAGAGAATAAGAGTAAAATCAGAAGTGGATTTTCCAGAACATGGATCTATTTGTTTTGAGTGCATAAGCACGGCCAAAGAGATATATAGCATGCATACCAGATACTTTTCACAAGCAAATGTCAACTCAAGCACAAACAGAATACTTGTAAAAAATACACGTGGAAGTTTTTGTTACATAGTTCTTGAATAGGAAATCACACCTTTGGTCCAGATACTTAGTTGCAAACACCATTACTGTTTGGACCAACACACGATTTTTTTGTACTTTCGAGCAACAAAGACTTTGTGTGGCAGCAATCATTATGTCGGGAAAAGATAAGTTTGTTGCCTGATAGATTTCAGAAGGCAGAAAATAAACACAAGCAGCAAGAGTCTGAAAATGGGAAAGGAACACTTGAAATGGATATGCTCATAAAAGGCTCCCAATTTTTTTGACGGCATCTTATATGTTTTTTCTTGACCAATTAAATATTGCCAGGAAAATAAGCCAGCTTATCCTTGGTATATACAAAATTGATTTCTAATAGCAGGCACAAGATATCACAGGACAACTTGAATGCTCAGGCAAAGGATTTACATCAGATGAAGGATTGAACCTTTTTTTTAACTTGGGCCAGACCATTTTCCAGTGTGAAAGAAAATTTATATATAGACTGAGCTGATGGGTTTGCAGCTCCTCAATCTCCTAAACTTGTTCCCTAATGCAGATCCATCTCCTAAAATTGCGAGGATAATTAAAATCCTTCAAACAACTGTATTTCCTCATTTGTTCAGAGGGATGCTAATCCATATGGTTCGTTTTTCTCACGGAGAAATCTATGTGGTTAGTTGACAAAAGACAATAGGACAACCTCTGTTCTTATAGCTAACACTAAATACAGTTACCTTGCACAACTAAACCCAACTGGAGGATAAATAGTGGGAAAAGATAAAATAGGTTGACATAATAGTTTTCATGGAAGTTTTCCCCTTTCTTTTGAAGTAAGAGCTGCAACGCTTAACGCATGAAAAATACAAAATATTACAGTTGAGATGTTAGTAGGCTGAAAAATAGAATTATAGAGCTAAGATGCTATCCGGGATTGAGATCCAAAATCAACGAATATGTAAATCAGCAAAATGAACGTCATGCCAATCCATCAGTATACCAATTGTTTTGACTCCAATTCCCTGCAATGTGTCCACCAGTACACAAGTAGCACAACCGACTACAAAAAGAAGCAACAATATTCTCCCTAGATATATATGATCATTCCCATTAAGATTAGAGATTGCAGAAAAGTTGCAACGTCGTGTACTCTGTATAGCAGTGATGGCCGTGCCGGAGACCATGGATAGGGAGCGCATTCAGATGAGTACCGTTGGATTCACTCATTCACAGATTCAGCGAGGTCGTAGTGTACACAGGTTGGCGGTGCAGTGAGGAGACAGCGTAGGTACAGGTCACGGTGACGCCATATGCTCCCACTTCGTCTCTTTGTCCTGGGCTCCTCGCCATGGCTGCAAATGACCGAGACATATGCCGCCGCTTAGTACTTGCCGTCACGAGCGTCGCCGCAGCCGGGGGATAGAGGAGGTAGAGGCACATCTCAGCGCGGATTGGCAGCGCATCGAGGCTGGTAGGGATGAGGGAGAGTCGCCTGGAAGACATACGGACGAGCACTATCACCATTACTCCGCCGCCGCGGGCCTCAACGAGACCGAAAAGGGGAGGCTGCATTTGAGATAGGAAAAAGTTTCACCCTGAAATCTCATGTTTCAGATATATTTCACCCCGACCTCTAAAACCAGGTAATTTGTACCATGAACTTTGCAATACCTGAAAATTCACACCCCTGAGTGGTTTTTCACCGATTTGGGGCGGTTTTGAGTTAATTTTGACATTTTCTTGGGATGACGTGGCGCTGACGTGGCGCAAACAAAAAAAAATCCCCAATGCGCCTACCAGAGCTTGCCGCCGTCGGGATTGCTCGCCGGAGACGCCGGCGGTCGACGCCCTCCTCGCCAACCTCTTCGCGGGCGTCTCTGCGGTCAAGGTGGCCTACGCGCAGCTGCAGCTCACGCAGTTCCCCTACGACGCCGACGCGATCCAGTCCGCGGACACCGCCGTCGTTGCCGAGCTCACCAGGCTCTCCGACACCAAGCGGCACCTGCTGCTAGTACGTGCGGCGTGGATCTCCACAGCTACCGACCGCCGGCACGGCTCCGCCATCCACGTCAACACCCGGCGACGCCGGCCGTCGCCGAGTACACGCACGGCTAGGCGCCGCCGTCCACCGCAGTGTCGCCGTCCACCGCAGTGCCGCCGTCCACCGCCGACCTGGTGGTGCGATTCCTGTTACGCCTCCACCACAGTGTCACCGTCGTCTTCAATCTGCAGCGTCGCCGTCGTCTTCTTGGTTGTCTCGGCAGCATGTGCCGCTTGGTGTCGGAGAGCCTGGTGAGCTCGGCAACGACGGCGGCGTCCACGGGCTGGATCGCGTCGGCGTCGTAGGGGAACTGCGCGAGCTGCAGCTACGCGTAGGCCGCCTTGACCGCGGAGACGCCCGCGAATAGGTTGGCGAGGAGGGCGTCGACCGCCGGCGTCTCCGGCGAGCAATCCAGACGGCGGCGAGCTCCAGCGAGGCCTGGCGGGGGCATTGGGGATTTTTTTTTTGTTTGCACCACATCAGCGCCACGTCATCCCAAGAAAATGTCAAAATTGACTCAAAACCGCCCCAAATCAGTGCAAAACCACTAGGGGTGTGAATTTTCAGGTATTGCAAAGTTCAGGGTACAAATTACCCGGTTTTAAAGTTCAGCGTGAAATGTATCCGAAACATGAGATTTCAAGGGGGAAAAGTATACTTTTTGCTTTGAGATAACGTTGGGCCTGGTTAGGGGAATGGAATGGTGCAGGAAGCCTGTTGAACGAGAGAACGGCCCGATTCATGACAATACGCCCGGACAAATCGCACGTGGTTCCATGATCAGGGTACGATTAGGCAAAGGGAAAATATTTAGTGATACTAGAGTTAAATGATATATCATCTTGAAACTTTCAAATTTAAAAGTGTCAAAAAATTCTGAAAAGTTTCACAAACAAATTGGACATACACAACGAAACTAAAAAAAATACGACGTGACTAGTCATTTTGTGTTTTGTCTTTTTTTTGCGAGAATGACCCTGGCATTAAAAGAAACACCGAACAATACAAAACATCTCAACAAAAACGAAAATTACAACGAGATCCTTCTTTTTGTGACACTATTCATGTTGGATTTGTCATTTTTGGTTATACGCCTATATTTTGAATTTCGTTCTGCAAATTCTAGGAATCGTAAGCACACAACTTGTGAACATCCACAAGTTTTTCCCGAATTTTTTGGAACTTTAAAATTTGAATTTAGATTTGGTATCATGGTTTCATATTAGGTGTGGGATCACTGGATAAGTGCTTTTAGTATACCTTTCTGAAGGTTCGATCAAATCACCACGCGCTCCACGCGTGTCCCATCCGTCGTGTGCGGCCGAGCGGGATAGGCGGCTAGGTATTATTAGTAAAAATCACATGGATAAGGCTAATGGGTCTGAAGTCTTTGATGCAGTCCGTGCCCTCCTTCTTAGGCAACAGGGCGATGTTGGCAGTGTTGATGACATGAAAGTTGTTGATTGAGAGCTCAGAGAAGCTGTTGAAGAGAAGCATGAGGTCGTCCTTAATAATGTGCCAGCATGAGCGAAAAAATTTGGACGTGAAGCCGTCGGGCCCAGGGGCTTTGTCAATGGGGAGATCCATGATGGCGCTCATAATTTCCTGCTCTGAGAAAGGGAGCCCCAGATCATCAAGGTCATGAACAGTGGGGTCGATGGCATTCCAATTGAAGTCGAGGGGTCGCTGCGGCGGGGCCCCTAGCACAGACGAGAAGTGGTCATGGATAAGCTGCTCTTTTTCGTCGTGGTTGACCACCCACCCATCATTGCGCCTGAGCCTCTGGATGGCATTTTTCCGGGGGCGCGAGTTAACTCTCAGATGAAAGAATTTCATATTGGCATCCCCCTCGCACAGATAGCTGATTCTGTAGGCCTGTCACTTGTGAGAGCGCTCAAGGACAGCAAGACCCATGACACGTCTCTTCAGAGCATTTCGGAGAGTGGACTCAGCAGGAGATAGCACTCTGGATTCTTGAGCGATGTCAAGCCGAAGTATGACCTCCAGGGCCATAATGAGCTGCTGCTTATAGTTGGAGAAAAGGCTCTTGCTCCAAGATCGCAGCTTTTTGCAACCTTCCGAAGCTTGTGGTTGATGATGTGGACGGGCTGGATATGCGTTGAGGGTTCGTTCCAAGCAGCAGAAACGATGTCATGGAAGCCCGACATCTTGGTCCAGAAATTCTCGAATATGAAGACAGGTGGTTTTGGCGGACCACTGTGATTGGAGAGCAGGAGCGGGCAGTGATCAGACAAGGCAGAGGAAAGCGCGTGCAAGGAGTGGGAGTTGAAGGCAAGGTCCCAACTGTTGTTGCAGAACGCTCGATCAAGCCGAACCAGAGTCGGGTCCGCTCTCTCATTGCTCCAAGTGTACTTTCTGTTCTGCAGCTTTAATTCCTTGAGCTGGCACGTGTTCAGGCCTGGCGGAATTGACCCATGAGGCGGAGGTTGAGGTTACCGTTGTTCTTGTCAGCAGCCTGATAAATCAGGTTAAAGTCCCCAATGATGAGCCACTTAGAATCATCAGTGGGTGTTGCAGCAATTGCCTCGTCCAGAAAGTGTCTCCTTTCCGCATTGGTGCTGGGGCCATATACTGTCGTGAGCTTGAAAGCAGTGCCGCAAGCGCGGATGGTAACATCAGAAGAGATGAGGTGTGTGCCAAAGTGGATGTTGGTGATATCAACGAAATCCTCGTTCCAGAGCAGAAGAATACCCCTCTGGTTCCAATAGCAGGACGGTGCGCAAAAGTCCGAAGACGAGAGCCCCCAATGTAAGCAGCTGTCTGGTGGTCAATGAAGTCCAATTTGGTTTCTTGGATGCATGCAATGTGACAAGTGGTCTGGGCGATGATGGCATTAACCGCGTCTTTTCTTGCTTGATCGTTTAGACCACGGACGTTCCAGCAGATGATGTCGAGGACGAGGCCTAACTGTCACAGCAGTGGAACATGGGGTTCCCCTAGTACTGCCAAAGTGGGTCCACCCCATGTGGGCCCAAGATGAAGATGGACAAGACCAAGACTCAAGTCAAGCTGGCGGGTTCACCGTCAAGACACGCATGGCCTACATCGACTAAGGGCTCCGGTCCTGGGGACCTTCCGGGTCCCCGAACCAAGCAAGAAGGCCAGGAAGGACCCGAGAGCCCGAGTTCCCGGCAGGAGGCCAGGCTCCCTCTCGGGTACGACCCCCGTCCCTGTGGATAAGCACTCCACCTCACCACGGAAGACTTGGGAAGCAAGGCGAAGGCAGCGCGGGCGGGAAGCACGCCCGTGGTGGTGTCAGCTCCTGTCCACCCCAAGGCGGACGCTCCCACCTAACCCAAAGGAGACGCTAGGCTGAGGAGAGGCCACGTCTCCCCTAAACTAGATGAGGAGGGTCCTTCACCCCGAAGGTCCCTCACACCCCTCACGTGACCCTGTGGCAACCCCTTAGCCTATAAAAGGAGGACCAAGGCACGGAGGAGGAGAGGTCGGACCAAGGACGACACAAGCTAGAACCAGAGCAAGACTAGACTAGGGCTGCGAAGGTAGAGAGGAAGGTGATCTCCTCCGGGTCAGGATCTGTCCTTCTTCTACCTCCAGCCAAAACCCTTCCGGGTACCCTGCCGGGAGGTTCCATTGTAAGCCACACTATGAAGAACTCATCAATCCAGACATGCAGGAGTAGGGCTTTTAGCCTCCGGGCGGCCTGAACCTGGGTAGCTCCTTGTGTCCCTTTGGTTGCATGCTTTGATCGTGGAGAGGAGAGCTTGATCTAGACTCCGCCCAAGAAGACGATTCTCAGCCTCCTTCGCGCCCCGTGCCGAACCTAAAAGGGGGTATCCTATACTCCCGGTGTCCGTGCAACGAGACACGACATCTGGCGCGCCAGGTAGGGGGCGCAAGCGCTGGTTTCATCTTCATCAAGTTCATCGGCAAGTTCTTCGTCAAGCATGCCTCCGAAGAAGAAGGGAGATCCTGCGGCGTCCAAGCCGGTCTCTCCCTCACACACTCAAGCTTCAGCTGAACGTCGTGCTGCTGGCGCACGGCGGAGCGTCTCTCCGTCCCCGCCTCCCATGGAGAGGGTGGCGCCGGACGAAGTGGACGGTCGCGACAAGGACAACGGCCCTGGCGGAGCGGCGGCTCCAAAGGGCGCCACCATGCCTCCTCCTCGCTCGGGGAGAAGAGCGTCTGCAACGGCGCGGCAAGGAGCCCACCGCTGGAGGAGGGAACCACGGCGTTCGCCCCAGCGGGGATCCACGAGCATCCAAGAGCAAGACCTCCGCGCACTCGCCTTCGGACGTGCAAGCTCGCCATGATGCTCTAGTCGCTGCCAAGGCCCTGATGCAGTTCCCTCCAAGCAGCGGCGACCCAAGGTCTACCAAGAATGGAGGACTCGCGTCGAGAGGCTCCTCGACTTCGCCGATGGTGGTCCGTGGGTCGAACCCACTCAAGCTCCCACCGTCGACTCCCGGAGCAGCACAAGACAAGACACGTGATCCGCGAGGCCAGCCTCGTGGTGAACGTCAAGCCAAGACGGCGCCTCCTCGCACCGCGCCACCGATGGCTGATCGGCTAAACCGCGATCACGGCGAGGCCATCTCCATCGGGTCGTCTACCTCGCGCAACCCAGATCTTCGTGACGAGCTCAACAGCCGTCAGAACGAGGATATGCGCACCCGCATCGAGCGTCGCCGAGAACGTCACCGCCGGGAAGATCGGGGCATCGACCTCGCCGAAGGCTGCCTCGCCCTCGCCCCGAGTTCCGCCACTTCAACTGGCCCAAGAAATTCAAGATCGACGTTCTCCGCTACGACGGCACCACGAACCCCCGGGACTTTCTGCAGATCTACTCTCTTGCTGCGATGGTTGCCGGGGCCGACGAGGTCATGATGGCCAACTGGTTCCCGTTGGCCCTGAAGGGAGATGCCCAGACTTGGCTTCTCAACCTTCCCAAGTGCTCCATCCGTTCCTGGCGGGCACTGAAGGAGCAGTTTCTGGGGGCTTTCCAAGGCGGGTACGAGCGCCCGGGGGCTCCCAGTGATCTCCACGACTTCAAGCAGTTGCCGGGTGAAACTCTCCGCAAGTTCATCCAGCGCTTCACCCAGAAGATGAACACCATCCCGTGCATCAAGGAGGAGTTGGTGATCCAGTCCTTCCACGCCAACGTCCGCAACCCCAAGATGCGCGAGAAGCTGAGCATCCATCGCGTCGAGTCTGCTCGTAAGCTCTGGGAGCTTGCAGATCGGTGCGCTCGAGCTGAAGAAGGAGCCAAGTTCCCCGGGGAGGATGAACCCGAGGACAAGGTCGCTCCAGCCAAGAACAAGAAGCGGGACCCTGGACCCGACAAGCGGATCTTCGTCACCGAGCCTCTTCCGAAGAAGACCAAGCCCGCGCCGACTTCCGAGGAAGAAGGTGAAGGTGATCCCTGGTGCCACATCCATCCAGAAGGCAACCACTTGCTCAAGGACTGCCGCATGCTCAAGAACCTCGCCGTCCGGGAGCAACGCCGAGCTGATGGGGTCAGTCAAGACGGTTGCTACAACTGCGGCACTGCCGGGCACATCGCTCGTGACTGTCCCACGGGTCGCCAAGGCGGAGGCGGCCGTGGATGGTACCGAGGCGGTGGCCGCGGGGGCCGTGGAGGAGGACGCGGCGGTCAAGGTGGTCGCGGGTACAACACTCCGGAGGCCGCCCACGTCGGCAACGGGGAAGCTCCGGCTCCCCAAGGAGGCAACGGCGGCAAGTATCAAGAAGTCACGGAGTTGTCGGGTGCATCCACGGAGGGTCTTCTCTGCCTCCCTCCAACGGCGCCTGCAAGAGACTTGTCCGGGAGCTGAACGCGGTTGCTTCTGCTCCGTCCAAGCCCCTGGACTGGTCTAGCCAAGTCATCACCTTCGACCCAGAAGACCACCCTGCAAACACTGCCGGGGTCGGGACCCTGCCGCTGATCGTGTCGCCCGTCATCCACAACTACAAGGTCACCAAGATGCTGGTCGACGGAGGCTCCAGCCTCAACTGCTGACGGCGAAGGTCCTGGCTATCCTTCAAATCCCCCTGTCTCGCCTGCAAGACACCGGGGTGTTCCAAGGCGTGAACGGAAGTGTTACTCGACCCCTCGGGAAGATCACCCTTCCGGTCACCTTCGGCGACTCCAAGAACTTCCGCACCGAGGAAATCGTCTTCGACATCGCCGACACTCCGCTACCGTACAACGGCATACTTGGCAGACCTGCTCTGGCCAAGTTCATGGCCGTCTCCCACTTCGCCTACAACATGCTGAAGATTCCGGCGCCGTGGGGCGTGATCAAGGTCAAGGCCGACATCGACGATGCTATCTACTGCGTTCACCAGCTGAACCAGACGGTGGCAACCACGGCGGATGTCCCTCAAGGTGTACAGGAGGATGATGGGGCTCTCCCCGGGGGCGAAGGGCACCCCGGGGGCTCCACATCTACTCCCCCAAGAAGGCGCCATTCCATGGCGATCCGCAGCTGACCAAGAAGGTGGCGCTAACCAGCGACGGAGTTCGCTCCATCACCATCGGCGCCCGCCTCACCGACAAATAGGAAAGCGCGCTCGTCGCCTTCCTTCGGGAAAACTCTGACGTCTTCGCGTGGGAGGCATCAGGTTTACCCGGCGTTCCAAGGGAGGTGATCGAGCACAAACTGGCGGTCAATCCGGGGGCTCGCCCCGTGAAGCAGGTTCTCCGGAACCAAAGCAAGGAAAAGCTGGAATTCATCATCGCCGAGGTGGACAAGTTGATAGAAGCTGGTGTCATCCGGTCGGTTCCCCACCCAAGCTGGGTGGCCAACCCCGTGGTGGTACCGAAACCCATGACCTTCAAGTGGAGACTCTGCATCGACTTCACAGACCTGAATAAGGCCTGTCCCAAGGACCCTTTCCCCCTGCCGCGGATCGACATGATCGTGGATTCCACGGCCGGGTGCGAGCTGCTGTGTTTCTTGGACCCTTCTCCGGGTACCACCAGATCATGATGTCACTCGAGGACCAAGAGAAGACGGCCTTCATCACTCCCAAGGGCTGCTACTGCTACACCCGGATGCCTTTTGGCCTCCGAACGCCGGCGCTACCTTCCAGCGCGCAATGCAAGCATGCCTTGGGTCCAGCTGGGCCGCAACGTTGAAGCGTACATCGACGACATCGTGGTCAAGACCCGGTACAAGGACTCCCTCATCCAAGACCTGCACGAGACCTTCGAGAACCTCCGCCGGGTCAACTTCAAGCTCAACCCCGACAAGTGCGTGTTCGGGGTCCCCTCCGGCAAGCTGCTGGGTTTCCTGGTCTCTCACCGAGGGATCGAGGCGAATCCGGACAAAATCAAGGCAATCGAGCGCATGGAGGCGCCCCGGCGGGTCAAGGACGTACAGCGCCTCAACGGGTGCATCACTGCACTCGGGCGCTTCATCTCAAGGCTTGGGGAGCGGGCCTTACCGTTCTTCAGGCTGCTCAAGAAGTCAGGCCCCGTGGAGTGGACCTCCGAGGCCGAGGAAGCCCTGCAGTCCCTTAAGCGCTACCTCGCCTCGCCACCAATCCTCGTGGCACCAGAAGAGAAGGAGCCCCTACTACTGTACATTGCTGCCACCAACCAGGTGATCAGCGCTGTGCTTGTGGTAGAGCGTGACGCTCCTCCGAAGAAGTCAAGCAAGATCAAGGGCAAGCGACCCGGGAACTCTCTCCGGGCAACCGTGCAAGAAAAGGCTGCCGGGTGACCAGGGGTCTCATGATCCTGGCGTCACTGCAACCTCACCAGCGGCGCGGAGCCCGTCGGGAATGGAGAATCTCCCTCCGACGAGACTTCGCCGGGGGCTACATCGTCCCCACCCCAAGACATCGACGTGGAGGAAGCCGAGCCCTCTCAGGACTCGGCGACCCGCAAGGTGCAGCACCCGGTCTACTTCGTCAGCGCAGTGCTGCGCGACGCCCGGGAGCGGTACCCCATGATGCAGAAGCTGCTGCTGGCAATCCTCATTGCCTCCCGCAAGATGAGGCCGTACTTCCAAAGCCATCCCATCACGGTGGTGTCCAAGTACAACCTAAGAAGCCCCCTGGAGAACCCACTTGCCACTGGTCGCATATCATGGTGGGCCATGGAGCTTCAAGGTTTCGGTCTCAAGTTCGAGCACACGGACAACATCAAGAGTCAGGCGCTGGCGGATTTCACGGCCGAGTGGACCGAGACGGCGTTCGACGACCCGGAAGAGGAAACCTGCCTCCCCGGGAAGGAAGATCCTAGCGCCTGGACCATGCACTTCGACGGCTCCTACACCAAGGGGAAAGGAGGTGCTGGGGTTGTCCTAACCTCACCAACCGGGGACCGGCTGAAGTACGTCGTCCAGATGCACTACCAAGGGAACATCTCCAACAACACGGCGGAGTACGAGGGCCTGCTCGCAGGACTTCGTGCTGCCATCGGCCTCGGCATCAACAAGATCGTCGTCAAGGGTGACTCTCAGTTAGTCATCAAACAAGTGAACAAGGAGTACGCGTGCCCTCAGATGGCACCATACGTTGAAGAGGTCTGGAAGCTGCAGCGGCGCTTCGACAACTTCCGGGCTGTGTACGTCCCACGGGGAGAAAACACGGCCGCGGATGAGCTATCGCAGGTGGCGTCCAAGCAAGAACCAGTGCCTCCCGGGATCTACATCGAGGTCCTCAGGCGACCTTCGATCCCACCCGAGAGGCTCGCGACAAGATCTGCGCCGGGGGCTGGCGACCCTTCTACCTCGACAACACGGGTAGCCAGCCCAGAAGCTCAAGACCCGGCAGCCCCTCCAGCGGAGGAAGCTATGCTTTCTTTCCGTCGGATGGTGCTACCGGTGGAAGGAACCCACCCACCCTGGGCCCGGGACATCGTCAAGTACATCATGGAGCACGCCCTCCCGGAGGACGATCACGACGCCGAGCGGGTGGCTCGTCAAGCCAAGCTCTACGTCATGATCGACGGCGAGCTCTACCGGCGACGGGACAACGGAGTCAAGCTCCGCTGCATCCCTCAAGAACAAGGCCAAGTACTGCTACGGGACATCCACGAGGCACATGTTCAAGTCATGTGGCATCAAGATCACTGGCGGGTAAAGTTTTTCGTCACGGGTTCTACTGGCCAACAGTCCTCAGTGATGCGGAGCAGCTAGTCAAGACCTGTGAAGCCTGCCAGTACTATGCGAAGAACATACATCAGCCGGCGCAAGCTCTGCAGCCAATTCCAATCTCCTGGCCGTTCGCGGTCTGGGGGCTGGACATCGTGGGAAGATACCGAAGTCTGTCGGGGGCCATGAATACCTTTTCGTGGCCATCGACAAGTTCACAAAGTGGGTGGAAGTGATGCCAGTACCAAGACAGACAGCTCAAGCAGCCATCAAGTTCATTGAAGGGATCGTGTACCGCTTCGGAGTACCCAACAGAATCATAACGGACAATGGCTCTCAGTTCACAAGCCGATCCTTCCTCAACTTCTGTGAAGAGCTGGGAATCAAGGTGTGTTTTGCCTCGGTGTCCTACCCAAGGTGCAATGGGCAAGTGGAGCGAGCCAATGCGGAGGTCCTAAAGGGTTTGAAGACCAAGGCCTTTGACAAGTTAGAAGACAAGGGCAAGAACTGGATTGAGCATCTACCAAGTGTCTTGTGGTCCCTCAGAACCACACCAAGCAGAGCCACTCAAGAAACACCATTCTTCCTTGTCTATGGAGCAGAAGCCGTCTTGCCAACAGAGCTCAGGCATGGATCCCCCCGGGTACTTGCCTATGATGAAGACGCACAAGCTGAGAGGAGGATTGATGACATCAACTTCCTGGAAGAGGTGCGGTGCCGAGCTTCCTTACGATCTGCTCGATACCAGCAAGGGCTCCGCCGCTATCATGATCGCCATATCCGTTCACGGGTACTGGAACCCGGAGACCTGGTTCTCCGCAAGAAGCAGAAGCTTGATAACATGAACAAGCTGTCCTCCAAGTGGGAAGGACCTTATCGGGTGACGCATACCCTGAGACCCGGAGCTGTTTATCTGGAGGACGAGAAAGGCAGGCCGGAGGGCAACGCCTGGAACATCGAGAATCTCCGGAAATTCTACCCCTGAATACGAACATGAATCGCAGATAGTTCGAGTCAACTAAGCACGCCCAAGGGGCTAGTGTTCTGTATAAGGGTGTAAGAATCGTCGCCAAGGAATAAAAGATAAGTTTTTCAATTCCGTGAGCCTCTCTTGTTGTCGTGAAGTGTGTTATCCGTAACAACCCCCAAGCAGGGGGCTGACATGGTGCCGGTGGCTGACAGGTCGAGCGCGAGTAGCCTATCAGTAGGCGCTGCCACCTGATCGTGCCGTACTGCCGCGGTAAGAAGTGGAACGGGCAGTGCTGTGTTTTAAAGAACCTAAACACAGAAATGCACATTCAACTTTGCTTGCGGGTTGCTCCGGATGAAACACTTTCACGACATGTAAGGGAGGGTCCATTCTTTTCCTACTGAAAGTGTGTTGTGTGTAGCGCCTCTCCCGGGACAGGAATGGATGCTGAAGAGCGGCTCAGGAGCTGGATACCCGGGAAGGACAGAGTAGATCAAGGGCACGGCAAAAACCAGCTAAGTCTTTGCATGTGCATCTGCATTCTAGGCATAATATCTCGCTCGGAGTCAATATACCACCAACCTGCGCATGCTTGACAGTTGATGAGAACCTTTGCGGGGGTAATGCGTCCTCCCCGGCGAACGGTCAGATTTCCCTTCTGGCCTAGTACCCGTGGCTGTGGAGTGGACTCCCGGAAGGCATAGTGCTCTTAGGGGTGCTGCTACCGGTGCGGCGGTTAGAGTACTTGTCACCTAAGAGATCTCCTCAGAAAACTTGACGGCGCGTTAGTGCAAGGGAGGTTTGGGAAATGACCCCGGGAGTTGAGCCCTAGGATTGCATTCATCTGAACTTACATTCTGAATTTACAATTCTGATTACATTCAGTCGAAGCTTTTCCTGGATACATATCTAGCCTATGCTACTAAGGCCAGCTCAGGGCTCCTGGCTGTGCAGCTCTGTCTTTCTGTTTTATTGCCTGCCGGGTGAACTCCGGACTCCCGGGGACGCCTGGGATGAAGGAGGGCATTCGCGCAGGATCTTCAGGGGTCCCATGGGCCGGGGAACTTCCGGGCAAACCCCGGCACATGCTGGCTGCAGAGGAGGTGCACATGGTCCACGAACTTATCCATGATGTCTTCCTCATCCTGTACGAAGGGAAGAAATCGAGTCAAGGCGCAGGATCTTCCCAAGGGTCGTATTGCCAGAACCAAGGCAGCCTTACCTTGAAGACATCGTCAAGATCGCAGAGGAGGCGGATCAATCTCTGATTGCCTGCGGCCTCCTTCCACAGCTCCATCTTGATGGTGTCCTTCCGGGTCGCCAGCGCCACCGATGCCTCCATGGCAGCAGAACCGGCGATGTTCCCCACCGCGGGGAAAACCAAGGAGACCGAGGCGAGGAACGACCTCGTCCTTTCTAGTGGCTCGGGCTCCAGCTTCGCTGGGTGCCTCCGCCGCTCCTCGAAAGACGGACTCCGCCGTCGACACATCGGACAAGGCCCTCTCTGCTTCGCCGGACATTGTTCTGCGGGACGAGGGGAGGCAAAGGAAGAAGAGGAGCGGAGCAAGGCGAGAAGATGTGGCGAAGGGGTGGAGTCTGGATGGTCTTTTATAGGCCTCCCCGCTCCACCTACCCCTTGACGCTACGGCTGCTGCAGTAATGGGAGCGCGTTTTGCAAAAAACTCGTTCTCATTCACACGGACGCGACACGAAGACAAGGAGGAAAACAAGATCTTCTTCATTTACAAGGACTACAAGGGGACGATCTTTTTTACAACAAAAAGGTTGGCTCCCCGAGCAAGGAGCACCGTACAATGGAAGACGCTACTTCCAGAAGTACGCGTCAAGGCCGCCAAGGAGGAGGTCAACGAGATCTCCATGGCGCCCGTCCGAAGCTCCTCGCCTTCAGGAAGACGAGCTCCCCTCGACCTTGATGTCAGATGAGTTTTCCTCATCTTCATCCTCGTCGTAGGAGCTCGAGCTGCCGCTGCTGCTCTCCATGCAGCACTCCACGCGTCCGCCATCGACACCGAAGATCTTCACGGAGAGCGTTGCATCTCCGTCGTACCGGAACACCAAGCACTGCCCCCGGACAGGCGGCGGGCACGGGAGAACGACTTCCACCCCGGACCCAGAAGCATGGCGCCTTCAGTGGTGCGCTCCGCCATGGCCCAGGAGGGGCCATTGGGGCAGCCTTCCACCTGCAGCCAGAAGCCGGAGGGTCCGATGTCCTCCGTCGCCATCGCGAAGGAATCCGGCAGGAGAAGCCGGCTGCGAGGCCTGCGGTTCAGATCCACGACAACTCGAACGGCGCGAAGCTGGTATGAACCATGCTCCTAGGAGGGGAGCAGCGGTGCCGCGGCCTCCACGGCCGCCGCGACCGCGAATCCCACGACCTCGCGGAACAGCTCGACCACGAGTGGAGGGGCCACTCTCCGCAGCAGCTGAAGAAGTACGAGGGCGCCCAACTCCTCTCCTCGCTCTCGCCATTGGCGCTGGCAGCTTGTGGGAGGCCTGGAGTTGGACGAGGAAGAAGATGACTAAAGAGCCAGGGGTGCGCCTCGCTTTTATAGCCACGGCGGCACCTCTGCCAAGCGTCTCCTCGGTTCTTCCGTTATTGGGAATCGAGGGGGCCCCGCAGTTATTCCCCCGAGCGGAGTAACTCCAAGACCTTCAAGGCCACCAACGAAGCTGAACAAGGAAGACCAGGTGCCCGGGACCCACTTTGACCTATCTTTAGGCCATGGCCCCGGCAGCTGGAGCAAGAGCCGCCGGGACCATGCCCCGGGGCTACTGTCGCAGCAGTGGAACATGGGGTTCCCCTAGTACTGCCAAAGTGGGTCCACCCCATGTGGGCCCAAGATGAAGATGGACAAGACCAAGACTCAAGTCAAGCTGGCGGGTTCACCGTCAAGACACGCATGGCCTACATCGACTAAGGGCTCCGGTCCTGGGGACCTTCCGGGTCCCCGAACCAAGCAAGAAGGCCAGGAAGGACCCGAGAGCCCGAGTTCCCGGCAGGAGGCCAGGCTCCCTCTCGGGTACACCCCACGTCCCTGTGGATAAGCACTCCACCTCACCATGGAAGACTTGGGAAGCAAGGCGAAGGCAGCGCGGGCGGGAAGCACGCCCGTGGTGGTGTCAGCTCCTGTCCACCCCAAGGCGGACGCTCCCACCTAACCCAAAGGAGACGCTAGGCTGAGGAGAGGCCACGTCTCCCCTAAACTAGATGAGGAGGATCCTTCACCCCGAAGGTCCCTCACACCCTCACGTGACCCTGTGGCAACCCCTTAGCCTATAAAAGGAGGACCAAGGCACGGAGGAGGAGAGGTCGGACCAAGGACGAACACAAGCTAGAACCGAGCAAGACTAGACTAGGGCTGCGAAGGTAGAGAGGAAGGTGATCTCCTCCGGGTCAGGATCTGTCCTTCTTCTACCTCCAGCCAAAACCCTTCCGGGTACCCTGCCGGGAGGTTCCATTGTAAGCTACACTATGAAGAACTCATCAATCCAGACATGCAGGAGTAGGGCTTTTAGCCTTCGGGCGGCCTGAACCTGGGTAGCTTCTTGTGTCCCTTTGGTTGCATGCTTTGATCGTGGAGATTAGAGCTTGATCTAGACTCCGCCCGAGAAGATGATCTCAGCCTCCTTCGCGCCCCGTGCCGAACCTAAAAGGGGGTATCCTATACTCCCTGTGTCCGTGCAATGAGACACGACACTAACATTTGTAGAAAATGTAGGAGGTGATGTAGTTTGTTGATGGCGAAAAATTGCTTCGCGTAGTTGTAGTAGCGGGGATGGCGAAAAATTGCTTCGCAGGGTTGGCGAGGAGTTGCTTTGCAGTGGAGTTTCTTAAAGGAAATATAGCGACGTAGCAGTGCAGAGTAGCAACGAAGAGTGCAGCAGTACTGGCAAAGTAAACAGACGATAGAACTAAGAGGATGCAACGGCATCAGCATGAGCAGCAAGCTCGTTTCCTCCTGGGCCCGCCATGGCGATCAGAGCTTCATCAGCGGCGATGATAGCCGGCATGTGCAGGCGGAATAAGGCGTTCAGTGCCTGAATTGCAGCATCAGGGAGAGCAGTCTTGAAGGAGTTGACAAATTCCCTCCTGGCAGCCTCCAGCGGCATCTCCGGCTCTTCCGGAGCAACGATGCCCATCTTGGCGTTGAGGACCCGGACACATTTCTCCATGGCAGGCAACTGCGGCTTCTCTTCCAAGCGAGCACTGCGGCGAGCTGGAGCATCGACAGGCGGCTGACCATGCTCGATGAGAGCCATAGCAGGGGTGGGCAGGAGAGCGATGGAGGGACGATCGAACAGATCCTCCATACCCTCAATGGCAGGCACAGGCTGCAACAAGTCGCCGATCACCACTTCCTCGTCAACATCACCAAACACAATCTGTTCAAAAGGCTCCATCTCGCCAATGGCAGCAACGATCGGATCAGCTTCATCTTGATCAGCAAACTGATCTTCATTCTCCTCCTGCGCCACATAATTCTTCTCCTCATCTTCATCAGTAGATTGAATCTCTTTGTTCTCCTGTACCTCCACATCCCTCTCCTTCTCTTGATCTTCAACCCGAACCTCGGACCAGGCCTCCTCCCCTTGATCCGCATCATCATCCCAGCAGCAAGGCACATCACGGCCGGCATCAGCTGGCGGCACGATCATGGACAGAGCTGAGGTGTTGTCCACATCCTCGTCCTCCCATGCTGCATCATCAGTCATCGGCGTGTCCTGGACAGCAGGGAGACCGAAACTGATCGGTGGAGGCGAGGCAAGCCTCGAGGACCCAACAGCAAGGTCTGCAGGCGCAGCGCAGATGGCGGCGATCCAGTCGCGACAGACGGAGCCGAAAGATGGCAGCGAGGGGGTGGCGGCTCCATGCCGAGGATCACCGGTATAGCGGCGCGCAGGTTTGCGATGCCGTCGCGGAACATGCCCTGCAGCTGCAGGGTCACGTCATCGTCGTTGAGGATTGGCTGGATAGGCTTGAAGGTCCTTGTCGTGGCCGGCATAGACGGCGCCGTGGCCGGGATTGAGCCGATGATGATGAATGGAAGGAGCTTGAGCGCGTGACGGCGACCGTCCTGGCCGCCAGCGTGGCGTGAATCGCGTTCGTGGTAGTTGCGGCCTCCTTTGGAATGGTTGCGGTTGGTGACGCTTGCAGCCCGAGACGCAGCACGCCGCTCACGGCCGCCGCCGCCCTCGTAGCAGTCTTCATCATCGCCATTCTCATGGCGGCGGTGGCGTGAAGGTTCGCGGTCATTGCATCGCCTGCCGTCATAGCGCGACCGGCTACGGTTGCGATCAGCACGCTCCCGCTCCCGCTCCGGTTCCCCTTCCGCCTCGTGGTGCCGCGAGTGGCTGCGGTTGCGGTCGATGTCATGGTGCTCGCGGTCCTCGTCTTGGCGCCCGCTCCGGCGATGCGCTCTCCCGATGATTGGCTCGAAATGGGCCTCAGTGCCATGCTCGTGGCCCCGGCTCCGCGATCGCTGACGAATGGGCGGGATAGCAGGAGGAGCAGCGGCAGCCTCAGCCGCCGCCGCCGAACCATCAGCCTTGCCCAGGCGGGAGGGGCCTGGATGATGGCCGGAACTCCGAAATGGGCTCACCGCCATCCAGCACAGGGCGCCGGAGAAATCCTCGATGTGCGCGATATGTAGGTAGACGAGGAAGGTGAGACCCCGCTTCCACTGGTCCGGCCGGTCTTCCGTGACACGCACGAGCGAGGACAGGCCTCCCGGCGCCTTGTTCGCGAAAGTACACCACAGCAGCCTCGGGATGTGGTGGGGAGATGAAGTCCATGTCCAGACGCCAAAAGACGAGGTGACCTCAATGGTGGTGAAGCCATCATTGAGCCTCTGTACCGTGCACCATTGGCCGAGGAGGACGTCGACGATGTCAGGCTTCCACGCGAACGGCGGCAGCCCATCCACCTCACCCATTAGCCTTATCCATGTGATTCCCAAGATTATCGCCAAGGCAATGGCCACTAGACTTCGACCAAAAATGAATGACATCATCTCCAGCAGCCAAAGTGCATTCATTAAGACTAGAAGCATCCACGACAACTTCATGTATGTCCGCGGCGTGGCCAGACGCCTTCATCAGAAGCGCACCCCCGCCATGCTTATCAAGCTCGACATCGCCAAGGCTTTCGATTCTGTCAGATGGGATTACCTGCTAGACCTCATGCAGCGTATGGGTTTCCCCTCTCGCTGGAGGGCATGGGCCTCGTTAATTTTCTCGACCACTACTTCCCGGGTTCTTCTGAACGGCATTCCCGGAAAAGAGATCATCCATGGCCGTGGTCTGAGGCAGGGAGACCCTCTTTCACCATTGCTGTTTGACCTAGCTATTGACACCCTTCCGAAGATCCTTGAGCTGGCAACGGAGTCTGGCCTTCTGCACCCTCTGCCAGGGCATTTCATCAAGTCGCGCATCTCCCTCTACGCTGATGATGCGGTCATTTTCCTGCAGCCAAGTGCGCACGATGTCAACAACTTGGCTGCCCTGTTGCAAAATTTCGGCGAGGTCACCGGTTTGATGACAAACATTGAGAAGAGCTTGGTCACCCCCATCCGCTGCGCCGAGGTCGACCTGCACGACATCCTTGCAAAATTTCCTGCAACTATATCGCAGATCTCAATGAAGTACCTCGGCCTCCCTCTCTCGCTTGGCAGGCTAACGCGGGTGGATCTTCAGCCTTACATCGATAAAATGGCGTCAAGACTATGCCCATGGAAGTCCAAATTCCTCAACCGTGCTGGGTGTGAGACCATTGTCAAATCGTTGCTCACTGCTCTGATGACCTTCCTCCTCACCGTCATCAGAGTCGACAAGGGTATTCTAAAAGCTTTTGACAAGCTTCGGCGGAGCATGTTATGGGCCGCTAGCGACAAAGTCAGTGGAGGAAAGTGCAAAGTTGCTTGGACGAAGGTATGTCGTCCAAAGAAGCTAGGGGGTCTCGGAATCCTTGATCTTGAGAAGTTCTCCGTGCCTTGCGTTTGCATTGGCTTTGGTTCGAATGGGACCCCGGACAAGCCATGGGTCGGCCTGGAGACGCCCAACAATGCTGCTGACAGGGAGCTTTTCAACGCTGCAATGGATATCACAATTGGCGACGGCATGACGGCCCGTTTCTGGACTTCCTCTTGGCTGAATGGGATGGCTCCTATGTCGATTGCGCCAAAAACTTTCGAGGCCTCAAAGAAGAAAAACAGACGTGTACAGAATGCCCTCACAAACAGCAGCTGGATCTTGGACATCTCGGTTCAGAACTTCACTCTTGACCACATGTCAGAGTTCCTCAACCTCTGGGGCTGTCTTCAGGAGGTCACGCTCACACCTGGCACCGCAGACACCATCACCTGGACTCTTTCCCCAAATGGGAAATACTCGGCTGGCTCGGCCTATAAAGCCTAGTTCCTTGGTTCTATTCCTTGTTCCTTCGGCGACCTCGTTTGGAAGACCTGGGCTCCTCCGAAGTGCAGGTTCTTCTCCTGGCTTGTGGTGCAAAATAGGTTGTGGACTTCGGATCGACTTGCTGTCAGGGGATGGCCTCATACCCCCTTGTGTCAGCTATGCAGATGTCACGATGAGACGGCCCGTCACATCCTGTTCGAATGCAGGTACTCTCGTCACATTTGGTAGGCCGCTGCTTCCTGGCTATCCTGCCCCTCCTTAGTCTTCGATTTGGGCAATGGGCGGCCCACGGTGCTTCACTACTGCCAGGCCCTCGCTAAGACGCCAACTGCACACCCCAAAGGCCTCAAGTCGGCCATCATTCTCCTGACTTGGGAATTGTGGAAAGAGAGGAATGCTCGGGTCTTTAACAATAAGTTCACTTTGCCGATGGTCCTTTTCGACAGGATAAAGAATGAAGGGAAGAACTGGATCCTGGCGGGCGCAAGACACCTAGGAGAGATTGTTTCTTGAGTTTTTACATTATGTAACTGTTTTTCTTTTGGCTTAGGCCGTGTCAGTTAGCTTCTTCTATATCAATAAAAAAGACAAAGCTTTTGCCTCGTTAAAAAAAAATTACCTCTGTGCGAAACTAATAGCTTGGCGCTGCTAGATTGAGGTCGGCCTCAATCTGCCTTACAGCAAGGTCGCTCGGACAGCACCAGACTTTTCAATTTAAGGAAATGAATCTTTCCATACTAGTTAGCGTGCACGTGCAATGCACGATCTATACAATATCTTACAAGTCGTAAATAATATTGTCTCATGTTTTCTCCCTCTTGCGCTACTTAACAGCCTCAAAAGTTAAACATGATACTTTGATGTATTTTAAATCATAGTCAAGATGCTCTCTATAGATAATTGCTTTGTCAAGAAGTCATTTTCACAAGCCACAAGCTTTTCTCACTTTCTCTTAGACATCCTTGGTGACACCTCGAAAAGAAATGTGAGATCATCTAGCAACAACATTATCGAAAGATCTTAGTCTGCATTATATTTTGTTCGTGGCACTATTGACGCATGACAAAGTAAATAAGCACACTGATGAGAAAAAGGAAAAATGTTGTATTTTGAAATTGTAATAAATAGGCTCCTTGCATCCACATAGATAAATGTATACAATTTATCATAAAAAATTAAACATTACATTACAATGCAATTTCAGAACAAGAAATTATTTTGTAGAGTACGTCATTTTGACAGCTAATTTTTTTAAATAATACGTGAAATTTATTCAATTAGAAAAATAATACACGTTTTTTTTAAAATATTAGCCAGTCGTCTTGGCCTAAACCGACTGGACCCACTCGTCATTGCCTAGGACGAGAGGCCCCACTCGTCCACGTGTAAGCCGACTAGTGGCTGGGCCACGTGCATGCGCATGCGATGCAAAACCACTAGTCGTCTTCCCCAAAGACGACAAGGCACTAGTCGTCTTCCCCAAGGACGATTAGTACTAATCGTTTTCGGCCAAGACGAATGGATAATATTTTTGAAAAAAAAACGCTTATTATTTTCCTAATTAAATAAATTTCGCGTATTATTTAAAAAAATTAGCATTTTGACAAGGCACAAACATTTTTCGGTTTCTCTTTGAATCCCTGGTGCGACCCTCCATAACAAATGTGTGGCCCGATATTTCTTGTTTAGAACAACAACCATCCTCAGTTGGAGTTGATACTAACATCCACCTGCAGAAAAACATCCATTAGATTTCTTCCCCGCACTATTGGCACGTGCTTACAAATTAAAGTGGCCAAATGCACATTGTTTGGTAGTTCTTTCTTCCGTTCAGTTAGCCCAGAAATAAGAGCATAGACTTCTTCAACTCAGAAACATGTACTGTAGCAAACATACAAAATTGTTTTTCCTCAATGGAGGGCCTCCAAAAGAAATTGCTACAGATCATGCACAGTACTTCGATTGATTTATGATTGCATAGAAGATAGAGATTCCTTGTGCCTATTTTAAAACACATGATACTTTTGTTAATTTGCACATTAAAAATTACGCACATTATGAAAAGTTGTTCACTGTCATCTTATTATAGCTGCAAGGCTATGACTATGAATACAGATAGAGGTCAGTCCACAAATCAATGGAAGCTTCAACACCATAAATAGGTCTTGTTAGCTTAGTGCTTCTTTGGTACCGGCACTTCACAAATAATAAGAACCGGTTCAGTTTTGATCAACCACATATTTGATGTTTGACAAACCTGAGTCACTACAAAACCAACATTTGACAAGAGAATTTATTTTAATATTAAGTTCAGATACAATAGATATGAAGCCCTCGTGCGATGCAAGACACAAAAACTGGTAGTATTTTACCAAACAGGAGATATGAATAAGTCAAGTTAATACCAAATCCATGCTAGAGATTAGTTATTTGTGCTGGTATCTCAATGAACCTGAAATATCACCATACATACAATAGGAAAGGATAAGAAAAATACAAAGTGGCCTGAACAAAAAGGGAAATAGAGTAGCAACTCATTACAAAGCAACAGTTGTATTTGCAGCAAAATTCCACAAAAAAGATCCAGCTAATGGCTTGTACAAATATAGAGAGCTTAGTTTGTTGGTGACAAACTGAGAGAGGTTAGTAGATGAAAATTGCAAGCTATCACTAATATCTACTGAGAAATTTTAATATTTACCACATAATCCATGCAGTGGTGAACTGCCATCCCACATTTTTGTTCCTTTAATTTGCAAAATATACTCCCTCCGTGTCAAAAAGTAGGACGTTTAACGATTCGTAGTATAACTTTCGACACGCTGCGACTTTTTTCAACTTTCCAGTTATGCCCCTCTGCAGTCCGCACCAACCCTCCTGCATCAGGCTGCCCTCGCCGCTCTCCCGCATCTCGCTGTCCTCGCCGCTCTCCCGCACCTCGCCGGCGCTCTCCCGCACCTCGTCGCCCTCTCCCTCTCTCACCGTCGCCGCCCTCTCCCTCTCTCTCCCATCGCCGCCATGTCCCTCTCTCTTCCATCCGTCTCTCTTCCATCACCGCCCTATCCATAGAGTCCCCACATATGGCAGAGTAAAAGATCAAATTTTAAGCGCCGGCGAGGTCGATTTGGGCGAGACGGCGGTGGATCTGGGTGCTAGTGCTCTGGATCTTCGCGCTAGTGCTCTGGATCTGCGTGCGCGAAGGAGTGGCGGCCGGAGCAGCGTAGTGGCACATCTGCCCGCGGCGTCGGCGACCGCATCCATCGAGGGTCACCAGGCACCATCCGCCGCTACCCCTACCCCTAGCTGCATCCTCCGCCGGCGGTCAGTGCTGGATCTCGATCCCCGAGAACGCACCCCACCCCGTCGCCGGCCACGGAGGAGACCAGGGTCACCATGGCGAAGAGCGGCAAGTCGACCGAGGCGGCGACCACCACGAGCTCTCCTCCTCCAACCCCCTCCCCGTCGTGAAGCCTAAGGTGAAGAAGCGGCTGGAGATCGAGGGGTACCCCGTGGAGGGCATCTCCATCGGCGGGCAGGAAACCTGAGTCATCTTCCCGACGCTGAGCCTTGCCTTCGACATCGGCCGGTGCCCGCAGCACGCCGTGTCGCAGGACTTCCTCTTCATCTCCCACGCCCACCTCGACCACATCGGGGGCCTCCCCATGTACGTGGCCACGCGGGGGCTCTACAGGCCCGGTCTTCTCCACAACCGCCATGAATTCTGGGTCATTAGGCAGTATATGAGGTCTAGCATTGTCCTGTTGGATGTATATTATCTATCCAGGTTCCTTGTCTGGCCAAGCAGCCACTATTGCCGGCAAGACCTTGTCAATGAAGAACTCTCGCATCACTTCCCGATTGACTTTCAATGCTTTAGTCTCTAGTGTACCCTTAGGCCTATTATCACTCTTCCTAGCTGCTGGGACTTCTTTAACAAAAGGCCAACAACCTATTTTTCCAGAAAATGTTACATTTCTTGCATGTCGAACCGAGGCCTTGCTACAGCAGTAAGGAACATAACTTTTACAATGCTGTTTTTGTTTTTACTATGTCTTCTAGGCTTTTCTTCGTCAGGTAGGAGGTAATAGTTTCTCTTTTCTTTGGTCATGTTGAAGAATTTTTCGTCAACATGCACAATCCTGTGCATCATGCTGAATTTTGGCCTTTCATCTTTTAATGTTGTCTCATCAAGCATCGACAGGCAGAACCCCACCCTGTTCTTCATGTGCTTCTCAGTGAGAACTGGTTGTACATCATTTGTAACTCTTATTATTTCGTGCGATAGGAACCTCCTGAACAATGTACTGGGGCTGCAGCCTAACTGCCAAGACAGTGATCTGATGGTGGACCTCTTGTTCAGTGGAATAGTTGGGATCATCGCTAGATTAATATCGAGTGCTTTTCTTCCACATCTTCCCTTCCTATTGTTAGAAACATCAACTGGCAAACCATTTTGAATCTGTTTCATTGCTTTCTGCCAAATTCATTGGATGGCTTGAATGCCAGATCCAAAGAATTCTGCAATCTTTTTCTTGTCATCTCTTTTAAATTTTCCACCATTGCTCATGCAAACAAAATGCATTGCCACATAGGCAGCATATTTCTCCTCGTCAGTGAGCAGTCTTCTTGTTTGCTTTGGTTGATGCACACCTACAACAAAGAAATAAGAGCAGAAATAAGTAAAATGATTAAGAATTAAAATAAATCTTTATTGTTGGCCTACTGTTTATTATTGCTTGCTGCTCCTTTTACCAAGTCTTTATATCTTATGGTTGTGCTATTTTTGTTAGTACTAACAATCACTGCGTGCCAATACTCTGGCCATCTTTATATCTTCAGTTTTTGCTCCTAAACCTTAAGTCTAAGACTCGACACATGCATACCGATTAGTAATCCTTGCACTGAAGTTTACATAGGAGATGGTGCACGCTAGAATTCTCCATATGGAGAAATGGTGGACAAAAGTCCTTTGTGTTCAGAATATTGACTGAATGGTATGGTCATATTGGCAATTATATTCTGCATATGTTTTGCCTCCATTAACTTCCATCTGTGGCTACTATTGTGAAGTACTGTATGTCTATGGAAACAAGGATAATTCTGCTATACAAATGTGTCTTTCTGTACACTTCCACTATACTCTGTATAACTTGATTCTGAAATTTGACTATATAAAATGCTTCATAATGCAGCGGAGGCCATTCTCCTTGGGTTTCAACATTATTTGGTCATGCTGGGAACTACTGTTATCATACCTACTGCACTCGTTCCACAGATGGGAGGAAACAATGTAAGTTTTTGCTAGTCTTCAGTTCTGTTGCTTTACACAAATCAGATCCACACACTGTATGTTTCATAATGTAATGCTTCATAATGTAACTCCGTCATGAACTCATGGTGATCTTATTGGCAGGAGAAGTATGGGTACCTTCCATAGGGACATTGAGCTGCTGCTCCTCTTCTTCCTCTTCAGCATGGGGTCCTTGTTCAGCATGGGGTCCTTGTTGCTGCTGCTCCTGTTCAGCATGGGGTCCTTGTTGCTGCTGCTCCTGTTCTTGCATTGCTTCATCTTCTTTGTCTACAAGTGCATCTTGATCATTTTCAGGTACTGCATCTTCATCAATTGCATGTCCATATTCTTCAAGAATTTGTTCTTCTTGTGTAACAGGTGGACTGAAATTTAAGTCTGGCATTACCATTGCTGCTGTATGTTGCTTCTACACAATGTCTGCTACTATTCCTGTTGGACTGAATGCAGTTTTCTCAGATCTGATGCTCCTATACGCTGCTGCTCGGAGCGACGCAGAGGACGACGAGGCGCTAGGCGAGGAGGACAAGTTCCGGCGATGCGCCGCTGCTGCTGCTCGGAGCGACGGCGACACGCCGCTGCTGGTGCCAGGATGGTCACACGCTAGGAGGAGGACATATGCTATGCTTGATCTGGTACTTGATCTGGTACTTGATCTGCTACTTGACTTGATTTGATACTTGATCTGGCAATTGATCTGAAGTTTTGGCGCAGAGGAGCTGAGGCAAGTAGGACAGGGAGCACCTGGAGATTTGCCTCAGAGTAGCTGCAGGGAGTGGGACAGAGAGTACCTGGACATTTGGCTGGAGAGAATCAGGTGCTGCGGCGGAGAGGAACTAGGCGACGGATCAGGGCCACCAGCGATCTGAGCACCAGCAAGGTGGAGCCCCGATCTGGTGGAAGAGCCCCGATCTGAGCACCAGCAAGGTGGAGCCACCGAGATCTGAATTCAAATTTGTCGGGTCGCTTTTCTATTTAGCCCAGCGAAACATTTTCCACTGCGGGATGGCAGCAGTTGTAATTTGAGTGAATGCGTAGGGGCAGACAGGTCATTTTCGCGATTTTGGGTCTGGTCGAAACAATTCTTTAACGTCCTACTTTTTGACACGGAGGGAGTACTTATCATTCCAAAGCATAAATATTTATGTTAAATTATATCATGTTGAGTATTGCATCAAGATGATCTGCTAACCTGCACATTCAGAAATGTATGTTAAAAGGTTGTAGCCAAAATAAAACTTCTAGCCATCTTTTCTGATTAGACAGAATAAAACTAACACTTAGACGAACGGCATAAATTTTTCAAGAAAGCACTGAATACGAATCAAATAGTAAAGATCTGCATATATACTCGCTAAAATTTTAAAGGCATTTCCTCAAACATCTTCTGATCCACTTACATCTATCCTTAGGGCCAGAAAGAGCAAATATCTTGAAATTAATGGCATAAGCATATCCAAACTTAATCTTCGGATCAAGAAGATACACAGAGAAATGGGTTTGGGGAGAGGAATTGATTTGTTACTGATTGCCTCGATCCAGTGCAGAACTGGCGGCCGCCTGGACCACTCGCCGTTGCTCACAGCCGTCCCTTTTCGTATGTTCCCCATCACACAAATAGTTGGAGAGAAGTAGAAGCAGAGGCACCATCCAATGGACATGGTCAGCACCAGGAACACATTCAACAATTACTTCCCCTCGGAGATCCTTACCTCGATTGGCCCGATGACCCCGCACATCCTTGACTTGTACGATGCATCTGCCGTCGTCATTAACTCGCCGGCGCGATGTAGTCTTCGTGCGGAGAGGGAGAGTTGCTGGGTGCCCCGTCCGCCAGCTACTTGAGTATATGCGTCGAGTGATTTGCCAAGCCACACCCGCGGTGCCGCGTGAGCGAGGAGGCGTGGCGCCTGGTCAGCGGCGGGCATGTGCGCACGACACCGAAGGTGCTTGCTGGGCGTCTCCGCGGCGGTGGCGCGTGGAAGGACGGCGGCGGGATTCGTCTGGAGAACTCGCGAGGAGGATTCAGCGGGACGGTTTCCTTTCTCGACACGGATTAGTGCTAGAAGAGGAAGATTAAGGAAGCCGAAGATTAAAGGTGTTGTTCCGTGATTTTGGGGACATGGGGCGTTCCTAACGGATCTACTGTAGGTGTTGTGAACGCGGGGTGGTAAATGTTTCGTCCGCTGGCAGAGTTTTCGTCTGCCACGGAAATTGCTAAACGCACATTCGTTGAGGGTTATTTTTATGCATGGACGGTTAGATCTAATCTGGTGGGGCTGATCGTGTGGTGCTAACTGGTCTTAATTGTTCTGTGTACGTGTGTGGGGTGTGTTTAGAGAAGAATATGTTTGCTTGTTTTATAGTACTTCCTCCGTCCTAAAATAAGTGTCTCAAAGTTGTACAAAAGTGAATGTATCTATACTTATTTCATGTCTAGATACATCTATTTTTTAACAAATCTAAGACAATTATTTTGGGACGGAGGAAGTAGTAGAGATATACTCCCTCCGTATCAAAATATAAGACTCTCTAACTAGATTGTACATACATGTATCTAAACATGTTAGTACAAGATGCACTACGGAGGGAGTAGAAACGTAGGAATATTGCACGGACGAGCGAGACCATGACGTTCCCGTGCACGATGTAAACATCAGGCCCACCGCCAGCCACTCCCAAATTCCTTTCCAACCACGACTCCAGCTGCACACAAGGGAATCGGTGCCCACTTATTTCGTGGGTCGTGCTAGGCATCCCCCGGGGATCTGGGGGAAAAATCCCCCAGGTCCCCCTGCCGACACGTGTCCTCCTCCCTGATCCAAAATTTCACCAAATCCCGCTTTTGCTACCGTGTAGCAAATAATCATCCGTTTTTGCTCCTTATGTAGCAAAAACGGTTCACGCAGAAAACAGAAAAAGAAAAGACTGACTTTGCCGGATACCTCACAGGAGACCTCGCCGGAGATTCCGTAGCAAGAAAAATGTGCTACTATAGCAAAATTGACATCGCCGGAGACATCGACGAAGACCTCGCCGGAGACATCGTAGCAATTTTTTGTTCTACTATAGCAAAACCACATAACAATAATAGCAAAAAAAATGTTATACTGCAATATCGTAGCAAAAATTCTTCCGACGAGTTTCTCCGATGAGACTTATGATGCAAAACCTCGTAGCAAAAACATTGTGGTATTTTAGCAAAACCACGAAACTATTGCAGCAAAAAAATGTAAAAAATTACAGTAGTATCGTAGCAGAAACAACACGACAATGTCATGCAACCGCGACCAGAAGCACCGCGCCTCGCCACGGGAGCACCGCCGTGCTCATTCGGTAGCAGCGCCGCCCTCCGATGGGAGCACCACCAAGCACCTTCGGCAGCGCCGCCTCCCTACACACCGAGCACCTTCGACAGCGCCTCCGCCCTCCCATGGGAGCAACACCGAGCACCTTCGGTAGCACAACATCCTACGTATGCAGCTCCACGCCCCCGGCTCGCCTTGCCGCCTTGGTCATCTTCTTCCCCAACGACGCGGGCACACCGCTGCACCAGAGGTGCAGCACGGCGGAGGGGCGCTGACTGGCAGAGGAGCAGAGGACAATAGGCCAATGGCGAGCTTCTCGACGCCGGACGTGGTCGCGTGGGCAGTTGCCTCGCCGCCGACGGCGAGCGTGACGCGGACGGAGGCATGCACGGCGACGGCGTCCGCGGCCTCGCGCTCGCGTGGGAAGACGCGGACGAGCTGAGGAGCACAAAGCCATCGGCGTCGTATAGGTGGAGCAGGCCGTCGTCGGAGGCGCGCCATGGCCGGTCGAGGCCGTCCGCGAACGGCGTGGACAGCCCACGGGGCGCTGCCGACATCAAGCGGTGGAAGCGCGTCAGGCTAGAAAAGAAGCGGTGGCGGAGCTTGGTCACGCGAGGCGTACATGCTCGCGTACAGGTGCCAAGGAGATCCATGGAGAAGAAGAGGAAAAGAGGAAAAAGGAAAGGAGCGGTGGAGAGAGAGATGCGGGATGGAAGGAGATAAGGTCGGCCGCTCAGTTTATTTCCACGTCTCAAGGGGACGCGTGGCGCGCTGTCAAGACGGGGGACGCGAGATGTTCCGTCCCCGGATGATTAGAAGCGTTTTCCTTATTTCTTACTCCCTCCGTTCGAAAAAAGATGTCACAAAAATGGTCTATCTATAGTTCATTTTTATGACATCCTTTTTCGAACGGAGCGAGTATTTACTAGTGGCGCATTCGTGGCACGCCTCTAGTATCAAATATAGTGACCCATAATCAATGGAATGGACAAAACGAGCTACAACTAGGTTACTAGTGTAGTGTCTGAACCTCTACGATCGTGAATGACGAAAACCACATCCCTTCGTGTTTTGAGTTTTGACGTATACTTTGGCAAAGGTCAGTATCCACCACGACTTTGCAAACTTGCAAGGACACCCCTGGTGCTAAACTGCTAATGCAGGCGTAGCAACACCTCATATAATCTAGAATAATCGTATATACGTACTTGCACGCTAGAACCTTCTCTCAATATATCCATTAGACAGTATAACTTTGGAACTTCTTACCAAGATATGCGATTATAATTATTTAAGTTTAAATATATTCACTATTTAAGTTTACTTAAAAATACACAAACACACAAGTGTAGATTAAAATTTGGACAAGTGCCAATGAGATGCGATTTTTTTAAAAAAATTGCTCACATTTGAAGATTTATCTACCACAATGATTTAAATTAAACAAACATGCTACAATTAATTGGAGGAAAAAAACACGAACACGAGAAACCCTTGAAAAAACATGAAGTTACACAAAGATCCTCTGAACGTCATATTGTCTACCTCTGCCAAAAGGAAGACATATATTTCGTTACAAAATTCGGTTTATATTCACACAAATGTATTTCTGAACTACAATGTTACGACAATATAACCATGCAAGAACAACATCTTCAATATTTGTCAACATTGTGACATCATTAATCATAATATAAGTAAAAATATGTACAAGTCAAGAAAATGAATTGTAACAAAGTACAAAAGTTTAGTATAAATAAGCGTTGCCGCCACGAAATTGTGCTTTCCCATGAAATATAACTGCTGCAGCAAAAACTAAATTCAGAACCGCACCTACTGAGCCCACGAAAAGCACAGAGTAACAGAAAGCTTGGAGAGCTCGATCAAACACCTCATGTTGCTTTGTTTGAATCTCATAGCGAAATGGACCACGGCGGAGACGTGAGCAAGCTGCTACTACTTTGCTCAAATCTCATAGCGAATAAGACGATAGCGGAGACGTGCTCACACACCCTTGAACAGAAAAGGGCCTCTACCTGTCTATTACCTAGTCTTAGGTAATCAAAGTTAATCAAGTCAATTGACTCAATCATTTTGCTTTTCCCACAAGTACATTGGCAACGCATGTACAATCCTTGAAAAAAGAAATACAATCGCGAAATGGTTCACGAGCAACACAAGGTTGCCTCAGCTAGGATGCCCGACACTGCAAGGATATGCATATGTACCACAATATCAATTTCATCATCTCACACATGCATATTCTTGTCCACAACAATTAATTCTCACCTACCTAGAGATGAGGAGATGACGAGACGTCGATCAAGTGAGTGGCCACATGGTTGTTGGGGGGGGGGGGGGGGGGGGGGGGGAGAGGGTATAGATATACATGTAGTGACTGAGTGAGAGGCTTAACGAATTAGTTCATGAAATCGCAGTGATCTCTCAACTAATTTGTTTTTTAAAAAATATCTATAAGTTTTTTAAAACAGAAAAAACCATGTCAATGATGTATCCAACAAAACTTACAAAATTAACGTTTAAAATACTATATATTCTAAGCTACATCAAAATGACAATGTGTGAATATGATTATACACACTTTCAATTCTCCAAAATATAAAATATTTTGTCATTTTCGTGTAGCCCAATATTACCAAAAAAATTGCAATGTGATTTTACATGCATGTAGGATATGCATTATTGGCTACACCCAGAATTGTTTTCAGAAATTTTAGAACTTCTAAATATAGTTTTAAATATAAACCAAAGAGATCCCTCGAGATCAAGAGCCAAAATGACTTTCGACTTATGCGATGGTTTTTGTACGAAGCGGCGTGAATTGATTTTTGTGCTTCTCCGTCGGTATTTTTTCTGTTCATTTATTTTTCTTCTTCATTGTTCCTTTTTTGTTTTATTTTTAATTTCATGTGTTTAAAAGATGATTCTGATTTTTGAAATTTTCTTGGTTATTTTGTTCACGTTTGTGCAAGAGGGAACTTTGTGTGTTTGTCCTTTCTTTTCAATTTTTTTCTAATGGTTCATATATTAGACTAGATTTTTTTTGCTATTTTTTGACACCAATTTCTATTCGAGACTTACTTATTTCACAATTTCTGCACTTAGATCAAATTTGTGTTCCTCTTGTAGTGCGATTTGTTCTGCGAGCGTTAAAAAAGTTCTAACTGTTTGCTTCGGGTTATAATTGGTATGCTTCCGTGCCGGTAAAATTGTGTTCATGTTTGTATTAATATGGTGTTCCGCTTGTAATTGTGATTTGTTCCACATGCGGTTAAACTGTTTTTCCATGAGTCCAAATTTTTGTTCCGCTTGTAGTCATGATTTGTTTCACACGCACTAATTTTTTTTCCACTTGGTACATTCCTCCTCTAGTTCTTTTGATCGTGAGGAGTTCAGGCGGAAGACAACTGAGATGACGGTGTGGTATAATAACAAAAATACATAAGTTGTTTGAACTGATAGCTCAGGCATCTTACATATACATTCTGTAATCTTAACAATTCATAATGAAAAGAAAGTTTCAAATAGCTATATCATTTTTCTAAAACGGAGGAAAAACTCCGCCCCAATCTATTAATTAAGGATGAGTTAACAAGGAAGAAAAATCAAATTATTACAACCGGTCTACTCTCACGGCATGGTATCACTTAGCCTCACTCTTACTTCTCTCCAAAATGACCATAGGGGACAAATGCACTATATCAATATATCAACTATCATGTTAACAGCTTGGCCTAAAATTAGAAAAGCCAGCCTGATTCAAGCATAGCTGTCTCGGACTTTTTCCACAAGCAGAACGCTTTATAACATTAAGAATTACGACGTTACAGCAAACAGAAAGCCTAACAAATGCAGTGGACCAGACGAAGCCTGAATGGCATCAGAACGGGCCCTGCTTCTCACCTTGATTTATTAATCCTCAGAGCCAGCAAACACATCAACGACTCCACATAAATTCCACCACTGTGATGGGGACCGCCTGAGAAGTGGCAATCCACGAAGTGCTCCCTTCAAATCCAATTGAAACATGAGCCCGGGAAAATTTCAACGACACTTTACTCGATTAGCCACAATGAAGAAACTAAACAAAAATGCTATCTGTACTCACCTGTGAGCTAGAATTATTATCATTAACTTTATCAGCTTCATCTTCAGAACTCGCCCGTGAGACCACCTCTCCAGTGCTGCCGGCATTTACAGAATCAAGTGCCCGTGTCTCTGTCTGATGGTTGTCGACGAAATCACAAGCTACACTTGCTGGATCAGATACCTCAACTATGTTGTTCTCAATAGCCTCTTCATGTTTATCATCTTCATAACCAATTTCATGATGGGACGAAGCATCTTCTGAAACATAATAAAGTGACAGCTCTGATGTTTCATTCTCGTTGCTGAAATCGTGAACTTCATCTGAAGCAGCTACACTCTGCTTTGTGTTTGCTTGGATAATCGGAAAATCAGGTACTCGTTGTTCATCAAAATGTTCCTGAGTCGTTACACTGTCAATAAGCAATTTGGACACGCTGTCTACATCTTTTTCTTCGAGACTCTCTATATTATGTTCATCTGGAACCCTACCATGGACTGAACAATCCGAAGATGTCAATAGTTCAACTATCTCATCTTTTGCAAAAGAACTGCCAAGTCCTTGATCTCCTGTTTCATGCTTGTCAATGAAATCAATAATTTCATATGGGTACAATCTGATAACTCCTTCCTATCTTCAACACCAAATTCTTGATTTGTCGCATTAATGTTATGATGAGAAGAAGTATTTGATGGTGCAACCATATTCTGATTGCTTCCAACAAGGAAGTCTGGTGACATCTCTATCACTTCGTTCATGTCAGGCAAATCATGAATTTGAAGTGAGTTAATGGAATATACAGATGGAAGTAAATCACCTGATGTGCTACTCCTGAGCGGTCTGATGTTGTGTTCATCCATAAAACCATCTAGTGGCACATCCTGTACCTCATGCCTTCCACAAAATTCCTCCAAATCAACATTAACATGCATCCCCTCACTGCCAGTCTCAAAGATGCTCAAAATTTCGACAATTCTGTCGTTGTTTGTAGTACGCACCTCGCAGTTGAGAGAATCATCAGTGGAAGCAATCCTTGTTATGCTCCGAGATACTTGAGAGAATCCATCAACATACACCTCTTTAATCTCAAGCTTTCTAGCACCAGTTTCAGCTGTAGCAGAATCACCAGTCACCAGTTCCGCGGCATGCTTCACAGATTTCCCTTTCGCCTCCGGCTTTCCTTCATGCACACCGCCTTCTCTGCGGTGATTTTCGACATCGCCGCTGGCACGGCCAAAGCTGCTGTTCTTGCAGGATTCATGGTGGCTATCCTTGTCCAAAAGGGATGCAACGAAATAGAGCAAGGTGAAGCAGACAAATGACGCCACAAAGGCAAGCACGGCGAAGAACAGCACAAGAGGAATCAGCACGCAAGAGAGCAGCGAGAGGCGAGGCAACCACCGCAGAAGGGAGAAGGTACAGACCCGCTTGCGCGGCAGGTGGTAGTGGACGTGGAAATGGCGGCAGCGGCACCTGCCGTGGCCTCCTGTTTCTCCCCTCAGTTTCCTCCTGCCAAAGCTCAAAGCCATGTTAACTCCAAGAGGCAATTCTTCAGCAGCGAAGATGCGTGGCTTGTCTTCTCTCCGTTTTGCTTTTCTGGCTTGTTGAAAGGCACAAAATCGAACTCGGTATAAAGGAGAACCACTCTTGATGTGTTTGATGATGTACTATCTGAAAGCTTCCACTATTGGGACCCCCCAAGAAGATTTCAAGCTGAGGCAGGAGGCAAAGACAAGTCCATGGTTTTCTGATTATGATGGGTCGGGTAAAGTTGGGTCATTGATGCCTATCAGCACCAATTGTGTTCCCGAAGAACACAAGGAAGAAAGGTGAGCAAATTGACATTGTGGGCATGATATTATGATTTTTGTTAAATCTTAGGCGATTGAGATTTTATTAAGTCTTACTCACCCAAAAAAGTGGAAAAAAAAAGAGCAACTCGCATCGAGTTGCACGTGCAACTGAGATAGAAAAGTGTAACTGAGCGAGAAATGTGGTTCCACTATGGATTACACTTTTAACAAAAAAAAATCTACAGTTACACTTCTTTTGGATGACTGAGAAATCTCAGTCATCTAAGAGTTAGACGGACCATAAAATTATCCATTAGAGCGAAACTATCCATCAGAGTTTTGAGAAGCTTCAACCTTTCTTACTACTTTTGTGTTGATTACATAATTTCTGCCTATTTCTTGAACATAGTTCAAAATTAAACTACAACTATGTGATATGGTTTCGTAATGTATTGCCTAGTCCTGAACGTCCGCGGGTTTGGCGTTCCGGGGCGCCGAATGCTGCTCAAAAAATATCTCCACACACATAAAATAGACGCAGTCTGCCTCCAAGAGACGATTAAGTAGGACTTCACCGATCATGAACTTCATAATCTGGAAGTGGGAGAATTTTTTTTTGGAGTTGGTTGCTAGCCTATGGGCACTCTAGGGGCCTGCCCATGGGTGTGCGCGACAGTCTCTTCGAAATCAGGAGCATTGACAGGGGTCATTGGGTCAATGTGTTCTAATCTTGGCGGTGCAGCGCCGTCCATCCAAGAGGACCCATGAGTTCATTGGGATCTACGGTCCGGTTGATCACTCCAAATCAGTTGCATTCCTTGAATAAATTTCTGGAAAGATAGCTCGATGTCAACTCCCTGTGGTGATGGGAGGAGAATTCAACCTCATCCTTAGTAGCCACGACAAGAATAATGACTGAATCCACCGGGGAAGAATCCATCTCTTCAATTCTCACATTGCTAATTGGGAGATGAGCGAGATTCCTGGAACGGGAGTGAGGTATACGTGGACCAACAAACGCCTAAACCTAGTTCGGTGCGTTCTCGACCGGATGTTCATTTCTGTTAGCTTGGAAGCGGCCTTTCCTCTCTGCACTTTGGTAGCCGAAACAAGCCTGGGTCCGATCACACCCCTCTCATCTTTGACACGGGTGAGGGCACCCCGATCAAGAGTAGCCGCTTCTTCTTCGAAACGGGATGGTTTGAACTACCCCAATTCCTTGAACTTATGAAAAACTCGTGGGAGGGTTTACTTCTTAAAGTAGGGGATAGAGATATCGTTAACTGATGCGGTTTCATGAACACGAGGATGAGACAAATTCTAAGGGGCCGAAGGCAAAACCTGGGTACTGACTCACGCAACAAGAAAGAGAACCCACTGACTATTATTCAGAGCACAAGGCGGATTCGTCGGGCTTAGACGACGATGAATAGGCTTACCGCTATCATCTCGAGAAACAACTTCTCCACATCTATAGGCTCGAAGAAGAATACTGGCGGCAGAGAGGCTGAATAAGGTGGGCACTCCAGGGGATGTCAACATTGCCTACTTTCACGCCATCGCCAGTGGGAATAGACGAAGATGCAACATCTCCTCCTTGATCTCTGATTCCAGCACTACAGGATCATATATGCGCCTTCTACCGTGAGCTTTTGGGCTGACTAGTGGGCTGGCTCTCACCACTTGGGGGTGAACCAACAAGTTTCTCAGCAGAAAAAGAAGCGCTTTCCCCTAACTTTCTCTGAATCAGAGCTGGAAAATCTTGTTAAGGACATGACATCTAACACCGGGTCTAGCCCGGATGTGTTCCCACTTCCCAGTGCCATTCTTCAAAAAGTATTGGCCACTTGTCAAACAGGGTGTCCTTCGCATCCTTAATGACTTCATCCTAGGGAGAATTGACATTTCTTGGCTCAACTTTGGGGTGTTGACGCTGGTACCTTGTAATGACCCGTAGTTCAGAGAGTAGAAAGGGGCTAAATTAGATTTGTGCATTTGCATAGCATGCATACGAAAATACGGGAAAATTTAAAACTTTTTCAACGAAGTCATAGAGTGTTCAACCACCACTCGAAAGCCTAGTTGAGAATGCCGTGAGTTTGACGAGTAACTAAAAAGCTTGGAATCCAACATGTGAAAGTTGCATCGAGGTTTCGCTGATGTTGGTGGATTAGACTTAGTCATCAACATGAGTGCTATAAACTTCAAAATCTTGTCTTATCTAAATTCTCAAACATTTGGTTACAAACGAATAATACAAGAAACTATAAATCAAATGAGGAGTATGACTTACATCATTAATCGAATAAGTACATATCTTAATGAAAAGAAAAGAATATTTGGAAGGAGGATAAAAGACTAAACTAAATCTTAATCTAGATCTACTTATTCTATCAAAACTATCTTATCTTCTTATCTCCCAATCCTCTCAAATTTATTCTACAAGAGAAGGCAACACAAGAAAGGAGAAAGACCGACAAGAAGATTATGAAGTAGGATTTCTTAGATGTGCATAGAAGCACTATGCCAGTCCATCACTAAGTATTTGGAAACTCCAATATTAACATCTATTCTTATTAACTTCTCTAGTAATAGTGTGATATTCCAATGTTTGTGTTATATAGAAGTAGCTTGGTGACAAGCTTTGCAACCTTGTTAACAAATCACTTTTGTATACTCAAACAATTGAGTGTCATATACAAATAAACAGAAGGTCACATAACCTGGTACATCTCAGCCTCTTGAATATACAAAGTAATATGGTGACAAGCCTCATGACCTTGTTATTAAATTCTTTTATATGCATAAGGCAATCTGATGTCATAAAATACACCACAGTATTACTTGGACAACATATTCAAGTTTCTTGATAATAAATTCACATGGAGATCTATGGTGTTTCTCAAGGATTTGATTTCTCTAAAGAGAGTAAAGCCCAAGCATAAAGCCACATAACATCAAACCATAAATAGCAATCACCTGATTTAACCTCATACTCATGTGTGTGGATAAGTCCCAATTGAGAGGAGTTCACAAGTTCATCTTGTGACAAAGATTTTTTGTCTTACTCAAGATATCATTCTCTAGAAGTGATAAATCTGGACATGTGGTAACTAAAAACACATGGACTATTTAGTCAGCAGTTGTTCTAACAATTTGCTTCCATACATCAAAGTATAAATTCCTATGAGAGAGGAATGCATCGACCTTTGTATCTTCAGAATGAGTTATGGAATCAAGCAAGATTCTATTCTCATCATTTATCGTACAATAAGACCTGAACTCAGGTAGGATATATTTGTATCTTATGTAACCACATACATCTGATCATGTTTCTACATGATATATTTGTCAGATACCTCCATCAAAGGCACTGTGGATAAACATCAATTTTGATAGGTACTTGAATTAAAACAATGTGAATACTCCTTGTAGACATCTTCTTGAGCAAATCATGTAAATATTGATAAACAACAATGTGGTGTTGCCCGTAAAATCCTTATAATAAAATAAATTATAAATTTGGATATTTAAATATATGTTTGATTTCAAATCAAACAAGTAACCATCTCTAGCATTTGAATACAATCATTAACCACAAATAAAATGCATAGCAAAATATTTACAGTGGTTATAATAATGCACAATTTGAATAAAAACATTAAGCTACACATTTTGTTATATTAAATAAATTCAAATAAGCCCACAAATTACTATATAAGCTAGAAGAATTTAAAATAGTGAAAATATTTAAAATTTTCAAGTTGAAACTATTAACACAATGAAAACCTAAACGTCCAGGGCTTTTCTGCAATTAAAATCACCCCAGACAAGTCCTCAAAATATTAAAAACAGGGGCCAGGGGCCTGTTTCAACTGCTTCCGCAATTTCCTGGAAATCTGGGGGGTTTTCTGCAAAACGACAGAGTCGTCTTCAACCTCGCCGTCGCCGTGTCCGCGCGCGCTGTCCATCGCCGTGGATGCGCAGTGATGCGTGCGACCGCCGTTCGTCGCCTATAAGTATCTCCGCCGCCTCGTGGAACCCTAGCCGCTGTCACAGCTGGTGCTATGCATAACACTACCGATTAGAGAGAGTGTGTGTTAATTAGCGTTGTGTGTCCGCAGCTGCTGCGCAGCATGTTCGGTGTGACTGGGTCCACCTGTAAGACTATGTTATATGTTGACCGTGTTCCGCGTGAGGCAGGAGGAATGAATGGAGTAGAACTCTGTATCTGTCTTCTCTCTCGCTCTCTCTGTCGTGATCGAGTTCGTCTCTAGTTCTTCCTCTCCACCAAGTAATTTGAGTAGAACTCACGCCCCGATCCCCTTCGGAGGCCAAAGGTAGTAACAGTGGTATCAGAGCTCAGTACGATCGCAACCGCGTAGATCTGCAGCTGTCAAATCCCTGCGCTGGTTCGTGAACTTGGCTTGGATCGATTTCGATTGATTCCTCGCTGAGATCCGGTCAGTCCAGTCGCGGGTTTGCTGGATCGATCGCCTGTCGCGACGGCGCCTCCAAAGCCCTCGCCGCAGACTGTGTTCATGCTGGCAGCCATGGGAGAGGCGACGGCGCGCACCGAGGAGACGCTGACGGCGATCCGCACCAGTATCGAGCAGGTCCAGGCGCAGATCGGCTCGCTGGACTCGCGGATCGGTCTCTTGGATACATCCTACGCGCAGGTGGCGAACCAGCTCGACAACAACTCGCGAGCAGTGGGCGATCACACGCGAATCGTGGATGCCATCGAGCGGCACCAGGAGTCCATGAGCCAGCAGATGAAGGCGTTGGCGGAGGCTGTGGCGCGGCTCGACAAGACCAAGACACCGCTCACGGTGGATATCGGCGCGCCGACCACGGATGGGATTCTTCTATCTCCGACGGCTGGTGGTCGTGGAGCGCCTTCACCAAATGCGTTCGTGATAAGGTCTTCATCGAACCCTCACCCTCCAGATCCGGGCACGGCGGCGGCGGCGTTGGGAGTGGATGGTGCACGTTCGCGGGGCAGACCACCGGACGAGCACCTTGGCGGCGGTAGAATTGTAACACCGAAGATGAATTTCCTCGGCTATGGCGAGACAACTGCATCGACTATTTCCAGGCCTGCAACATCGCACTGTCGATGTGGCTCACCACAGCTCAGATGAATTTGGAAGGTAACGCCGCACACTGGTTCCAAGCTCATAAACTGCGACACGAAGTACTTTCTTGGCATCAGTTCATTACTCCAATCGAGGCAAAATTTGGTGTCGATGATTACCGCCAGTTTATGTCTGATCTTCTGACTCTGAAACAAAAAGGGACAGTAGACGAGTACTGCACAGCATTTCAGGAGCCTATGTTTAAATTGTGCAGCCATAATCCTTATTATGATGAAACTATGTTTGTGGGACACTTCCTAAAGGGTTTGAAGCATGAAATTCGAGTTGCGGTTGCTTCTCAGTTACCAGAGACAGTGGACAGGGCAATCCTGTTAGCTCATGTGCAAGAAGATATCGCCTCGCAGAAGAAACCTTGGGTAGCAAAACCAACTTACGTGCAACTTAGCACAGCAAAAACAGATACAACAAAAGGAATTGTCAAACCAATACAGGGAGATTTGTGGAAAGAGAGGCAGCTGAAAGAATACAGACGCTCCAATGGTCTCTGTTTTAGTTGTGGCGATAAATATGATCCCACTCATATATGTGCAAGTAAAGCAAAGGCAACGGCGCATGCCCTCGCCCTGGAAGATCATGCAGCTCAATTATCCTCAGAGGTACTCAACCTGTTGGAGTTGCAGGACATTGCCGAGGCGCAGCAACTATCTCTGTCTATAAATGATATGTCAGGTGCAGGTGATGGTAATACAGTGCAGATCCGAGCTCTTGTACAGAACCAAGTCATGCTATTGCTCATTGACACGGGTAGCAGTCACAGTTTTGTGAGCTCCTCATTTGTAGACAGAATCAAATGCCCACAGACAGATATTCCTGCTGTGTCTGTCCGTGTTGCAAATAATGAACTCATGCAATGCAACAAAATGGCTAAGCAACTAAAATGGTGGACTCATGGTGCCACATTCGAACATGATATGAGGGTACTGCCTCTCAGTGCTTATGATGCCATCCTGGGGATTGGCTGGCTTGCGCAACAAGGGGATATGTTCTGTAATTGGCAGACGAAAACCGTGCGATTCCAGCATAAGGGCAAGGAAATTGAACTTCGTGGCATATCACATGTGAACTCCACAACTGTAACTGAAGTGCCCATTGATCAAGTCCTAAAATGGACGAAGGGAAATGACATTTGGGCTATGGCTGTCCTGGATACAAACCTTCAAGCACATACTGCTAGTACACCTACTAGATTCAAGAGGTTCTGACAGAGTTTGCAACTGTATTCTCGGAACCTAGTTCCTTGCCACCTACCCGTGCTTATGATCATGCCATTACTCTGACTCCAGGAGCTGCACCGATAAATGCCAGACCGTATAGGTATTCTCCTTTGCACAAAGACGAGATCGAAAAACAAGTTGCTGCTATGCTTGCCTCAGGAGTGATTGTACACTCAATGAGTCTGTTTGCATCTCCTGTTCTACTGGTGTTAAAGAAAGATGGGTCATGGAGGTTCTGCATCGACTATCGACGGCTCAATGACCTGACAATCAAAAACACTTTTCCAATGCCAGTCATTGATGAACTCTTAGATGAATTGGCTGGTGCTCAATTTTTCTCCAAACTAGATTTGCGAGCAGGGTATCATCAAATCAGAATGTGCCCAGAGGATGAGGAAAAGACGGCATTCAAAACACACCAAGGCCATTATCAATTTCGTGTAATGCCTTTTGGTTTGTCAAATGCCCCAGCCACCTTTCAGTGTGTGATGAATGAGGTGCTCAAACCATGTCTGCGCAAATTTGCCTTGGTATTCATGGACAATATACTGGTGTTCAGTGCATCTATTCAAGAACATGCTCAACATCTGCGCATAGTTCTGCAATTGCTTAAGGACAACCAGTTGTATCTGAAGGCAAGTAAATGCTCTTTTTCTCAAGAGCAATTAGAGTATTTCGGGCACATTGTCGCTCGAGAAGGTGTGGCCACGGATCCAAGCAAAACAGCAGCCATACAAGCATGGCCGAGGCCCACTTCTTTAACACAGCTGCGAGGTATATTGGGATTCACCGGTTATTACAGGAAATTTGTTGAATCTTATGGAATTATAGCGAAACCACTCACTAATTTACTGAAGATGAAGTTATTTGAGTGGTCACCTGAAGCAGAGGAGGCATTCATCCGTTTGAAAGCTGCTTTGGCGTCAACACCTGTCCTCAGACTCCCAGATTTCTCACAACAGTTCATTCTGGAGACTGATGCTTGTGGCACGGGAGTGGGAGCGGTGTTGATGCAGGGAGGCAGACCTGTAGCATTTCTCAGCAAAGCGTTGAGTGCTAAACATTGTGAGTTGTCTATTTATGAAAAGGAATTTCTGGCACTGATTATGGCAGTCGAGAGGTGGAGACCATATTTCCAAAGAGGGGAATTCGTGATTAAAACCGACCACCAAAGTCTCACTTTCTTGGATGACCAAGTGCTCCACTCACCTTTGCAAAAGAAAGCAATGCCACGACTCATGGGTCTGCATTTCAAAATTGTTTACAAGAAGGGGTCTGAGAATACTGCAGCTGATGCACTTTCGCGAGTGGCACACACACTGACTGTCAATGCAATTTCAGTGGCTCAGCCTGCCTGGATACAAGAAGTACTGAACACATATGCTACTGACCCTGCAGCTCAGCAAAAACTACATCAGTTAGCCATGCACAGTCTGATGATCAGGGTTTTGAGTTATGTCAGAGAGTTATTCGCCAGCATGGCCGTATCTGGATAGGAGAAAATTCAGTAGTGCAGACCAAGCTGATCAGTGTGTTTCACTCTAGTGCCATTGGTGGTCACTCTGGGGTTTTACCAACATATCACAAGATGAAGAAACTGTTCATATGGCAAGGTCTCAAAACAGCAGTTGCAAATTTTGTGAAGCAATGCACTACTTGTGAACAAAGCAAAACATGAGCATACGAGTCCAGCTGGGCTTCTGCAACCTCTGCCAGTTCCCAAGGGCACCTGGCAAGAATTGTCGATGGATTTTATCGAAGGTTTGCCAACTTCCCATGGCGCAAATGTTATTATGGTGGTGGTCGACCGATTATCCAAATATGCTCATTTTATTCCTCTGAAACACCCTTTCACAGCATCATCAGTAGCCCAGGCATTCTTCGATTCTGTGGTGAAATTGCACACTTTACCAGTTTCCATCGTATCTGACAGGGACAAGATCTTCACTAGTCAGCTCTGGAAAGAATTATTCAAGTTCTTGGGCACGAAATTGCATTTCTCAATAGCTTACCATCCTCAGACCAATGGCCAGACGGAAAGGGTTAACCAGTGCCTCGAAATGTTTCTCCGATATGCGGTTCATGATGATCCCAAGCAATGGAAGAAATGGTTGCCTCTAGCCGAATTGTGGTACAATTCCACATTTCATTCTGCCATTGGGTGTTCCCCTTTCATAGTGGTGTATGGAACTTCACTGTGGTGCTCTTTCCTGAAGATGTTGTGGACACTGACGTTGTTCTTCTTCTTCGTGATCGTCAAGCGCAGCTGGATCGACTCAAGGCACACCTATGCACTGCCCAGAACAGGATGAAATTGCAGGCAGATAAACACCGCACTGAGAAAGAATATCAGGTGGGGGAGCAAGTGTTGCTTAAACTTCAGCCATACACTCAGTCATCCGTGGTGCACCGGCCATGCCCCAAACTCGCGTACAAATTCTTCGGGCCTTTTCGTATACTGGAACGAATTGGCGTCGTTGCATACAAGTTGGACCTCCCTGCGCACAGCCTGGTGCATCCGATGTTCCATGTATCTCAGATAAAAAGTTTCAATACTGATCACTCGCCAGTCTTTGCTGATGGGTCTCAAATTCCAGCATTGGACATGGATGACACTAGTCCAGAGCAGATCCTCGACAGGCGTCTCGTCAAGAAAGGGAATGCAGCCATACCGCAGGTCCTGATCAAGTGGGTTGGCATTCCGGCGACGTCGGCGACCTGGGAAGACTTCTACATTTGCAAGGCGCGTTTCCCTGATGCTCTTGCTTGGGGACAAGCAAGCTCTCCAGCGGCGGGTGATGTCACAGCTGGTGCTGTGCATAACACTACCGATTAGAGTGCGTGTGTGTTAATTAGCGTTGTGTGTCCGCAGCTGCTGCGCAGGATGTTCGGTGTGACTGGGTCCACCTGTAAGACTACGTTACATGTTGACCGTGTTCCGCGTGAGGCAGGAGGAATGAATGGAGTAGAACTCTGTATCTGTCTTCTCTCTCGCTCTCTCTACCGTGATCGAGTTCGTCTCTAGTTCTTCCTCTCCACCAAGTAATTTGAGTAGAACTCACGCCCCGATCCCCTTCGGAGGCCAACGGTAGTAACAGCCGCCGATTCTCTCTCTCTTCTATCCTCTAAACACCAAACCCTAGCTCATCGGGCCGCCGCTGACCGTCGCCGATTCCGACCTCGCCGTGCTTCTTCGAGGGGCTGGGAAGCTCCGCTGTGCCTTCCTCGTCTTCCTCGTGGAGTTTTGGGTGCTGGGGAGCAGCAGGGAAGGAGGATTGCTCATCTTTCCCATATCCGGCCGCCGGGTGTCGCAGATGTTTCTGACGCTGTCGAGCAATACCGTGCCCCGCCGAGGTTACCTACGTGCTCCTGGTGAGCCTACGGTCCTCATGGACTACTTTACTCACTATATCAAAGTTGCGCAGATCGCTGGCCTCGCAGCGGTCGTGCTACTGTAGAAGTTACTGTTCATCTACAGTGTTCTACAGTAGCACGATCCCGGCCGTCCGCAGTCGATCGGACGGTCCATGCAGCGCGGCCATGACGGATTTGCAGAAAAACCCTCCCACAAAACAGAAATCAACCCGCAGTCCCAAAAACGTGAAGCGATGGACCCATTTGCGATTTCCGAAAACATCACGGACTTTTCCGCAAAACATTACACAAAACTTCTCCTTCCCCTTCTCTCTCCCGCACGCGCCCGTAGGTCGCCGCCGGCCGCCGCCGCGCCGCGCTGCCGCCACAGCCCTGCCCGCTCACATCTGAGCACGCGGGCAGGTGCGCCGCCGCGCCAGCACCCTCTGCGTCGCCGATCGCATCCCGGGACGGCCGTAGGCCACCGGATTTGCCGCCGCCGTGCTCCGCCTCCTTCCGTCGCGTCCGTGCTCGCCGGCGGCGTCCCCGGCGACCATATGGTCCGGGGCGCCGCTCTCTGCCTGCCCGCGATGCCACCGCGCGGAATCGCGCCACCCTGGCCCCGCGCGCGCGCTCCCCGCTCGAGTCCGAGCGCGAGCTCGGCCGCCCACGGCCATGGCTGCCGCCGCGGTGACGTCAGCTGCTGACGTCATCGCGGCCCCACCTGTCAGTTCTCTTTAAAAAAACGGAATTGATTTACATAAACAATAAAATCTGACGCGCAGGTCCCAGCTGTCAGATTTTTATTAATTACATAAAATACGATTTTTTTTTTGTAAAATTCATAGATTTCGATCTGTAATTCAGAAAATTACGAGAAATATACCAAAATGTTTTAAAAATATAAACTACAAGGATTTGATAACTAATAAAATCCTGACATGTTGGTCCCGGTTTAATTACATAAAATACAAAAAAAATTTGTAAAATTCATAGCTTTCGCTCCGTAATTCAGAAAATGACGAGAAATATACCAAAATGTGTTAAAAATATAAACTATAAGGATTTGATAACTAATAAAATCCTGACATGTTGGTCCCGGTTGTCAGATTTTTATTAATTACAGAAAATACAAACAAAAAGGTGTAAAATTCATATCTTCCGATCTGTAATTCAGATAATTATGACGAACATACCAAAATGTTCAAAAAAGATATAAGCTATTCATTTACAACTAATTCATGCACTTAAATTAAGTCTTACCTAAAATTACTGAAAATGCCACTTTCTCTAAATATGGGGTTCGTTTCAAAAAAAATACTTCCAGTGATATTTGCACCCCATTTAAATTGTTATCCATCTTCTAGAATTTAAAATGAAATCCTTAATTTATCATGCCACACATGTTTAAAAAATGGAAACGACATATCAAAATGTTCGGAAAACAAAAAAAAATATTTCTACCTGCAATTCAGAAAATAATGATAAATATATTAAAATGATCAAACAAAAAAACAAAAAGCTATTTATTTATGACAAATTCATGCACGATTGAACAACTTAAATTAAGACTTACCTACAATTATGAAACATGCCACTTTCTTTAATTATGGGGTTCGTTCCAAATATTGCTTTCAGTAGAACTTGGACCCCATTTAAATTACTATCCAGCTTCTACAATTTAAAATTGAATCCTTCATTTACCATGCCATACATGTTAAAAAATTCAAATGTCATATCAAAATGTTTAGGAAAAAAAACCTTGCCTAATTATACCAAATTCATGCATGTTCAACCAACTTACAAACATGCTTACTTCTAAGAACATAATAGCCCAATTCATGTATTTATGCGATGTTTCCAAATGATATTACTAAAAACATTTTTGACTCTATTTAAAATGTAATACATGCTCACGATTAAACTTCAGAAATTTAAATTTGTTATCCATACATTTTCGTACGCACATTACATTATGCCATGTATTGACTACCTTTCCTTCATTTTTCCTCGTTTTTATGTTACGACCGTAGAATGTCACCGCACAAATTTAAGCAAGTAAATCCTTCTGCTCTCATAAAGTGTTATTTCATTGTAATTTCTTTGTTTCCATTGTTTTTTACATAGTTCAGATTTTAAAGAAATACTTTCAAGCTACAATTTTATTTGACTCACTGTCCACTACATTTTCCCAAATGAATGTATTTTGTATTCCAAATATGCTTAATATTTTGTGCATATAATTTCCACAGCAACGCGCAGGGTAAGTAATAGTTTCTCAGTTGGATCACTTAAAAGTTACAAGTGAACTCCAAAATATATCAACATGCCCACGAAAATGAATGCCACTTATTTACAACGAAAAAAACAAACATATCTGAACATTTTGTACTGATGAATATTTGGAGAAAATCAAGATGCACATCCTCTAATTATATAAATTTGATCGTCTAATAAATGACTGAAATTGAACACTTCAAATTGGTAGAAATTTAGATGTAATCTAAATGAAATTTCTCTAAATATAGCATTCAGTAGAATGAATGTGCATTTTCAAATTGAGATACTTCAAAATATACCAACATGCTTACAAAAAAAAACCAACTATTTACAACAAAATACAAACATAATTTATGTAAAAAAAACAAACATATTTGACAATTTTGAATGCACGAACATTTGAACACAAAATGAATGCACTTCCCACAATTATGTGGAGTTAAATTGAACAAACTTTCACACTACGCATTTCCTCTAATTACGGACTCTAATTGAACATATCAATTCAACAAATATTTGGCCCTCTAAGAAAAAAGTTCCTTTTTAATCCAATCATTTTACGAAATTGCTGAAACTCTGACATGTGAGCCCAGTTCAGCTACACAATCTGTATGAAATGAATAATACTACAAAAGTTCATCATTTCACAAACATGAAAACAACCCAGTTCGTAATCATTTTTAAACTTCACCAACTTTACCTGAACATTTTTAAAACATAATTGAAAAATCCAAAATTTGTCAACATTTGCAGCACAAGTAAACTTTCCCGAATTGTGAACTCGAATAAAAAAAAGCATTACCACTAACTACATGCTTAATTAAAATATCATTTACAAAGTAGAAGCATAATTAAACATTTCAAACCGCTAAAATACTAAAAATACTCCAAAACATAACAACATGCTAAAAAAAGTGATACTTATTAATGCCAATACACAAACATATTTAAACAATTCAAATAGCTAATATTTGCGTACAATCTACGTTGACTTCATCTAACTATGAAGTAATTTAAATTAACAAATACACACACAATATATATTCTTCTATTACGGAAATATCTTACAAATTTATGAACAAATACAACCTAACAAAACCGCGGCATGACGCCGCGTTAAATTCCACTAGTATTCCATTTAATTACCTGCTAATTTGACACCGCGCCGTAGCTTGCCGCCGTCTGCCGCTAACCATCGTCGCCGGCACAACTCCGGTGACCATATGGTCCTAGAGCCGCCACCAATAGGTTTCCTGCGTCGCCCAACAGCATAGGCATGCTCCAATTCATCTGATTTCGTCCGTGATTGTCGAATCCGTCCTCAGCATTGAGATGAACTCCATTGCCGACGCCATGCTGACGTCAGCTGGCCAATCAGATCTTTTCCTGTTAATTCCTTTAGAAAATAAATCTAGAAAATGACTTAAATTGAATAAACTTTGAAACTTCATAGTAAATCAGAAAAATATATTTAACATACCAAAATGTTCACAAAAACAAAATCTTTAAGATTGTATCGATGAAATTTGTGTTTGTTAAAATTTGAATTATTTCAATAATGGAATAAACTATTACCTATTCTGTTAATTATGAAGATAAATAAAAATGCTATTTGGAATGTATCTCAACTCAATTTAAAAATGCTTCACATGCTTACTTTTAAATTCTAAAATGTGTATTCATTGTAACATGCTATTTTCTTATTTCAATAATGATTAATTAAAATGCTACTCTATTTAAGAAAATAATTAATAGGATTATTTTCATAATTTTGAAAATGAAGTTATAAGCTTATGAAATTGTTCCACTATTATTTAATAATTATTTCAAATAAATAAAAATCCAACAACACTTTGAACTATTAAGTTTCTTTTGAATAAATGTTTCACATATTTCATTTAGTACTTAACTTTCTTTAACTTATATTTTGGTTAAGTAAAGAAAATAGGAAACAACTTAAAAGTTCGTAACACTAAGGTAGCAATGCATTATGTTCTACTCTAAAATCAAATCTTTCATCCAAAATAAACAAAACTAAGTGTAAGTTAGTAAGTGCTGGATTGAATAAAATAAATACCATTATGGTATGATACCAACAAATGTATATATTATTTATTTCTTTAAAAGTTATTCTTTTTGTAATCATGAATAATAATACTACGACATGTCATTAATTAATTCAAGACAACACATGTTCTTTACAAACATAAAGATTATAATCAATCCTAAAACAACCATTTAATATTGTGATGTTGTTTTACTTTATTCTTATGTTTAATATGGTACTTTAAAATTATAGCTTTAAAATTCATATTTCTTGTGAAGTAAACTTGAAGACAAAACAAATCTAAAAGTAATCACCAAACTCAAACAATCCTCAACCATCGAGAGTTAGTTACGTGGTTTAAAGCGATGCATCTCATACTTATGCATAATAGCATATTGCTTCATTAAACATTAGTCCTTACCGGACCAATGACGTTTTTTTCAGATTTTGAGTCTTTATTGTATCGAAGACCTTGGCTGCATAATCTTGCAGTCAAAAAGGCAAGTTCACTCTTGCTCATGTCCTACTTGATTATGTTTCTCAAAGTAAATGTAAAATACTATGGTTTATCATTGCATGAAAAAGAAAAACCTATTTTCGAATGATGTGAATTGCTATATATATATGTTGTTGGCTGGCAGATGGAACCATGGTATGATGTGGTTGGCGGAGGTTCCATTTGCACGGGAAAGTATTATCTAGGATTTAATAAACAATGCCGTCAGTGTTCTTGCGCCGTAAATGAAGCGTTAACCATGAGACTTGGAATGGGACGGGAAAGTCATCTGTGATCTTTTCCCTTTCGCATGTCAACGGACTGCCAGTTCCGTAGGCTGTAGATCTTGCGGGACTACATGCACATGGGTGGGATCCCTTAATTCCCACGGTTTCTGGGGTCTATGATGGATTGGAGGGGTTGTCTGGAACGGTCTATCTGTATGGTATAGGGGAGGACTTTGGGTCCGGATCGGTCTACCATCAGATATAGGGGAGGACAGACCTACAAAAGGGTGGGCATGCGGGGTTGTTGGAGAAGCACGGCGAATGGCTTGGATCACCAACTGGGCCCCGTACCAAATAGAGTGTGGACGGGAAAGAATCGCCCGGATGTGCAACAAGGCGTTGATCTCTTATGGGTAAAGTAACGCACCTCTGCAGAGTGTAAAAAAGTGTGACATGTTACTCCCTGTTCCGGGAAGGAGCTGCGAACGCTGCAGGAAAGGTGGCTCCATGAAGCCCTAGCACTAGTGAATGGATGACGGGCATAGTTTTTTGAAGATAAAATAAATCTTTTCCTAAAAATGTTTTACAAAGATATGCATGTTCATCCATGACCTTTTGGTATGGATGGTAGCTAGTGCATAAAACACCTTATTCCTATTATATGAACTTGCTGAGTAACGCTCGTGTTGCTCACTCTTTCCTCCGTTGACCCCTGCTTAGGTTATTGAAGACAGCAGAGGAAGGACAGGAATCCATAGCAATGTTGGTGAGATCTTCGACAAGGAGTCAAATCAACCTGGTGGGCCTAAAGGAGTCAACCTCTACTTTGCCAACGGATGTGTGGTGACATCAGCAGTAGTGGATTAGGAGTTAGAAGTAGAGCTGGTATCCAACTTAGTGCTTCGACTTGAGTCTTTTGGGAGTTTCTTTGCACGAGACCTGCTTCTGTTTGTAAAGGAGGTTCTCGAAATTTTGTATTGAATAGTGTTGTAATCCTATAGTGTTACCTTGGACCGACTATGTTTCTGTTGTATTACTCTGAAGGATGTAATATTTATGGAATGGTCCTTTTGTGAGTATTATGTCAACGACTTGTACACTACAACATGCAGTGGTGTGCTGGGTCACTACAGGTGGTATCAGAGCGAACGACCTTAGGATTAAAACGCTTTTAGGAGACTTGTAGGTTGGTAAGACTATAGGAAGTTATCATATTTATCTAAACTCTATATTTTTACAACTATGATGGTTATTCACCTGAGAAAACTACTGTCATACTTGTATACACATTTCCTTACCCAACTGGAGTAGATATTCTTATTTATTATTCTATAGGTATAATATTCATCTACTTTATTTCTTTTCATCTTGGTATGACCAGTTAAGGCTATCTGTACCAGTTGATATACCAAATAGATTACATTCAAGTTAGTGTTGCCTATATGGTACCATTGATAACCTTATCCTATGAAGTAGAACCCTATTATAAGTTCATGATGAAGGAAGACAGGAGATGTTTGATGATAGTGAAGAATCATCGACATTCAGTTAAGAAAATTATGCCAATACCCTAATGATGAAGTTCAAAGGGGATCCACCTAAGTATAGTATAAAGTGTTAAGGAAATTAGGAGATGCATAAACAATGACGGGAGCTACACTACTACTTCTGATGTACCATGAGTAACTACATGAAGGATCTGAATATGTTTGCAAATAGATGTTCTAGTCAGACGGAATATCCAAGCTACATGGAGTTTAGTTCCATAACAAACCAAGCCATACCACAACTACTCTTTGAGTACTTTGTCCTAGGATTATTCCGTTGCAAATGGGCAACTGGTGTAACTACTGAGGCAAAGAGTTGTTTTAGCATATGACTATAAGGTAATATATACCTATATTGTAGTGTATAACATCTAAGCCTGGGTACTTGAGATGTTTTTACTCAATGTACTACTTATTTTATGGGCTTATGTTGCATGATTGATATATAACTGCATTTGCGATTTATTGGATCTTATTGGATTTTTGATTGGCTAGGTTGGTACATGAAGTTAGAATTTGATGTACAATGGCATGATTGTCACATTGAGTTCTTTTCTTGATGTTACTGATCTAGAGGTAGATAGGATTCGTGTAAGGGAGAGACGTGCTCCCAGAAGTTTCAAACAACAACGAAAGCTCATGAAGAGAAGGAAGTCAAGATGATCGAAGTAAATGAAGCTACACGTGGGGATGGACCACAACTCATATCGTATTTGGATTCGGAAGTCAACAGCATCAGAACATGGAAGGATGAAGGAACTATGAAAGTTTAAGGAAGAGAACCATCACTATTTGGAGAAAGGTTAATCAACAATGATGACAGGAAAGCTACATGAGAAACTCTACTGAAGTAGGAGAATTATTGTAACATCCCAAAATTATTAACAAGTAGTATTAATTCCAAAAATGGGAGCCAACAAAAACTTTTGTTAAATTATGTGTGTTGATCTCATGTTCTTGCTTGTGTTGCTAATTCCTCTTGTTTGTGTGTTGTTTGCTCTATTTAAAAACAAGAAGAAAAGAAGAGAATTAAAATAAAAAGAAAAGCAAGAAAATAAAGTGACAAGTGTCACATAAAATTCTCCAAGTGAGGATCTCATTTTGTTTCCAACAAAATTTAGTGGAGTGGTATTGCAAACCCTCCCATTTCATCCTTACTACTTATCTCTCTCAAATAATATTTTCAAACTAGCTTTTAAAATTCAAAAGTAAACAAAGTAAAAATAAATTAAAAATGCCTTAATTAAAACACTATAAAAGAAAATGTTTCAAAACATTTTATTATTTTATGCCAATTTTTGTGGAGCTTCTGTACATTATGGGAAGGCCCCACAAATTTTGCCAAATTTTTATAAATTGATTTAGTGCCTCAAATTAAATCAAGAAGTGCTTCTGGTTTTAAACAGAAGGACTAAACCGTAAATAAGAGAAAGAAGAAGGAAAAGAAGCAGAGCACAGGAGCCAGGGGTTTTTGCAAAACCGTCATCGTCTCCTACCTCCCCTAGCTCACTGTCGCCGTGCGTGTCGCCACGGCCGCAGCTCGCCTTCGCCGTTCCCCGGCCCCCCAGGGCCCCCTTGCCCGCGTCCACCCTCGCCCCCGAGCCTCTGCACCCTCTGCGGGCAGAGGAGACCCTCTCCCCTCGCCTTAACGCCGCTGTCCCCCGCTTCTCCGCCGAGGATGAACGGACGGCGCCGGCCAAAATTGGCCCAGCCCGCGGCACCTCGACACGCGATCCGCGACGCCGCGAACCCTAGCCAACGCCCGGACCCCCCAGACACCGCGCGGTGACCTCTCCCGCCCTCTGGACGCCGCTGGACCACGACCACCGTGCACCGCCGCCGGCCTATTTAAACTCGAGCCCGCACCTCGCTTTTCCCCACGCCCCACTGTCTCTCCCCTTCTCCACCACACCCTCCACTCGCCCGTGCACCGCCAGGAGGGCGGAGCCTCGGCCACGAGCTTGCTGCTGCTCGTGCCCGTGCTCGACAGCCCGAGGTAGGCGACGACCACGGCCTCGCCGTGCTGGCCTCCCATTCCTTTCCCTCTGGCCCGTACTCTCTCCCCCTTTGCACACCGCGCTCACCCACCTCTTTTTCCCTCTGGATCATGCACAGAATCGACGACAGACGCTCGCCGGAGTTCGGGAAGTCGCCGTGGAAGCCGAGCACCTCGCCGTCGACGAACCAGCCCGTCCCAGCAAGGACTCAGCCAGGACGTTCGCCCGAGCCTCCGCCGTCGTCTCGCATCATCACCAAGTCCTCCCGAGCCCTCTAGGTGAGGAACCATCCACCACCGTGCCGCCGGCGCGGCGGCGCCGCCATTTTATGGTCGCCGCCGTGGCCTTTGAACGTGCGCCGTTGGATCTAGATCCAACGGTCGCGTAACGCTTCATTTAGATGAGCGGCTGACGGGCTGGCCCCACCCGTCAGCATTTTATTAATTTCCCCGCGTGCCCTGAGTCACTGACAGAAGGGCCCCACTAGTCAGATTTTTCGACATTATCCACAACAGTGGATTTTCTTAATTCAATTTCTCTGCAAATTTCAATACTGGTATCAACTTTAAAAATCAATAACTTGAGATTTAGGAATCCAAATAAATCAAACTCAATTGTTCTGGAAAGCTTATAAAATTGTTTAACCAACCAATTGGTCTCATGTCATTTAATTAAATAATTAAAAAGTATTATTGAAAATTCCACAGAAGGTTTAAAATCTAAACTTGTTTGTTTCTGATACTCTGTTAGTCCAAATACTTCCAAACCAATTTTTCTAGCTTAGTACTGCCTTGTATTAGCTCCCTAATTTTGGTAGAATTAATTAAGCAATAATTGTTGACTTTAAGATAAACCCTTCTGGACTAAAATAAAAAAATATGTTTATTGGTTGACCCAAATGGGTTAGGACCAATTTTGTTAGCTCACATATAGCCATGCTTACTTACCCCTAAAAGGATTTAATTTTTGAAACAACAGAACTTATTTGATTGCCAAAACTTGATTATTAAGCTACTGGATTCAAACCAATGTGTAGGGAGTTTGGTAACTCCAAATGATCCAATTCAAATTGGGTTGTCTTCTACACATCAGTAGCTTTCTATAGAAATTTAGTTTGTATTTTTGTGACCAACAGAACTCAAGTTGTGGAATTAAACTTGTTTAACAAGTTTCTGCCATAATTTGGACTTAAACAAATAATGTTTATTTCAAATGTTTTGAAATCAATTTGTATTGTTTGATGTTCCAGTGGCTATTTAGAGCATTTAGGATTGTAATGATGTGATGTTGTTTGAATAGTTTAGTGATTGCTTGTATTTGTTTGTTTATCGATTAGACGAGAACGTTGCTGGATTTATCGAGGAGGGGAATTTGTTGAACCTGAAGATCAAGATCAAGGCCACTTTGCCGAGCAAGGCAAGCTACTCTCTGAGCTTGCACCTAAACATATATGCATCTACTTTGATCAAATGATTTACTCTTAAAACCAATGGTTTACAAAACCTTTTCAAAAAAGTGTATGGAAATTATTTTGCCACCCTATGTAGTAGTTATATGAAACTTTAGGATGGAAAACAATGTTGTTTATTCAAAACTCCTTTGAAAATACTTGTGTGGTTATGGAATACCGAGATGTCGGTATTGAAGTGGAGAAACGAAAGATGTTGATGTTTATGAAAAATGCACAGTGTCCTAGTACTATGACAACCAATCTTAATCTGTGCGACCACATTTACCCCCATATGGGAACGGGGCTTAGTCATATAATTTGCTCTTATTAGTATGGGATACCTCATCAACGGAGATGACTCCGTTATGCATGAGGGGATGGTTTGTGAACTCCCCTGACCTGGGTCCTCGCTCAAACTCTATGGAAAGATAAGGAGGAGGATTGAAGACTTCATAAATGTGGTCGCCGGGAAAAACATATGAGTCCTCACACTTAGGGTTGCCGACGGGGACCGGACTGAGTGTTGGTGGGAATTATCATATGGGTAGGATCCTATACTAGCATGAGCAAAGGAGAGGCTAGGGTCGGTGGCTCAACTTCGCATACACCTTGTATGGCGGGACGTGGCTGACACGATGAGTTACCGGATGGATGTGGGATAAAAGCGTGCTACCTCTGCAGAGGGTCAAAACTATTCGAATAGCCGAGTCCTCGGATATGGACAATTGGGAAGCTGTCCTAAGATCATGTGCAAGTTTTTGGAAAAAGCTTTTAAGTTTAAAGAACTGAAATGGTGATGGTGTTAAACAACTATACCAAATGGAGTGGTATAAGTTGTGGGAATAAATGGACCATGGTGAGCCCTGGTCAGGAAAAGGAGAAGTTTTTGGAGAAATAAAAGAGATGGTGACTTCTTTTAAAAACAGTTATAAAACTCTTCTTACCTTTTTCAATAAAGATATAGAGATGTCATAAGAAAATCAAAGTTTGAAAAGTTAAAAATAAAACTATGCATACTCATGTTGGGGTAGTTTGCGAGTACATTCAAATGTACTCATATTGGTTTCGTCCCTGGCTATTGTCCTAGCCAGACTACGAGGAGGAGCACTACGCCGAGCAGGAGTATGGTGACTTCTATGCGAACTAAGGATCTCCACAAGTCAGCTGCCTGTCGGGTTGTCATCGTTAGAATATGATGTCTACTACGCCGTAGCTTCCGCTGATATTTTGGTTTGGCCCATGAAGGCACCTATGTAAGAACTTGGTCTAAATGACCATTTATGTAAGACTTTTTATTCGGTACTGTAATGGATGTAAACTTTGGTATCCAATTCGGATTATGTGCAACGACAGACTGATCACGGGATCGTTGTGTTAAGCATAATCGGGTATTTCGGACAGCTAGTCCGGGGTCCCCACAATTATGTAGTTGGAAGATCTAAATAACAGGTCATGTCATGACAAATCTATGATTTGGACAGTCGAATTCGAAGACTTATACAAGGTTGAAGATTATTGAGTGAAGGACATCGAGCAGGAAATTGAAAGACGCTGGATTAAGAAGCCACAATAGGTAGTTATATATTGTTGGGAGTTGTCCCAATTTGGCGGAAGAAGTTGTTGTTGGGAGAACTATAAGACACCATTGATCTTTGGAGAAAGTTAGAGAAGAAGTTGTATAGGACTTATATGTCTAAAAGAGCCATGAAGTTGAAGGTAGAGGAGTATGAAGCAACAATCCAATACTTAGCAGACAACAACAAAGTCAGATATTTCAAGCAAGGCAAGATAGTAGTATCATTGAGAACAAGGCAACAAGATTTCAAAGTTCAATGTTTCAAAGGACACACATCAGGACCATGGGGAATGAGTTCCTAGATTGTCGATAGCCCAAGGAGTTAATTATTTGGTATGTCGCCAATAGAGACATGTGATGTCGAGATATAGTGAAGTCACCGTCTATACGGGGTAACTATCAAGAAGGATGGATTGCCATAGGATTGACATCCTAGGTCCAAGGACTCAGATGGAGGTGGAACCAACATAAGATTGAAGAGACACATCGTCTGATAAACCAAAAGAAAGGAATCAAATTCCAGCAACAGACAGATGAAAGAGTTGTTATATCAGCTGAGTTTGGACTAGATAACCAACAACCTATTATATTTTAGAGTTATGTTATCACCAATTGCACCCTGTTGTGCAATAGGTCTTCTTCTCTAGACTCTAGGTAAGCCAAGTGGAATGCTAGTGAGTGTGCCTATCTGATTTACCGAGAGATCTTATTGGTTGTTCGCGTCAAGGTGAACTTATCAATTGCTCTCCGGGAAGCTATTAGATGTTAGAAAAGATAACACTTAAACCGGAGAACTACTGGGGAATCACAACCTTGTGGAAGTACCCTGTATTCTTCGAGAAACCATTAGGCAAACTTGGTGGACGTTTGAATAGAAAAGTGGAAAGTAAAAGCAAACCCATTAAGTAGTATAAATTTGGTTGTACTTGAAATTGAACCGATACAACAGAATGAAGATCGACTAATAGATAGTCAGGACGAAGAAAGCCCTAGAAATTTCTAAGGGAAGAGTGAATCATGTAGCCGGATATTAGTTTGCGAAGGACAAGATGAAAGTGGAAGGAATGCCTTTATTACTAGATGATCTAAAGGAGATTGAACGAAAGAAACTTGAGATCAAAAATGAGAAAGAGTACCTTGTCAACACCTGAATTCAAAGGGTTCGACAAGCTTTTAGATCAACAAATTATAGAAGAAGTCTAATTTGGATGAGAATCGAGAACTTTACGCGAGTAATGAGACTACCGCAACTGATTGAAGGATTGTTTAATGTCAACGGCAGGTTAGACCAATCAGCAACAGATACAAATCAGGTTTGAACAAAGAATCAATTACATCCAAGACCACAACAGAGAAGGTTTAGAGAAGATGATGTTGGAAGAAGTGCTTTATACTCATCAATACGTGAGGGAACCGCAACTTCGGGACGAAGTTGATTTTAAGGGGGAGTTACTGTAATGACTCGTAGTTTAGAGAGTAGAAAGGGGCTAAATTAGATTTGTGCATTTGCATAACATGCATATGAAAATACGGGAAAATTTAAAACTTTTTCAACGAAGTCATAGAGTGTTCAACCACCACTCGAAAGCCTAGTAGAGAATACCGTTAGTTTGACGAGTAACTAAAAAGCTTGGAACCAACTTGTGAAAGTTACATCGAGGTTTCGCTGATGTTGGTGGATTAGACTTAGTCATCAACATGAGTGCTATAAACTTCAAAATCTTGTCTTATCTAAATTCTCAAACATTTGGTTACAAACGAATAATACAAGAAACTATAAATCAAATGAGGAGTATGACTTACATCATTAATCAAATAAGTACATATCTTAATGAAAAGAAAAGAATATTTGGAAGGAGGATAAAAGACTAAACTAAATCTTAATCTAGATCTACTTATTCTATCAAAACTATCTTATCTTCTTATCTCCCAATCCTCTCAAATTTATTCTACAAGAGAAGGCAACACAAGAAAGGAGAAAGACCGACAAGAAGATTATGAAGTAGGATTTCTTAGATGTGCATAGAAGCACTATGCCAGTCCATCACTAAGTATTTGGAAACTCCAATATTAACATCTATTCTTATTAACTTCTCTAGTAATAGTGTGATATTCCAATGTTTGTGTTATATAGAAGTAGCTTGGTTACAAGCTTTGCAACCTTGTTAACAAATCACTTTTGTATACTCAAAAAATTGAGTGTCATATACAAATAAACAGAAGGTCACATAACCTGGTACATCTCAGCCTCTTGAATATACAAAGTAATATGGTGACAAGCCTCATGACCTTGTTATTAAATTCTTTTATATGCATAAGGCAATCTGATGTCATAAAATACACCACAGTATTACTTGGACAACATATTCAAGTTTCTTGATAAGAAATTCACATGGAGATCTATGGTGTTTCTCAAGGATTTGATTTCTCTGAAGAGAGTAAAGCCCAAGCATAAAGCCACATGATGGTCCCGAAGGGCAAGGCTTTGATACCTGCAAAAGTAAACGGGATTAGGTTGAGACTCCAAGTGCAGAGTGTATAGTAAGTGAAAGACAGTTTTCCCCACGAGGGGTGACTCGAGGGTTTAATATCGAACTCTCGGGGAATCTGAAGTGGTAGATTTATCTTTTGGTTACCTACAAAACAAGGTTAGATGTTTTGGTCCTCAACCTCACCTGTGGTTGTCAAGCACAAGGTGTAAGAATGATATCAGGATAGTTATGCAATGCAAACAAGAAATAAATATGCAATGATGGTGGATGCAATGATAAATGATATTTTTGGGTTTTTGAATGATGTATGGAAGATGAAAAGTATTTTTGTATTTTCGGATTTAATGATGGCTGAAAATAGAAAAGTGGTATATGGTGTTGGAAAGGTGTTTCTTATGATAAAAAATGGACTGGGGTTCATGGTTTCACAAATGCACTCTCTCTTTATAAAGTGGTAGACAATGGAACACACACAGTTAACATAAGAGATTGCAACACATGGTTTGATAACAAGTTACTTAGATATATGGGCATCACGTCCTAACATAGAGATCTTTTGGTTATTAACCTCTCTTATACTCCACCAAGATGCGAACTAAATCATAACACCTCAGTAATTAAGATAACTCAGAGTATAGCATTAAGTATCATGACATGAAGTGAAAATAAGAACATGCTAGATCTAGTCATGGAGTAGTGGCAATGGTCACACCCACATCCCCGGTAGCATGGTATTTTAGTTTATTCCTAGTGAGGTAACAAAGTAAGGTAAAGATACCAAAGTGGATCGCAGAACTTTCTCTCACGTTCACTGCACTAGCCACCCCCCGTTACTCCAACTAATGCACACGTTCCCCCACACACGCTCTCATAAACATGCTTGATCAAAACAAGTAGATAAGAGCGGGGTACATAATATGCATCTATACTCATAACTGAAACAAACATTGCAATCTCAAACATATATTAACTCATAAAGATCCACCATAAAGGTATTACAACGGTGACCGTAATCATGTTCAGCAGCTCATACGGTGCTAATTAGTGAAGCTCAAGAGAGGAGAGATACATAAGTTACTTCCACAAACCCATAGTCCAGAGGTGGACTACTCCCTCTTCATCATGGAGACGGTGGAGACGTCGATGGAGAAGATGGAGACCACGCCGGCAGCACCCCGCCGGAGTTTTCCCCCTCCAATATGCAGCTCCTGATCTCCGTTTCGGTGTTTCTGTGTTTGTGCGGCGCTCCTTCCAGAGAACGTCGGGGGACCTTTTTTATAGGCGTATTTAGGTCAAGACGATGTCGGTGGAGAAAAGATCGAAGGCAACGGAGCCACGAGGCCCAAATGGGTGGGTCCCACGTGGCTACAGTACCTGGTCGCGTGGGCCCCCCTCATTTGGCCCTCGAGCCTCCATTTGCTCGCTTCCTTCGCCCACAGGTCTTCTTCCTTCCAAATATTGACGCCCGTAAATTTCCAGGTGATTTCGTTGACGTTTGGGTCCCTGAAACATTAAAATAAGAAAACGGGGTTTTCTGCCTGTGCAGGGTTAATTTCATAAAAATAGGAAATAAATGAATATTCCCAAAATCATTATAAAACATTGATATAACCCTTATATGATGCAAATATGATTGGAATATAAGCAAATAAAGTGCAAAGTTCATGTATGCATTTTACATGCATCAACATCCCCAAGCTTAATCCATGCTCGTTCTCGAGTATGAAGATGATAAAACTAACATGGACTTTGCAATTTAATACTTAACAATGAATATCAAAGATGATTACTATTGCTACATATAGTCAAATGATTCATTCTTCAAAGGATTAGCAATATGCAAATAGTTTATGAAGTGATATCAAGTATTCAAGACAAGGATGTTCATTGATAGTTCACAAAGTGTAACATAGTAGCAAGTAATATGGAACACATGTATGCATAATGATAAGTGGAACATCCTACAATGGTCATAGAGTGTAGATGAAAATCTGAATATGATAGGTGTACACTTTGGAAAGATGTATATGTGAGTAGAGGTAAAGCATGCATAAGTTTCATCCAACTTCCAAATCTTCTACTTAAGTTAATGATTGCAATAAGGTATTCATTGGTGTCAAGCTCTCATTGCCCCTATCATAGCATCTTGAATGATTAAGGTTAAAGTGAAAGCAAATATGAGTAGTGTGCTTGATAAAGAATGGGTTGAATGTCTCATGCCCCTTGAATACAAGTACTTACACCATGTGTTACTCAACTTGGGAAACAAAGCAAGTTCAATTAAATATCATTGTAAGCATAATAGTATCATCAAGAGCGTCAACTGGGGTACCTCTTGTCCCAAGATATGGAACAAGCCCATATCAAAATGACAAGACAAACAAACAAAATGAACAATCTCAACACCCTTTTTATTTACCATTTGGAATAGTTTTTTATTGCAAGGTGTATCACAGAAGGTTCACCATAGTATGTAAGTAAATTTCCACCATGAATAATGCATGGCTTAGATTAGAGGCCCACGCGTCTCTCTAACCATTTACACAAACTCATTTAAACTCACTCTATTTGCACATTTATTTCAACATGATAAGCATCCATAGACAAAAGCACATGATATCAACTAAATGAGATGAAGAGTGTGTTGAAAGCTTGCCATGTGACAGCACATATGGGCTAACTTCCAAGCCAAAACATTCATCAAACCACAAACATCATAGTCTTAATCACAATGGGTCAAGTTTTATTATGCAAATAAAAGAACATTGTGCATCAAGTTCGTGAGAGCTATATAATCAAGTTCGTGAGAGCTATATAAATTCAAAAAAAAATCAAATAAATGGAAAACCTTCACGTGGTGTCATTATATGTGTCCTAGTATCCATCAAAAATCATAAAGTTGGAATACCGCAATTTTCTTAAGAAAGTGTTCTCAGAAATGAGGTATCATCTATGAAGATTCATGGCTTTAGGGCCAAATGACCAATGTTATCGCCACATTCATGGCATAGTTTGTTCAAATGTTCCCATATTCTACACAAACGTGCATCTTGGAACCACGAACAATGTTGCCGAAGAAAGTTTTCATTTTCATTGAACAAAAAAATCATTTTTCATTTTCTGAGTGCCAAAAATGGGTTATTTTGTGAAGCAACTACCAACAATATGTCGTAAAATAGGAGCGCTACATTATTTGAAAATACTAGACCACATTGCTTTTACAAATAACCAAATGGTCGCGTGTCAAACCGTTTCCATCAACCTCTCGTAAAAAAGACAAATTCATGTTGATTCAGTTGGAACGGGGTCAAATTTGAACTACAGGTGCCTCGTAGTTTTCTCATGATTTATTGAAAAAATCATATTTAGGTACACGAGTACCTATTTCATCAGAGATACAACAAAAGTTTTGCAAGATTCAAACCCTAGCTACAAACGGTGATGTCCCCGAGTTGACCGTATATTGAATCTGGCATACAAAATTCAAAAAAAATCAAATAAATGGAAAACCTTCACGTGGTGTCATTATATGTGTCCTAGTATCCATCAAAAATCATAAAGTTGGAATACGGAAATTTTCTTAAGAAAGTGTTCTCAGAAATGAGGTATCATCTATGAAGATTCATGGCTTTAGGGCCAAATGACCAATGTTATCGCCACATTCATGGCATAGTTTGTTCAAATGTTCCCATATTCTACACAAACGTGCATCTTGGAACCACGAACAATGTTGCCGAAGAAAGTTTTCATTTTCATCGAACAAAAAAATCATTTTTCATTTTCTGAGTGCCAAAAATGGGTTATTTTGTGAAGCAACTACCAAAAATATGTCGTAAAATAGGAGCGCTACATTATTTCAAAATACTAGACCACATTGCTTTTACAAATAACCAAATGGTCGCGTGTCAAACCGTTTCCATCAACCTCTCGTAAAAAAGACAAATTCATGTTGATTCAGTTGGAACGGGGTCAAATTTGAACTACAGGTGCCTCGTAGTTTTCTCATGATTTATTGAAAAAAATCATATTTAGGTACACGAGTACCTATTTCATCAGAGATACAACAAAAGTTTTGCAAGATTCAAACCCTAGCTACGAACGGTGATGTCCCCCGAGTTTACCGTATATTGAAACCGGCATACAAAATTCAAAAAAAAATCAAATAAATGGAAAACCTTCACGTGGTGTCATTATATGTGTCCTAGTATCCATCAAAAATCATAAAGTTGGAATACGGAAATTTTCTTAAGAAAGTGTTCTCAGAAATGAGGTATCATCTATGAAGATTCATGGCTTTAGGGCCAAATGACCAATGTTATCGCCACATTCATGGCATAGTTTGTTCAAATGTTCCCATATTCTACACAAACGTGCATCTTGGAACCACGAACAATGTTGCCGAAGAAAGTTTTCATTTTCATTGAACAAAAAATCATTTTTCATTTTCTGAGTGCCAAAAATGGGTTATTTTGTGAAGCAACTACCAAAAATATGTCGTAAAATAGGAGCGCTACATTTTTGAAAATACTAGACCACATTGCTTTTACAAATAACCAAATGGTCGCGTGTCAAACCGTTTCCATCAACCTCTCGTAAAAAAGACAAATTCATGTTGATTCAGTTGGAACGGGGTCAAATTTGAACTACAGGTGCCTCGTAGTTTTCTCATGATTTATTGAAAAAATCATATTTAGGTACACAAGTACCTATTTCATCAGAGATACAACAAAAGTTTTGGAAGATTCAAACCCTAGCTACGAACGGTGATGTCCCCCGAGTTGACCGTATATTGAAACCGGCATACAAAATTCAAAAAAAATCAAATAAATGAAAACCTTCACGTGGTGTCATTATATGTGTCCTAGTATCCATCAAAAATCATAAAGTTGGAATACGGAAATTTTCTTAAGAAAGTGTTCTCAGAAATGAGGTATCATCTATGAAGATTCATGGCTTTAGGGCCAAATGACCAATGTTGTCGCCACATTCATGGCATAGTTTGTTCAAATGTTCCCATATTCTACACAAACGTGCATCTTGGAACCACGAACAATGTTGCCGAAGAAAGTTTTTATTTTCATTGAACAAAAAAATCATTTTTCATTTTCCGAGTGCCAAAAATGGGTTATTTTGTGAAGCAACTACCAAAAATATGTCGTAAAATAGGAGCGCTACATTATTTGAAAATACTATACGATATTGTTTTTACAAATAACCAAATGGTCTCGTGTCAAACCGTTTCCATCTACTTCTCGTAAAAAAGACAAATTCATGTCGATTCAGCTGGAACGGGGTCAAATTTGAACTACAGGTGCCTCGTAGTTTTCTCATGATTTATTGAAAAAATCATATTTAGGTACACAAGTACCTATTTCATCAGAGATACAACAAAAGTTTCACAAGATTCAAACCCTAGCTACGAACGGTCATGTCCGTCGTTTTGACCGTATTTTCAAATCGGCATACGAAATTCAAAACAAATCATGGAATAATTTTAATCCCCAAAATTTATAAGTGGATGTTTACATTTAATCATGGCATAATTTTGAAATCCTGTATTCTTTTATCTTGTATTTGAATTTAAAAGAATAATCAAAAATTTAATTCAAATTCTTCAAAACCCTATATAAAGCAATATATAAGCTTAGGGGTATTTCGTATTTTATTTTGAATAAAACAGTGTGTAATAGTGTACAATGACATATTACATCATTAAAAAAATTCAAAATTTATTTGGTAAAAATTGGAGTTCAAATTCAAAAGTTATTAAAGAAAACTAAAAAGAATAAATGAAAAGAACAAAAAAAAAAAAGGTATCAGCCGAGCCAACCCGGCCTAGCCCAGCAGCGCAGCCGAACCAGGCCGGTCGGCCCACTCGGAACAGCCCACTCGACATAGGGCAAAAGCAAAAAAAAAAGTGGCCTCGCCCAATAAGGCCCAGGCCCAGCGATTCGGTTCATTGTATAAAGAGGGCCAGGAGAGGGAGGTTGTGGGTTCGAGTCCATCTCCTCATTTTGTTCCATTTATTCATTGGCTTGTGCGTGGATCCCACATGGTAGCAGGGCGGGTCCCACTGGTCCCACATGGCGGGTCCCACGGATCACACGGTGGGTCCCACAGGTCCCACGTGGCGGGTCCCACAGGTCCCACGTGGCGGGTCCCACATGTCGGTTGGGCTGGGTGGGTCCCACGGATCACACGGTGGGTCCCACATGGCGGGTCCCACAGGTCACACGGTGGGTCCCACGTGGCGGGTCCCACATGTCGGTTGGGCTGGGTGGGTCCCACGGATCACACGGTGGGTCCCACATGGCGGGTCCCACAGGTCACACGGTGGGTCCCACATGGCGGGTCCCACATGTCGGTTGGGCTGGGCGGGTCCCACAGGTCACACGGTGGGTCCCACATGGCGGGTCCCACAGGTCACACGGTGGGTCCCACATGGCGGGTCCCACATGGCGGGTCCCACCGGTCATTGTGTGTGCTACTCCTGACAGTGGGTCCTACATGTAAGAGTGACACGTAGGCAAAAATGACACCTAAACACTGACACGTAGGCGAGACCGCTGAGTTGGCTGTCTAGTCAGAGTGACACGTAAGCGAAAATGACACCTAAGCACTAACACGTAGGCGAGATTGATGAGTTGGCTATCCACTAATGCGAATGACCATTTAAATTGGTCGTAGTCGTCTTGAAAAAAGGTCATAGGCCAGGGCTGTCTGGATTATGACCAATTCATGTTAGGAGACCATGACCTTTCTGACAAAATTGGTCATAAATTTGTGTTGTTTACACCCTCAAAAACAGCGTATGACCAACTGGTTCAAAATGGTCATAGATCTATGACCAATATTTTGAGCGTCACAATAAAAGGTCATAGGATAGCATATTTCTTGTAGTGAAGGTTAGATGTTTTGGTCCTCAACCTCACCTGTGGTTGTCAAGCACAAGGTGTAAGAATGCTATCAGGATAGTTATGCAATACAAACAATAAAATAAATATGCAATGATGGTGGATGCAATGATAAATGATATTTTTGGGTTTTTGAATGATGTATGCAAGATGAAAAGTATTTTTGTATTTTCGGATTTAATGATGGCTGAAAATAGAAAAGTGGTATATGGTGTTGGAAAGGTGTTTCTTATGATAAAAAATGGACTGGGGTTCATGGTTTCACAAATGCACTCTCTCTTTATAAAGTGGTAGACAATGGAACACACACAGTTAACATATGAGATTGCAATACAGGGTTTGATAACAAGTTACTTAGATATATGGGCATCACGTCCTAACATAGAGATCTTTTGGTTATTAACCTCTCTTATACTCCACCAAGATGCGAACTAAATCATAACACCTCAATAATTAAGATAACTCAGAGTATAGCATTAAGTATCATGACATGAAGTGAAAATAAGAACATGCTAGATCTAGTCATGGAGTAGTGGCAATGGTCACGCCCGCATCCCCGGTAGCATGGTATTTTAGTTTATTCCTAGTGAGGTAACAAAGTAAGGTAAAGATACCAAAGTGGACCGCAGAACTTTCTCTCACGTTCACTTCACTAGCCACCCCGTTACTCCAACTAATGCACATGTTCCCCCACACACGCTCTCATAAACATGCTTGATCAAAACAAGTAGACAAGAACGGGCTACATAATATGCATCTATACTCATAACTGAAACAAACATTGCAATCTCAAACATATATTAACTCATAAAGATCCACCACAAAGGTATTACAACAGTGACCGTAATCATGTTCAGCAGCTCATACGGTGCTAATTAGTGAAGCTCAAGAGAGGAGAGATACATAAGTTACTTCCACAAACCCATAGTCCAGAGGTGGACTACTCCCTCTTCATCATGGAGACGGTGGAGAAGTCGATGGAGAAGATGGAGACCACGCCGGCAGCGCCCCGCCGGAGTTTTCCCCCTCCAATCTGCAGCTCCTAATCTCCGTTAAGAGGCACACCTGTAGAGCCAGACTCTCAACCCCGCGAAATCTGCGTCCAGACTATGGAGCGCCGGGCTGAAGCTGTTAGGGCTCAGTCGCGTAAAAGTAGGACAGAATCCATCTCGCAGGCCTAGGAACTTTTTACTCTGTAATTTGATTACTCGAGCCTGGCATGTATACTTTTGCTACTTATGTTTATGCTAGTATATACTATTGGGTGCTTTTGTTTGAATGAAATTTGCTGAATCATCTGAATTTTGCAACTTCGCGTGTCTGGGCTTCTGAATGTTGCGTTTTATGAACCAGCCACAAGAATGCGAGTCTGGTGGACCTTCTCCTTCTCATACTCGAACATCTGGTCGAGCAAGGAATGATACAAGGGCACTCGCTCTTGCGAAGAATCGAGTGAGTGAACTAGAGCAAGAACTCAAAAACACTCGATCTGAGTTGGAGCTACTGCGTTCCAAGCCAAGTTTTGCTACCCAACGCGAGGATTATGTTCTTGGCGAGATGGACCACATAAACAGGCAACTCGAATGTGAGTTTATGACACCATTTTTGCTTAAAAGTTTTCATTTGCTTTGATTAGCTTGGTGTTTCTATGTTTGTGCGGCGCTCCTTCCAGAGAACGTCGGGGGACCTTTTTTATAGGCGTTTTTAGGTCAAGACGACGTCGGTGGAGAAAAGATCGAAGGCAACGGAGCCACGAGGCCCAAATGGGTGGGTCCCACGCGGCTATAGTACCTGGCCACGTGGGCCCCCCTCGTTTGGCCCTCGAGCCTCCGTTTGCTCGCTTCCTTCGCCCGCAGGTCTTCTTCCTTCCAAATATTGACGCCCGTAAATTTCCAAGTGATTTCGTTGACGTTTGGGTCCCTGAAACATTAAAATAAGAAAACGGGGTTTTCTGCCTGTGCAGGGTTAATTCCATAAAAATAGGAAATAAATGAATATTCCCAAAAAAACATTATAAAACATTGATATAACCCTTATATGATGCAAATATGATTGGAATATAAGCAATTAAAGTGCAAAGTTCATGTATGCATTTTACATGCATCACCACATAACATCAAACCATAAATAGCAATCACCTGATTTAACCTCATACTCATGTGTGTGGATAAGTCTCAATTGAGAGGAGTTCGCAAGTTCATCTTGTGACAAAGATTATTTGTCTTACTCAAGATATCATTCTCTAGAAGTGATAAATCAGGACATGTGGTAACTGAAAACACATGGACTATTTAGTCAGCAGTTGTTCTAACAATTTGCTTCCATACATCAAAGTATAAATTCCTATCAGAGAGGAATGCATCGACCTTTGTATCTTCAGAATGAGTTATGGAATCAAGCAAGATTCTATTCTCATCATTTATCGTACAATAAGACCTGAACTCAGGCAGGATATATTTGTATCTTATGTAACCACATACATCTGATCATGTTTCTACATGATATATTTGTCAGATACCACCATCAAAGGCACTGTGGATAAACATCAATTTTGATAGGTACTTGAATTAAAACAATGTGAATACTCCTTGTAGACATCTTCTTGAGCAAATCATGTAAATATTGATAAACAACAATGTGGTGTTGCCCTTAAAATCCTTATAATAAAATAAATTATAAATTTGGATATTTAAATATATGTTTGATTTCAAATCAAACAAGTAACCATCTCTGGCATTTGAATACAATCATTAACCACAAATAAAATGCATAACAAAATATTTACAGTGATTATAATAATGCACAATTTGAATAAAAACATTAAGCTACACATTTTGTTATATTAAATAAATTCAAATAAGCCCACAAATTACTGTATAAGCTAGAAGAATTTAAAATAGTGAAAATATTTAAAATTTTCAAGTTGAAACTATTAACACAATGAAAACCTAAACGTCCAGGGCTTTTCTGCAATTAAAATCACCCCAGACAAGTCCTCAAAATATTAAAAACAGGGGCCAGGGGCCTGTTTCAACTGCTTCCGCAATTTCCTAGAAATCTGGGGGGTTTTCTACAAAATGACAGAGTCGTCTTCAACCTCGCTGTCGCCGTGTCCGCGCGCACGCTGTCCGTCGCCGTGGATGCGTAGTGATGCGTGCGACCGCCGTTCGTTGCCTATAAGTATCTCCGCCGCCTCGTGGAACCCTAGCCGCCGATTCTCTCTCTCTCTCCTAGCCGCTGACCGTCGCCGATTCCGACCTCGTCGTGCTTCTTCGAGGGGCTGGGAAGCTCCGCCGTGCCTTCCTCGTCTTCCTCGTGGAGTATTGGGTGCTGGGGAGTAGCAGGGAAGGAGGATTGCTCATCTTTCCCAAATCCGGCCGCCGGGTGTCGCGGATGTTTCCGACGCCGTCGAGCAACGCCGTGCCCCGCCGAGGTTACCTACGTGCTCCTGGTGAGCCTACGGTCCTCATGGACTACTTATTCCATTTAATTACCTGCTAATTCGACACCACGCCGTAGCTCGCCGCCGTCTGCCGCTAACCATCGTCGTCGGCACAACTCCGGTGACCATATGGTCCTGGAGCCGCCACCAATAGGTTTCCTGCATCGCCCAACAGCATAGGCATGCTCCAATTCATCTGATTTCGTCCGTGATTGTCGAATCCGTCCTTGGCATTAAGATGAACTCCATTGCCGTCACGCTGACGTCAGCTGGCCAATCAGATCTTTTCCTGTTAATTCCTTTAGAAAATAAATCTAGAAAATGACTTAAATTGAATAAACTTTGAAAATTCATAGTAAATCAGAAAAATATATTTAACATACCAAAATGTTCACAAAAACAAAATCTTTAAGATTGTATCGATGAAATTTGTGTTTGTTAAAATTTGAATTATTTCAATAATGGAATAAACTATTACCTATTCTTTTAATTATGAAGATAAATAAAAATGCTATTTGGAATGTATCTCAACTCAATTTAAAAATGCTTCACATGCTTACTTTTAAATTCTAAAATGTGTATTCATTGTAACATGCAATATTCTTATTTCAATAACGATTAATTAAAATGCTACTCTATTTAAGAAAATAATTCATAGGATTGTTTTCATAATTTTGAAAATGAAGTTATAAGCTTATGAAATTGTTCCACTATTATTTAATAATTATTTCAAATAAATAAAAATCCAACAACACTTTGAACTATTAAGTTTCTTTTGAATAAATGTTTCACATATTTCATTTAGTACTTAACTTTCTTTAACTTATATTTTGGTTAAGTAAAGAAAATAGGAAAGAACTTAAAGTTCGTAACACTAAGGTAGCAATGCATTATGTTCTACTCTAAAATCAAATCTTTCATCCAAAATAAACAAAACTAAGTGTAAGTTAGTAAGTGCTGGATTGAATAAAATGAATACCATTATGGTATGATACCAACAAATGTATATATTATTTATTTCTTCAAAAGTTATTCTTTTTTGTAATCATGAATAATAATACTACAACATGTCATTAACTAATTCAAGACAACACATGTTCTTTACAAACATAAAGATTATAATCAATCCTAAAACAACCATTTAATATTGTGATGTTGTTTTACTTTATTCTTATGTTTAATATGGTACTTTAAAATTCATATTTCTTGTGAAGTAAACTTGAAGACAAAACAAATCTAAAAGTAATCACCAAACTCAAACAATCCTCAACCATCGAGAGTTAGTTACGTGGTTTAAAGTGATGCATCTCATACTTATGCATAATAGCATATTGCTTCATTAAACATTAGTCCTTACCAGACCAATGACGTTTTTTTCCAGATTTTGGAGTCTTTATTGTATCGAAGACCTTGGCTGCATAATCTTGCAGTAAAAAAGGCAAGTTCACTCTTGCTCATGTCCTACTTGATTATGTTTATCAAAGTAAATGTAAAATACTATGGTTTATCATTGCATGAAAAAGAAAAACCTATTTTCGAATGATGTGAATTGCTATATATATATGTTGTTGGCTGGCAGATGGAACCATGATATGATGTGGTTGGTGGAGGTTCCATTTGCACGGGAAAGTATTATCTAGGATTTAATAACCAATGCCGTCAGTGTTCTTGCGCCGTAAATGAAGCGTTAACCATGAGACTTGGAATGGGACGGGAAAGTCATCTGTGATCTTTTCCCTTTCGCATGTCAACGGACTGCCAGTTCCGTAGGCTGTAGATCTTGCGGGACTACATGCACATGGGTGGGATCCCTTAATTCCCACGGTTTCTGGGGTCTATGATGGATTGGAGGGGTTGTCTGGAACGGTCTATCTGTATGGTATAGGGGAGGACTTTGGGTCCGGATCGGTCTACCATCAGATATAGGGGAGGACAGACCTACAAAAGGGTGGGCATGCGGGGTTGTTGGAGAAGCACGGCGAATGGCTTGGATCACCAACTGGGCCCCATACCAAATAGAGTGTGGACGGGAAAGAATCGCCCGGTTGTGCAACAAGGCGTTGATCTCTTATGGGTAAAGTAACGCACCGCTGCAGAGTGTAAAAAAGTGTGACATGTTACTCCCTGTTCCGGGAAGGAGCTGCGAACGCTGCAGGAAAGGTGGCTCCATGAAGCCCTAGCACCAGTGAATGGATGACGGGCATAGTTTTCTGAAGATAAAATAAATCTTTTCCTTAAAATGTTTTACAAAGATATGCATGTTCATCCATGACCTTTTGGTATGGATGGTAGCTAGTGCATAAAACACCTTATTCCTATTATATGAACTTGCTGAGTAACGCTCGTGTTACTCACTCTTTCTTCCGTTGACCCCTGCTTAGGTTATTGAAGACAGTAGAGGAAGGACAGGAATCCATAGCAATGTTGGTGAGATCTTCGACAAGGAGTCAAATCAACCTGGTGGGCCTAAAAGAGTCAACCTCTATTTGCCAACGGATGTGTGGTGACATCAGCAGTAGTGGATTAGGAGTTAGAAGTAGAGCTGGTATCCAGCTTAGTGCTTCGAATTGAGTCTTTTGGGAGTTTCTTTGCACGAGACCTGCTTCTGTTTGTAAAGGAGGTTCTCGAGATTTTGTATTGAATAGTGTTGTAATCCTATAGTGTTACCTTGTACCGACTATGTTTCTGTTGTACTACTCTAAAGGATGTAATATTTATGGAATGGTCGTTTCATGAGTATTTTGTCAACGACTTGTACACTACAACATGCAGTGGTGTGCTGGGTCACTACATACCTAAAATTCCCGGGGCAGATCACATTGCTCAATTCCGCCCCATCGCACTTATTAACATCTTTAAGATTGTGTCAAAAGCGTTCGCGTCGAGATTGACCCGACTACGCACAGAATTATCAGCCCAAACCAACCGGCTTTCATCAAAGGCCGCTTCATCCTTGACGGTGCTCTAGCCCTGCATGAGATTGTTCATGAACTGAAAAGAAAGAAGCTCGGGGCATCTTACTTAAACTTGAATTTGGAAAAGGCGTATGATCGATTAAACTGGGACTTGTGCAAATTTTGCGCCGGAAAGGTTTCGATGCAGGTTATATACATAGAATTTACCAACTTGTCTCCGGGGGGCAGACAACCATTACTATAAATGGGGAAATGGGGCCTTTGTTCCAAATTAAAAGGGGAGTGCGACAAGGTGATGTAGATTGTTTGCCCGATCTTTCACCGCAAGAACCACCGAGATAACTATTCTCCCAATCACGTGTGCAATACACGTAACCTGAAGAATTTGGATAGATTTAGGCGAGCAACATGAAGATGAACAACACGCCTCACGCCAAGCTCGACAACCCTTGACAGATTCAAGGACCTTCTCGCCACACATGATAACCCTTGACAGATTCAAGAACACTCATGCCTCAATTTATTGGATAACTTAACGAATGTCCGAGACGCTGTCTTACACGCCGATCCCCTAGAGACAGTGGCAACCTTGAACACAATGTTCTACATAATTTTCAACTCCCCTAAAACCCTAACCGCTGGCATCTTTATATAGGAGGCCAACACCTAGTCGGTCGGACAGGCCCAAACCGAAACAAACATGAATCCTAATCGACTTGGACTCCTATGGATACAAACCGGCCCATTAGAGGCTCGGCCCAAACACATTAAGGCACGCTGGCCTAGTTAACAATACCTTAGACTTTTATATATCATTTAAATATGTCCTAGCGTGTCAACCAACCAACACGATGCCAACACGATACCCTCATCATCCTCCCCTTCTTAGATAGGCGTTGTCCTCAACGCCGGAAGGTCTTCTCCAGCGCTTGTGGCGTCAAATGTTCACATCGCCACGAATCTTCTCCATCCTCAAGTCTTCGCCGGCCTACCACACCACATTCTCCCTCTCGGCTAGCTAGACTTGTTCTTGGCGCCCTCCACGTTTGGCACCACCAACACGATTAGACACACAACCTTTGAACTGCACATGTAAACGCACCACGCAAATCACCCCAAACACAACAGAACAAACTCCTGCGCACCAAGAATCCAAATGGACTGAATACGCATCCAGATGCAATCTGAAATTGTGGAATTCAACCAAGTACATCACCCAAAACGAATAGGACAAATTCCTACATGCAATAGATTCAAATGAACTGAGTCACCGTCGCTTGGAAATAAAAACCAGTGTTTGTTTATTTTACTGTACTCTTTTTTCCATCCTTACAATCTGACCAACCTGTCCGATGCTAAACTTTTTTTGTGTGTATGCACAAGCTGAACCAATCAGCTCCTTGGACACCATAGAACTTGCCTGTGGCAAGATGGTTAGGAGGATGGTTATATCCCCAGCCCATCAGAGTTCAAACTCCAGGTTTAACGCTGATGTTTCTCATTTAAGACGGAATATTATTCAATGGGAGGCGACGTTCCCGTCGACAACGAGGCGCCCGTGGTGACTTCGTCAATCTCAAGACTCGACCCGCCGACTCGGTCTCTCGGAGGTGCTCATAGGGATAGGATGTGCGTGCGTGCGTTCATAGGGGCGAGTGTGTGCGCGTGTATATGAGTATCTGCGTTGTACTGTGTTTCGCAAAAAAAAAGCACCTTGGACAGCATGCCATGCAAAACTGAAACCAATCGGTACTCTCTTTTTTCGCACACAAAATCGAACCGCTGATCGGAAATAGTAACGTAGTAGTACGTCTGATGCCATCTGCTCTCTATCCCAATGATCCATCCTTTCTCTCCCCTTTTTTTATACTTTCCTGCCGGAATTCCACGAACAAAGGAAAACAACCACGAATCCAACTTTCTTTGGCTGTCCTCCACGCGGAAACAAACTTGCCTTGTATCAAGCTCTTCATTTTTTTCTGCACGCAGAAACGTTCCCAGAAATTCGGATCTGATTGCACCGAATCTGCACTTTCCATTTCGGTTACCTTGTTAATCCGATCTCCTTCCTTTTCTACTTCCGATCTGAAATCTCATCTTATTTTGTTGTCTGCACTCCACGTACCAACGAAAATTCCAACCAACATGAATCCAAGCTAACCCCAAACGGAATGTCTTCGTGCGATCCTGCTGCCACCGTCGCGCCGCCAGAATTTCCGATCCAATCTGCTTCTGATTCGATGAACAGCAACGAACTGGAACAAGCAGAACTCAACTAGACGAGATGCAACAAACCAGCCAACTCGTCGTCTTCCACCAATACCAGCAAAAAATAAATCTACCAATATTTGCAAACCTGCAGATCGATCTTCGACTGGATGAACTTTCTCGCGGTGATCAACCTGGCGCTCTGATACTAGATGATGTAGAATTGTTTGCCCGATCTTTCACCTCAAGAACCAACGATATAACTTTCTCCCAATCACGTGTGCAATACACGTAACCTGATGATGTGGCCATCTCTAGTTCATACTTGATTCCGGCTAGGCGCAACGGCATAAGGCATATCGGTGTTGCTGCAAATGGAATTAACCAGATGCAAGTGTTGAGCGGGTCGACGCATACCGGTGAAAAGAAACAACTTAATTTTATTGGCGATACTTCCGTCCAGATAGTTTCACCGAAGGAAGTGATACCAACATTCAGAACTCCATGCATGTCCGTGAAAGTTGGATCGATGGAAGTCCCATTCCGATCAGTTCCAACGTGAGCAATCAAGTCTTCTATTTTTCCTATCGCGTTTGCTAGGTACGAGTCTAAGTTGGTTTTGTCCTTTTGTGTTCACGGTGGCCGTATAATTAATTAGGTAATACATGATTAGTCTAAATAGGAGAGAGAGTCCAATTCTGTTTTGATATGTTTCCGATCGATCAGTTTCGTGTTAGTTGCGTCGCCTATATAAAGGGCTGGCTTCGGCCGTGTATCGGAGGTGAAATTTTATCGAGAGTAAAAAATACAGAAAACGTCCCATGTCGGGGGACACCAAATACCGTGTTCTTTGTTGCTGATCCGTGAGGGATTTTGTCGCTGCTGTGCGTGGAGTTGATCCAATCTACTCGACGCTAGATTCCGTTCTTACGGTCTTGCATCTTTGCTTGATCGGAAGTTTTTGTTACTGCTGCTAGTACCGTGAAAGATTGGGCCAAAATTCTACGGATCGTGTATTTGATCCTTATCATCTGGTATCAGATTCGTCAGGGTTCTCACGGTATTGTTTTGTTTTTGCTCTGCTGAAATTTACGATCTGCTGTTTTCGTGGAGACTGCTGAAAAGTGGATCGATCTGGTACGGAGTACTAGTTTGATACGTCTTGGCTGAGTACTACTTCAATTCGTGTTGGGCTTTGTGCTTCCTTGTACGTGAAGTTTGGAGTTCTATTTTCATCGCTCGAGATTAGAACTAGTTGTGTCGCTGCTGCTCTTGTGTTCTGAAGATTTGTCTGTCGGCGAGGTGCTGCTTTGATCTAGATGTCAGAAACAGTCAAGGAGGAGCAGAAGGCGAACATGGATGATGCGGCTGATCTGGATGGGGTCGCGCTACCCGTATACGCTGAAGATCTTGCTGCGAACGTGCGTGAGGGATTTGACCTCACATGTGACTTTGTCATGCGGTGTCACAACAATCTGAAGAAGAAGATCGACACAAGATTTGATGATTTGGGCGCTCAGATTGGTGCATTGCAGACTATTGTTGAGAACCTGCAGGGGCCAGTACAGCAAGCTCCACCACCGGTCGCGCAGCCTCCAAATGACGGTCAAGTCGGCGAACGTCATCTGCTGGTGCAGCCACCTGCACAAGACCATGTTGGCGATGCTAATGTTGCTGCAGGGTACGTGACACGACCACGACACAACGACCACCGAGCTGAACCTATAGCTCGTGGCGGAGTGAATGACCGAGATCGTTTCGGTCAGGCTGCACGAGTTCCTATTGACGACGGCATCGGACGCGTCAAGATATCAATTCCGTCATTCTCTGGGAAGTGCGAGCCAGAAGATTACTTAGACTGGGAGATGCGCGTCGATCAAATTTTTGATGTTCATCGTTACATGGAGGAGAGGAAGATGCAGCTTGCAGCCATTGAGTTCACCGGTTATGCCCTACTGTGGTGGAACCAAATTTGCCGCTCACGACATCGCCCGACGAGTTGGCGAGGGATGAAGGATTTTATGAGGCGACGATTTGTTCCTGAGCATTATAAAAGAAATATGTACATCAAGCTGCAGCGTCTTACTCAAGGCAATTTGAGTGTTGATGAATATTTTAAGGAGATGGAATTGCTTATGATTCGTACGGAGACTACAGAGGTCCCGGAAGCGACAATGGCACGTTTCTTTAACAGGCTGAACGTCGAGGTGCAGGATCGAGTTGAGATGGTGGCCTACTGCAATATAGAAGATCTTGTGCATCAAGCTGAACGTGCTGAGCAACAGGTTAAGCGGCGTCAAATTTCAGCTACGAACACATGGCGACGTTCTCACACGGAGGATGCTAGTGCTAGGTCTAGGCCAACATCCTCTACACGCTCAAATAATTCTTTGCAAAAGGAGGCGCCAAAATCAGGAGTGTCACGAGCTGCTTCTAATACCCAATCCAGTGCACATATTGAGTGCTTTACATGTGGAGGCAGGGGACATATGAGGCGTGAATGCCCCAATGCAAAGAAAATTTTGCTCACACAGGACGGCTATATCTCTACAAGTGATGAAGAGGAAGTTGTTGATCAGACTAGTGAGAAGTCTCAGGAAGTTGAATCCTTGGATGTGGATGGTTATGAACTTGCTGCTCATTGCAAAAATTTGATGGTGCAACGTGTTCAAGCAGACCGTATAGAGGATAAAGGACAGCGGTGGAATATTTTTCAGACCCAATGCCAAGTTAATAACACCTCCTGCAAGCTAGTCATCGATAGTGGAAGCTATACTAACGTGGTCAGCAAGAGCTTGGTGGATGCATTAGAATTGCCTACATGGAAACATCCGCAACCACACTGCATCGAATGGCTATATGAATCTGGCAAGCTGAAAGTTACTCACGAGGTGCGACTCAAATTTTCAGTTGATCAGTATACTGATACAGTAGTCTGTGATGTCTTGCCTATGGATGCATGTCACTTGTTATTAGGACGACCGTGGCAATACGATCGCCGTGTCACACATGAGGGGAGATTGAACACTTATTCTTTTTGGGATGACGGAAGGCGTCGTGTACTGTGGCCAATGTGAAAGGACATATTTTATGTCCCCTATGTTTTGTGTGTTAGGCAACAACACTAGGAATTATTTAATATGATGTTAAGTGGTGCAGGAATGAAATGATACAATTACACTTTGCATCAAAACACTTGACAAGAAAAAGAAGCTTGCATTTGCCTGTCCAGTCCGAGTCTCCGGTCTCTGTGGCCGGAGTCTCCGGCCAAGTCATTTTCTGGAGCAAAAGCTCCACTGGGCGGCAGCTGCGGGATGTGGTGCGGAGTTACCCCGGAGTAACACCGGAGTTTCCGCACCGGCCGGAGTTTCCGGTCCCGCGGTCCGGAGAATCCGCCCCTGACCAGTGGTTTGAATCGAAGACGTTCCCTGGACGGCGCGTGCGGTATAGGGTCCGGAGTTGCCCGGAGTAGGCCCGGAGATTCTGGCCTGTCCGGAGTTTCCGGCCTACCAGACCAGAGTTTCCGGCCTGCAGAGAAGAAGAGCATCGCAACGGCTGCTGCGGTATCTGGTCCGGAGTGGGGCCGGAGTCTCCGGCCCAGGCCGGAGTTTCCGGTCTCCAGGTCCGGAGACTCCGGTCTAAGTGGACTGCAACGGCTACATTTCTGGGAGGGGTATATATACCCCTCCACCTACCTCCAGCCAAGAAGCTCGCCCAGATCTGAAGTACACCATTGTTGCAAGCTCAAGAATCACTAGATCTCCCAATCCCTCCACCCAAACTCGTTGATCTTTGGAGGATTGAAGGAGAAGGCCCGGATCTACTACTTCACCAAAGCGTTCTTCATTTCCCCTTCATTCACTTGAGGGATTCGAGCCTAGGGTTTCCACTAGGAAAACCTAGGCATCTTGTTGTTCTCACTTGCTTGTTACTTTTGTGTAGCAGGTGTTGTTGGTGATTGAGAGCCCCCAATCCTTTTGTGGGTTGAGCCTCAAGTTGTTGTAACGAGCTTTTGTGCTCCGGATTCCGATAAAGAAAGGTGGACCGAGCTTTTGTGCGAGGTTCATCGGAGAATAGGGTGAAGCCTTTTGTGGCATCTTGAGTTTGAAGCTCACACCCCTCTAACGAGACGTACTCCCCTAAGAAGGAGGAACTCGGGAATACATTCTTGTCTCCGCGTGCTTTCCTATCGGTTAATCCTTTCTAGTTATTTACTACTTGTATCTTATCTTGTTTAGACTTAACTTGTCATATAGGTAAATTCACCATAGTTGCATATCTAGAGAATTTACCTTTTAGTCAAGCCTTAATCGAAAAAGAATTAAAAATTGGAGTAGCACCTATTCACCCCCCCCCTCTAGGTGGCCATACGATCATTTCAATTGGTATTAGAGCCTCGGCTCTTTATTCGGGCTTAACCGCCTAAGAGAAATATGGCCCTCGACGAACATGGGAATGAGATACCCGATGACACCATCATTCCCACTTCTGTTTCCGTGGAGGACTTCACTTCCTTGAAGTCCTCTATGGATACTCAAATGGGAGAGTTGCGCAAAATGTTAGAGCAACTCATGGTGGCAAAGGGTATTGTAATACCCCAGCGTTTAGGAACCAACGAAGGGTAGAAATAGGAATTTGTGCATCTGCATGCATGCATCTGAAAATCTGAATAAATTTTTCGCAAACCAAAAACCCTGGTGTGATTGAAAGTTGATCACTATTATGATTTAAGCTTTAGATCATTTCAGGTGAATTCGATAATTTTCGACATGACTTATAGAAATTTGCGTGTAGAGGGAATTTGAATTCAAATAATTGAATTTGTAAAGTAAATTCAAATTCAAACATTAAAGTAACTAAAACAATAATTATGTAAATGATTTAATAGATATTTGAATAATTCAAATCTTTACTATAAGTATTACAAATTATGAATTCTTTGAAGACAAACAAATCATTTTATTAATTAAATACAATAATACAATATCCTTACAATTGTTGTTACAACAAAATTGAATTACAAGAAAGGAAAATTACAATTATTTCCTAAACTAAATGCCTTGTATTCATTTCTTCTTTTTGATCTTTAATCCATCTTCATCATGTACCTGCAAAACAAAAAGAAAAGAAGAACAATAGAAAATACAGAGAAGGGGTTAGGGTTAGATTATCCTCAGTTAGGCAGTGTGATGCACTGCTAAACACATCACAGGATCTTGTTTAGGGACTAAGTGTAGCATCTGTTCGACACCAGAAAAATTTAGCCTCAGTACAACATCATGGGCTAAAATAGCAACAAAATCCACTTGGCAAGTGAAAATAATGCACCATATAGGGATAAGATCAACCAGCTGAAGCACCAGATTGCCTGAACATGGAGGCACACAAGCAAGCAGGCAGCACAGTCACAAAGGTAGTCACCCTGCTGCTTACAGCGCAGCAACCCCACTGCAGAGGGATAAGAGCAAGGAAACAGCCGTAGGAGCTAGCCAAATAGCACCACTTCTCTCACACTAGCTCCAGTTCGTGTTCATCCACCTCAGCCACAGCTTATCACTCAAATTTCACATCCATCCAAATATTCACCACTGAATCCTTGCCAAAAGCAAGAGCAAGATGGGATAGAAGAAGCAAAGAGCATAGGAGCAAGGAGGGAGGCCAGAAGCTCAAGTGAAGCATCTGGAGCTGGAGGAGCAGGCCAGCAAGGAGATCAAGGAAAAAGTCCACAAGATCTGTTGATCAAGAAAGCCACAAGATCCACAAGCACACCACACAGCCATCACCACACCTGAGCACAGGTTGCTACTTAATTTCTAGCAAAGTTACCTGCTAGATACATAGGAGTGGGTGTAGTGAAATTTTCCCTCAGTCTAGCATAGTGATGCTATGCTAAGATCATCACAGGGGAGTAAAGAATCAAGCACATCATCTGTTCTTAATTAAATCATGGCCTCAGCCTGTGCATCATAGGCAGGGGGCAAATCACCCACAATTCTGAGCAAAGGCATAAGCAAATATTGCTTTTCACAGCTATGTGTGAAGCACAAGTCCAACATTTGATGCTGGGCACAAAGACCACAAGGAAAAAAGCACCACAAGCATATCTGTGCACTAATTAGTGCACTGGATAGCATAAAAGAAATTCCAAAGCTATAATTAGTAGTAGCTACTGTGTAACTCCACTGGAGGCATCACAGCAAGCTAACTAAAACATTTAGCTCCAGAAAATCATCTACACATGCACAGAGCACTACCAGGGCATCAAAACACATCTTCTGTTCATCAACAGAAGCACAGGAAAGCATTAAAAAAGCAAGATAAACCAGCTAGCTGCTGTGTAACTCCCAGGGAGGCATCACAGCAAGCAAAACTCGTCTGAATCATGCTCAAATAATTGCAACATCATTGCTAGATCATGCAATGCATGTTCCAACTCAGTTATAAAATTTTATTTATACAAAATCATATCTCAATCATCAGAACACACCCTATGTTCATCACATAAACCAATAGTAGCAACAGAGCACCATCAGATCAATGCAACCATTGCACCTACAGGGGTAGAACCCTAGAATCACTGCATGCTACACATCACAGAGCAGGGCCATAGGCCAGGAGAGGGAAGGAGAAGAAGAAAGGAGAGGAGAGAGATCTTACCAGCGTCCCAGGCCGTAACGCCATGACGACGGGGCAGTGCCCGTGTGGTCAATGGAGGAGGGCCAGGGGTGAAGCAAGCAACATCACCACCACCACGGCGGCACGGGGGTGAACCCTGCACCGAGCCATGGCAGGACACCGGAGCACCCCGAGCACAGCTAGGAACACGGCGAAACCCTAGTTTGGGATGGGGTTGTGCACGGCCGCGTCAGGCAAGGAGAAGTAAATCGCTAGGGTAGGATTGAAGAGGGTGGTGAGGCGCGTCGTTTGCGTCATGACTCGACGGCGGAGGTGGCCGGACCTCGCCGGAATCGAGAGGCGACGGCGTCGGCGACGGGAATCGCCAGAGCGAGCTCGAGTCAAGAGAGAGGGAGAGAGAAGGCAAAGATTGATCTTGCTCGGTCGGTTGACCGGGTCGAGTCCGACTCTGGTTTTGGGTTGGGTTCAACCCACTCGAGTCAGGGGTAAAATGGTAATTTACCAAATAAAGATAGATGAAAAATTAAAATAACACACTAATTCAAAACTAAATACAATTTAAATTACAAATTAGATAATCTATCTAAAATATATTTTAATGTTACAACAAATTAAACTTAAATTAAAAATTCATTAAAAATATTGTATTTTCAAAATTGGTTAATATTTTGAAATATAACCTTTACCAATTTGTAAATTTTGAATAACATCAAACAAAAAGTAAAAATTTACTTATTTGTGTTTATCACTTATTAACACAAATTATTCTATTTTTAAAAACAAATAATGGACTATTATTTAGTAAATAAAGAATTCTTTTAATGTCTTTATTTAATTCAAAAATACAAATATTACTAAAAAACCTCCAAATTCCATAATTCACAAAGAGTGATATAACACACTAAAGAAACTCAATGCATAGCATTCTTATGCATAATAGCATCATTTGCTTCTTTAAACATTGTCCTTACCAGACAATGATGGTATTTTGTAGAACAAGGAAGTCAAGAGCCACGCCCGACATCAGACTCCACTACCTTTCAGTCTCAAGGCAAGTTCATTACTTGCTCATTTCCGTTGAAGTATCTGTTAAGAAACTATTTGCGAAATCCTTATATACTATCATCTCTACTCGAAGGAAAAAGCATAAAACCCTATCTTCACAATAATATGACTTTTTGGTTGTCTACTTAAATGTGTATATCCTATTATGGTTGGCAGATGGAACCATGGAATGATGTGGTTGGTGGAGGTTCCATTTGCACGGGAAAGTATTATCTAGGATTTAATAACCAATGCCGTCAGCGTTCTTGCGCCGTATATTACGCGTTAACCATAAGACTTGGAATGGGACGGGAAAATCATTTGTGACCTTCTTCCGTTCACATGTCAACGGGCAGCCAGAGCCGTACGCTGTAGATCTAGTGCGACTACATGCACATGGGTGGGACCCCTTAATGCCCACGGACTCTGGTGTCTATGATGGTCTGCAAGAGGATGCCTAGGTACCTATCGTGAGGGGTAGTGTATCAGGGGTGATTCTGCTATGCATGAATTGGGTGGGCATGTGGGGTGGTGGAGAAGCACAGTGAATGGTTTGGATCAACAGCCGGGCCCCACACCAAAGAGAGTGTGGACAGGAACATATGCCTGGTTGTGCAACAAGGTCTTGATCTCTTATGGGTAAAGCAACGCACCTCTGCAGAGTGTAAAAATGTGACATGTTACTCCCCGTTCCAGGAAGGAACGACGAACGCTGCAGGAAAGGAGGCTCCTCAAGGCCTAGTACCTGTGAATCGATGACGGGCATAGTTTTCAGAATAAAAGAAACCTCTTGAAGAAATGTTTTCAAAACACTTTGCATTAGCTTGAGACTCTTTAGAGTCTAAAGCTGTAGATAGTGCATAAAACTTTCCACCATATACAGTGAACTTGTTGAGTAACGCTGGTTACTCATTCCTTCCCTTTTGACCTCCTGCTTAGACTGTGAAGAACTGGACGACACAACGCTGAATCTCATAGGAGGCCAGGAGGACATTTACTATGAAGAACCAGATCTTTCAGACGGGATAGAAGGAGTGGATTATATTATCCGCTATGGAGCCGGCAACGAGGAGGAGTCCGAGTAGAGTAGCTTGGACTAGTAACCATTACATAAGCACGGTCGAATCGAGCAGCTGGAACTTATATTATAAGCTGTTGAGTTCCCGTGTATGCACTAATTTGCTTCTTGTTCGTTGATGTAAAACTTTAAGTTTGGGGTGACCTCATGTTGGGATCATCTCCACGTTTGGACCACTTTGTTTTGTAATAAATGGTTGTATGATATTTGGACCCGCAATGTTTCTGTTGTACCACTCTGAGGGATGTAATATTTGCGGAACGGTGTTCTGTAAGTGTTATGTCAACGACTTGCGTACTACAACATGCAGTGGTATGCTGGGTCACCGCAGGTATCGACTCCTCCCTAACTCCGGAGGCTCCTCCTAAGGAGGCTCTTCCTAAGGAGATGCCCTCGGATGTAAGTGTCGAAGAGAAAGCGGGGGTGAACTCAAATAAAAATGAATCCTCACCTAAAACACCTAATGGGAAGGGAGAGCATGCTAGAGTTCCTTTTGCATACTCTCCCGACCTACCCGTGCCTCATCCTCCTATTCACTTAAGAGGAGCTCCACCTAGTCTTAATGCATCTTCCTTTACCCGTTGGCAATCTTCTATGAAATCTCACTTGAAAAGTGGTTGCATAGGTCTTTGGAAGATCATTGTTGATGGATTCAAGCCGGTGGATGAAAATGACTTGACAAGGAAAGAAGAAGTTGAAGCTCAACTAAATTCCACCGCTCTTGATGTGATCCGTGTTGCCGTGGGTGAAAAGAACATCCATCACATTGAAGATTGCACCACCGCCAAGGAAGCATGGAACAATCTCACGGAGGTGTTTGTTGGAAATGAGAGCATGAGAAGAAATAGATATGAAGCCATGAGCAATCAAATTGAAGGCTTCTACAAGAAAGATGATGAAACTCATGAGGAGATGTATCAAAGGCTCAAGGCTCTTGCTACCGCATTTAGAGACCTTGGTGCTAAACATGTGGATGATACTTACATCAAGAGGAAGTATGTGAATGCCCTCATGCCGTTTGAAGAGAACGACTTGAATAGTCTCCAAGGGAAGCACAACTATGACCTCTTGACCTCAAATGAAGTCATGCAAGAGATGCAATCTTACAAGGTCCGAGCTCAAATTGCTAGAGACTCTCGTGCCCGAGCTCTTGGAATGGCCCAAAGTTCCTCACTTGCTTTGAAGGCCAAGGTTGTGGAACTAGATGAAGACCAAGATCATGAAGAGGGAAGTTACTTGGCACCCGAGGAACTCAAGGGTGCTCATAGAGATTATGTGGCTCTCATGGCGAAGGACTTTTGGAAAAATCCATCTAAAGCTAAAGCTTATGTGGATAAAAAGCATAAAGCAAGAGGCTACAAGGAAGGCAACCCAAAAATGAAGACTTGCTTCAATTGTCAAGATCAATTCCACTATGTTGCCCAATGCCCTTACAAGAACCGTGAAGAACATGGAGGAAGACTCATTCGCAAGGAAGCGTCAAGTTCTTCTCCCACGAAGCCTTACTTCAAGAAGTTCAATCCCAACAAGAAGCTACCTTCCAAGGTGTTGGTGGTGAGAGAATATATGTCCGGGGGAGAGTGATGAAGAAGAAACAACCACAAGTGAAGTGGCCGCTTTAGCCATTGCTTCATCGACAACCCCTTCTCTCTTTGAATCCCCCAATGATAATGTCACCACCAAATCCGCTACGTGTCTCATGGCCAAGCTCTCCGAGGTATCACCTTCCCTTCCTCCTAAGACTATGAATGAAATGCATGAATTTATGAGTCTTAGAGTTAAGGAAGAAAATGTTGCTTTGGATTTCTTGATGACTAACTTGCAAGGTGAAAGCAAGATTCGGCTTGAGATTCTTATGATCAATATGGCATCGCACAAGATCTCCTTAAAGAAAAGGGGAGACTAGAAAGAGAATATGCTAATGAGATCGCTTCCCTTACCAGGCGATTGAGGAAGAGCATGAACTTCGAGTTTCTCTTGAGGAGAAGCTTGAGAATCTTGATGAATCTCAAAATGAAACTCTTTCTAAATCATTAAAGAACGTGACCATGCTATTGCTAAATACAATGTTTTAGAGAAACAAAAGGTCGTATTTGGTGTTGGTCATAATAGACTAGCCGATGAGTTAGGTCGCTCACCAAGGCTCACAAGGCCTTGGAGAGTGAACACTCTACTCTCACAAGTCTTTTGAACAACTTCAAATACAATCTACTAAAATTGATGAACCTAGCTCCTCTACTTCTCTTGTGATCATGCAAATGTCATTGAGGAAAATGCTAGGTTGAAGAATGAACTTGCCAAGGCCTCTAGCCCTCAAGGTGAGAAACCTCTTTATGAGCTCTTGCAAGCGCAAAAGCCTCACATAGGGAAAGAGGGCTTGGTTATGTTGCCAAGAAGAAGAAGAAAAGAACAAGAAGAATGCCAAGCCCGCACAAGCAAAAGAGACTACCATTGCGAGTGGTGATGCCACAAGGGGCAATGCCACTCACAATGACTTTGCGGGAAAATACAACCCTTCATATGTTCTTATGAAATCTATAGATGGTTGTGTTTTTGCTAAATATGTTGGCACTTCATATGGAGATGATTATCACTATGCTATTTGGGTTCCAAAGACCCTTGTGACTAACAAAAGAGGACCCATTTCACAATGGGTACCTAAAACAAAGACTTGATTCTTGTAGGACTTTTCTTCCGGTGGATCTTCATGGCTCATTGATAGTGGGTGTCTTCTCACATGACCGGAAGCAAAGAAGTAGTAAAGGGCCTATTGAATCAATTACTCACATTTTCTCATGTCACCGTCGGGAATAATGCAAGACTTAAGGTATTGGGATATGGCAATGTAGTGATCACTCCGGAGTTATCCATTGAGAAGGTCCTTCTTGTTGAATCCCTTTCATATAATTTACTTTCCGTTGGTCAATTATGCAATGTCGGTTACACCGTTATCTTTAATAAACACCACGTGACCATCCTTTTCACTCAACTCTTAAAGTAGCCTTTGTTGGATTTCGTGTAAACGGTTTGTATGTGGTCGATTTCTCGAAAGAGACCACTCAAATCGCCACGTGTCTAATGGCTAAATCCGACAAGGGTTGGCTTTGGCATCGCCGGCTAGGCCATGTCGGTATGAGAAATTTGCAAACTCTTGTGAAGGGTGGACACGTGGTAGGACTAACCGATGTTAATTTTTCCAAAGATCGTCCTTGTAGTGCTTGCATAGCCGGAAAGATGCATGAAAAGAATCACCCCAAGAAGAGCATTATCTCCACGAGAGGCCTTTGGAGCTCCTTCATATGGATCTCTTTGGGCCTCCCACATATGATAGTCTTGGTGGCAAGAAATATTGTTTGGTGATTGTGGATGATTATACAAGATATTGTTGGACTTTCTACCTCAAGAGGAAGAGTGAAACTCAAAAGTATTCATTGACTTTGCAACCTTAGTTCAACGCCAATATGACTCCAAGATTTTGGCAATAAGAAGTGACAATGGTACGGAGTTCAAGAATTACACTATGGATGATTTCCTAAGTGGGGAGGGCATTCAACACCAATATTCCGCTGCTTATACTCCCAACAAAATGGTGTCGCCGAAAGGAAGAACCGCACTCTTATTGATATGGCAAGAACTATGTTGGCCGAATTTCATTCCCCATATAACTTTTGGGCCGAAGCCATCAATACCGCTTGCCACTACTCCAACCGGCTCTTCTTTCGTCCTCTCATGAAAAAGACACCATATGAACTCCTTATCGGTAAAAAGCCAAATGTCTCTTACTTTCGCGTATTTGGATGCAAATGCCATGTTTACATTAAAGGTTGCCCAATTGCTAAATTTGAATCTAGAACTTTTGATGGTATTTTTGTTGGATATGCCGCAAACTCCCATACTTATAGGGTCTACAACATATCCACCGGATGTGTTGAAGAATCTATGAATGTGGAGTTTGTCGAGGATAATGGCTCCCAAGCGGAGCATATTGATCATGATAATGTAGGTGATGTACCTCCACCTCAAGCCATAAGAACTATGGGCATAGGGGAACTTATTCCTATTGAAGAACCTATTATGGACACTCAAGAAGAAGGAACAAGTTCTACTCAAGTTGAACCATCCACCTCAACCATTGATCAACAAGCTATACAAGAACAAGATCATGATAGTCATCCACATGAGCAAGATAATGGTCAAGACCCACCCAACTCTAGTGGAGAACAAGAACATGATGAACCCCCATCTCCAAGAACTCCACTTCGGGTTGACCATGAACAAGATGAAGGAAATGATGAAGATGTTCGTGTTGGTGAAACAATTGGTCAAGCCATAGAACGCCGAGTCATTCGGCGTGCATCAACATTGGATCATCTCCAACACTACAAAGAAAATATCCTTGGGAGTATTCGTAAGGGTGTGTCCACACGTAATCAATTAACTAACTTTTGTGGTCATGTCTCTTGTTTGTCTAGCTTAGAACCTCTCAAGGTATATGATGCTCTTGAAGACATGGATTGGGTTGCGGCCATGCATGAAGAATTGAACAACTTCGAGCGCAACAAAGTATGGTCATTAGTTGAAAGACCCAAAGACACATCACATAATGTCATTGGAACCAAGTGGATATTCAAGAACAAGCAAGACTCACATGGTCAAGTCATTCGCAACAAAGCAAGATTGGTTGCACAAGGCTACACCCAAATCGAAGGAGTCGACTACGGTGAAACTTATGCCCCCGTTGCTAGACTTGAATCTATTCGTTTATTGATTGCCTATGCATCTACTCATAACATTACCTTATATCAAATGGATGTTAAAAGTGCTTTTCTAAATGGTCCACTAAGTGAATTAGTGTATGTGAAACAACCTCCGGGTTTTGAAGACCCTAAATTTCCTAACCATGTCTACTTACTACATAAGGCCCTTTATGGGCTCAAGCAAGCTCCACGTGCTTGGTATGATCATCTCAAGGAGTTCTTAGTAGACCATGGTTTTGAAATTGGGGTAATCGATCCCACCTTTTTCACAAAAAGGATAAATGGAGAGCTTTTCGTATGCCAAATATATGTTGATGATATTATCTTTGGTTCTACTAACCATGAATTTAGTGATCAATTCTCTAAGCTAATGACCAAGGAATTTGAGATGTCCATGATGGGAGAATTGAAGTATTTTCTTGGCTTTGAAATCCACCAATATAGTGAAGGAACATTCTTATGTCAAGCCAAGTATATTCAAGACATGCTCAAGAAATTTGATATGAACAACGCCAAGCCATATAAGTTTCCCATGGACTCTAAGGCGGATCTACACTTAGATCCGAAGGGTAAGGAAGTTGATCCCAAGCTTTATCGTTCTATGATTGGATCTTTACTTTACCTTTGTGCATCTAGACCGGATATTATGTTTAGTGTGGGTATGTGTGCAAGATTCCAATCAAGTCCTAAGGAAAGTCATGAAACCGCGGTTAAAAGGATTCTAAGATACTTGATAGATACTCCTAACTATGGTCTTTGGTACCCCCATGGGACAAGCTTTGATCTTGTAGGTTATTCGGATGCGGATTGGGCGGGTTGCAAAATGGATAGAAAATCAACTTCGGGTACTTGCCAATTCCTTGGTAGGTCTCTTGTGAGTTGGTCTTCCAAGAAGCAAAATTGTGTGGCCTCGTCCTCCACCGAAGCCGAATACATTGCCGCCGGAAGTTGTTGTGCACAATTATTATGGATGAGGCAAATTTTAAAGGATTATGGTGTCATTTGTGACAAAGTGCCTCTTTTATGTGACAATGAAAGTGCCATCAAAATTGCTCACAATCCGGTACTTCATGGGAAGACCAAGCATATTGAGATCCGGTATCATTTTATCGAGATCATGTTGAGAAGGGTGATATTGCAATCAAGTATGTCAACACCAAGCATCAACTCGCCGATATGTTCACAAAGCCTCTTGGTGAAGCAAGATTCAAGGAGTTGAGAGGAGAACTAAATGTGGTGGACATAAGCAATTGGACTTAGTGGACTTCTTGCATACCTACCCATATTAGACAATAGTAATTTGGTTTGGATGTAGGCATGGACATAGGGGGAGTGCGGTCCTAATCCATTGGTCTATCCCTCCCCCCATTATGCCGATAGCAAGAACTCATTTTGTCTCTATATTTTCATTTTATGAATTATGAGCTTAAATGACGAGTAGTGGCCGTGAACCCAAGATATATCTTCGCGGTGTCACACCACACACTCATACATGGTGGCCTAGGCCACCGCCCTCTTCTTTGTGAAGAGTTGATTTTATTTGGGTTTTCTAGACCTTTATGGTGTTTTTGGGAGAAACACTTGGAATTGGCTTTTATATTTGCATCTTGCAATTCCTAGTGTGTATCCCACCATCAGTGACTTTGTTCTAAACCTAAGCCATCTTATCTAAAAGCCGTGCTCATCTTGCAACATACATGTCCCCAATTTAAAACTGGCAGTTTTGGAGTTTTGGGTCCGGAGATTCCGGTGTGAAACACCGGAGACTCCGGTCTGTCCAAAGTCTCCGCCCTAAAGCCCGGAAACTCCGGTGCTTTAGGCCGGAGACTCCGGACTCGGCGTTTTTCCTGGGATTCTAAAAGGGGATCGGGGTGGGGAGTTTTCTCATAACTCTCCACACACCCCTGCTCCCCAACCTCTCCCCAGTCGCCGCCACTGCTCCAAGACCGTCTCCGGCCGCTCCCCGCCGCGGAATCCGCCGTGCCACCGGCTCCTCCACCTCCCAAGCGTTGGGGATCTTCCTCCCCTCCGTTTGGATCTCACCATGAAGGAAACGGGTACCACTCTCTCTCTCCTCTAGGGTTTCATCCTAGATTTGGTTTTGAGAGTAGTTCTTGTAAATTGTGGTGTAGAACCTTTAGGATGGCAATGCACTATCTAGAAAATTGCTAGTGTGATTTTCCCCTCAGTTTTGACCTAGGTTCGAGTTTTGGCCTCAGGGCCGGAAACTCCGGCCTTCCTGGCCGGAGACTCCGTGTTGGCCGGAATCTCCGCCCCCTGAGACCGGAAACTCCGGTCTAGATCAAACCTGAGAAGAAATTCCTCTACCTTTTTCTTTCGTTGAAATTCCATGGACATGTATGCTACCTCAATGCTACCTTTCTAATCCTGTTTCACAGCTAACAAGAAGTATCCCGGTCCTTCATCCTCATCCTCGAATATCAAGAAGAAGAACAAGCTCCAAGGTCGAGACTATTTGATCTATGATGAAGAACAAGACAAGCATGTGCAGAGTGGTGCTCTTAAGCAGAAACAGGCTGCTGATGCTAGAAGGGCTAGGCAAGAGGCTGCCTTCCTTCGAGAAGAAAGGGCCAAGAAGGCCAAGTTTGACAACTTGACCACTTTGAAGGGTTGAACAAGGAAGAATTTCGGACAATGAGGGCGCAGAATTTCTATGACATGCCAAACAACTCCACCGATGGTCACTTTTGGAGAAAGGAGCAAGAGCTCATTATGAAGGAAATATATGCCAATTTGGACCCAAAAGCTCTTGTGTGTCCTCAAAAACCGCTGAACTTTGACGTGTTGGCCAAGAAGACATACTTTGCGGATGCATTATGGGTTGCTAGGAAGATTGGTCTTGAGCCCCTTATTACCACCCAACAAGACTATGATATTGACATGGTCCAACAGTTCTTTGCCACTCTTGTGCTTGGAGATGAGGAGGACACCAAAATGACATGGATGACGGGCCTCTCAAAGTTAGTGCACACTATCAGAATTTGGAGAAGCCTTGGGGTATGTGTTCAAAGGTGTGAATGAACCCGTTGGTCACCGGATGCATGTTGAAGGTGTGGCCTATGATAAGAAGATCCTTGCCCCTCTTGCTGCTAGAGGGGGTGCCCTTGCTACCACCAAAGGACTCAAGCCCATCTACAACATCTTGATTCGCATGTTTCGTTGGAGCATTGCACCTCAAGCCGGGAATACGGATGCTATCCGTGGAGCTCTTGTCAACCTCATGTACCATTGCCACAAGACATCCTTGCCGGTCCGAATTGTCAAGGGTTTGAGATTGATGTCATGGATTTTATCAAGTGTGAGATCAACATTGCTATTCACGAGAGGAAGAATCCTATGTATGCTCCCTATGTCATGAAGCTCATTCTCAAGAAGATTCCCAACCTCAATCAATCTCATTTCAAGAAACACACATATGGCACCTTCAAGTACTCCGCCATCACCTTACTCCAGCCTCTTATGAAGAGATAGAGGAGCAAGAAGCTCCTAGGGCAAGAAGGAAAAATGCCACTCCACCCTCTTGGGATCAAGGTGGCAAACAAAGAGTCAACGAGGAGTTGAAGAAAGTTTCTTGGTGGCAAAGGGCCATGATGTGTATGGGTGTTGGGTTGCACAAGGAAAATCATCAAACTTATGTCACTAACAAGAGGATCTTGTCCAATCAAGCCAAGATGATGAAGGAAATGCGCAAGATCAGCAATGGTGGTACCACTCCTCCTCGCAATGAGGATGATCCCGAAACTCCGCCATCCTCTTCAACTATCTCTCTTGACAAGTGGAATGAGGATACATTTCATTGGTCTGATTATGCCGAGGTGACCTCCATGCCCTCCTCTTCTCGCAACACCGGCAAGGCTCCTATGCGCTATGAAGAAGAAAGTGATGAGATGAAGAAGAAGTGTTGAAGCAAGTGATGCTGAAGATATGATGGGAGTGGTGATGATGAGGACAGTGATGCGACGATGATGAAGACGGCGAGTGATCGCCTTGGGTTCCGTTAGCATCGCTCTTCTCCCTTTTTGGTGTTTCGATGCCAAAGGGGGAGAAGTAGTTCTATTAGGCTCTCTCACCGTGGGATTTGCATGGGTCGGACACAAGCACGTGCTTTTATCATTTATTTGCGCTTGTGTCCATTTATCTTATGTCATTTGAACCTATTTGCTTTGGTTTTATGTTGTGAGACTATGTTCCTATTTGTGGTACTGTGTGGTATGAGACTATGGATTTCATAATTCCTATGGTTGAGATGATTATTTTATGGTCTATTATTGTGCATTGGTCTCTATGTCATAGTTATGCACAAGGTATGGTTCCTTTTTCATCTCAACCCTATATCATGATTTGTCTCATGTTGGTGTAATTTATATTGTTCCATATATTTCTTGTGAGTTGTCTCTCCTCTACATGTTGAGCATTTGTATTCAAATGCAAACTACTTGTATGCACACATGTAGGGGGAGCCTCTCAAATCCATTGTGGTATATGTCGATAATTGTTGTGTGCTTTATTGCAAATCCGAGTGTTGTCATCTAACACCAAAAAGGGGGAGATTGAAAGGACATATTTTATGTCCCCTATGTTTTGTGTGTTAGGCAACAACACTAGGAATTATTTAATATGATGTTAAGTGGTGCAGGAATGAAATGATACAATTACACTTTGCATCGAAACACTTGACAAGAAAAAGAAGCTTGCATTTGCCTGTCCAGTCCGGAGTCTCCGGTCTCTGTGGCCGGAGTCTCCGGCCAAGTCATTTTCTGGAGCAAAAGCTCCACTGGGCGGCAGCTGCGGGATGTGGTGCGGAGTTACCCCGGAGTAACACCGGAGTTTCCGCACCGGCCGGAGTTTCCGGTCCCGCGGTCCGGAGACTCCGCCCCTGACCAGTGGTTTGAATCGAAGACTTTCCCTGGACGGCGCGTGCGGTATAGGGTCCGGAGTTGCCCCGGAGTAGGCCCGGAGATTCCGGCCTACCAGACCGGAGTTTCCGGCCTGCAGAGAAGAAGAGCATCGCAACGGCTGCTGCGGTATCTGGTCCGGAGTGGGGCCGGAGTTCCGGCCCAGGCCGGAGTTTCCGGTCTCCAGGTCCGGAGACTCCGGTCTAAGTGGACTGCAACGGCTACATTTCTGGGAGGGGTATATATACCCCTCCACCTACCTCCAGCCAAGAGCTCGCCCAGATCTGAAGTACACCATTGTTGCAAGCTCAAGAATCACTAGATCTCCCAATCCCTCCACCCAAACTCGTTGATCTTTGGAGGATTGAAGGAGAAGGCCCGGATCTACTACTTCACCAAAGCGTTCTTCATTTCCCCTTCATTCACTTGAGGGATTCGAGCCTAGGGTTTCCACTAGGAAAACCTAGGCATCTTGTTGTTCTCACTTGCTTGTTACTTTTGTGTAGCAGGTGTTGTGGTGATTGAGAGCCCCCAATCCTTTTGTGGGTTGAGCCTCAAGTTGTTGTAACGAGCTTTTGTGCTCCGGATTCCGCTTGGAGGATTCCGATAAAGAAAGGTGGACCGAGCTTTTGTGCGAGGTTCATCGGAGAATAGGGTGAAGCCTTTTGTGGCATCTTGAGTTTGAAGCTCACACCCCTCCAACGAGACGTACTCCCCTAAAAAGGAGGAACTCGGGAATACATTCTTGTCTCCGCGTGCTTTCCTATCGGTTAATCCTTTCTAGTTATTTACTACTTGTATCTTATCTTGTTTAGACTTAACTTGTCATATAGGTAAATTCACCATAGTTGCATATCTAGAGAATTTACCTTTTAGTCAAGCCTTAATCGAAAAAGAATTAAAAATTGGAGTAGCACCTATTCACCCCCCCCCCCCCTCTAGGTGGCCATACGATCCTTTCACAATGTTTGATAGAGAAATTAAGGTGGATACGGTTATTTTGCAGAAGAAGGTCCAGAGGAGTAACTCCAAACCGAGGACAGTTTCGTCTCAAGGGGGAGGGGATGATGTGGCCATCTCTAGTTCATACTTGATTCCGGCTAGGCGCAACGGCATAAGGCATATCAGTGTTGCTGCAAATGGAATTAACCAGACGCAAGTGTTGAGCGGGTCGACGCATACTGGTGAAAAGAAACAACTTAATTTTATTGGCGATACTTCCGTCCTGATAGTTTCACCGAAGGAAGTGATACCAACATTCAGAACTCCATGCATGTCCGTGAAAGTTGGATCGATGGAAGTGCCACTCCGATCAGTTCCAACGTGAGCAATCAAGTCTTCTATTTTTCCTATCGCGTTTGCTAGGTACGAGTCTAAGTTGGTTTTGTCCTTTTGTGTTCACGGTGGCCGTATAATTAATTAGGTAATACATGATTAGTCTAAATAGGAGAGAGAGTCCAATTCTGTTTTGATATGTTTCCGATCGATCAGTTTCGTGTTAGTTGCGTCGCCTATATAAAGGGCTGGCTTCGGCCGTGTATCGGAGGTGAAATTTTATCGAGAGTAAAAATACAGAAAACGTCCCATGTCGGGGGACACCAAATACTGTGTTCTTTGTTGCTGATCCGTGAGGGATTTGTCGCTGCTGTGCGTGGAGTTGATCCAATCTACTCGACGCTAGATTCCGTTCTTACGGTCTCGCATCTTTGCTTGATCGGAAGTTTTTGTTGCTGCTGCTAGTACCGTGAAAGATTGGGCCAAAATTCTATGGATCGTCTATTTGATCCTTATCACCTGAAGAATATGGATAGATTTAGGCGAGCAACATGAAGATAAACAACACGCCTCACGCCAAGCTCGACAACCCTTGACAGATTCAAGGACCTTCTCGCCACGCACAATAACCCCTTGACAGATTTAAGAACACTCATGCCTCAATTTATTGGATAACTTGACAAATGTCTGAGCCGCTGTCTTACACGCCGATCCACTAGGGACAGTGGCAACCTTGAACACAATGTTCTACATAATTTTCAGCCCCCCTAAAACCCTAGCCGCGGGCTCTTATATAGGAGGCCAACACCTAGTCGGTCGGACAGGCCCAAACCGAAACAAACACGAGTCCTAATCGATTTGGACTCCTATGGATACAAACCGGCCCATTAGAGGCTCGGCCCAAACACATTAAGGCACGCAGGTCTAGTTAATAATACCTTAGACTTTTACATATCATTAAAATATGTCCTAGCGTGTCAACCAACCAACACGATGCCCTCATCACAAGGGGACCCTCTCTCCCCTCCCCTTTTCAACTTTATAGCCGAAGATTTTTCCGCAATCCTCTCAGCTACTAATGATGCAGGTGATGCGTCCAAAATATGCGCATCTTTGTCTATATTCAAACCGTATATTTGTCATGAAAATGGCAATATATCACTTTGTCCACTAACCACTAATGTGCAAATTACTTTGCAATCTCCTTATAATTTATTTTCTTGCAGTTAAGAAAGCCATTCTGATGAAAAATCAAGCATTTATGAAGACATAATCCGGATGGAGAGTTGCAAAAAATGTAGAAGATCCAAAACCAGGCGAAACCAGACTTAACGAGTCGCGGTACGGTCGCACCCGTCGGTACCGGCGACCATACCAGTCTCAGTCGCACTGCAGCTAGCCGACTCGAAACCCTACCAGACTGCTATAAAAATGAGAGAAGATTCCCTCAGGAAGACCCGCCATTCATCACCACATCCACGAAGTGCTGCCTCCATCTCCACTCCATAGCCCTCTCCACCACCATAGTGATCATCATAGCCATATACTACTTGTAATTTAGATCTCACCACGATTAGCAACATTGTAAGAACTATTATCAATCATTCAACTTTTGTTTTCTGCAATGTTTTCTATTGTTTATATGATCGCGATGTGTAAGTAGTCCACTCGGGCTAAGGCTGAGCCCTAGCCTCACAGTTATTTGCAAACTAACCATTGGAATATTAGTGTAAATAGTACGATATGATGTATGTGCATATCTCTTGTCAATGCCTCGCTCCTAGGACTTGTTAGGTACCCAAGACCAAGAGTGATCAAGGTAGAGGCAAGGGACGAGAAAAGTGAAAGGCTATATATGTGACAACCTCGGTGAAAGTACGAGTTGTACAATAGCTGAAAGCAATTCCCTAGAGAGCAATAATGACATCAAAGAACTTACTGCTTATGTCAGTCTTTGTAAAAGAAGACTTAATTACCTAGTCAACCCCACGCAAGACGGATATGGTCAAAGTGGATAGATGAATCCTTTGTGCTCCTGATCGATGAGACACGGTGCCCTTGGACGCATTGGTCATATACATTTTTTACTCATATGAATTATTTATGACTAACTGATCTTCATTTTATCTAATTTATGTGTTCCCTTGCTCGCTTTTTCTAGAGCGTGTTGCGCCGTGTCATAGGGCGGACATGGTGCTACAAATTTCGCGCATTTCTTCTCTATTCTCTCCAACTTTTCGAGGGCTGAGCGGCGTGTTTTTTGTTGCTCAGTCCTAACCCCTTTGACAAGTCCGTAACAAAAGCGCAGTCGAAGTAAAGTTTATCAAGCAACCGGCTGACATCATTTTTAAAACCCTTGTCTTCTCGTAGACGTGGAGGCCCGCGCTAAAGCACCAAGACATGGATGGCGCTAGATGGTTGACAAGAGCATAAGAAGATCCATACCGAGTTTCTTGCCAAGCTCTCCTGATGCCGTTAGTACTTTTATCTCATGATCTAATCACAGCGTTGCCGCAGAGTATGTGGCGGACGGTGGAGAACGCCAATTTGCAGCATCCTTGTCAACACTTTTCAGAATCTCAGACTTTGAGCACACGCGGCACACGGTTTTGCCGACGGTGCTTTCCACGTCGAACTAGGAGCCAATCTCGATCGCCTTTCTTCGTCTGCTCATCTGCTGCCAGCGAGCCAAAAAAAGGAAGACGAACGAGGACGACTTCCAGAAGCCTTGCCGTCCATTAAAAATCAGCCTGAATCCGCCCTGGTTCGCAGGACCTTCTTTCCCCATTTCTTCCTCGAGATCGCCTTCTCCTCCTCCGCGCCCACCACCTGTTCGACGAAGCGGCCATGATCCAGCTGCTCTTCGCGCTGCTGGCCGCCGAGGCGGGGCTGGTGGTCGTGCTGCTCTTCCGCACGCCCGCGCGCCGCCTGGCGCTGCTCGCCATCGACCGCAGCAAGCGCGGACGCGGGCCCGTCATGGTCAGGACCATCGCGGCCACCATGCTCGTCGTGCTCGCCTCCAGCGGATACAGCATCGCCAAGATCCGCCGCCGCGAGGGCGAGTTCGCCCAGCTCACGCCCACCGACCAGGTGCTCGCAAGCCGACACCTCCTCGAGGCATCGCTCATGGGTATGTTCATATCTTATCCTCGTTGGCTCCTTGCAACTTGTCATCACTTGGCAATCTCGGATACCTCTTTTTGGGTAAATGAATTTACATGGTTTGGTAAATTAGAGCAAGAACTAGTTTGTGCAACGATTATGGATGGCTTTGTTGTCTTACATATGACTGGTCATTTGTTCTGCAAGAACGCCAGAGGATCTCCATGTGCTAATTAAGAAATTTATTTTCAGATAGGATCTTCTATGAGAATTGCGCGTGTGAATTTAGGATTCTGTTCAATTTAGACTGCGTAACAGTACTGATAAATCATAACGTTGGAAAGAAGAATGTGCCTATTGATATCTATGTGTGAAAAAAATATTTGTCAAGAAAATGAAAGCTTTTGTAACAAGAAAATTACAGTCAACAATTACTAAAATATTATTGGGCATAATTTGGTGTTATAACTTGATATTAATTTTACTGGTGCTGCCAACCTCTGTCGTAATAAATTGTTGTTCCCATGGAACAAAGTTAGAATGTTTCTGTTTCAAGACTCTCCTGTCAAGATTTTGTATAGAGTTAAAATATGTATACTTCTATTTCTGTTAGTGTTGCGCTTTGCCAGCGCCTTGCGTTAGAATGTTTCTGGTGATTTTGTATAGAGTTAAAAAAGGCGATGGGCTTTAATTATGTGTTTGCCAGCGCCTTGCGCTTTTCTGACCAAACGAACGCTTATGCGCAATTATGCGTTTAAGCACAAATAAGCGCCTAGGCGAGCGCCTTTTTGAACACTGATCAATATATTACCAGGGACCATTTTCTTGGAAGTTACTTTTTGTCACAAGAACCTTGTTCATCACAACATATATAACAGATATGTTGCATAGAAGTAATCGACAGTAATTGGTTCATCATGATTCCTCCTTTGGTGCACAATGTAAACACATAAATAAATTCGAAATCACATTCTGGGACATTGTTGGTTTGGGAGACTGTGATGTGAATACTCACGCTGACCAGTCATCCCCCCCCCCCCCCCCCCCCCCCCCCCCCCCACACACACACATCCGTCACTCAAGTAATGTAGTGGGCTAAGTTGTTCAATTGTGCTCTCAAATATCTTTGCCCGTATAAAGATGAAACAGTAGTGGTTGTCCATCCACCTTTAGATCATTTGTTCAGTTGGGTTTCGATCAGTCTTGTGCCGACGGGTGACCCCCTAAATCTCATGCACTCCTTATTTGACACAACACTTCCCGTCGGCTGTTCATTGACATACTGTTAGAACTGAAGAAGCATGTGGACAAGTACTGTATTTGCTAGAGAGAAATCACCAGCAGACAAAATCTGAGCCTTTTGAGAATGAGACTGTGAATGTATCTAGCCTCAGTCACTAGTCTAAGAAAATAGGTTTTTTACTATCTAGTAACAGCGCAGAGACAATATGCTAATCTTAACTTGAAATGTCATCCTATGTTCCGTTTTTCCTTATTCTAGCCTCCCTTTGTTTTTGTTAATCTGTCACCCTCTTGAGATGCAGTTTCATGTATAGGGACAATTAAATTAGTGGGAGCAGGGGCAAAAGTTTTGGCATATTTTAGTCTGTCTTATAGTTATTTTAATCTAGTTAACATAGCATATTTACCCCTAATTCAAGGACTTCGTTTGTTGTTTTAATGCTAGATTCGGTACAAGGTAGAGGCCATGTAGGACGCATGATGTTGGGTTTTAAACAGTTGGCTACTAAAGCCCATATAAGTATATTATTTCTTTTACAAGGAATTGATACTATTGTGTCTGTTTCAAAAAATGTGTCCAGAGAATTGTTCCTTTTTTACCCATAATTCTGTGGCCTTCGCATAATGAGTTATATATTTTATGTATGCTGGATAATGTTTCAGATAATTGAATAGTGTGTGAGAAAATTAATCTTTCAGTTTGATTGAATCTTTCTGTATACCGGGGGTTTTAATCTCTTTTCCAAAAAAATCTATCCAATAAGTACATCATTTATTTTTAGATGAAGTACAACAAAAGTACATCCTGGAAATATGTTTGCATCCACATATCAAGAGATAATATTGTCTGGACCGAAGCCATATACTCGTACATGCACGGTGAAGCCATGTACTCGTACATGCACGGTTCTTTAGCCTTTCTAGATCTTCACAGGATACTGATGGATTGAATCAGCCCATGGCGCCCAACGGTGGTGTCACTGGGCGACCTGATGCACTCCCACACAGCGCTGTTGCACTTGAACCCAGAGCCGAACCCGACCATCCACAACCGGTCACCCTTCCGCGTCCGTCCCTTGGCCTCGATGTATGCTAGCTCGTACCACAGAGAACTGCTTGAGGTGTTCCCGAACCGGTGAAGCGTCATCCGCGACGGCTCAACATTCTCATCCGACAAGCACAGGCTACTCTGCACTGCGTCGATCACCGCCCGGCCACCGGCATGGATGCAGAAGTGCTCGAACGCTGTGCGGAAATCAGGCACGTACAGCTTGATCTTCCGGCCCAGCACCTTCCGCGCGGCGAACGACAGCGCAAAGAGCAGCTTCTCCGAGGGCGGGAGAACCACGGCCCCTATGGCCACGATGTTGGCCTTGAGCGTCTCTCCCGCTATGGCCACGAGGTCCCTGGATAGGTTCACCCCCGTCTGCCCCTCCTCGTCCTCCTCCTGGTACGCGCACCGGTACGCCCTGTCCTCCGCGGCCGTGAGCGTCCGTACTATGTGCGTGAGCCTGAACCGGGACTCCGACCTTGATGTCGAAAGAAGCACTGCGGCTGCGCCCATGCGGAACAGGCAGCAGGCAGCAGCATCGCCCAGTTCTTTCCGGTGTAGTTGACGAACGAGGTGGTCTCCGTCGACACCACGACGGCATGCGCACCCCGCGGGGCCGCCTGCAGGAGGTTCTTCGCGACCTCTAGGGCAATCACGCCCGCGCTGCACCCCATCCCAGAGACGTGCACGCTCCGGATGTCGTGTCGTAACTTGTACCTGTTAATGATCATGTCGGCCAGGCTCGGCGTCGGGTTAAATGCTGTGCAATTTGTGACGAGTATGTCAATGGCTTCAGGACTTATGCGCGTCTTGGCGAGCAGGTCGTCCATGGCGGCGAAAATGACCTGCTCCGCCTCGTCGCGGCTTGAGCTCAGGCTGCAACGTGGCGGGATGTTGTGGAGGCACGGGTGGAGGTAGGTCTGGTCACCGAGGCCAGACCGCTGGAGCATGCGCGTTATGAACCGGAAGCTGCCGTCGTTCATATACGGCGAGATGCGAGCGTGCTCAGTGAAGGAGCCAATGGACACGCGGCAGTTGGGCTTTGGCCGGCAGCACGCGTAGTCCACGAGGTACACGCTGCGTGGGCGGCGCATGATGCAGAGGCTGGCCAAGGCAAATGGAAGAAATATGATGAGAAAAATATGAACCTGCCGCAAGCCATGGAGCCGGGAGAGGATCTCGTCGGTGCCGAGTTGCATGGCTTTGCAAAGAACGCCGGCGGTTGTGACTGGCACGACGAGGACGAGGAGGAAGTTGTTCACAACCAGCTGGTAGAGTGGTTTTAGGTGCTTGCTGAGTTGGGGCGGCGGGCTCACCATGTTTGCTGAGGTGCGCGACCTGTGGACTACGAGTGTCTTTGTTTTCCGCGTTGATTTATGTGCTTAGCTGAGTGACGAACTTGGGACATCTTATAGCACACTGCCCTTCTGTGCATGCAACTGTTTTGAGCAATGCTGTTTTGCGCTGGCAACCGACACTGTCATTACAATGTCATGGAGAAAATATTCCGATCCAAAAGTTCTGTAGTAGCATTTAATACATTTCATTGTCCTCTTAGAAATAAATGAAGCACATGCACCATTCTTTCGAGATATTCTATCTTGCCAGAGTTCTCCTGGATCAAACTTGGATTATTAGTTCCTGATGACATGATATTGTTTTCAAAAAAGGGGTATACATGGCAGCCTGTCCAGTACATCGATAGATGCACACAACCATTTATTTTAAGCTTTATCTCTACAAAAATTATCCTGAAAAGTAAAACGAGATGAGCCCTGTCACATAACCTCTCCCCTTCTCTCTCTATGAGTAGGCCCAAATTATGATGTAGGCTCATAGTTATTTTAATCTAGTCAACATAGCATATTTACCCCTAATACAGTGACTTCCTTTGTCGTTTTAATGCTAGATTTGGTACAAGGTAGGCCATTGTAGGACGCATGATTTTGGGTTTCGAAAGGTTGGCTACTAAAGTTGATATAAGTATATTGTTTCTTTTGCAAGGAATTGATACTAATATGTCTGTTTCAAAAAATGTGTTCCGAGAATTGTTCCCTCTTTTTATCCATCATACTGTAGCCTTCGTAGAATGAGTTGTATATTTTCTGTATACTGGATAATGTTTCACATAATTGAATACTATTGTCTGAGAAAATTGATCTTTCAGTTTGATTGAATCTTCCCGTGTTTGTTGTTTTGCAGGATACTCTCTGTTTCTTGGGTTAGTTATTGATCGACTACATCACTACATCAGGGAATTAAGGATGATGAAGAAAAACAAGGAGGCTGTCACAAAGCAGAGCCGGGTGTTGGAAGAAGCAAAGGTCGGAGGTGCTGAGGAAGTTCAAGGATATCAGAAAAAGATCGACAGTCTGAATGAACAGGTTCAACTACTCAAAAACCAGTCAGTATCAAAAGCAGAGGAACTAAAAACTGCTGAGACAAATATCTTGGCTCTACGGAAACAGTCCGAAGGCTTGCTTACTGAGTATGAGCGTCTAATTGCTGAGAATGAGGAATTGAGGAAGAAACTGCAAACGGTGGAGCTCCGCTTCTCCAATTCTGATAGCAAGAAGAATACATAAGGGAAGTGTGTACATTTTGCCTGCCGAACTTCTGCTGCTGTAAATTTCGGTCCTCCTTTTCTGTAGAGCTTCTACTTATAAGGTACTGCCATTATTAGGTACAGAGAATATAACTCAAGTCTCTTGTTTGTAATATTTGAGTGAATATCAGAACACAACAACAATCGGTGTTTTATTTTGTTTTTGTTGAACACGGATACTATTTTCCTTTGTTGTTTTGTTCCGTTATCATCAAATGATAGTGGAGCTCGGTCCAATTTTTGGAGCCGCGTGGGAAAAAAAAAGAGGCCCTGGCCCAAGGAATACCTTTCGTAAAGGAACGCGGTACTTTTTTGGATTCTTTTTTGAATTTAAGGAACGCGATACTCAATTTGTTACTCGCGCGAGTTGCTTAGAAGCGTGTGGTACGTACGAGAATGACCCATCACCTAATCTACCAACAACTGCTGATGTCTCTCCCCTGTGATGCGATGCAGTTGTTGGGAACAAGAATATCGAACCCACTGAGCGTCCACTCCGCCTCCGCATTCTTGCTAACATATATCTCGGTGCCGACGTCAAGCGACGACCACCGCCTCCTCGCCGGCGGCGTACCCGGATCCTAGAAACATTGAGAATCATCATTCTATTTGACAGTTGCAGTAAAAAATCACGATCGAGGAGGACATAGTTGATCCACACATGCAAACCTGATAGAAGTAGAGTGCGTGGGACAAGGCCCCAACGTCGAGCTCCCACGCCCTGGGGTCACCGATCCATCCCTGCCCCTTGGCCGTAGGGTACCCGAACTCGCCCCACACCGGGTGCGGCACGATCTGCAGGATCTCCTGCGGCTGCGGGTTGCTGTAGGGGTCGCAGTACGTCGTCGGCTGCTCGGCGTGCGCGGCGTTCCCCGGCGAGCAGTAGACGTGGTACGCGCCGTAGGGGAACCGCGCGGTGTCGTTCCGGTGCACCCGGGTGCCGTTGCGGAACGTGTGCCACGGCGGGCACTGGTCGCGGCGCGCCGGAGTGCACCACGCCGGCGTCTCCGGGTTGATGATCATCTCGCTGTACCGCGTCACGTCCGTGGCGGCGTCGCCGTCGCAGGGGCTGCCGTCGTTCTTCCAGCAGCTGCCCATGTCCATCAGGTAGAACTGGCTGTTGGGTCCCCCGCCTTGCTTCACCTCCAGGGTCAGCCGAACCTTGAAGTCGGTGATTCCGGCACCTGAGTGACAGATCGACAGCGCAACGCTTTCATTAGTCACTCACGTGAGAAATGGATTACACGAAAGAAAGCGAGCCACGCTATGCTATTGTTCGGACAACTTTGGATTCCGAAAGCAAAAGAACATCAATGGAGATCTTGTGCGTCCCTATTAAGAAATGCGTGTAATCACTATCAGAATCTGTGTACATCGACTCAACTACGCAATTTCAAGCCTAAACAAATGCATCTACGCAATGTGCAGCTAGTGTCGGATCGTTCTCAGAGAACCGTGCACGGGTCGATTGAATTTCTTACAAGTCTTTTCGTTCTTTGTTCCTGTCCCTGACTCCCTGTCCTTATCTTTGTCTTCTTGTTTCGGAGATCTAAGTCTAGCTAGCCCTTTCTACTGACTATGAGGGTGGTTACGTTAACCAACATTTTAAATTTAATAATCCGATAATTTGTCAAATACCAAGAGGTAAAAAAAGGCAGGTTTGCATGCAAGTATGTGACACCACTACTATAATAACAGTAAAAACGAATAACCACCTGACAAAACCACTTACTATCTTGGTCATGCCTCTGTATCGTAGTGATAGCCGCCGGAGAAGCCCCTGGTGGCGTCGGAGCGCAGGTACAGCATGAGCCATGGGTACTTGGCCGACGTCCGCAGCTTGTGATGGAACACCCAGCCGGCCCCGCCCGCCGCCGCGATCTCTTCTCCCACATCACCGAGTAGTACGACACATCGCTGCTCCCAAGATCCGTGGCGTCCAGCTCGTACGTGCCGAACATCCCGCCGCGCAGCCACTGGCCGGCTTCGTCCAGCGCGGTACGGTTGTGGAACACCAGCGGCTGGTTCATGCACCCAGTGCCGCCGGGACAGGGGAACCGGGAGGTCTGCGGGAATGGGCGCGTCGGGCGGCCGTTCTCGGGGCAGATGGCCGCCGTGGTGTCGAGGTTGCCGTTCTTCAGCATGACCATCCAGAACTGCCACGGCGACGGGGTGTCTGGCACCTGGCACCGGTCTCCCAGATAGAGCTCCTTCGCCGCCGCATAGCGGTCGACGTCGGTGACGGTGGAATTTGCGACGTGCCAGGGAACGGGTCGCCGGCACGGAGGTAGTTGTCGGCGTCGGTCACGCGGTGCACCACCTTGTACACCGGCTCGCCCTGCTCGCCCTCGCCACTGTCTGCACAACAATCGACATTCTTGAATCACAAACCGATTACACCGACACATTTTCATCCAATCTTGGTAATCTGCAACGTATTATATACTAGAATCAGGAAGACAAGGGAATGCGGCGAGCTAGCAATAAAGAATGTTGTACCGATGTCGAAGCAGTCGGCGCCGCGGGGGCTGCCCATGCCGGGTGCCTCCTGGCCGACCTGTTGCAGAAGTTCCAGGCTTCCCAGGCCACGCGGAGGCCGTCGCGCCGCATGCCGGGGTCACCCACCGCCGACACATAGCCGGCGCCATGCGTCCGGATGGCCTCGGCTGCCGAGCAGTACGAGAGAAAGAGGATGAGGATAGCCGCTCGCACAGCCATTGGGGAAAGCGGTTGATGGGCAGCAGGGCTGACGCAAAAAAGTTCGAACAATCGAGGGGATGACTGATGAGGATGACAATGGTTGGTGGGGCGGTGGGTTCGACGAGCAGTACTCACGATAGACAAAAAGGAGCTGCGTGTCGAAAGAACTGTAGTGCCGCAGTGGAGAAGATGCTCTCTCCACGGGCTACAGCTCGATCCATTTTCATATCTTGTTTCCCCTGAAGAATTGCTGATGAGGAGAGATGCGCTGCCTTCGGAATACACCGGTATTTCTGTTACTTTTGTGTGCTTGTCCGTTTTTCCAGTTGCTATTATGCATTGACTATAGGGAGGTGTAAAACCGAAAACTCCTAGTAGCTCCCCAGCACACTGGAGATAGTTTTTTCAAAAATCGAAAATAATATTTCTAGGTCTTTATAATTTGGGCTACTCAATCAAAAAAAGAAATTTCAGGATAAGGTAGTGGGGGCGGCGGAGGTCGAGGTGGGGGTGAGGTTGGCCGGGGTGGAGGAATTCCTCCTGGTCGAGGAGCTGCACATGGTGCTAGACCGTCCACCTTCGAGGTGGGAGGTCCAAGTGGAACGGCGCCCGGTCATGGCGCTCAGGGCTCCAACGGCGCGGGCGCGGCGGGATACTATGGCGGCTTTCACGCCGGAACGGGCTTCGCGCCTCGCGGATACCGTGGTGGCTATACCATGCTGGAGGTGGCCATGGCCGAAGTTTCTTCAACAGGGCCGCGATGCGGGCGGCGGCCGTGGTCGTGGCGATGATGGATTTGGCTTCGGTCAGGTCGATGCGAGACGGGGTGGATACGGCTACTGTCGAGGTCGTAGTGACTACCACCGGGGCGTGCGAGGCCGCTATGGCGATGGTGCCTATGGCGCCCACGGAGGAAGAGGTTTTGGGCAGGTGACACCGCCGGCGGTGGTGCCTCCTGCGGCTGCTGCGACGATGCAGCCTCCTGCTCAGCCAGTGCCTGCTCAATAGGGGGTGGCTCCGGTGGTTGCTCAGCAAGCGGCTGCGGCTCCACCAGCCGCTCAGCTTCAGGTGGATCAGATTGTGGCAGGTCAACAAGGAGCGCAGGGGCCGCAGCTGGCGGCAGTTTAGGTCCACGCGGTGGTGCCAGAGGTCGTGGCTGCGGGGGTGTCGGCGGAGCAACTCGCCGCGGCTTTGGGGGCGGCCGCTCCGAAGAAGGGGAAGAGGTGTTATAGGTGTGGAGTTACCGGGCATCGATCCGTGGATTGTACTGTGGAAGTTTGTGTCATCTGCGAGGGACCAGCACATGGTGAGAGGTTATGTCATTTGTTGACAGCCCCAAAGCCCCAAGTTAAGGTCTATGGTTATGCGCATGAAGAGCTCATCTTCTTCGAGTACCCTTGTACTGAAACTTACAAAGCAAGGATGGAGAATGTTCGTTTGGCTTCTTTGGTTGTGACCGGAGGAGAGATGTCCATTCCTAGCATTGTTGCACAGCTACAGAGGTTGGTCCCTTTGGAGCAGTTTGTTTGGGATGTTCGTCAAATGGGGCACAGTGTCTTTCAGGTGCAATTTCCTACTAGGAATGATCTTGAGAGGCTCAGGGTTTTTGGTCTGTGTAGGGTGCCAAACAGTCCATGTGAGCTCACTTTTGACAGTTGGGCTCAAAACCCGGAACCTACTAGTAATTTGCCGGAGGTATGGCTGAGAGTTCCTGGGATCCCAATGCCTCATATTGGGGATTTTCTTGCTTTATGGGCTGTCGGAGATATGTTTGGCAAGACTCTGGAGATCGATATGGTGTTCACAAGGCAGCACGGAGTTCTTAGGATCAGAATTGGTGCCTTGATCATACTAAAATTCCTAGACGTTTTCCCATGTTCATTAAAACTGGTTTATTTGATCTTACCTTTGTGGTGGAGGGAGTAGCCCCTCCTGTTGATCCGGATGTGGACATGAGAGGGTCGGATAGGGAGGAGGATGACGATGACATTGGGGATGATTTTCAGGAGGCGGTGGCTAAGTACTACCCGAATACCAATCTGAGCAAGGATTCTGCGCAAACGGATTCTACCACCGTTGTGGAACAACAGGGAGGATCGGCCTCTAATCCACCCACTGCGGCGGTGAGGGCGGGGGTTGTTTTCTCGCCGATGGTGCGTCGTGCTTTTCACGATGCACGGAAGGAATGTGCTTTCATGAGACCGAACTACAGTGCGAATTGCGAGAATAATATGGAGAAGGTGGATGACAATGGAGCACAGCTGGATAGGGTGGAGGGTTTGGATGGTGCGGTCGGATCACCATCAGCCGAGCCGCCAATTGTTGAGGACCTCGTGACCGTGTTTGTGCCAGCCACGGAGGGGCTGCTCTCATCGCCGGCTTGCGCACAGCAGGAGGCGGAGCTGCTGCCCTTTTCGCCGGGGGCGATGGCTGGGGTTTCGTGCCCCACGCCGAGCTCTCCACGCACCACAGGAGGTGGGGCGGGATCGAGCCCGGTGGCGAAATCGCCGCGCTTCACAGGAGGTGGGGTTTCGTACTCCACGGGGAGCTCTCCACGCACCATAGGAGGTGGGGCTGGATCGAGTTCCATGTCGGCAGCTCTGCACTCTCCGTGTACCCCGGGTGGGGGTGCAGGATCGAGTGGGGCTGAGCCGACGCGAGCTAGGGCACCGGTGTTCTCGCCCACGATGCCAACTTTTCCGATTAATCGCTTCGGCGGGGTCGAAAAGGAGGTATCCAAGCAGAGCATCGTCGACTTTGGAGGTATCCCGGACGTCGAGGAGATGGTTGTTCGGTCGAGTGGGCGCATCAGGGCACAACACAACGCCGATGACACCCAAATGGGACACGCCATGGCTTTGCGGATCAACGGGACTATCTACAAGGTAATTCAAAACTTACTCATTCCATTTTAGCCTTTTCTGATAAGCAAATTTCGGATAGGGCTACAAGTTTGGGGTTTCGTTAGGGGCAACACAAAAACAAATTTTGAGTCGGCTATGTCAATTAAGCAATCTGAATTAGATAGGTCGATTTGTATCTTGAATAAAAATGTGAAAGATAATGACAACGAACAGCCATATAGCTTGGTTCTTAATAGAGCTTCGGCCCTAACAGAGGACTTAGAGGATGAGGAGATAGATAGAACGCTGGAGGATCAGTCGGATTTTCCAGTTCTTTCTGAAATGGTCAGAGGACCAGAAAAAGGAGAGATTATTCGTGTTCGAATAAGCGGCGAAGTGCTAGAATTAAAATTCAAAATAAGCGAAAAAATGCATAACTTAAGAGGACTGTTTTGGAATACTGAGGGTTTTCGTGACCTCGGAAAACATTTGCTTTTTCAAGAATCCATCCGTGAGAGAAAATTGGACTTCTTAGCGTTATCGGAAACCAGAAGATCTAATTTTGCTACTCCTTTTATAAATCATCTAGCGGCTGGGCAAGATTTTAGTTGGTTTTGTTTACCGCCTAGAGGTAGATCGGGTGGTATGCTTTTAGGGGTAAATGTTAGTACGCTTCAGGTTACAAATGTCGAAGTGGGAGATTTTTGTGTTAAGCTTTTCATAAAGTCCAAGGGTGATGGATTCCAATGGGTCTTAGTGTCGGTGTATGGAGCTGCCCAAGATGAACACAAACCACAGTTCTTATCAGAGTTAGTTCGACTATGTGAAAATGAACCACTACCAATGATGGTGGGTGGGGATTTTAATATAATTCGAAAACCTGAAGAACAGAACAATGACAATTATAATCCGAGGTGGCCAATTATGTTTAACGCTATAATTCAGAGCCTTGAGCTAAGGGAACTCGAGCTCTCGGGTAGGCAATATACTTGGGCTAGTAGGCGAGAAAATCCTACATTTGAGAAGCTAGATAGAGTCCTTACTACTACAGAATGGGAACAAAAATACCCCCTTGTTACGGTACAGGCTTTAACTAGGGCTGGATCAGATCATACTCCGTTGTTTGTCGACTCGGGAGTTCATGCACACGTTGGGAATAAAGCTCGATTCTCGTTTGATCTTTCATGGTTGCGATTGGAAGGTTTTTACGAGATGGTGGCAGCCGAATGGAATGTGCCGGCTAAAGGTTCTACACCAATTGAGGTGTGGCAAAACAAAATAAGACATCTAAGGTTTTCTGAAAGGATGGGCTAAAAATCAAAGTGGGAAATATAAGATAGAAAAGGACAGATTGCTAAAGATTATTGATGAACTTGATATTAAAGCTGAGAATAATCTGCTTTCGGTATCTGAGAGAGATACTTTAAGGGATGCGAACGATAGGCTTTGTTGCCTTCGGAGAGATGAGGAAACTAAATGGGCACAAAGGGCGAAAGTAAAACACATACAGGAAGGTGGAAGTAATACAAAATATTTTCATCTCATAGCAAATGGTAAACATAGGAAGAAGAAAAAATTCAGTTAGAACAAGATGAAGGAACAATTATAGGGCAGGAAAATTTAAAAACATATATCTCGGAGTACTATAAGAAATTATTCGGTGCTTCTTTGCCAAGTGATGTAACTATGGACGAGAATATGATTAATGATATACCGCAATTATCACAGAAGAAAATAATATTCTTACAGCTGATTTCTTAGTGAAAGAAGTGTACGATGCTATTTTCAAATGGAGTTGAACAAGGCGCCTGGACCTGATGGTTTTCCGGCGGAGTTCTATAAAACCTTTTGGGAGGTTATTAGGGATGATCTAATGGCTTTATTTGTTCAGTTAAAACAAGGAAATTTGTCTTTGTTCAAACTAAACTTTGGGGTTATTACTTTGCTCCCCAAGAAAGATAAAGCGGTACAGATTCAGCAATATAGACCAATTTGTCTTCTCAATGTCAGCTTTAAAATATTCACAAAAGTAGGTACTAATCGTATTACTGAAATTGCACAAAAGATAATTAGACCGACGTAGTCGGTTTATGCCTGGCCGCCACATACTCGAGGGGGTGGTGGTTTTGCATGAAACTATCCACGAACTTCAAAGGAAGAAAATGGATGGTGTTATTTTTAAAATTGACTTTGAGAAAGCATACGATAAAGTTAAGTGGCCGTTTCTCCAACAAGCTATGCGTATGAAAGGTTTTGCACAGGAATGGTGCAATTGGATTACGCAATTCGTTCAGGGAGGAAGTGTCGGCATACGGGTCAATGATGACATCGGTCATTATTTTCAGACAAAGAAAGGTCTCCGACAGGGAGATCCACTGTCGCCGATGTTGTTTAATATAGTGGCAGATATGCTAGCCATTCTTATCGCGCGGGCGAAGGAAGATGGTCAGATAGGTGGTCTCATCCCTCATTTAGTAGAAGGGGCTTATCTATTTTGCAATATGCCGATGAACTATATTATTCATGGAACACGATTTAGATAAAGTCAATATGAAACTTATTTTATGCATATTTGAACAATTATCGGGGCTTAAAATAAACTTTCACAAGAGCGAAATTTTTTGTTTTGGGAAGGCAAAAGAGGTAGAAAATCAGTATAAACAGATCTTCGGATGTGAGTCTGGTTCTCTACCTTTTAAATATCTTGGGGTTCCGATTCATTATAGGAAACTTCGGAATTCCGAATGGTACCCAGTGGAGAGCCGGTTTGAAGGCAAGCTGGGATGTTGGAAGGGTAAGATGTTATCTTATGGAGATCGGTTAGTTCTTGTTAATTCGGTTTTAACAAGTTTACCGATGTTCATGCTGTCTTTTTTAGAGATACCAAAAGGGGTACGTAAAAGACTAGATTTTATAGATCTCGCTTTTTTTGGCAGAGCGATGAGAACAAAAAGAAATATAGATTAACAAAATGGAACATCATTTGTAGACCGAAGGACCAGGGTGGTTTAGGGGTTGAAGTGCTCGAACTAAAGAACAAATGTTTACTCAGTAAGTGGCTGTTTAAACTTTTAAATGAAGAGGGGGTTTGGCAGGAATTGCTGCAAAACAAATATCTTCATAGTAAAACTTTGGTCAAGTGGAAGCACAACCAAATGACTCTCCATTCTGGAAAGGTCTTATGCGAGTGAAGGAAGATTTCTTTAGTAGAGGATCATTCCGAGTTGGCAACGGGGAAACCACCAGGTTTTGGGAGGATACTTGGCTTGGCAATACTCCGTTAAAAGATCAATATCCATTGCTCTATAACATTGTGCAACAACAAAATGTTTCGGTTCATGATGTGTTTCATAATGCTCCCCCTTTAAACATAGGCTTTCATAGGGCACTAGTAGGGAACAAGTGGGACATGTGGTCTCATTTATGCATTAGATTAATGGATATTACTCTCACGGATGTTCCAGATAGGTTTCACTGGAATTTGACACAAAATGGTACTTTTACAGTTAAATCTATGTATAAAGACTTGATGAATGGACATACTAGATTCTACAAACTACTTATGGAAACTTAAAATTCCACTAAAATTAAGGTGTTCATGTGGTTCCTTCACAAAAAAGTAGTGCTGACTAAGGATAACTTGGCAAAAAGAAATTGGAAAGGCACTCTCACTGTTCTTTTTGTGGGAATAGTGAATCGTGGAACATTTATTCATTTCCTGCCCTTTTGCAAAACTTGTTTGGCGTGTTGTTTTTGTACTTACAATATTCCTCCTCCTACCAATGTCACTAATATATTTGGGAATTGGTTGAATGGGATGGATAAAAAGACCAAGGATAGGATTCGTATCGGCGTTTCAGCTATTTGTTGTCTATTTGGAATTGTAGGAACAATCTTGTTTTTAACAGGAAAGAAACTTTTCATGTCTTACAGGTTATCCATATGGCGGTGCACTGGATCCAGCTATGGGCTTTCTTGCTACCTTCGGATCAGCGAGACCTTATGGTGGCTGGATGTGCACGACTCCTGTTGGTGGCACAGGATTTTTTCTCCCGACATACGTGGCAGCATATTAGTCGACTTTTGTAGTTGTGCTTCTGTTATTTGTGTCGGTTGAGGCTTGTCTCGATCTTTTGTGATCCCTGGATATGTAAACTTGAATACTTGACGTTGAAACTTTGTAATAATCGGCTGTGTGCATCACTCGATGCAGAGGCTGGGAGTAATAAACCAAAATAGAACATTTTTACCAAAAACTTGCAGAAATATAGAGAACGCGTGTATGTATCCACTATTTTTTTTTTGAATTTTTGAAACTCTAAACCGGTAAATAATCTGTGTAGGGTTTTCTCACCAACCTTTACGGCCGGTACCCCTCGTGTATATGCCATTGTGAGGGTTTTTCTCGCCCTTTTTAACATGCAACCGAACCCCATCAAGGGTATCGTCTCCCTAAAGTTGATATGATATCAGAGATATCCTCTTACACATTAGTCTAGTCGTCGAATCAACATATAAGAAAACCCTAATATCGATCTAAGATCGACTTCTCCCACGCGTTGTCCTCGTCGGTCGGACGCCGAGGCGAGCCAGGAGCACGCTGCCGTCGTCTCCGACCATCTCGACCGCGACGCCGTCTTCGTCGACCAGGAGCCGATGCCGATGTCGAGGCCCATGCGCCAGGAGCAGTGCCGCCGTCTTCGTTGGCCAGCTCGACCACGCCGCCGTCCTCGTCGCCAGCCCAGCCCGCCCCCAGCCCATCCCCAGCCCGTCCCCAGCTTGTCCCCACCGAGCGGGACGGCCGGGATTTTTTTTGTGACGCGTGGACACGCTATGCCGAGGGCAAAGCCGTCGACATAGATGCTGCCATCGTCAGTGGCCCGTCGTGGGCCCCACCTCAACAACAACGACGACGGTGCCTACGCCGACGGCCAGGCCCCCTCAGCGCTAACCCTACGCCGACGACAATTGATACGCCGACGGCAAACTAGGCTGAGCCGAGGGCGTGTAACGCCGAGGGCTATACGACGAGGGTTGCCATCGGCGTATCAGTTGCCGACGGTTTTCTGGCCTGTGCCGACGGCTTCAGGCCGTCGGCGTACCGCCTCATTCCTGTAGTGCCTTGGACAAACTCACCATGGAAAACTTGCTATTCCGGAAGGCACAAGTGGTCCCTGCCCTACGCGGTGCGCAGGTTTACTGGCTTGCTTGATGGCATAGACGTCGCAACAATGAAAACCCTGATGTCCATGATGTTGAAAAGAGGAAATCTTCTGTGCCGAACCCCACAACGTTGCATGGATTGCTCGGGATCAGGTCGTGAGTTTCCTTGAAATCCATGACTAAAGATGTACTCGCCCATGTCCTACGGCTGGAGACTATCACTAAACTCTTGATCGCCATCAACGCCATGTTCTCCTCCGCTTCTCGGTCAAGGATTACTCAGCTGCGTTCGAGTCTCAACAACATGAAGAAACACAACCTCACCGCCGCACAATTCTTCACCAAGCTGAAGGGGTTATACTCCGAACTTGCTGTAGTCGGCAAATCTTTGAAGAGGATGAACTCGTTGGCTACATCTTTAACGGGTTGGACGACTCTTACGACACTCTCGTTGTCTCTGGAAACATTGTGCCTAGGACAACCATGGACGATCTGTTCGCCAAATGTCTTTGTACGACATGCACGAAGATATGCTTGCTTAGTTCAGCCAAGAATCTGGATCCTTCAACTCAATGGCCAAGACCACTCGTCTCCGCTCCAACAACCTCTCATAAAAATGTGGCCGCTCCACCGTTTGGAATGATGGTGGCGGTGACCTCTATGGTGATCGTGGCTGCAACTACAGTGGCGAACAGAGTCGATGGTAGAGCTCAAGGCAGTCGCCACAGTGACAGTGGTGGTCAAATTTTCAGTACTGGTCGTACGCCTTATCCTCGCCAAGACGTTATGTGCCAGATTTGCAAGATTCATGGGCATCTAGCGA